>CM053598.1:24021291-24044334 GCA_028646575.1 Pseudocheirus occidentalis
GGGATAGGAAGGAGGGACATGTGATCACTGTCACAATATGTCCACTATGAAGATGTCCTGTATAATCACACATCCACAGTCTGTATTGAATTGCTTGTCCTTCCAGTGGGGGTGGGTGACAAGGGAGGAATTGAAAGAATCTAGAATTTAAAGTTCTGCAATACCTGCAACTAGGAATTAAGAAATATAGGGGCTGGAGTAAGGAGACACTTCCTGCCCTACCAGAAAGTAAGAGAGCAGATCAGGGGAGGGGCTTTACAGTGGGATCGCTGTTTTGGGATTGGGGTAGGGGAAAGACGGGGAGAAAATTTGTAATTCAAAAATCTCATGAAAATGAATGATATAAACAAGAAAACAAATTTAAAAAAAAAAGAAAAGAACCCTCCTGGGAAATATTTTTGAGCAAATTTGTTTTCTAGAAAGCAGCAGAAAATAAAGAAGATACATGCTTTTCAGGAGAAATGAGGATCACAGAAAGACAAGTATAAAAGAAATGCATTTTGTGGAGAAGAAAATGTATAGCTAAGGGGAAGAGTAATAAATGTGAAGAAACAGATATTCATGAATTGGGTCAGCTATTTAAGGTCTTTCAATGTCTTTTGTTTTCACAACAATCATTAGCCTGGCCTATCACTATCAAAGTCAAAGATTGGTTTAGCAAAACCAACAGCCACTCGCTGTGCTGAGGACCCAACCTGCTACTGAAGGAAGTTGCATTTCAACATCTGTCCATCAGGGGATGGAGTCAAGATGGCAGGGTGGAAGTAGAACTCTGGGAGCTCTCCCCCCAACCACCTCAAATACCCATGAAATATGATTCTAAACAACTTTTAGAGCTCCAGAACCCATAAAATGACAGAAAAACAAGGCTCTTGCTGAAGTCAGCCCGGCAGACCAACAGGAAGGGCTCATGACAGAGCGTTTGGAGCCGAAACCAGCCTGGTCTGAAACCACAATTTAAGCCTGAGGGCGGCCAGGACAATCCTAGGCTGGAGCATTTGGGAGAGTGGATCACTGGCAGCTGTGGCAGTTTCCAGAATTATCAATCCATAAAAAACAAGGACAAACTGAAAGGTCAGTGGAACTCAGCTAAATCTGGGGAAAAGAGCAGTCCAGACGACTGCCCACAGCGGCCCTGCAGGCGCCTCCACACGGCTGCTTCAAAGCTCCTGGCCTGCAGATTACAGGGGGGCCAAGTGATCATTTGGAGGCTAAGTGCTCTTCCTTAACCCACCTGGATAGGGATCCTGGTCTTGGGTGGTGGTCCTGAGGTGTGTGACCAGTGAGCCAAAGCTGATGGGGGCTGTAGAGACGGCAGCCCCCTAATAGCTCCGGCAGCTGCAAAACCCCCAGCAATTTGGGACAAAGCTCTCTCCTCTGAAAACAGAGTTCTATGGAGCCCAAAAGTCAAGTAATTGAGTGGTAACATGAGCAGGCAACAGAAGGAAAGAAAGCTCAGCAATCCAACTCTAGATTCCTTTTTTGGGGACAAAAAAAGAGCAAAGCATGGAACAGGAGGAAGACAACACAGTCAGAACTCCTGCACCAAAAACTTCCAAAAATAATATAAACTGGTTACAGGCCATAGAGGAACTTAAGAAGAATTTTGAAAACCAAATAAGAGAAGTGGAGGAAAAACTGGGAAGAGAAATGAGAATGATGCAAGAAAATCATGAAAAGAGAGTCAACAACCTGACCAAAGAAAATATCATTTTAAAAAATAGATGAACTCAAATGGCAAAAGACGACCAAAAAGCCAACGAGGAGAAGAATACCTTAAAAAGTCAAATTTGCAAGATGGAAAAAGAATCTCAAAAGCTCACTGAAAAGAATAATTCCTTCAGAATTTGAGTGAAGCAAATGGTAGCAAATGACTTTGAAAAATCAAGATACTATTAAACTGATCCAAACAAATGAAAAAAACAGAAGGCAATGTGAAATATCTCATTTAAAAAACCACTGACCTGGAAAACAGATCCAGGAGAGATAATTTAAAAACTATTGGACTATCTGAAAGCCATGATCAGAAAAAGAATGTAGAAATCATCCTTCAAGAAATTCTCAAGGAAAATTGCCCTGATATTTTAGAACCAGAGGGCAAAGTAGAACTTGAAAGAATTCACCAATCACCTCTTGAAAAACATCCCAAAAAACATCTGTGCATCATGAAAATTAATCAGAGGTCACAGATCAATGACAAAACAGTACTGCAGAGGGCAGTATCCATTGCATCTCTGTCAGGAGATGGTAAGCCTGAGCTTATATGATGCATGTCCACTTTATTTTATTTTCTGTTGATACAAAAAGTGCTGCTATGAATATCTGGTACTATCTGGGGCTGTTCCTTCTGTGGGGGGGTGTGGGGGAGTATTAACTATCATACAATAACAGAAATTCTAGAAATCAAATTGAGAAAAAAAACCGGTTAACTGTTGTAATTTTTACATTTCTTAAAGGAGAAAGGGAGTGAGTTAGAAGTCAGTGGCAAAAGCTAGATGACCAATTAATCAACAAACATTTACTAAGAGCTTATTATATGACAGGCACTATGGTGGACGCTAAAGAAAAGACAAAAACCCCATCCCAGCCCTCAATGAGTTCACATTCTAATGGTGGAGACAACAAAGAAGTAATTGTATCCATACAAGGCTGGTGGTTTTTAAAAAAAAATGTGTATGTGTATATAAAGAAAGAGGGAGTCAGACAGGAGGGGAAGGCTGGGGCAGCTACGGGGCCTAGGACACACCTCTTGTCTCAGGTAAGATTAAAGTGTGTTTTGAAGGAAGACAGGGAAGTCAGGAGGCAGAGGTGAGAAGGGGACATGTTCTGAGCTCAGGGACAACTCAAGAAATAAGGAGGACAATGTAAGTGTGCTATAGAGAGCATAAGAACATGAAGCAGGAGACTGGAAAGGCAGAAAGAGGCAAGGCTGTAAATAAGTTTTTCAAAATGCCAAACAAAGTGGACATCTGATCCAGAAAGTGAAGAGGGAATCGTACAAGTTTTGAGGGGAGTGCAGCGGTCACGTGCTTGGCAGCTCCGTGGAGGATGGGTTAGAGGGGGAGGACATCTGAGGCAGGGAGGACCTGAATGAGGGCAGTGGTTGTGTGGGTGGAAAAGGCAGAAACAACATTTAGCAGCAGACTGAGATATGGAGTAAATGTGAGTGGGGAGCAGAAGTCCAGGACTGTGGTATGTTGTTGGGAGGGGAAGGGGAGGTAGAAAGGATGAGTCATTTTGGATGTGTCAACATACAGTCTGAAACGTCCCAGAAGGCAGTTGGTAATGCAGGACTGAACTCAGGCAAGAGACCAGGACTGGGCATTTCTGAGCACTGCCTGCATGACAGAGATGGGATTCATTTTCAGGTACAATTTGGACCCGATGGTCTCCAAAATCTTTCTCATTTTAAATTCTTCAATGAGGAAAAAAACACAAGTCTCTACTCTCAAAATATTCTGAAGAACTCTGCCTTTTCTATGAGTAATATATTGCCCAGTATATAGTAATGTGACATGTATAAAGGCAGCTCCTCTTTTCATGTACTCTCCCTAAAAGTATGCAAACTTCACTTCAGCCTAATGTTCAGTGTTTAGTACTAATGGAGACGGGGGATTGGCAAAGTGTGTGTGTGTGTGTGTGTGTGTGTGTGTGTGTGCGTGCGCACACAAACATGATGAGTATACCTACACATATAAACTTGGGTATGAAATGTTTTCTTGTGTGCATCTAAAACTTTGTGTATTATATTCTGAGAATTCACATTCAAGAAAATGCTTAGGAGATGCTATCATTCTCCAAGAGCAAAGCAATGGAGCTAAAAAGCTGACAAGTTTTGTCCTCTTGCTTTCACCTTGTCCTTACCCTTCACTTTATGCCAAAAGAGGAGGAGATCCTCATAATATTCCACAGCTGGAAGACTTCTCAACAGTTAAGTGTTTTGATATGTCACCTATATGTAAAGTGTGGTTGTAAGCAAAAAGATTAACAGAGCAAATGATAAATTAAGAATGAGTTCAAGGGGAAAAAAGACTGATACAAAATGATTAAGTAGATTAAGTTTTTAAGAAATATTTTTCTCAGTGCATCAATTCCCCTGAGAACAAGGTGGAATGAGGCAACTGCAAATACTGGAAGAAATCAGAAGGAAAATCCTCCTACAAGCAAGGTTTTTTACTTTTAAGTGCTGTTCTTTTAATATCAGGTTGATTCTAGTGAAGTTTCATTACCTGAAACCATTAAGAATGATGTGATCCACAAATGAACTTCCAAAGTGACTGAAGTTTTATCTTCTATTTAAGCTTCAGAACTTTTAATTATTTTTGATGAAAACATCTTTAAAATGTGCTCCATACTTCCTCATACAGAGTGTGATGAGCACCACTGACATATACAGGCTACATCAGGGTCGCTGGGTCTCCTACAAAGCCCTGGAGGACTATCTGCCCCTGCTGACCCTTACAGGGGTTTTACAGTGAGCATCATGTCTTCTTGTAGCAACAATGGTACCGATGAAGTCAAGTACGGGAGTTTCCTAGGAAGTTTTTAACCCCCAGAGCCTCTATCCTCTGCTGTGAGGATCCCGCCTAACAGGCTCAGGCTGAGTCCTGCCTGTCCTGCCCTTCCTCACAAAGTCACAAACAACACAGATGCATCACTCAGGAAAATCAACATCACAATTTTCTGAATCAATAGCACATTATTCAGGGGTTGGTCTTTAGAGGGCAGCAAGTGTAGAAGTAACAAGCTTATGCCATATCATCAGCCCTTTGATAAATTATAATAGCACTATACTCCAGACAACCAAACTAAAATTTAAAACAATCTTAGCATGCAAAATACTGGCAAATTATAACTAAAGGCTGTTAATGATCACAATTCTGAATAATTCAATATTGAAAAGACCATTAAGAACCTACCAGTCTAGTGAAAACTTTGAAAATTGAACAGTGTAACGAGGAACAACACGCCGCGGTCTTCGAGGTGATCGCTCCCTCTCTCTTCGAGGAGATCTCTCCCTGGAACGTTTCCTCTGAGGTGATCTTTCCCGAGATCTACGTCTCTCTCGCTCCCTTTCACGACTTAAAGGAAAGTTTGATAAAAATTACTTTTGTTTCTAGCAAAAAAAAAACACAAACAAACCCAAATCTTTAAAGAAAAACATTTTAACAGGTGAAAAAAGCAACAACCAAGAGGTCCAGCCACAGTTCCTGAAACACCATACCTTCTGTCATCTTTTCTGTTAGGAACTGGGTCCCCTCTGTCATTTCTCCCTGAAAATCTGGATGGTGGATCTAACCTTCGTGCTGGTTGTGGCTGTGAAACTATACGGACAGGGGGCTGTAACAAACCAGCTTAAAGAGATACAGACACACTTTAGGATATATTTTTACAAATTACAAAACCATCACCTAGCTCAATTTTATATATAGTTGTCTACATATATATACAGAATTATGAACTGTTAAATAGGTAAAAATTAAGGTATCATCAGCATAATAATATGGTATTATCAAACACTTAATATTTTCTTGACATTCTTCATAGATTGGTGAAGAACAGGATTATCTTTGAAATAGCCATTAAAAACCGAAACAAGAAATGCTTTAGTTACAAAGTAGATGTTAAAAAATGTGAACTGTGGCTACAAGGAATGAGACTTTCACAACTCAACTAAATAAAATGACAAAAACAGACAATCAAATTTTTCCTCTTTTCCAATGAACAGCACAAGCCAAACAGTCATAGGCAAAATTTATTGGCCTTGAAATGTTTGCACTATCTGTTCAGGGCTGAAATAAAACATATACAAATTAATAAAAGAGATGAACGTATCTAACATTTGAAAACTAATTACAAGGTGGTTTACAATCTGTAGTTTTCAATTAGAGTGGAACTGTGAGGAGGAAGAGGAAGCAAGAGCATCAACAATCCAACAAAGCAAGAGCAATTTCAAGATAAGAAGTGATGAGCATTGAAAAGAAGGAATCTCAGTTAGGATTTGGGAAAACATGGCAACTTTGCCAGTCCTGATTAGGACTGTGCCTTTCTGAAACTGGTCTATGATGGGAATAATAAATTGCAGATGGATGTATGTACTGTTAACTTGAATTATACCTCTCTGGTGTGCAGACCGTAGTGAAATGAAACTTATAAAGAGTTCTGAAAAAAGGTCAGTCTGTATCAGTCTTGCAAGAATATTCAAATGACAAACTACTATTAGGATCACATATAGTTTTTAAGAAGAATACAAGTTAGAGGGAGCAGGTGGCTTCAATTTTAGATGGAATGCTAATTTCTTCATTATCAGAGCAACCTTAAAATATGAGCGCAGGGAAACCTTAATTTATCCTCAAATACAAGTGGCCCAAGGACTCAGCTATCTGGGTGAGAGGGTGAGACAGACATCCCAGCCTCCCTTTCCAGATTACCTCTCTCTCCCTCCCACCTGAAGCAACCTTCTCAGTGAAACAGAAGCATACTCCCTTCTCACCCCAGGGAAAAGCAGACTATCTTCTAGAGATTAGGACTGAGTTCCTAACTGAAATTTGGGATCCATTTCCTCATAAAAAAAATTAAAAAACAAACAAACAAACAAAAAAACCATTCTATAATTCATCTATTTGAACATCTAGAGACCAAAGTGAAACCATCACCATAAAATACTGTTTCTATGGGAAAATATGTTGCAAGTTTCAAAGAACCATCTTCAAAAAGAAATTTTGGAATATCTCAAATAGAAAAACTTCAATATGGGAAAACACTGTCTAAACCTTTGGGAAATCTAAGCAATAATGATCACACTGCAATGCAAGAGGCAATTAACTAAACACAACTCCAAGTCTAATGACCAGACTAGAACGAATTCAAAAGCTGGAATGAAAAGAAGTGCTGTAGTAGCTTCCAAAGGCACACTAGACCTTACAGCTTAAACGTTCTGTCTTTGTCTGCTTAAATGATGAGTCACAGAAAGAGCAGTGGCTTCTCTCTGAAGGTAAACTGTAAGCATATCTACACACCTCAAATCACACCCTTAAAGCACGGTTGGGCACAATCTCACTAAATCAGCACATACTCGCAGGCAAACATTAAATAAGGAAATGGCATTGCATGAGTCGCTTAGGAAAGGCACATCAAAATCATCCATGGTCTGCACTATTTCTGTGGAAGAAGTAGTGAGTTCTGAAGCCTGACTGGGATTCACGAAGAGTGGAAAAAATTTAAGGAAAAAAGACTCTTTCTATTTCCTCTACGCTCAACTCTTTATTCAAACCAAGTACGTCAAAGTTCCTGGTTCTTTTGCAATTAGCTACACATTTCTGGTGCTGGATCTTTAAATAATAGATTCGTCTGAACCATCCGGCAAGGCACAGATCTCTCTAACATGATACCTTTCTGTTGTGGTTGCTGTAATAAAGGCTGTGGCTGAGTCTGAAGCAGAGGTGTAATCGATGCAGCTGAAATCTGTGCCTGCAACAGTGACTGGGGTTGAGGCTGAGCCTGAACACCAAACGCAGTCTGCTGGGCAAGTGGCTGGAGCACAGCTGGAGGCGTCTTCAGTAAAGGCTGGGTCTGAGACTGATTCTGGAAAAAAAAAAAAAGAAGCCCTTAGGAGCTGGGAGATTTCTACTACAGCCTCTGACTATCCTTTTGCAGTCCATATGCACATACCTGATTTGGCAAGGTCTGAATTCTTTGTGCATTCCATTTAAAAGGCATGCTGGGGTTGTAGGTGGCTTCCACCAACACTCTGTCGCCTACTTGGGGGGTTTTCCCTTTGACAGCACTGCAAACAGAAAGCAACTTGAGACCTCTGACTAGAAAGCCACTCCCTAAAAGCAGGGCTAAGTACTACAGGTGGGCTATATCCTCATGGCCTCATGATGTCACAAGTACAGAGTGCTCCTGATGAGGAAACTCCCTCTGTCAATGCTGAGGAGCATGGGCTCTGCACCTGAGTCCTAATGAGCAGCCCAGCCTCTATGTATCCCCTCTAAGACATTAACTACACTGACACTTAATGAATGCAAAAGACTTATGCCTAATGTAGAAAGTGGCTATGGGGAAAGAAGCATCTCCGATTTTTGACTCCTACAATAATCCTCATCACATCCTTCAAGGATGTCCTCTTTTCCAGTTATCTCCCCTATATTTGTGTCTTTGCTCTTAAAAGAGAAGAGGGGGTCGCTAGGTGGCTCAGTGAATAGAGCACTGGCCCTAGAGTCAGGAGGACCTGAGTTCAAATCTGACCTCAGACACTTAACACGTACTAGCCATGTGACCTTGGGCAAGTCACTTAACTCCAATTTGGAGGGCCTTCCCCCCCCCCCAAAAGCAAAAAAACAAAAAAAAAAGAGATAACAAAGGAATGGCTGGGGGAGGGGTGTGTGTCAGGGCACTGCAGGGTTGGGGTGACGCTGACTAAAAGCCAACAAAAGGTCAGAGATGAAGCACCTTCCCCTGCTTCTCACATGTAATCATCTACCATAAAAGCCAACACATTCCTATTATCAAACTCAGAGTCTGATGGACCAATTTGTACCTGTTCTGAGGTTCACAAATCCATCATTGTGTCATGACATGATATTTTATTGCATTTGCATCTTATTCTGATTTCCTTTCACCCAAAACTAAAGATTTGATATTTTTACTCCCTAATTTCACTGCACATCAGGTCCATTAATATGGTTAAAAATGTCAATTAACCATGGAAGAGTATAATACTGGTAATTTACTAAAAGTGGGTTAACAAGCTTGTTGAAAATTTACTTAGACAAGTTTCACTTTCAAAATGTTTGGCTCCAGCCTAACTTTTTAAGATTACTATATTTCTCCCCTTCCTACATTCTATGTTCCACCTACTATATAGAATAATCTATCTTCTACCTCCATACTTTTGTACAAGCTGTGCCCTAGGCTGGAGTGCTGTCTCTCCCTTATAATCTCAAGTTGATCTCTGCTAGTTTCACTGTACTTTCCAAAATTATTTTGTACACATTTTGTGTTCATTCTCCCAGCAGAAAGTAAATTCCCTGAGGTCAGGGACCTTTCTATTTTGGCCCTTGTAGCCCTAATGCTGCACATAAGGCTTGTTAGAACGTAGGTGCTTACTCAATGTTTGCTGAATGAAATCAACTCTTCTACCATTATTAAGTTTTATGGGCACATATCCAATTCAAGAGGTGGTACATTGGAGAGTGACTGCTAGTCCCCCATCTCCAGCTGCCTTCCAGACATCTCAAGCTGGACAATCACCAAACATCTTCAACCTGACATGTGTCAAACAGAACTCCTTCATGTTCCTCCTCACCTCCCTCTCCCCTCCCCCTTCCCTATTACAGGTGCCCCCATTCTCCTCACTCTCTCTCTCTGCTGCCAAAGCCGATCTCCCCTCTGTACCGTCTCTCAAATACACCCCCCTTCTCTCCTTGGGCACAGTCCCCATCTTGGTGCAGGGCATCATCACCTCACACCTGGATAACAGCAGTAGTCTGATTTGGAGGAGGGGGTTTGCCCGACTCAAGTCTCTCCACACACCAAGTCCTTCCTCCATATAGTCACTCCAGTGACTCCCTGTCACCTCCAAGATGAAATACAGAATCCTGCTTGGTATAAAAAGCCCTCTGTGACCCAACTCCCCCCAACCTTTCTAAACTCTGTGCACCTTACTGACCTACATGAACCCCATGATACAGTGACACCGATCTCTCTGCAAAATTCTCTGTGCCTCAGTTCCAGCATCTGTACTGGCTTCCCTGAGGTCAGGGCTTGGATAGCCCTCCTTTCTCATCTATCTCCATCCTTCCCTCAAATCCCAGATAAAAACCCCACCTTCCATGAGAATCCTGTCCCGGTCCCCCTTAATACCAGTGTCTTCCCCCTGCTGAGTCTAATTTTTCATATATAAGTATAACTTATTAGTAGTAAATTATTACCAATAAGCAATACTATAAAAAGACAGATGCTTCACCTACATAGTTACCCCAAAACGACCAGGGACGTCAACTGACACATAAAAATTGTAATTTTATTACACACTAAAAATGATTTTTCCTGTTCTCTTTATTTCTTTGCCTTACTGATATAAAAAATGCCTAAATCAATAGCATTAGCCTGCTCCTTTAAGGCACTCTTAGATCCTGGTTCTAGTGCTTGTGGGAGATATTTCTGTTCATGGCCATGGCCAAGTACACAGCTTACCTGAGCTGAAAAAACACATCCTCATCCACAAATCCAAAGGTATCATGTAATTTTGTAACAACTCCTGTGAAAACTCGCTGCTTCTGAGGCTGAGTTTGCTGCTGACTTGACCGTGGCGTTGGATATGACACAGTAATTTGTGCTGCTGGCTGAGGAGTGGACAGACTCAGGCTTGTGGGCAAGGCAACAGCTGGCTAGAAACAAAGAGACCCCCAAAGTAAATCATTTAGGACATGCCTTGTTTGGCCTTTTGGAGAGGATCTGTGCACCAAGTGCACACAGGAGTTACATTGTGCTCTATCTGTACTTCAAGATGGAGGATACACAGTGATAAGGTCATGAGCCTATTTAGTATCAGATGAAGTAAAAATTGCAAGGACTATTTAGAAATAAACAAAAAAGAAATTTTAGAAAGTACTTTCCATCCCCAATGTTCTCCTCTCAATCCTGTTCTCCTTAACTGGAAGGACTGAGGATTAGCCTACCCCATACCACCCCTGTTTCGGGAATCACAAAAGCTCAGAGGCACCAGCAAAGGAGGCAGACTGGGGGCAGTCTGAATAGAGATGACCAGAGGAGCTCCAAAGGAAAGTTTGTGTTGGGAATGGAGAACTGTACTCAGCATGAAGAGTAGGGAAGACATCAAGAAATGCAACGAGATCTCCAAATACAGCCCATCTCCCAACTTGGGGCAAATGTGGTTTTGTGGAGTAGAGGTCTGGTGGAGATAAGCCCCAGTGAATGCATCTCTTTGGATGAGAGGACAATTTCTAGTCTGGTACCACACTGCTAGATTTGTAATCTCCACCAGATGAAGACTGAAAGCCCTAAGATATTCCCCATGACCTGCAAAAGAAGGTAAAGTACAGAGATTTAAGTTGGAGATAGTAAGGGGGCAGGAGTCATATGTGAAGGATCACTTCCACTGGGACTATAATGCATTGGGACATAAAGTGTATGAGTCTGTTGGAAATGGGGATATCAAAATTTGCTTGTCAAAGTAATATGTTATTTGATTTTTGCCTTTAATCTGGAATCATCTCAACTCTAAGCAGCTTGAGCACATTAAAAAACATGAAGCTCCTCTACTGTAGTTTAGCTCTATGCTCAATATTACTGGGTTTTCAACTTGCATCCCTTTAAAATACAAGTGACATCAAATTATAAATGTAATCTGTCTCAACTACTTGTCCAAAAGAAACCCATTGAAAACAAAAATATAATACAGATAAGCTTAAAGACAACTAAATTCAGTATCTCCATGCAAAAACGAAATCAATCTAAGTCCTTTTTTTTTATTTAGAATTAAACTAAAAAGATTGTGATGACCAGAAAACATTAAGTAATGAGATGACATATCTCTTTTTCTAGTATACTGGACGTTATCCACGATCTATTTGTGTAAGTATGGAATGAAAATAAAAGCTCATCTAGTCGTCATTTTGACCTCTGAATGAAGAAAGAATGAAGTCAAACTAACCTGTGTTAACAAGGTCTGCTGAGGTTGCTGCAACTAAAAATAGGGGGGAAAAGTAAGTGAATCACATAGTTATATATGTATGTATAGCAACACATAGCAAACATTAGTGATATATAAATTTTCATTTCCACTCCATTCACAAACAACCCAAGTTACTTCTTATAAACTATTGTATGTGTGTACGCCCTCCTATTTTTATATTCCTATGTACTCCATTTTGCTGCTCTTAATACCATTTCCTAAATCAGTCCCTTAGCCCCACTCCTCACCCCAGTCTGATAATAGTGTAGCACAGATGGTACATGCTGGACTTGGAGGTAGCAGCACCTGGGCTCCACTCTCACCTCTGGCACTGGCTGAATGACCATTTGACCTCACTGAGCCTGTTTCTTCATCTGTAACATGGATGTGTTAATACTTGAAGCACAATGGGTTCTCATGGGTCTCCAATGAGATGCATGTTTAGTATTTTGCAAACTTTACTCATTCCATTGTTTGTGAAAATTTAGTCCCCTAGAGCTCTGAATGGTTACTTTATCTGTACGCTGAAAATACTCAAGAAGAGACTATGGCAGAACAGCTTAGAGTCGCTAGCATGTGAACAAGGCATAAAGCGGTGGGATAGAGGTTGGCACTCACCCACTACAAACAGGAACTGAATCCAGGGCAAGGTAGGAACAATCTCACTGTAGAAATGGTTTGTGCCCCTGAATTTAACTGGAGGGGCAGGGGGAATGTATACTAAGCATCAAACTTTGTTTTTTTTCTAACAGTAATAAAATTTGTCCATGGGTATTTCCCATGATAAATCTTAACTTACTTCTGAAAGTTAATCTGGTCCATAACTTCAGCTGATTAAAATAATAAAATTTCCCTAAATGTCATCTTACAATATATTTTGTTCACACCATGCCCTCTAATCACCCCCAAAAGAGTTCCAAACTCTTAGGATCATGAAAATGGCCATAGAAGACATCTAGTTCAATTCTCTCATTTTACAGGTGAGCCCAGAAAAGTAAAGTGATTTCTAAGGTAAAAGGTGGAAATTAAAATGCTAATATATTAAATTTCAAAATACACAGCTATCTTTAAAATGTCAAGTATGTATATTCTTAAGTAAGAAAAAAGGAACAAACCTGTTGCTGCACACTATACAGGGCCTGTTGAGGTTGTGAATATTGCTGGAAAAAAAAATGAAAAACAAACCACATTGTTCAAAGTAGCATCCAGAAGTTTAATTAACTTTAAGAAGACTCCGCCCAAACTTTACATATAGTAAGAATTACATTTAAAGAAACTGCAAGCAAAAAAAAAAAAAAAAAAAAAAAAAAAAGGAAAAAAAGGGGCAGCCAGGTGGCACAATGAATAGAGCACAGGCCCTGGAGTCAGGATGACCTGAGTTCAAATCCAGCCTGAGACACTTGACACCCTTACTAGCTTTGTGACTTTGGGCAGGTCACTTAACCCCAATTGCCCTCCAATAAGCAAAGAAAAAAAAATCCAGCCTCAGACACAACACACACACACACACACACACACACACACACACACACACACACACACACAAACCATGTGACCTTGGGCAAGTCACTTAACCCCAACTGCCCTGCCTTCCTCCCTCCAAAAAGCAAAAAAACCCACCGAAATTGTAAATAGTTAAATCTCATTATGCAAAAATGAAAAAAAAATGGTGACTGTTGAGGTATTAAGGAAATTTTACATGGGCTTGAATAACCAAAATAGCATTTTGCTAAAAACTCATTTCTAAATTTTATTTAAGTTATCACACAGGTGATCTATCCCCATCTAAGAACATTAAAACCATGTCCTGAATGTGTAAATGCCTCTTCTTTCCTCACTCAGATTTTCTCTGGAGACTCAACAGGGCATTTGACATTCTAAACCAACATGAAGTGCTGAAGGAATACCTGCTGCAAGGCTGCGGCAGCAGCGGCTGCTTGTTGCTGCAGGGCTGCAGTCTGAGTGAGCTGATAGTTGGCGGGAGTGGGTGTAGTAAGGCCCGCTGCTGCCAGGGCTGTCTGTTGAGTGTAGATGGTAGGGGATGCTCCAAGTAAGGACGGCTGCTGAACTCCCAAAGCAGCTAAGAAAACATAACGAAGTCAGATGATTTAACTCCCACCTAGGAACTTTCCAAGGGGGTTTAGCTCCTCCTACCAAGGGAGTTTTGGTGAAGAATTCTGTAAGCTGAAAGGTCTCAGATGATGTAAGCATGGGGGACGGTGGCTACTGAGGCTCATGGCTACTCATGATGAGCTAACAAACTAAAAGCGGAATCTCAGGGATTCAAAAAGCACTTGAAGGCCCCCAATGATTATGAACGCAGTGCTTTGTAGTAAACCAAGACATGGAACATTCGAGCCCATTGAAAGTAAGATGTCCCACAATCAACCCACAACTCGGAAAGCTCCGTAACTCAGGCCAAATGCCTAAAAAGACATTTGTTACAAGGAAAGAATGTGAAAGACAAAGTCTATACTGCTTTTAGTAACTCATACTTACTGCTTAAATCTTCAAACACTTTTCATCTACTGTGGTCTGGAAGCACTACTGAAAAAAGCCTTCCACTACCACAGAGGAAAATTCTTAACTATTTCTATTTTTACTTATGGCAAGTATTAACATGAGCGTAAAATATGTTTATTAGCATAGTAACCTAAAATAACAAATTTTAGAGATTTTAGTGCTCTGTTATAAGAAGAATGAGAAGTAAAACGGATCACCTAGTGTCTGCAGGGATGGGATTTGTTCTGGGGTCACACTTGAGTAACTAGAAGGCTACATGTGGCTTCAAGGTCACAGGTTTCCCACCCTGGTCTAGAGTTCTGTTTTGCTGATTTTCTACTTAGAGTGACAGATTAATATATTTAATATTCATAATGTAAGGGGATGTTAAAATCAGAAATTGCCTTGAAATAAAAAGGTAGCAGGTAGGATGAAGAACCCCCCCCCCAAAAAAAGGAATTACAAAGCAATGCAAACTTTTGTGCAAGACTATTAAATGCATACAACTGATAAACAAAGTAATCGGCTTAAAGAATATACGAGGAAATATTTTACAACTACCCTGGTGATGGCCTCAGGGGACTTGCAAGCATCATATTGTGATGATGTTCTATATAGAAAAGAAACACAAATTATTCAAGAAGTTTCACAATCTACTTCAGTCCTTCTGAGATTAGGATCACCAAATCTTTGAAAACTGGTTATAAATGTATACCCTTTATAATGGTTGCTGAAGAGTTGCTTTTTCATGTTAGAAAGTGTGCAAATCCTATATGAAATGTTCATAAACTTCCACTGCCCTCTCTGATGTGGAGTGAAAGAAAACAAGAATTTCTGAAGCGGCTTGCTGCTGCGCTTCAGAGCGGAAGTGTTTGGAGGGATTTTTCATTTTAGGAGAATACAAGACAAAACAAGCCAAGCCTGGGAGAATGCAAGGGCTTCTAAACTTTTATTTCACTGGCAATTCCCTTCTCATTCTGCTTTCACCCTAAGAAAGAGGTGGATGTCGGCTTGGGACAGAACATCTATGTCTCCCGTAAGGCTCAAGAAAAGGCCAGTGGACGGGGACCAGGAGGTAGGGCTTGGCACTCAAATATTATCCAACTATTCAATCAACAAGCAAGGCACTGTGAAAGCCCTGGGACTGCAAGGACAGAAACAATGCTCTCGAAGAGGTTACATTCTATTGGGTGAAAAGCAGGGACACATACATGGACATATAAAGCTGCTACGAGATAACCTTGGGGAGGAAGGCTCTAGTAACCAAGGGGACCAGGAAAAACTTCATGTAGGAGATGGTGACTGAGTCGAGTCTCAAAGGATACCAAGGATTCAGGATTCTAATTGGGGAGCGCGCATTCTAGGCACAGGGGACAGCCAGGGTAGCACGCAAGCGCACCAAGGCATGAGACAGAATGACATGTGTTATGACAGCAAAGAGGCCAGTTTGGATGAACTGCATAGTAGAGAGCATGAAGGGGGAAATCTGTAATAAGGTAGAAAAGGGAACGTGGAACCATGTCCAGAGCATCAAATGTCCTGTTTGGCCCCTTTCCACACTACAGTGTCAGGGGCAAAGTGATGGGAAAGGAGGCAGAGGGCGCTAAGAATCACATGGTTTTTAGACCAGAGATGTTAAACACATGAACCACAATACTCCCAAGTGTGACCTGGACCTGATTAAAATATAGTTCTTACATATGTTTTGCATGACTATACATATATAATCTATACTAAACTGCTTACCATCTTATGGAGGGGGCACGGAGGGAGGAAAGGAGAGAATTTAGAACTCAAAAATTTAAAAACGAAATGTCAAAAATTGTTTTTACATGTAATTGGGGAAAAAATTAAATTTTCAAAAAATGTAGTTCCTATCTGATTTTAATATGCTGATGCATTAATAAAAAAAGGAAACATATAAAATGTGCTGTCTTTTAAGTCAATACCTGTAGGGATCTTTTGGTACGGTTTAGCGGCCCCTGTTTCCATGTGAGTTTGACACCAATGTTTTAGACCTTGGCCATCAGCATTCTAAGTACAAGTTTCTTGTTCAATGACAGTAGACATATCATATCAAACTTGACATTCTTGCTATAAATGAAAACTGGTTACATGATGTGAACAAGGAATAACTTATGAACTTATGGGAGGGCTTGGACAAGAGTGATACAAAATAGACAGGCATGGATGAGTTGTGGTTTGCATCAGCTGGAAGAAGGCAAACCACATGGATGAGATCAGAGTTAACTGAATGCTGGAGATAGCATTTTCTGAACTTCATTTCTATTGCTCTCTGTATTTTCCCCATTGGTCTGTTCTAGATGCATATAAAATTCCTAGAGGTCCTAGGTTTACATCAAAGAGAAATGCAATAATATGAAGAGAGAACGTGTCAGGATCTTGTGGGTGAACCAGTGAAACAGCCCCTTAAAAAAAATTATACACACACACACACAAAATTTTATTATTTACATGCAACTGGGTAATAAGATATACATGCACTGGGGTAGGGAGATCTATCCTGCCTTACTGGAAAGTCAGAGGGATGATGGGGGAGGATAAAGGGGAAAGCAGATTGGGGGAGGGGGATATACAGCGGGATCACTGTTTTGGGGTGGTGGGTAGGGGAAAGATGGGAAGAAAATTTGTAACTCAAAATCTGGTGGAAATGAATGATGTAAACTAAAAATAAACAAAAGTTGATCATTTAAAAAAATAGAAACAGCTCCTTAACAGTATGAAGGGAATTATGATTTTTACAAAAGATAAAATATATGTAATGAACATACTAACAGATTAGATTTTTCATATTTGCCTCTCTTGTGAGTCAACTCACAATGTGTCTTGAAATGATAGGTCAAACCTTGACAGTGTTCACAATCACAGCATTCTTGTACTGTGTACCTGAAGTGAAGCGAATCAAAGACTGCAGAATCTGTTGCCATCACAGAACTGCGTTCCTGTAACCCAAACAACCCCCAAAGACTCAAGCAATATTCCTCCCACAGGACCCCAGAACTGTTGTATTGTCTTCCACCTGTGAGTCTGTAAGGGGAAACCATGCTGGCCCTGGGAAATGACTGTTTGTAATCCACCTTTCCCCCCTCTCTCTTCCATTGTGATTTATGTATAAAATCACTGTCTTCACTTCAGTGAGGTAGAATTCTGTTTAGGAGAATTCCCAATTTGCAAATCTGTTCCTCATAATGAAACTAATTAATTAAAAGGCTACCTGATTATACAGGCACTTGGTTTCTGGCCTGCTGTTTCATCATTGCCAGGTTAGAGACTGGGTCAGTAAAAATCCTGTTAACAATAGTCACTGACATGATTTGCACTTGAGAGCATATTAATTTTTCTTAAATTACTACTGTTTCACATTTGTCCATACAAAATTATGCTGTGCACTCAAATTCATTAGCAAATATTCAAAACTAGTGTAACAGGCAAACACAAAAGAAACAGTCAAAGGGCATGCTCTATTCTACTTAATATAACATCTACTGCTTGTGTACATAAGTGATTTATTTTTTAAAAACTAGAGTGATGATCATTCTGAAGGATGGGTTTCTTCTACGGCCAATAACCAATTAAAGTCTCAAAATAATGAAAATAATCACTATTTCCAATCTTAGCAAATCCCATGACCTCAATGACTCAAAGGTCAGCAGAAAGGCATATACATTAGGTGAACACATGTGTGGACAGACATATGACCAATTATGATTTGCACATGATGAAGAAGACATTACAAAGGACCAAAAAAGAAAGGAAGGCAATCATGTAGCGAGACACAATAAGTGAACAGTCCGAGTGCTACTTGGTATCCTTAAGATATCAAGGAACCAAGAGAAGGCCTCTAGTAAGCACCGAGTGGATTTTTTATGAAGATTTGTCAAAGGACATTTATGAGACAAGCTGCACATGGATTATGATCTGCCCTGAACATATTTTCCACCCTAAAATGACAGATAAACAAGAATGGGGCTGTCAAACATGCAAGCACTGCAGGTTGCAACACTCCTCAATCTAACAAAATTAAAATATAATTGGGACATATTTAACAAAATAAATACAACTCCAATAGAACACAGATAATGTTCATGTGGTTTTCTAAGTCAATATTTAGACCTCCCCCCTGCACAAGACAGTCCACATGTCAAGCTTGAAAAAGTTCTCATTAATCTAATCAGAAGAGCCCACAGTAAAGTAGGGGAATTTCTTGAAAAAGAGCCAGAGCCCTGCCCTTTCAGTCTACTGCTGCCTCAAGGATCTGAGGTCACGAGCAAACAAACACCTGTCAGCTGGAGGCCAGAGGAATGTCCGTATAACTGTATTTTGTACAGGGACACCTTGTTTTACTGCGCTGTTTTTCCAACAGCATGTGGATTCACATCATATCTCCCCATCTGTGTCACATTTTGGCAATTTTCACATTTCACACTTTTCCATTATTTTTATATCTGTTATGATGAACTGTGATCAGTGATCTTTAATGTTACTATTGTAATTATTTTGGGGCACCACAAACTGCATCTTTAAGACCACAAACTTAACCCATAAATATTGTGTTCTGACTGCTCCACCAACTAGCCATTCCTCATCTTTCTCCCTCTCCTCAGGCCTCCCTATTCTCTGAGATACAACAATATTGAAGAATGTTACATAAAATTACTTGGCAAAGCACTGGCAGGGTTTGAGAGGATTGACTCCAATTCTGAAAGAAGTTCAACTGTGGGTAAGAATGCTACGAAAGAGCATTACACGCTACATAGAAAAGAGTCAATCAATGAGAGAAACTTCATTGTTGTCTTAAGAAACGGTCACATGTCACAGTCACCCCAGCCTTCAGCAATCCCCACCCTGATAAGTCAGTAGTAGTCAACACTGAGGCAAGACCCATCACCAGCAAAAAGACTACAATTCTCTGAAGGCTCAGATGATGATTAGCATTTTTTTAACAATAGTTATTTTTAAATTAAAGTATAAACATTGTGGTTTTAGACATAATACTATTCTACACTTAACAGGCTACAATATGATGTAAACATAACTTTTATATGCACTAGGAAATAAAAAATTTGTGACTCTATTGTGATAGCCTGGAACCAGACCCGCAACATGTTCAAGGCCGGCCTGTATGCTGACATTTTTCTGAAGATCTAGAAAACAACACCTTGCCATTCAGAAAGCAGAACAGAGGTGGGGGCTGGGAAATTACATACTTATAACCTCGGGCGGTTAGGTAACTTCTGGGCTTATAGGCTGAGGAAGAAAAAAGGTGGGAGGAGGATAAAGAAGTTTAAGCGAGATAACCGTGAGGATCAAGAAGGAAAGAAACTCTGTTCTTCTTCCTTACCCAGACCCTGACCTCAAAGCGGCCTTCTTGTATATACTGACGGCTCTGAAGAACAACTGCGAGACAATTCCTACATCACCTACGTACATAGCAGGGTTAGCAATCTAGTGACACAAGATCATCTTGTCACAGAACAATCAGTTCTTTGTAACTTTTAACTCCTATAAGCAAATGTGTAACTCCCACCTCAACGGCTGCAATAGCATCTTCTAGCAAATGAGCTTCTTGCTGCTAGCATTCATGCAGTTTTTAGGGATTGCAAAGCACACTCACCTTCTGGTAGGCCCCCAAATGACACCATCTTCTGCCCCCACAACCTTCTACCTGGCTAACTCTTTAAGCGTTCCTCCTCCTCATCTCTGCCTGGTTCACTTCCAAGCTTGGCACAGGAAGCTTTTTCTGATCTTCCAAGTTGCCAATGTCTTCTTCCATAAAACCTGCCTTGTATTTATTTTGTACATGGGTATTTATGTAGACATTTATATATGTGTATGTACAATTTGTATGTGCTGTCTCCTCCAAGAGAATAAACTTCTTGAGGGCAGGTTTTTTTATTTCTCGTATCCCTGGTGTCTACTTTGTCCAGAGAAAGTACTTACTAAATGTTTGTTGATTATAATAAGTCTATACTGAAAAATACCAAGTCATCTAGTATACTAGTGCATTTTTGCTACGAAGTACTGATCCTCCTGTTTCACCCTGGGAGGTTAAATGATCTCTGGGGAAGGCTCTGCCAGGTCACTGTCTCAGGAGTGCCTCAGCCACGCAGGCCTCCCTGCTTCTCTCCCACCATCTAGTGGTAAAACTTAAGGATTCAATTTGTTTTTTGAATTCTCTCTGCTCGTGAGAATTCAATTTCAACTCAACCAATCTTCATCAAGTGCCACTTAGCTACATGCTATTGTGCTAATAACAAATTTAGAAAAGATGTGTGGTCTCTGCCCTCCGGGAGCTACAATCCAGCAGGGGTAGTAACTGACCTCCAGACAAGGATTATGGTACAAAATAATACCCAAGTACACAAAGACATGTAAGATGCTCCATACCAACTTAGAGGACAATGTAGAAGTGGCATTTGAGATGGGCTTCAGAATCTGAAAGACATGTGCAACAGGAGAAGGGTGGCTGAAGGAGAAAATGAGGGAAGACCATCAACAAAAGTAAAAAGTAGGAAGGAAAGTGCAGACTAAGGCTCGGGCCTGGGCCCCCGGTATGATCAGGACGGACAGAAGGAGGGAAACCAACACTCAGGAAGCTCCTACTCTGGGCTAGGCTTTGCTCAGCACTATACAAATGTTAGCTCATTTACTTCTCACTACGACCCTGTGAGGTAGGCACCCCCATTTTTACAGCTGAGAACACTGAAGCAGACAAGGGATTAAGTAGAACAGGAAAGGAACAAGCATTTACGAAGCTCCTATTCTGTGCCAGGTACCAGGGTAAGCACTACACGATCTTTGTCTCATTTCATCTTGACAATAAGCCTTCAAGGTAGGTGCTATTATGATCCCTATTTCACAGTTAAGGAAACTGAGGCACAAAGGATAAGTGACTGGTCCAGGGTCAGAAAGCTAGTAAGTATTTGAGGTCAAATTTCAACTCAGGTCTTCCTGACACCAAGCCCAGCATTCCCATCTACTCTGCCATATAGCTGCATTGATACCAATGATGTAATTGATGTCTGCCCCCAAAGGGGGCTGCACACTTATGCAGCATACATATGCAGCACCCATACCAACAATAAAGAACCAAACAGTTAAGTAGCATTTCAGAGAAGGCAGTGTGGTAGAGCAGATCTGCAGTCCCAGTTCAAAAGGTGGCTGTTATTTACAAGCTAGGTGACCTCTGGCCAAGCCACCATCTCTCTGGAACTAGGATTCTCCAAGCAGAAAATAAGGAAGAGGAAATCAGGTAATAGCTAAAGACTCAGCTCTAAATTCTATGATCCTGTGTACACAATAGTAGTTTAAAGATGGGTAAGGAAAAACTTCCTAGACGTTTTGGGCCTTGCAAGATTAGTAAAACCTGTATGTGCAGAGACTAGGGGCATTCTAGGCTGGGGAAAAAGGGAAAAGTGTATAAACAAAGGTGACATAAAGGGGAGCAGAGACTCATTTGCTACGTGCCTACGAAGTGGTAGGTTTCTATGCTAAACCCTGATGAGAATATAAAGATGAGTAAGAGATCAGCCTTCAAACAGTCTATGAAAGCTAAGACTATATGTACCTAAAGGCAGACTATGACAGGAACCACAAGAGAATTCAAACTGCTCTAGAGCAGCAGTTCTCAAACTGTGGGTTGTAACCCCTTTGGGGATCAAACGACCCTTTGACAGGGGTTACAAGGGTCACCTAAGACCATCGAAAACACGTATGTCCAATGGTCTTAAGAACTGAGACAGGGGCGGCTAGGTGGCGCAGTGAATAGAGCACCAGCCCTGGAGTCAGGAGGACCTGAGTTCAAATCTGGCCTCAGACACTTAACACACACACACACACACAAAAACCTAGCCGTGTGACCTTGGGCAAGTCACTTAACCCCAATTGCCCTCCAAAAAAAAAAAAGAACTGAGACATTGCTCCTCTATCCCTCTCCAGGTGGGTCTGCCCACATGCAGAAATGCCCATATACCGGTATTAAAGGGTCATGGCATTAGGAAGGTTGAGAACCACTGCTCTAAAGGCTTTGGGAAGAATTCAATTTACTTGAATTCACAGCACCCTTAGTAAGCACCTATTTCTGCTGCACAGTGTTAAGACTATCCACCACATCTGACTAAAAAAACCAGGGAATGAGGAGATGGCCTTCGAACAGAACTTTGAAGGGTGGGCAGAGCTTTTATAGGAGACCAGTGGAAAGGCACCCAAGGAACAGGCACAGAAGAGAAAAAATACAGGGAATGTTCAATTACCAGCCAAACTGTCACTTCTGGTTACGATGGCAATGTGCAAGGTTCTGGAAAGACCCAGTTTGCCTGGGGAAGGCCTATTAAAAATTAACACACACACAAAGAACACCATAAAAATTTTAAAACCAAAGAGCTCCTCCATCCCATAAAGGGTAGCATGAGGAAATGGATAAGAATGGAAGTGAGGGCTACTTCAGGAGTCCAGGTACTACAGGAGGAGACAGAAGAAAGGAAACTAGTCCAAGGATAGCTTGCCTGAAGGTCTAGGAACATTCTGGGACATCAACCTAAAAGCAGGCCCAACTCAGGTAGGGTGGTTCTAGGAATGAAGGCCCAAACCAAAGCCTACAGGTGAGGCTATCCTTGTAATCACCTGTGAGTGATTACAAAGGGAAACCTGGCAGAATCTGTCCAATGTGGGTCAGGAAATTCTTTTTTTTTTTAATTTATTTTTTATTTGTTTTCTTGTTTACGTTATTCATTTTCATTACATTTTTGAATTACAAATTTTCTCCCCATCTTGCCCCTGCCCCAACCCTAAAACAGCAATCCCTCTGTAAAGCCCCTCCC
>CM053598.1:24044834-24076135 GCA_028646575.1 Pseudocheirus occidentalis
GCTTGTGGATGTTGATGGTGTACTCCCGGGTCACCACCTCGTTGATGGCTGAGCGCCCCTTCTTCTTCTCCCCGCTCTTCTTCGCGGGAGCCATCCTGCCTGGGACCGGGTCGAAAAGGCAGATGATAGTCTTAATTCTTAAAAATTGTACCATTAATAGTACAGCTAGTAGGAAAATATATATAGACAGGGTACAGGTATAAGGTGAATTTGAGGAAATGACATAAAATTAAGTGATGAGGAAGAAGAGTACATTGGGTACAGAAGGAAGGGAAAGGTTGAATGTGGTAAATGATTTCACGTAAGGAGGCATGAAAAACCTATTACAGTGGAGGGAAACTCGGGAGAATGGGCATCACTCAAATCTTACTTTCATTAGAACTGGCTTAAAGAGGGAGTAATATACACAATCAGTAGATTATAGATATCTGTCTTACCACACAGGAAGATAGGGAAGGAGATTTAGTGATGGGAGGAGGGAGACTGACAGAAGAGAGCGCAGATTGAGGGAGGTGGTAGACAGAAGCAAAACACTGTCAAGGAGGGAAAGGGTGAGAGGAGATAGAGAATAACGAGTAAAAATAGGGTGGAGGGAAATGGACAGTTAGTAATCATAACTGTGAATGTGAATGGAATAAATTCTCCCATAAAATGGAAATGGATTGCAGAGTGGACCTAAAACCAGAATCCTACAATGTTTTGTTTACAAGAAACACTTGAAAGACACAGAGTAAAGGTAAGGAGCTAGAGCAGAATTTTATTATGCTTCAGCTGAAGTAAAAAAAAAAAGAAAAAGCATGAGAAGCAATCCAAGTCTCAAACAAAGCAAAAGCAAAAATAGGCCTAATTAAAGGAGCTAAGGAAGGAAATGACATCTTGATAAAAGATACCATAGACAATGAAGTAATATCAATACTAAACAAATATGCACCAAGTGGTATGGCATCCAAATTCTTAGAGAAGTTAAATGAGTTACAGGTTCATGACCAAACAAGATAGAGAATATTGTGAAATGTAAAATAGATATTTTAATTTTATTAAAAAGCTTTTGCACAAGCAAAACTAATGCAACCAAGATTAGAAGGAAAGCCAAAAACTGGGGAACAATCTTTATAGCAAGTGTCTCTGATAAAGGCCTCGTTTCTCAAATATATAGAGCACTGAGTCAAATTTATTAAGAATGCAAGTCATTCCCCAAGTGATAAATGGTCAAAGGATATGAACAGGCAGTTTTCAGATGAAGAAATCCAAGCTATCCATAGGCATATGAAGAAATGATATAAATCGCTTTTGATTAGAAAAACGCAAATTAAAAAATACTGAGGTACCCACCTCCCACCTATCAGATTGGCTAATATGACAGAAAAGGAAAATGATAAATGGAGAGAATGTGGGAAAATTGGGACACTGATGCACTCTTGGTGGAGTTGTGAACTGATTCTGGAGAACAATTTTGAACTATGACCAGAGGGCAACCTGATTGATCCCTTTGATCTAGCAATACCACTACTAGGTCTGTATCCCAAAGAGATCATAAAAAATAGGGAAAGACCTACACGTGCAGAAAGATTTATAGCAGCCCTTTTGATGTGGCAAAATATTGGAAATAGGATGTTCATCAGTTGGAGAATGGGTGAACAAGTTGTGCTATATGAATGTAATAGAATACTATTGTGCAGTAAGAAAAGATGAACAGGCAGATTTCAGAAAAGCCTGCAGAGATTTATACAGACTGGTGCAAAATGAAATAAGTAGAACCAGGGAAACATTGTATACAGCATCAGCAACTTTGTATGATGATAAACCATGACTAGCTCAGCTTTTCTCAGCAACACAATGATCTGGGACAGATATAACAGACGTATGAAGGAAAATATTATCTACATTCAGATAAGGAACTGACGGACTCTGAAAGCAAATCAGAGCATACTTCTTTCACTGTATTCTTTTTTGTGGTTTTTTTTCACCCTTTGATCTGTTTCTTTCACAACTAGAACTAATATAGAAATATGTTTTACATGATAGCACATGTGCAACCCATATCAAATTATTGCCTATCATTTTAGGAAGAGGGAAGGGGAAGGAGGGAGAAAGAAAAATTTGGAACTCAAAATCTTGTAAAAATTAATGCTTAAAAACTATTTTGCAATATGTGGGGGAAAATAAAATACTACTAAAAAAGAAGAAATCTACAACAGATTCTTGAAGTTACTTTTAAAACCCTCCTGCTTCCTTGTTCTTCCTTGCATTTAAAGCTGGGAAAGTCTTTACAATATTGGCTGTATTCGTTTTTCTCATGCAGAAGCTTTTATAATAAAATCAAAATATCTGTTTTACATTTCACAATGCTCTCTATCTCGTTTGGTCATAAGCCTGTAACTCAATTTCTCTTTTAAGAATTTGTATGCCATAGCACTTGGTACATATTTATTTCGTATTGATATTGCTTCATTGTCTGTGGTATCTTTTATTAAGATGTCATTTCCTTCCTTATCTCTTTTAATTAGGCCTATTTTTGCTTTTGATTTTGGCATTTAAAAAAGTGTTATGATGGCTCTCTTTTGGGGGGTAGAGGGTAGAGGGGAGGCAACATCACTATCAGGATTTTTGTGGAAATGTAGGTCCACTTCCTGTTCACAGTGAAAGTTCTGTGCACCATCACAAGAACAGTGAATGCCCATCATCACAGTGTCAGATGTGATAGGGCAAATCCAATCCATTAACTACTTAAGGCGAACATCTCCCATAAGTTTGTAAACCTGAGATTCCTTGTCTCTTGACTCCAGTGTTACACTAAATGCTTATATATTTCTCGTAATCAGAAATGAGGTTTTTTTTTTTTTTACATCTTTTTCCTCCCCAATAACTTGAACTTTCTCTTTTAGCCATCATATAAAAAACAAAACTTTTTGGATGCTAGTGTTTCTAGAATACATTACAGACTATATTGACCGATGCAGTGCTCCGATGCCTCAGTGTGACATGGACTGTCTGGCTTCTTGAGGGCTAACCCTACCACACTGGAAGGATTTCCAGGACAGGACAAGTGATGGACTGCTGATCTAAAGCTCCAGTTTGACTTGACTTTGTGGGGGAGAGTCATCAGCAGCTTGGCCAAAGGCTGATGGATATATTGACCGCAGCAGCCTTCCAAGCTAAGGGCTGTAAAGGAACGATTTGCCCCCGTGGAAGGGGTAGTGCCACATGGACAGAACTGCAGGCCTTGAAAGTATTGTGCATTTCACTGCCTCCTAAAGGGCTTAGCCTTGGAGTCAGAAGGCCTGGGTTCAGATTCTGCCTCACTGTCTGTACACACTGCCTCACTGTAGACAGATGGCACTGTCTTTGCACTGCCTGGAACATCATTGTCAGCATTAGCTAGTACTTTGCATTTTGAGTTCTTGAAGCTTTTCATCATTTGGCCTCTTAACCTGGCTGTTAGGTTCATCTCATTCCAGATAGTGTTTTTTCTTATGCTTTAGAACAGCGGCTCTCAACCTTTGGGTTGTGATCCCTTTGTGAGTCAAACAACCCTTTCACAGGGGTTGCCTAAGACCATCGGAAAACACATATTTCCCATGGTCTTAGGAAGTGAGACACTGCTCCTTTATCCATCTCCAGGTGGGTCCACCCACATGCAGATACACCCACATACAAGTATTAAAGGGTCACGGCATTAGGAAGGTTGAGAACCATTGCTTTAGAGCATGGAAACTTGACATCCAAGATAGTTGGTTTACATTGGTGGTTCTTTTTGGTGTCCATCTAGTAAAGGCTGTGGATCCCCTCTTAGAATACTGGTTTTAAATACATAAGGTAAAACATAGGATTACAGAGGAAACAAAAAATTTACAAACCTTACAATACAAACCCCTGTATTAGATAATTCTAAAATTAAAAGAGGTTCAGAACCTCTCTTAAGAGCTGTCATTCATGAGCTTTGTGACATAGTTTGGAGTTTCTTAGAGACCCTTTCCCTGATTTAAGGTGAACATCTCACACAAGTTTGGCTTTTGTCCATGCCTCATTACTTTAGTTAGCCAGATAAGTGCCTCCTGACTGAGATGGATACTGAACTTTTGTAAAAGGGGGGTTCTACTTCTGGAATTAATTCTGTGTAATTTTTACTAATCTCATAAATTGTCTTAACAGGCAGAATGGAATGATTCAGATTGGATATTATCAGTGCCAGATGCATTACCAGAATTAGAAGAATATTATGATGGAAGGAGATCGTCCAACACAAGACAGAGAGGTGGCCGGTCAGGTGGTCGTTTTGGAGGGCGATCAGGTGGTCGTTCTGGTGGTCGGCAAGGTGGCGGCCGGTCAGGGGGCCGACAGGGTGGTGGTCGATCAAGGAGTCGACAAGATAACAGGAGGCGTGGAGGTGGAAATAGATCAAGAAGTCGGGGCAAGAAACGAAGTTCCAACAGTTAATTTTGCCAGTATAAGCTAGTTAATTGGGTCAAATCATGTGTATCATCCACCACAAATTGGGTCTTCATAGTTGAGGGATGTGTCTGCTATTTGCAAAAGCACTTGGTCATATTTTTCAAAAATAACATTACAACCATTCATGTGAAAACAAATCTACTTATCCAGTTATACCTTTGAATAAAAAAAAAACCTTTTATTGTCTCTTTTCATTAAGTGTAAAGAATCTCATTATTTTCAAAATTTCTCCTTCCCTTTGCTTAAATACTGCATGGATCCATGACTAACTGGTGTGGGTTCTGTTTCTCTACGCATTGTCTTTGTTAACCAGGCCCCCAGGATCTCAAGAGAAGAAGAATCTCTCAGAAGTCCTTAAGTTCATCCTGTACCTAAACAAATCCCCGCTTCAAGACCCTGATAAGGATCTTTTAGCCTCTGTCGAAAACCCAGGGACAAAGAACTAGCCCACCCCCTTGTGTAGATGGACAGCCTGCCCATCTTTTGGACAGCTGGAGTTACTAGGAAGAATCTCCCTACTTTCATGTTGCTGTAGGTAAAAAAAGCCAGCCAGGCCTAGGGTGGTAGACATTTCTCTGCCCAGTTCAGTTTGTCAGGCAGTAAGCATTGAGTTTGTTTCCAGGCCTGCCCACAACCCTTGCCTTTTTGACTTGGTAGGCCCAGGAAGAGCTTGTGCATTTGCTTCATTTGCATAGCTGTCAAGACCCCAGGACCACTTCTGAGCACTGAGGCCCTGAAAGGGCCTTTGAGGAAATGTTATGAAGCTTGTGCTCTTCTTCATCTGATTCTTTCCAAGGTTCTGAGAAGATGATAAATGCTTTGTACGTTTGGGAAAGAAAATTAGGCATTAGAAGCAGCCATGTAAGAGTTTACAGTCTAATGGAAAACAGCAGCAAAAAAAAAGCTGGACGGGGTGGGTGCTACCAGGCCCCCAGCGTACAGCATCACATTCAGTAGAATTCAAACCCAGCAGAGCTGCAAGTGGAAGCCGGACATGGAGCCCTATTCCCTCTCATCAGGTACAAACTGTCCACATCCTCCCTACTGAAGGGGACCAGTCCAGGATTGATCCACCTCTTGTAAAATGACCAGTCTACTTGCTTTTCATGCGTTCAGCTCTCTCCTGGACCGCTCAGTTCCTAGACTGTTTTGTGAGTTGTGTTTAAGTCTTCTGCCTAGGACTGGCATTTTGTGCAAAGCTCCAGGACTGTAGTGGTGTGGTTGCGTCTCCCTCCATAGCCTTCCATGAGTTGTCTGGTAGAGTTCACTATCATTGATGGAAAGGGGCTACAGAAGAGCGTGGCCCATTCAGAGCCAGTGCACACAATTTCTTTTTGCCCTGAAAGTGCCACAGAGGCGAACTGAGAAGTTCTGTTCAGCCATTGTTCTTCAGTGCCCACTGTACCAGGGCAGGGCACCGTACTCGGGTCAAGGAACAAATGAAGAGATTAGACGGAAGACACTTATGTGCTTCTAAGGACCTTAGAGTTTAGTAGGGGATAAGATGGGAGATGAAAAGAGCTGTGACATAAATTAGAATTGTGGAATATCAAAACTAATTTTCTAGTCTTCCATTCATAGACGGGAAAATTCACTCAAGGGGGAAATGACTCGTTTAAGGGCAAACAGCCGGTACTGCTTGTACAAGAATGTCATAGAGATACGGAAGTAAAGACAAAATACTAAAAAGTATGTGAGAAGAGGGGAGACAGGAGTCAAAGTGGGTGTGGGGAGAGGAGGGAAGAGAAGGCTTCTCAGGGTAAGCACTAATAATAGCTCACTTAAGGATTAGCAATTCACTTTCTTCCCTACAACTTTGTGAGAAAAGCAGTTATTTCACCAATTTTGAAAACAAACCACTTTTGAGAGGCTAAGGATTCATCCAGAATCATTTTCTTAAGTGAGTGCCTGAGGTAAATCACATCACCTCACCTACAAAAAGGGTAGGTTCTACCACATGACCTCTAAGGAAATTCTTTTCCAGTACCAATGGAGGAAGCATTCAGTTAGACTAAAGAAGAGATCAGAGCTCGATACAGATTTTGGGGGGGTCACTTTACATAGCTCATTTTTGTTGTGCAGAGTAGGTCCTACACATATCTTGCTTTTCCGTAGAAGAAATAAACTTTGAATGGTTAAGTAACTGAGAGTTTATGAGGAGGTTTTAACTTGGGGTTCATCCCCCAAAAGGTCCATAAACTTGGATGAGAAAAATACTACATCTTTCTTCTCACTAACTTCTGAAATTTAGCGTTTCCTTCAATTATTTAAAAGACTTGAGAATTCCAAAACCAAAACTTACTATGTTTTCCCCAAAACCTTCCCTGTTACTCTAAAGGACAACATTCTCCCATTTCCTCAGGTTCATAAGGTAGGAGTCATCCTGGGCTCCTCACTATCTCTGAACCCTTCCTCTCTTGCCCTCTCCCCCATGTCCAAGGTATTATAGCAAGGCCTTTTTCAGCTTTGCAATGTCTCTTGAATATGTATCTCCCTTTCTCTCTTCTGACTACCACTTTTCATCACCTCACACCTGCACTACTGCAAACAGCCTACTGGTGGGTCTGTCTCACTCAAGTGTCTTCCCCACTCCAATGCATCCTCCAGTTGGTCACCAAAGCGATTTTCCTAAAAGCACATCCCCTGCTCAATAAACCCCAGTGGCTTCCATTCATCTCCAGGAGCCAATGCAAAATGCCCTTCATGACCTTGCCCCCTCCTATTTTTCCAGACACGTATACTTGTGTTCCTGATGTGCATTCTTGGATCCAGTGACACTAACCTCCAGTCTGTTCCAGGAGTAAGAGACTCCATCTCTTGGTTCCTGGTATTTTCTTTGGCTGTCCCCCATGCTTGGCATGTTCTCCCTCCTCCACTCTGCTGACCTCTGTGGCTTCCTTTAATTCCTTCTCAATTAGAGGAAGCCATCCCCAACCCCTCTTAACTGCGGTGCCTTCCCTCTCTTGGTTCCTATTTGTCCTGTATGTAGCTTACTTTGTACATATTTTTTTGCTTGTCTCACCCATCAGATTTTTAAGCTCCTTGGGGGCAGGGACTGTCTTTTGTCTCTTCTATCCCCAGCACTTAGCACAAGCAGGGTATCTAGCACAAAGTAGGCACTTAAACAGATACTAATTGATTGATAGGAAGGGCCCTGGATTTTACCTGATTGTCTTGGGGGTACCAGACAAAGATGTGGAATAGACAATCCCCAAAGTTAGAGCAGAGAGGGATTTAGAGACGGTCTAATCCGCTTGATTCAACAATCTTGAAAGTACCTGCCCTTGGGGCTATGAGAGTAAAGCCACTTCTTAATCTTGGAACTCACCTGAACCGGGGGAATGGCTAAGTCGGATCAGGAGTAAAGGGGAAGAGGAGGAGATCTGGAGGACTCGAAAAAGGAGACAGCTAACGACCGGTTTTTGAGGAAGGATGCGTCAGCTTCTACTGATGCTTGCTAGAAAATAAAGCTGCTCCGAGGTGGAGACGGGGCTGGAGCAGGACGGTTCGTGCCCACTCTGCCTGCACCAGGACGCGGCAACATCAGATTGAAGACTGATTATATCAACATGGAGGGAGACAGAAGGGGCTTTCAAAGTCATCGAATGCAGCCCACTGGAGGAAAGAGATTCAGCTTGGGTGATGGTCACTAAGTGGCAGGGTCATGATTTGAACCTGGGTCTTCTGACTCTGAAACTAGGGTCTTCCTACTACCGGATCGTACGGCCCACCAAAAAGAAGGCCTGAGATGTCCCGTAAGGGATTTGTCGTTTACGCTGGAGGTAACAGCACTGGGCACCGGCAGCCAGGGCAGTGGATAGAGCGCTGGGTCTGGAGTCAGCAAGATTCATCCTCCTGAGTTCTAATCCAGCCTGAGTTCTAATCCAGCCTCAGACGCTTACTAGTAGTGCCACCCTGGCCAAGTCACTCCACCCGGTTGGCCTCAGTTTCCTCCCCTGTAAAGTTAGAGGCTGGACCCCTGGGTCCCCGAGGGCCCCTCTAATTTGGGCATTCGACGACCTCAGGGAGAAGCCCCGGGTGGTTCGGCGTCCCCCGCCTCCTTCCCTGGGGCAGCCTAGTCCCTTCCTGGGGTCCCTTCCTGCGCCCCCTTCCTTCGAGGCCCCCCCCCAAGCTCTCCTCCCCGGTCCCCTAGGCCCCGCCCCCAGTGGTCAGCTGTAGCCCTGGGCGGAGTCTAAGCCATTCACATTTATTTAATAGGCTACGATTTGCACCATGGTTTCAAGTCACATGATACTTATTAGGAGCCTACTAGCCACTGGGAAGACCGGGAGGTCGAGGCGGTAGAGTGTCCCAGGTACGGCGCCCCGCCTCCGAATGGGAGTGAGGGTCAGACAGTAAGACTGGAGGACCGCACTTGGCTGACCTCCAGAGCGCACGCGCAGAATCAGATCCCGGCTCCTCCTCGGGCACTTCCGGGGGCCCGGAGCCCTCACGTGAGCGCCGGGAGTGAGCGCCTGCTTCCTGCTTCCGGCCTCTGCGGAAGTGACGCTACCGGCTCTCTGCTTCCTTTACACGCGGTTGTCTGTTACAAAGTGAGCTTGGGGCCGGAGAATTATGCCGGGTAAGCTTCTGTCAGAGGCCGAGGTCGAGTCGGAGGCGTCCATGGAGGCGACGGAGCGGAAGCACAAGCAGAAGGTGCGGGCGGGGGGGGATGAAGGGCAGGGGCTTTCGGGCTGGGGAAGGGAGGTATTGGGGGTGAGGGCCTCTCGGAGCCGACTCCACGTGCTGCCCTGGCCGGGCTCGGCGCTCAGGGGCTCCTGACGCCTCTGAGCCTCAGTTTACCCGTAGCGACCCACACCCCAAGCTAGGAGGGACCTCCGGCACCCGCCGCCCACCTGCATTCCGCACTTGAGGACCCTGAGGTCCAGGGAGGCGAAGGGGCCCCGGATCGCGGGGTCTCGGGTGGACCTGGAGCCGCGTTACAGCGGAGGAAGCTTTACCTAAGCGGGCCCTGACCGTGCGGGGCGCCCCGGGGGTGCCGGCTGTTACCGCGGCTGCTGTTAGCGCCCCGGCCCTCCAGTACAATTGGGGTCGGATTTGGCGCCCGGCGGGTGCCTGCACGTGCTCGGGCTGCCGGGAGATGCCCTAAGTCTTGGTGCCGGCTTGGAGCTGCTGCCCAATGGGCGGCCATGCTGGGGCTTGGGGAGGGGCTGCCCGAACCTGACGGCCGCGCGTGTGCCGAAGTGCTCCTTTGTCCCTTGCTTGCCTTTAGTCTCAACAAGCTCTGAGGATGCAAAGAAAAAGCATTTACTAAACGCTTCTTATGCCCACGCCTTGTACTGTGTGCGGGGGATACAAATACAGGGAGAAAAAAACGTCCCCTCAGAGACTTTAAGATCACAGGTGCCTGGCACCTTTGTTTAGAAGCAGCTGGATTTTCTTATTAGTCTAGTTAAGTAAGGACAGGATGTCATACCCACTTAAACCGATGGCATGACTTTTTGGCCTGCAGATATGCTCAGAGGTCACTATTAGTGCCTAAATGGTTGTCCACTTCTTATTGTAGAATTTTTAGTTTTGTGAAATAAAATTGCTTTAAAAGAGTGTTTCAAGTTACTTGTGATTAGGGTACTTTGGTGTGCCTATTGGCATCCCTGGAACAGTGACTAGTGCTGAAATGATAGCCTGAGCTGGGGGTAGAGTATGTTGCACAAAGATTCATATTTACCTTAAGACTTAGAAATTGAGGATCAGTGTTTGATCCGTTTTTCTGCATAGACTATGAATTGGAAAGGATTAGGAAAGTTTGAATACCACTAATAATTTAGAATTCTGTGGTTTTGCTCTAGTCAGGAGTACAAGAGCATTTTTCTGTATATCACCTGCTTTATCCTTCAGGTATCCAAGTAAAGTAGGGTGGGGGGGGTAAATAATATATATTATAGACTTTTTTTTTTTTTTACTATAAAACAGTGTTGTTGCATCGGAAGTGTCTCAATTGAAACAATCTCTATCAAGATCACCAATGTCAGGGGCGGCTAGGTGGCCCAGTAAATAGAGCACTGGCCCTGGAGTCAGGAGGACCTGAGTTCAAATCTGGCCTCAGACACTTGACACAAAAACTAGCTATGTGACTTTGGGCAAGTCACTTAACCCCAACTGCCCTCCAGAAAGCCAAAAAAAAAAAAAGATCAACATCAGTGACTTTTCTTCCTCCCAAACTCAACATTTGTGGTGTCTTTGAACAGCTGAGACTGTTCTGAGACAAACTTTATTTACTTGAAGCTTTTTACTGAAATATAATCTCCAAATTGCAACAAAGTAACAGAAAAGTGATAGATTTTGTTTCATTTCCCAGCACTTTCCAGGATGGAGGGTGGTAGAGATGAGTGAAATGGGTGCCCAGGTTGGGCTTTCTCTCCCACTCTTTTCTGTTGCTCCTCAGAAGAGTAGCTAAAGGGTAGATAGCTTAGGTGGTGCATCTGGTGGTGTCGGGCCTGGAGTGGGGAAAACCTGAGTTTAAATGTGGCTTTACACACTTATTACCTGTGTGACCCTGGGTAAGTCACTTCACACTGCCTCAGAAGTTTCCTCATCTACAGAATGAACCGCAGAAGGCAGTGGTGAACCACTCCATTGTCTTTGCCCAGAAAACCCTAAATGGGATCGCTAAGAGTCAGGCACAGCTGAAATGACCAAACAGCAAAGAAGAATTACTACAGGAGGGAAGGGCAGCGTGGTTCACTGGGGATATCCCTGAGCTTGCAGTTGGCGTACCTGAATTTAAATTCTGTGCCATAACTTCTCCCTTAATTTTCCTCATTTGAGATGGATCCAGATGGTCTCTATCTTTTCTTATAGTTCTACACTTAGGAGGCTAACTAGATTGCTCAGGTGCAGTTAGTTTTCTTTGCTATGTTTAGTAGTGAATGAAGATATTTGCTAGTTAAGAAAATAAGTAGATTTGGGGCCTAATATGTGTTTCTTTTGTGTATTTATCTTTGAAATTTGCAGAAAGATAAAAAAGAGAAATCAAAAAATGAGAAACCAGAGAAGAAGGCCAAGGTAGAGATCGAGGAACTTGATTCCCCTAAGCCCAAGAAGACTAAAAGGGAGGAGCTTCCAGAAGAAGTCATTTCTCCAAAGCCCAAAAAGGCCAAGAAGAAAGAACAGCCTCCAGAGGATGAGGAAGATGCTTCCCCTAAACCCAAAAAGGCCAAAAAGAACAAGGAGGGCTCTGTGGAGGAGCCCAAAAGCCTGAAAGAGAAGAATGCCTCCAGCAGTGAGGTCTGCTCTCAGGCCAAAAAGAGCAAAGAAGAGCTTTCTGAGAAACCCAAGAAGGCCAAGAGGAAGGAGGGAGAGGTAAATGGAGACACAAGAGAGAAAAGACCGAAGCCGCAGAAGGCATCGATGGGTAATGGACTGCCCCACTCTAAGCGTGCTTCTGATTCTGATTCTGATTCCGAGGAGACATCCAGCGAAGAAAGTGACAGCGAGGCTGAGCAGGTGAGAGGAGCTGTTTTCACCAAGCAGGATAATGGTGGGCTATTGGCTATTAACTGGCTCTAGTTAATAGATTTCTATTCTAGATATGGGCTGAACAGAGTAGAGGCCATGGAGTCCAAGACCCCCCTATTTTGGATATTGTAGTATATTTTTCTGCAGCCTAAGAGGAAGCCCTGCCCTCCCTCTCTGTCCCCTTGACACCCTAGCCCTCTTAATTGTAAGTGTAAGGTCGCTGTGGTTGCTGTTCCAAATGTGAACTAATCCCGCCATCTCTCTGTGAGAGTGCTGGTTTTGTTGTTTCAAAACCAAGTCTCTTAAGGTGGAGGTTTTCCTGCTCGACTTGATAGCCCTTAACCTGGAAGGGAGAACAGGACTGTCTGTAGGTGGTGCCCCTCCACTGTGCCCAGCCAGAAGTTGAGGGGGAAGACAATTACAGCAAATGGGCTTTGTGAGCTAGAAAAGCCCTCCTGGTTGCTGTGACAAAGCCTGGGCCTGGGGGGTCTCCACACTTTGCCCTGTTCCCCAGTTGGCGTAGCCTGGCACCTTCACTGGGGCTCTTTTGGGGGAAAACAGTGGCTATAAAAGAAGGGACTGAGGGATGACTAGGTGGTACAGTGAATAGAGCACCAGCCCTGGAGTCAGGAGGGCCTGAGTTCAGATCTGGACTCAGATACTTAACAAAATTAGCCATGCTACCTTGGACAAGTCACTTAACCCCAATCGCCCTACCTTTCCCCCTCCAAAAACAAAAGAAGGGACTGAGGAGGTGTTTTTTTAAGATTGTTGTGCTGTTGCTTAGTTACATATTTTTGGTCTCTGCTTTATGATTAAATTAATTTACATGCTTAATATGTGTTCATTTAGGAAAACAATCCTTATAAAGGAGTAGAAAGCCACGCTGTTAGTTCTAAAGGATTAAAATCCCAGTTGCGAGCTGGACTGACCAAACAGTTTAAAGGAGATGAAGACGATGACGATGATGAAGAAGATGATGATGATGATGATCCTGATGGTGAATTGGAGAAACCAAAAAAAGATGAAAAGAAGGAAAATGAGAAAGATTCAATGTCTGAAGACACTGAGGTGAGTCTGGGCTGCACATTCTGTGGACTTTATACATTTCAGGCATTTTCTAGGAGTAGAATTTAGATGTAGAGGATTAATCCCTAAGTCTCTGGTTCATGTTTCCTCCTCTCCCCCAACCCTCTTGTACCCTGGTCCAGCCTTCGTTGTCCTAGAGAAAAGTACATCTTTGTTTCCATGAACCTTTAACTGAAATTGCCCTGTTTTCTTCAGTCACTTAGAGGACATTTTGTGGACAGGTCCACTGGGGCCATGTCACAGAACAGGTTATGGCAGAAGCCTTGATGGTGCCACCGGCAGTGGTTTTGGTTTGGTGGGGTCTTTAGGTGACTGGCCCACATGTCTGGTCCCATCCTTGAATCTCCTTGTGCCTTGGTGACTCTTGACTACAGAGGCCTTACCTTTAAAGGAAGGTGTCAGGAAGGTAGAAGGAGGCCTGCCAAATGCTGGTTTTTGAGAAAGTGTTTTGGGGCAGCTTCCATTGCCAGTTTAGTTTGTGCAAGTTTGGGATCATATGGCCAAGTCACTTGAGAGTCTGCTTATTGCTTCTGGGGTCTGGCGGTGATTCCCAGCTGTCCTCCTACGGACTCAGGGAGCTGCAGGTTATTCCCCTTCCTGTGCTCCTCAGTCCAGCCAGACTGGCCTGTCAGTATCCTCATCTGCTAGTGCATCCTGCCTTCTAGGTGCTTTGGCCTAAGCTGTCTCCACATAGCTTCAGGGACCCCTTCACCTCTGGCCCCGAGGGTCTCCAGGGCCCCAGCCCTCAGAGGCGGGGCTGTGTGTGTGTGAGAGAGAGAGACAGAGACAGACACAGACAGATATACACAGGCAGACACTGTTTCCTCTGAGGTTAAAGACTGTTTCAGCAAGAATATCAAACACTTGTGTCCTGGAAACCACTCCTGGCTTGCTTTTTAAAAATATCTTTGGGGCAGCTAGGTGGCGTGGTGAATAGAGCACCGGCCCTGGAGTCAGGAAGTTTTGAGTTCAACTTTGACCTTAGACGCTTAACACTTACTAGCTGTGTGACCTTGGCCAAGTCACTTAACCCCCAGTTGCCCTGCTTTCCACCTTCCAAAAAAGAAAAAGAAAGAAAGACATCTTAGTGGGAGTTTTTCAAAGTCCAAGATATCTCATATAAATTTTCTAGTGAGTTCTTTATTTTTTTATCTATTCTGCCTTTGTAAATTAACTTATAACTTGCTAAATAACAATCTTTGAAGTGTGTTTATGCAGATGGATGGTTTTTAGTAGTCCATAATGGTTCTTATTTGAGTAGGACAGGCCTAGGGTTCTAGAGACAATACAATCCTTGTCTTCAAAGAGCTTGTTTGTGAGATGCTCTAGAAATATCTGCTTTTTCTTTTGTAAAGAGGTTACACAGTTTCTCCCACTTTAGACAATAGAACCAAGTCTGTGTACTCCTGGCCTAAATGAAGTCTGTCTTAAAGTAATTCTCTGCTTGAGCTTTGTTTCTTGGGCACGGCCTATGTTATTGATACAAGAAACCATTGATTTCATGGATCTTGCTTCTGAAGTGCTTTTTAATTTAATAGGAGTTATCTGCAGAGCAGAAAGAAGGAGCTTTCTCTAATTTCCCCATCTCTGAAGAGACGATTCAACTGCTCAAAGGTAATTTTGTTAGTCACTAAATTAGTATCTGGTTGGGAAAGAGATTGTCTTTGTTGATGAGATGGTGTCTTTTTTTGAGGCGCTGTAGTAAGAATCTGGGTAGGGCAAGGTCCCTTAAAATCCCAGGTCTTCTAATAAAGGATGTTAGAATTTGGGGGTATCTTTCATTTGGGAGTATCTGTTTCAATAGTCCTTGGGTAGTAGAAAATGTTACATAGAGTGGAGGTGTATTACCGAGGCCAATTCCCTTCCCTTCCCCAGGCCTTGGTTCTTGTCTGTCAAATGAGAACCTGGACTAGGTGACTTCTAAAGCTGGGGTCCTCCTGTAACAGCTGTGAAGTCCTTCCTGCACCCACAAAATTGGGGAGTGGGAAAAGCAAGTTAATGTATTTGTTGCTGGTAGAATTGCAGTCATCCAAAGCCTTGGAAGACAGTCTAGCTATGGGCAAAGAAGTCACCCAAGTAAGTCAGCCGGCCTTGTTAAGTGCTTACTATGTGCCAGGCCCTGTGCTAAGTAAGTTCTGGAAACACAAATCCATGCAGAAATACCATTTCTTTTCTTGGGAGCAGACAGTCTGACAGAGAGATAGGACATAAAAGGAAGCAGGAATTCTACCCTGTACATGTTCCTAGGTTTTCGTGGCAATTTTTTAATTCCCCAGAAGCCCTGGAAGGGCCCAGAGCAGAGTACACATTCACTGTGGACACGAAAGGGAAGAAGGCCCTGAGAAGGTCTCAGGCCAGCAGGATTCTGAGGGGGACCTGGAGGGAGGGTCTGCAGGGTTGGGGCATGTGCAGCTCTTGACTTAATCCTTCATCTCCTTGGTTTGGATGTCTCCACGAGTTTAGATTGCCACTCATTCACACTGCCCAACTCTCCCAAGTTCACCACCATTGTTAAGAAAGCAGGTTTCCTTGTGGGGGGGGGTTTAATATTAAACTTGTAGTGATTTTGAAAGAACTCACATGCTTGCCGATTACCAGAAGTGTAAGTGGCATGCTGGAGGACAGCTTTAAGGTGCAGCTCCTGGTAGGTGGCTCTGTTGTATTGTAATGTCATTTTAAAAATTAATTGAATTCTTTCCCAGCTCGAGGGGTGACCTACCTGTTTCCTATACAAGCAAAGACGTTTCATCATGTATCTAGTGGGAAGGACTTAATAGCCCAGGCCCGGACCGGGACGGGGAAGACATTTTCCTTTGCCATTCCCTTAATTGAAAAACTCCAGGGAGACTCTCAGCCCCGAGGAAGAGGCCGTGCACCAAAGGTAACCGTAGCACAGCAGCCCACAGACGCTTATTTCCTGGCTACAGCCTTGTCCTGGGCAGTTTTTAGTTGTTGCTAATGGGAACTCTTGAAAATCCCCTCTTCTGTGCAGTAATGCTCAAAAAAAAGATGAACATGAGAGAGATTGTAGGAGGACGACCCCCTGCAGGGTCATCGGGCATGGGCTTGTCACCACTCTGTGGATAGAGAGAACCTGAGCCTCCTCTTGGCTGTCAGGAGTCTCACATCTGGAGGTCCAGCTGTTTCTCTGCTTTGGGGATCTGGGGCCACGTTGACTAGCGGGTCTGGCTGAGATGGAGAAAAAGAGCACCAGCAGCAGAACCAGAGGAGGGGATGTGAGAGCTGCCGGTGGGCAGGAAGTCACACCAAGGGCTTCAGCAGGGGCCTGACGTCCCACAGCTCTTGTCCTTGAGTCGCTGCACTGATTTCCTAGCAGCTTGGTGGCTCAGCTGTGGCCTTAGAGTCAGGCAGACCTAAGTTCACATCTAGCCTCAGACACTTAGTTGCTGTGTGACCCTGGGCAAGTCACTGAACCATTGTTGGCCTCAGTCTCCTCATCTGTAAAATGGGGGTAATAGTAGCAGGGCTGTTGTGGCAGTCACATGAAGGATATTTGTGAAGTGCTCAGCACCATAGCTGGCCCACTGTAGGTGCTTAATATGGGCTTATTCCCTTCCCCTTCTTCTCCCCTCTTCAGGCTCATGGTGTCCCATTACCTGTTTGGGCTGGGTGGGGTAGGAGGAACCCTTACTGCCACAGAAAAGAGAGAAGGCAATTTGGCTGATTGGATCCTATTGAAGTTTTGGGTTATTGGGCACAGTTGTGACATTTGGGCTCAGGTCTGAATTTTCTTGCTTAGATACTGGTCCTGGCCCCAACACGAGAGCTGTCGATCCAAGTGAGCAAAGACTTCAGTGATATCACCAAGAAGTTGACAGTGGCTTGTTTCTATGGTGGAACACCCTATAACGGCCAGAGTGTGTACAAACAAGGGGGGTAAGGGGGGGAAGAAGGTGGTTCTTGGGCTCACCTGGGCTCCTGTGGTCTGGGGGACGAGCCCAGAGGCTAAAGGATACCTACTAACAGCACCCTCCTGGGGCTTACTTGACAGTTGATCTCATTCGGAGAGGAATCGATATCTTGGTGGGCACTCCAGGTCGCATCAAAGACCATCTGCAGAATGGCCGGCTTGACCTCACCAAGGTGCAGCACGTTGTGCTGGACGAGGTGGACCAGATGCTGGACATGGGCTTTGCTGAGCAGGTGGAAGAAATTTTAACTGTGGCATATAAGAAAGGTAAGGAAGGACTAGTAAACTGGGGGTACTGTTGTCATGGGGAGAGTCCACAAGAGACTGGGGCAGTACTAGAAGGCAGTCCAGAAGCCAGGTTAGGGTGGAAAGGGAGCTGCCTCTCCCTAGAATAAGGAGGTTTCTTGTCAGCCCCAAAGGTCTGATTTTTGGTTTTTTGGGGGACGTGACCTGAAGCATAAACAGTTGGGTGCCCATGTTCCTTGTTTGTATGGGTGTCGTGGTGAGGTTGGACTAGGTCATTTGTGAGGCAGCTTCTTGTTCTTTCATTCACCTGCCCCGAGCAGTCACAAGCACCTACAGCATTGATTAGGGGTTACCTGCCTACTTCTCATCTTACCCTGCTGAGTTAGAGTTTGGTCAGGCCCTCCACACTTAGTGCTGAAGCCTCATGCAGGATTTAGAGAAAGCCAAGAGTCCGAATCTCCACTATAGAATCACTTGGGATTCTTTTCTTGAACTGAAGTCTTACAGAGTAATGTGATTTTTTTTTTTTTTAAAGATTCAGAAGACAACCCTCAGACATTACTTTTTTCTGCAACTTGTCCTCACTGGGTTTATGATGTTGCTAAGAAATACATGAAGTCTACTTATGAGCAGGTCGACCTCATTGGGAAGAAGACACAGAAGGCTGCCGTCACCGTGGAGGTAAGTGATCGGGGGACTCTTCTCTTTGCCTTGTTAGTGTTAGAAATGACAAGAACGGACATTGGCCAAGGCTGCATACAAAACCACTCTTAAAAACAGAAGTAGAAAGGTCTTCTTTTCTTGTTTTGGGTTCCAGAGTCTAAGAGCCAATGAAGTTCTTAGTGTTTGATTTAAATTAAAGAATCTTTATTGCATAGCTTTTTGTGACTTCTTTGCTGTATGTGGTTCTCCCTTGACTTGGTTACTGTGTGGTACCCATTACCTAGTGGTTAATAAAGGCAACTAGAAATTAGAACCTCTTGGAGTACATTCGTCCATGCAGATTGGACATACAGGTTCTTGTCACAACTGGGGAGAGAACAGAGCAGAAAGAGTGGTCAGGCAAACCGTAAGAGAGTTGTGGACCTGATGGTGCTTCCATCTGTCTTTAGCTCTGACTTAGACGGGGCTGGGATGTTGTGGAGCAAGGGGTGCAAGTGTTCCCCTAGTGACATCCGTGTGGTCCTGACTGGTAGTTCAGATAGACAGAGGGCTTTATAGTATCTTCCTCGGTCGCCATGCTCACCTGGGAGGTTGGAGCTGAGACTTGTAGGCATTATGATCCCCTTTTACAGATGAGGAAACTGAGGAGGTGGCCTTTATAGAATGTTGTCTTAAGGTTTAAAAAGAGAAAAAGGAAAGCGAAGTGGGAGGAAATTAAACTAGGCCTTAGCTCAGCAGGAGACCCCCATTTTTAAAACATGAGGAAGCCTGAGACCTCGTCATCACTTTCCTTTGCCCAGATCAGTCTGTTTTGCCCCAGTACTGTAAATCTAGATGATGCTGATGGTCTTTGGGGAGACCTTGGCTGGGGAGGTGTCAGCTGGTGTCTGGTGTCAGCTGCCTGCTGTCCGTCTCCCCACAGCAGTGTGCATTTCCTCATCCAGTTGGCTGCCAGCAGGGGCATTGGATGTGCCCTCTGCAGTCAGGGGCCTCTTGGGGTTTCAGGCTGCCTCTTGTCTTGTTGCCCACCATCCACTTCTTCGGTAGCAGTGTGGGAAGCTTAGACGCTTTAACCTGGGGGCTGGACACTTGAATTTTGTACTTGGTAACTGCATTTCAATTGTTGGGGATCTGTAGGCTTCCCTGGACTCTGCCACAGGGCCCAGGACACAGACAGGCCTAAGAACGCTGGCTTTAGCTACTGACTTCTTCCTCTCATTTCCTTAGTGGGTCCTGTAATATTTGGTGGACTAAGGGCACCATCCAGTTCGGTTCAGTACCAAGATTATTTTTTTTCCTTTAAGAGCTGGGAGTAGCACTCAACCAGACATTGAGTCATTATCCAGCACCCACTGTGTGCCAGGCACCGTGCTAAATTGGGGTGGGGTACAAAGAGTGATGTAAGTCATCGGGCCCTAGTGCTCCCAGTCTAAAGAATGTCAGGCATCTCACCACCCTGTGACTGGCAGTTGGCCTCTGGATCCCCCATACAAAGCATTGATCACCTTTTTCTTCTTCTCAAAGCATTTGGCCATCAATTGCCACTGGTCTCAGAGGGCAGCAGTCATTGGTGATGTCATCCAGGTCTACAGTGGGAGTCACGGACGGACCATTATCTTCTGTGAGACCAAGAAGGAGGCTCAGGAGCTCTCCCTGAATGAATCAATAAAGCAGGTGGGCAGTGACCCCCAGCCTAGGAAGCGCACCCAGGAAATGGCTGAGGAGGAGTGGGCCTCCATGGAAGTGTCCCTTTGGGCCTCTGAGGGGTGGATGCTCTGTTTCCATCCCCAGCTGCCAACATGGCAACATGAGAATGCTGCAAGGGCACTTCCCGCACAGAGCAGACACTGTTCTTCATGAAATCCCACGTCAGAGAGAGGGGGCCCTGCAGTGAACTCAGAGCCACAGGACCTTCCAGGCCGTGGGCTCTTTGCATTCTACTGATCTCCCTATCAGAGTGCCCTTTCTGAGTGCAGGCTTACAAGTGGCCGTTGGGTAATGGATGTGCCAAGGAACTTAAATACATTGTCCTCTTTGTAGTTTTCAGACAGAAATTGTGACGGCCTGGCTGCTTTGGGGCTCTTTAAAGCAACTTAGCAATTCAGGTCCTCTGATTCCTTACTCAGCCCTAGTTTATTGATTTGTCAGGACGCCCAGTCGTTGCATGGAGATATTCCACAGAAACAAAGAGAAATCACCCTTCAGGGTTTCCGGAATGGTAAATTTGGTGTCCTGGTGGCGACCAATGTGGCGGCTCGGGGCTTGGACATCCCCGAAGTGGACCTGGTTATACAGAGCTCTCCTCCAAAGGTAAGAGCAGCACTGCCTTTTTGCTTTTCTGACTGTGGCAAACACCAACAAGCCTGAACATTCCTGCCTATGAAAAGAAAAGAGGAACGAATGTGAAATGGAATCATGGGCACTAAGTACATCCTGGAGTCGCCAGGCTCGCCTGCTGTCCTGCTTGTCTGTCTTTCCTCTGAACTGTCTTCTGTCATTATTTGACAGGCTTGGTTGGTGCTTTTTTCTTTCTTCACTAGTTCTTGGGTCCACTGCAGTCAGGGCTGGGCATCTTGTTGATGAGATTGGTTTTTTTTTGTTTGTTTGTTTGTTTGTTTTGTTTTTAATTTTATATATTTTTTAATGTATTTTTATTTTTTATTTTTATTTTTTGGCTTTTTGGAGGGCAATTGGGGTTAAATGACTTGGCCAAGGTCACACAGCTAGTAAGTGTGTCAAGTGTCTGAGACCAGATTTGAACTCGTGACTCCAGGGCTGGTGCTCTATTCACTGCGCCACCTAGCCACCCCTAATGTATTTTTTTTTTTAATTGACTTGATTGTTTACTTTTAGTTTACAAGATTCAGTTCCAGAATCACTTGAGTTTCAGTTTTTCTCCCCTTCTTCCCCCTAGTCCCCCATGGCAGCATGCAATCATGTATAGGATCTGCAAACTCTTTCACATTGTACAGTAGTCTGGTTGTATAGAAGCCTTGTAACCAAACATAGAAAAGAACGAGAGCATGTGTTGCTTCAGTCTGCATTTATTGATGAGAGTTTTTAATAGTGGCGGTGCCATTGTAGAAATGATTCTCTTCACTCTTCTGACCACTTTTTCCAGGTTTCTCAGCATCTTCCTCTTTCTTCATTGTTTACCACGTAGTCATGTTCTGTTTGTTCAGCCATTCCCCAAATGACAAGCACATCTTTAGTTTCCATTCTTTGCTGCCATGAAGTTTTTTGTGTATATAAGGACTTTGTTTCCTTTGATCTCTTTTGGGGCCTATGCCTAGTAGTGGTAAGGCTGGAGCAGGGCGGTGCGCCCGGTTGCAGTTTGGTGACTTGGGGGGCATTTCCAAATTGTTTTCCAGAATAGATGGACCTATTCACAGCCTCATAAACAGCATTCATTTGCCTAGCCTTCCATAGCACCACCAACGGGTTGTTCTTTTTCTTTCTCTTTTTTTTTTTAAACTTTGCCAATCTGATGGTTGTGGGGTAAAAACTCAAGAGTTTTACTTTGCAGTTTTCTGTTTATTAATGATTGTTGCATTTTTTCCATATTGCTGTCGATAGCTAGCTTTTCTTTTCAGAACAGCTTGTTCATATTCTTTCCCCATTCACCCTCCAGAAGAGAAAACTCTTGTTGTCGTTGTTCAGGGTGCTATAGGAGGCTTCTAGGACATCCAGTCTTTTGTAATGTGCTCCCTGTATGCCTTCGAAATGAGACTTCTGTTAGAGAAAATCATTGCAAAGATTTTTCTAGTTAACTCTTTGCCTTCTCATTTTAAACTGCATTGATTTTGTTTATAAAAACCATTCGGGGTGGCTAGGTGGTGCACTAAATAGAGTATAAGCCCTGGAGTCAGGAGGACCTGAGTTCAAATCCAGCCTCAGGCACTTAACACACACAAACACACACACACACCCCTAGCCATGTGACCTTGGGCAAGTCACTTAACCCCAATTGCCCTACCTTCCCCCCTCCAAAAAAAAAAAGCAAATAACCTTAAAAAAAAAACATTCAATTTTATAAAGTCAGAATTGTTCTTTTTCTCTGTCCTATGACTCTCTAATGATTCTTTGTCAGGAACTTTCCCCTATCCATCTTTGTGAAAGGTAGCTCTTTGTTCCTGTAATTTGTTTATAATGTGACCTTCTATATCTTGGTCATGTTTCTCTTTGGCATGTGGTATAAGACCCTGGTCTCAACCTAGTCTCTCTAAGACTGATTTCTAGTTTTGCCAAACATTGAGTCTTTGTTCCTTGAGAATTGGCTCTGCCTTGGTTAATTTTTAAAAGCACACCCTTGCAAGTCTGGAGGTTTACTTTGATGTGATATTAACAGCTGTATGAGTTAATAAATCAGTAACTTAAAAATAATCACATTCTTTTGATTTATAGCTCTAAGAAATGTTTGCTTTTATTTTCTTTTAGTGTCATTAAAACTCTCAAGTGACTAAGGGTTTTTGTAAAACAGTTTGTTCATTCATGCTGTTGGGACCACCTAATTAAAATGCCATTTTCTCTTCATCTGCTGGTTCTCTGTGATCTGTTGCTTGGAGATTTTTCCCTTTTTTCCAAATGTCAGTTCTCTATTTTATTGACCTAGGATGTGGAGTCCTACATTCATCGTTCAGGGCGGACGGGTCGAGCTGGCAGGACCGGGATTTGCATTTGCTTTTATCAGAAGAAGGAGCAACACCAGCTGGCGCAGGTGGAGAGGCAGGCGGTAAGTGCACATGCCTCCTGTCACACTGCTGGGCATCACAGCAACCCCAGGGTGGAAGCTCCACTTGTTTTATAGGGCATTGATCTAGCACTCAGCACTTTGGTCAGCCTCCCTCACCCTTCAGCCCTTGGGCAGGGTCGCTAAAAGCTGGTGATTATGCCAACGAATGTCCACTTTTTTGTGCCATCCTGTGCTCTGGAGCCCATCGGGAGAACCTTTGTTGTTCGTTTTGCCAGCAGTTTGTGCATTCAAATTCACAACTACAAAGTAGCTGTCTTCACTGCTGGGAAGCTGTTTTCTGGGGGGGGCACAGTTTGATATTTCCCTGGGTTTAAGAGCTGTGTGTCTTGTGGGAAACCACGGAGATAGGTGCATTCTCATTGCAGCCTTGCTCCTTTGGGTGGTGTTCACAATTGAAAGCTAATGCTGTGTCTGTTCTGATCTGACGTCTTGTAGGGGATCACATTCAAACGTGTGGGTGTTCCCAGTGCTTCTGAAATAATTAAAGCCTCCAGCAAAGACGCCATCAGGTGCGTATGGGCTGAGGGGGCGTTTGTCTGCCCAAGGATCACACAGCACTGGGTTGTCTGTGGGGGGGTTGCCTCCAGTATTCTTGGGTATAAGAGACAATTCGGTGCTGGGGAATTTGTGGAAATGAGTCTGATAGTTTTGCAAAGGCATGAATAAGCGCACTCAGATGGAGGAGAGACCAAGGGGCATCTTGAGGACAAGTTTAGAACAGTTAGCACCTAAGATAGGTCCTATTCTACTGGCAGATAGTTAGGCCACCCCAGGAACCGGCTGCCCTGTGTGGGTCTCTCTCGCTTCATGAGGAGGCGCAGAGTGGCTGCCTCAGGTCCTTTGGCAGGTGAAGTCTGGTGGAGCCCTTGAGCCAGGAAACAGTGAGGGAATGTTCTCAGAGGCGGGACGGTCACACGAGAGCCTGTCAGAGGCAGGAGTCCCCTACTCCATCTGTACACATACTTTTCTGTACCTCTGTATGTGTCTGTGACCTCCTCAGGCCTTGCCAGGGGGCGGTTGCCAAAAATATCAACTTACCATTTTACTGTCATTATTTCAATTTTGAGTTCCTTGTTGGAATCCAGATAGCTCATGGAAGGTTCATTTGTTAGATTAGTGTCCTCAACGATCAATTAACAATTACTACATAGTTTAGCAGGGATTCTGTGACAGTTGGGCAAAGAGATGTGGGGGGGGGGCACATTTGGGGTTTGGGGATGTTCTTGCAGGGCAGGAGAGGGGAAAGCTATGAATAAGGAGGTGGGAGAGCTCTGGGGGGGGACCGGGTTCGTCCTTGTGCAACCCTGGCCTGAGGAGGTACTCTATGGATGGACACACAGCTCTCTAGGGGTGCCAGGTGGTGGTACCCACTCTTTCCTCTTTATCTAGGACTGTTGACAAGGGTAGCACTGTCCACAAAGGGTGCGGTGGCCTTGCATTAAAGTCTGTTTAGCCTGGGCATACTGCAGTTGTGTTAACCAGCTGCTCCTGGGATAAAAAGTGGGGTTGCTTTAGCTTTCAGTGTTCTCTAGAGGCTATGTATTGGGATGGGGCAAAGAGATAGTCTTGGAAGTCAGCAGAGCTTCCCACCAACAGGAGTACCTGGTTGTGTGAACATAGGCTAGGAGTCATGGACTAGGAGGCCCTCAGTTTCCTCGTCTCTAAATGGGGATAAGAATAATCACAGCTGAGTTGTGATGTTGTGGTTGTGCCCAGATGTGTATAAAGTACATTGTAGATGTCACAGTGCAAGATAAATACCGGCTACTGATGATTCTAGATACTTGTCTTAAAATCTTATGGCGCTTCCTGAAAATAGTCTGCTCTTGGTGCCTTCCTAGGTCTCTGGATTCGGTGCCCCCTGCTGCCATTAACAACTTCAGACAGACAGCTCAGAAACTGATTGAGGAGAAGGGGGCCGTGGAAGCCTTGGCTGCAGCATTAGCCCACATCTCAGGGGCCACCACTGTCGAGCAGCGGTCCTTGATCAACTCTGATGTGGTGAGCTGCTGCAGTTGTGTTTGTCACCCGTGGGGCAGGGGGGTGGGGGGGGTGGGCCTGGTCCGCATCCTTGTCTCCTATGGTTTCTATCTTGCTTGTGTTCCTTCCATGAGAAGTAAATCACATGTGTACCTTCCTTTGGAAAAGGTGCCTATAATTTAGTCTCTCCGTCAAGAGTCTCTTGTTAAAGGAAGGCTTTGGTTTTTAGGGAGAATTACTGTCTTCTTTGCTGCCCTTGGGAATAGGACAGTTGTAGCCTCTTCTGGTGCCTAATGTTTCTTTCTTGGTTCCTCTTGCCCAGGGCTTTGTGACGATGGTCTTGCAGTGCTCCATAGAGATGCATAACATTGGCTATGCTTGGAGAGGATTGAAAGAGCAGCTTGGGGAAGAGATTGATGACAAAGTGACCCGGATGACCTTCCTCAAGGGGAAAATGGTAAGGCTGGAACAGCAGGCAATGTGAGCCTCTGGATGGGGGCAGCAGGGTAGGAGACCTTCCCTGCTGTGGACAGAAGCTGACTAAGGTCCCAGAAAAGAGCAAAATGGGTGAGCGGGACTTCATCCCTAGTGCCTGCCCTACGCTGGCCATGGCACCCAGGAACTGGGAAATCAGTGCTTGTGGGTGCATTGATCGGAACCTGCAGTGAGTGGGATATTTACCCAGAGAAACCCCACCTGACTAGCACAGGCACAAGAAAAGGGAGCGGAGGGGGTGAGGGGAAGGCTGGGGATGTCCTGCTTGGGTTGATACATCCTGTGAACATTCAGAACCCAGATCGGAACCTTCCTTGTGTTGAAATGAATTTTATGATCTGAATGATCTTACCCTGAAAAATGACAATTCCATTTTAGCTTTCATTGAAAGCTAGATTTCCATGATAAAATTAGACTATGACAGTTTTGCCCTCCTGGTTTTGTTGACATGGGCACTTGTGGATGCCACTGTGTCCACACCCCTCATTTTTACAGATAAGGAGGCGCCTGACATCTTCAAGGTGCTGTCAGAGCCATGTTTTGAACTCGGGTCTCTTGACTGCACCCATCCTTTTCCTAGTGTACCAAGTGTTCTGTTGGTACAGTTTGCAAGCCTCCCTCTCCTCCTCCATCCCTCTCGGTCCCTAAATTCTCCACGCTCTGGAGTCTGTCCTGTGCCTCCTTGAGTGTCTCAAGGACCTAGGCATAGCTCACTCCACCCCAGGCTGACTTCTTCTCCTGATCATTCTCGCTCTCCTTGATGTCTTTTATACAAGTTAATAGGACAGCAGGGCGTTTCTCCCCTCTTACTCCCCTCCCCAGACTTCTCATGCAGTCCTGATTGGGCAGAAGATTCTCTTCCTGTGGTACAGTGCAAGCTCTCTGTGTTATGGCAGCTCATGCTCTTGTGACTGGCTTTGGAGAGCAACTCCACATTGGAAGCTGTTCATTTGTATTCCACACATGCGGCTGTATTCTGGATGACAAATCTATGGCATTCAGTCAGATGACATCTGGACCATGCCTGACTGACTAGAGACACTGAGGTCACCCATCCTTGTCAGGGACTGAGGGATCCCTTTTTGAAACTATTCACCATGTTCTTCCTTTTTAGGGTGTTTGTTTTGACGTCCCTGCTGCAGAAGTAAAGACATTCCAGGTATTCTCATCTGGCATAGTGTGGGTGAGATAGAGCCTCTGGGTCCAGGAAGTGGCTTGGGAATATAGGGTCCTTTTCCACAGTAGGGGTGGGGAGTTTCCCATCATGCTTCAGTGACCAGAGCAGTCAGGATGGGTGCCCATAAAGTGCCCAGAGCATTTAAGCATTCAAGGGAAGTCATCTTAGGGTTTGCATGGCTTGTAGAGGTTGGTTTCTTTGGGAGAATGGGAGATGCCTGCTTTCCTTCCTTCAGATAGTGTCTGGACAGAATGAATTGGGACAAATATACCTTGTGTTCCCTAGGAACAATGGCAGGATTCAAGGCGCTGGCAGCTCTCTGTGGCCACCGAGAGACCTGAATTGGAGCAACAGCCCGATGAAGGCAGAGGCTTCTCTAGTTTTCGGAACCAGAGGCAGGGAGGCGGCGGCCGTGGTGGTGGTGGCAGTTGGGGTGGCCGAGGCAGTGGCCGGGGTGGCCGAGGCGGTGGTGGTGGCTTCAGCCGGAATGACAAGTTTCAGAATAGAGGTCAGAAGCGAAGTTTTCAGAGAGCATTTTCTCATCGTTAACATGAGCAAAAGGACAGGATTAAGTTTGGAGAGACAGCACTGCCCTCCCCAGTGACTTTCACAAACTCTTAGGCCTGCTTCCTGCTTTTCTTCTGCCACTCACCAGCCCAGCTGTTGTCTTTCGAGGCAGCTCCCAGCAGAGGATGAGGCTCGTTGTGTTGAGGCCAGTCCCATTCAGAGGGATGTTCGCCATCCTTTCGTTTGTCCATCATGTCTTCAGAAGCTTTTCTTTGGGAAGAGCCTATCAGTGCACATGTTCTCATTCTGAAACTCATGTCAGTGGATTGCTTTCAATCAAGTCTGTTTTCTGCTCAGGCTCTGCCCTCATTAGAATAAAGTTTTAGTATCTTTGGGTCATGTTTTCCCCTGAGGAAGAGCTCCCAGGGCACCCAAGCTTGTAAAGTCTTTCTTCCATAGCCAAAGATTTATTTTTACAACAGATATTCCCAGTCCACCAGGTGAATGGATTCTCCTGGGGCGCCATCAGCTATGGGTTAATACTGGTGAGGACTGGGCATTGGCTTGTTCTAGAGCCTGGGTCCTGCTGAGGGTGCCATGGGTTCAATGTCTCAAAAAGAACATGCTTTTTTGTGCATTGAATGCTATTTTGGTGCTTGAGAAATAAATCACAGGCATTCTCTCATCAGTGACATGGGACCCACGTGTCTCTAAGCAGGTTCTAGCAAATCTTCCTTCACGGTAGAAGAAAAACTAGCGAACTTGACAGAAGGCATCTGCCAGATTCTCAGCTGTGAGAAGATAATTTCATGCCCATTCCCAGGTGGAAAGGAAGGAAGGCAGTTTTGTCTCCTTGCTTTGAACTCTTCTTCATTTGGGAAAGAAGTACTTATTTTAGAGAAATTAAAGAAAATTCTTGATTTGCTGAGCAGATAAACTATTAGATAACATTTTTTAATTATGAGAAAAAATTCAAAACCACCACCTGGGAGATATAAAACTTGGTGAAATGATAACTGGAAGCAGGTTCTCTGTTAGTGATAGGAAAAATATTAGGATGATTCTCATTGTGTAAATTTCCATAGCTCTATAATGTTATACAATATGCATATTTGCTTTTTGATTCCACAGACATATATTAAGCACCTACTGTGTGCTAGACGTTCTGTGCCAGAATTTGTTGTGCAGCAGAGATGACTGATTGGGGCACTGTGCTCCTGCTTTGTAAAGGATCTTTGGAGGCTCTGTCGATGGTCTGGGTCACGTCCATTCCTTCCTTATAACGGTGTTCCTTGGCTGGGTTCCCCTCCCTCCTCTGGGTGCCTTCTGTGGCCCCATGACAACCACTCTCAGTCCTGGGGTGTCCTGCCTGTCACTGGTGGTATGGGTCTTATAACCCTTGTCTCTCCATGTGAGGGCAGTCCAAGCATTTATGAAGCCCTTGTGGTGTGTCCAGCATTGTACCGCCCCCCAGTTTCATGGCTTTTCTTTGGCTCCCAAACCTCAGGTCACCCCAGCTAGATTTAATTTGGTAGAAGGTACACTGAGTTTGCAGTCAGAAGATGTGGCTTTGAATCCCAACCCTGCTGATTACTAGCTGAGTAACGTTGGGTGAGGGGTAGGCCAGATGCTCTCCAAGGCTGCCCTGGTCTCCTATGACCTTGGTGATCCCCGTTTCTCTTTTGGTTCCTGAAGCTACAGCTCATTGGACACCCCCTCTCCCCCAACCCTGTTAATGCAGAAACAAAAGGCCAATTGAGAAAGTATTTTCATGGTCATTTGAATCACCACTTATTGATGCTCTTAGAAATCCTTTGAATTTTTTCCTATTCTGATTCCTAATACAGGTGCTTGGTGACAGGGAGAGTGCTGAAGCCCCTCATTCCACCCTCCTGTCATCCCAGGTCGTTCCTCTGGGAAGCCTGGAGGTCCGGCTTTTATTGTTTCAGATGATGAAGGGGGCTTCCCAGAGGGGAAATAACTTCATCTCTGTTTTTGAGTATATGGCAGGACTTCGGTCCTGAGTTGACCCTCTTCAGTGCAGGGTTCTCAGCATTTCACACCTTTCTTTTAACTGGGTCCACCTCGGTGGGGAGAGGTTTTCACTACAGTTCAATAGATGCATTCCATTACTATAATTTAGCGATTAATAATGGACAAACCTTTGGTGGGCAGCCAGCAGCATTAGTTTGAAACTGGTGTCACCTTGAATTTGGTGAGGAGTACTAAAGGGAGTGGGCATAGCCATTGTGCTTTGTAATCAAGAATACTTCTGTAAGTGAACAAAAGAAAAATTCAGTTCTTTATATAAATCTAGTATGAGGGGCATTTAAACTTTGCAAGAATTAGACATTCAAGGGGAAATGCTAATATTAATTACAAAAGGCTGGGGGGTAATGTGTTTTACCTGGAACCAAGTGCTAATGCATTGCCATCATTAGTATTTAAAATATGATTTCTAAAGAGGTTTTGTTGGGCTGGCCCGGGGACCTCACCACCATTTATCACATTGTGTTCTGAGTTCCAAATATTTTTTACAAATGAATTTTTCGAGCACAATGTGGTTATGAATTGGGAACTGTAACAGATTATTAAAGGTAAATATTTTCTAAGATATCTTATGCCTTAATAAAAACTTAGTTTCCCTATGCCTGTGCCGATTTTTTCCATGTACCACAGCAGTCTGGGCCTTGCAGAGGCCTGAAAGGTTGAGGGTGATTATTAACAAAATCGTTTGCTGGGGAGATTGTGCCCATTACTCCATTGGGCATCCACCCTATGATATTGGATAGGGCAGAAATTATTACCATTTTACGGAGGCAAAGCCTCAGGTTGCACTTCTGGGTAGGGGAAGCTGTCAGGTCCGGATTTCTCTCTCCAAGGCTTCTGGTGTTGGAATTCAGCTCTGGATTTGGGGCTCAAAGACTGTCACCTTCTAGGGCTAGGATTCTGTGTCCTCCCTCTCCACCCCCCTAGTTAAGGCCTCTCCCCAGACTACTGCACAGGGCTGAGTCCACGCCCCAAACACGGTTTATTTCCTGGGACTCCTGGGCCCCTCCAGGCTTTGGACAGGCTGTCCCTGCGTGGTGCCTGGCTGCCCCACCGGACCTGCCTGGCTGGGGATTGGCTGCAGGGGAGGCTTCCTGCGGGAGCCCTCTGCAGGCCGGCTTTGGGCAGCTGCCCCTGCCTCCACTTATCCACAGAGCTTTCTCAGTGCTTTGGGAGGTTTGTGCACACCGTACAAGGGTGGGTTCGATTGTGACCCCATGAAGAAGGTGCCCAAAGAGGGTTAGGGCTGCCTGAGACCCCAAAATACCAACATGCCTGGTCCTGCGGAAAGAATTCCACTCAAGTCTTCTCAGCCAAGGAAAAAGTAAAGATTATTCAAAGATGGGGTAGACTATTACAGAGTAAGTCTCTGCTAAGCTATTCTATGGCGCTCTCTCACAGAGCAAGTCTATGCCAAGCTATCTCATGGCGCTCTCACCAGATGGAGGGAAGATGGGGTCTTGTATACAGAGGAATCTGGGGGTGGTTCAGAGGAGGAGCCTGGAGAGGGTCTTCAGGTGGAGTTAATGAGGTCAGTGCAAATGTGGATTGATATTTTGATAGGCTCAAGGGTGGGAAGCAGATGGAACAAAAGGGGCTAAAGACTTGGGCCCAGCCACAACTTAAGGCTTATAACCTCAGGCAAATACCTTCCTTGGGGGGGGCGGAGCCAAGATGGCGGCATAGAAGTAGCAACCTCTGGCAGCTCCCATACCACCACCCTAAACACCCAGAAAATATGAGCCCAGAGAAAGCCTAGGACTCTCAGACTCACACAAAAATACAGAGAACCCATCTCTCGCTGAAGGCAGCTTGGCAGCAGGGGCTCATCTCGGCAGCCAAGAACGGAGGCTGAAACAGCCTGAAGCCGAGACCGTGGCCAGGCCTGGGATGGTGGGTCGGAGCTGGAACCGAGTCCCGCAGCCAGTCTGCACAGGTTCTACAGCCTCCAGCACCTCCACATCTGCCAACGTGAGGAGGAGGACGACGGGAGAGGGGCAGCTCGCACAGCAGAGGAGCAGAGACCCTGCCAGCCCAAAACTGCAGCCATGGCCATGCTAGGCCCCAGGGCGGCCCGGAGGAGTGAGCCTCCCAAGTCTCTACTTAAAAGAAAATCTAAAGCACCTGCCTGAGGGGAGCTTCGGTCAGAGACGGTTAGTGAAAGTTGAAACTTTGAAAATTAATTTGGGGATGGTAAAGCAGTTTGGCCAATCTGCCCCCGGGGCAAGGAAGCAGTGGGGTAAGGGAACTGCTGGAACCAGTGGCAGCTCCCACCAGGCTGCTTCAGAGCCCCTGGCCTGCGGACTCCGCAGAGGGGCTGAATTGATTGATCAGGGCCAAGTGCTCTTGCATTGAGTGGCCTGGATCCGGATCGTGGTCTTGGGTGGTGGTCCTGAGGTGCACTTTCAGCAAGCCAAAGCTGGGGGGACTTCCAACACCCCCCTAATAGCTCCGGCAGCTGGGAAAACCCCAGCGATTTG
>CM053598.1:24076635-24094364 GCA_028646575.1 Pseudocheirus occidentalis
TGTTGGAGTTCGGTAAGAGGCAGCAGGAAGCGCGGGGGTTCGGAGGTTGGCTTGGGGGTCACCTCCTGAGTCTTGGAGGGCGCCCGGTGACGGACGGGCTGAGCCCAAGAATGCCTTCAAAAAGTCTGCAAGCATTTATTGATCAACTTCCTCTTTGGTCAAACGGAGGTGGAGGTTTCACCCACCTCCCAGCGAGGATCAAACGAGTTAAGCGTAAAGGGAGGCCGCTATACAATTAATTATTGAGACCCCTTCAAGTATGTTCTTGCACCCAGTGGAAAACACTGGATAACCAATCAATAACCTGTATAAAGTCTACTCTGATTTTCTCAAACTGAAGTTTACTTATCCGTTAAAATGAAAGCTTTTACGTTTATCACACATCTTTATCATTCCCCCTTGCAGATACATTTTATCTTCATTCACCATCAACCCTCTCAAAAATGTGATATTGTATGGATTCGGTAATCATGTATTAAGTGGCTATTACGTATCCCCCAGGCACTGAGGATACAGATACTAAAGGACATTCTCCGCCCTCAAGGAACTGGCAATCTAATGCGCCCAAGATTTCGCACAAAGAGCCAGGAAATGGGGAGAGGGGGACACACCAAAGGGCTTCTTGTTCCACGGAGCTGAAACCAGGCAGAGCACTAAACGCAGTTTGTGCTATAAAGGAAGGCATTGGGAGGGGTTTGGTACTCTGCCCTACAGTGGGAGGGGAAGAGAGGCAGATGGTGTCAGGTAGTGTCAGTCAGGGCTTGAATTAGCAGCAGGGTGGTGGATTTAGAAGTGATGAGCTTATCCTGGGAGGGAAGTCTTGTACCTCAAATCTGAAACCCGGTAGAGCAGCAGTTATAGAATATAGTGAATATGTAACAAATTAAGCCAATAAGTAAGATGGCAAGTCTAAGAACTGATCTTCTCTTGTTGCTTAGATTAGCAAATTGAAACAATAGAATTCAGAATAAAAATCAAAGTCATAGGGGCGGCTAGGCGGCGCAGTGAATAGAGCACCAGCCCTGGAGTCAGGAGTACCTGAGTTCAAATCCGGCCTCAGACACTTAACCCAAAAACTAGCCGTGTGACCTTGGGCAAGTCACTTAACCCCAACTGCCCTCTAAAAAGCAAAAAAAAAAAAAAATCAAAGTCATAGACCCTGCATACTTTCATCTCAGCCATAGCCCAGAGATGCTTGCACATTGTAGCAATAAGATTCATTTAGAAAAAAGGATGAGGGACATGGTTATAAAAGACTAAATTTGGGTAAGATTTGGCAGAAGTCCCACAGACAGAAAAAAAGAGCATTTTTAAGGGGAAAAAAAGCTTAAACTGCCTTAGCCTAGATATTTATTTTCATCAGGCCAAAGAACACAGCATTTTTTTTTAATCGATCATTTAGTTAACTAACCTTGGAAAGCTTCTGCTGGAAGCCTTATTTAATATGATAAAGAGAAGTGGGTGAGTTCCTGGAACTTTTCAAAGTCCTGTGAGTTTCCTTTTGTAAAGTAAGCTTTGAAGGAATATACCAGGAGAAAACGCTTTCAGGCCACTTTGATTTCAGGTAAAAGTCATAGATAACTTTTTTGGACTAGCCAACCATGCAACAGATTTCCATATTATTTATAGAGTATCACAGCCAAGCTCAAAATCAATCAGGTGAGGGAAGCTTTCTTAGAAAGGAAACAGCACAGTAGGGAAGCTGAGTAAAGAGGATCTTGCCATGACTTTATTACAGCCGTCTTCCCAACCTTCCTAGTTGTTTACTATTAGTACTTTCCAGCAGGTTGTCTCTGAGCATCTCTTGGCATTTCCCTTAAATGGTGGGGTACCAGCTTAGCAATTATACCTGAACTAAAAACTCAGAATAACTCAAATTATAGTTCTAAAATATTACAGCTCATTCAGCAAGTTGCATGCTTACAGTTTAGAGCAGAATATAATTATTTTTTAATTTTGCAATAATAAATTACAACAATAAAACATTTTTCTTTAGTCCTTATTAAGTACATAGGTCTTCCCAAAAGCATTCATCATTTTAATTTTCTTGTTTAGTTTAAATATCCTGATATAAAAATAAAGAAAATATTCACATTCTGGAGTTTTATACATCAAGTAAATACAGAAAAGGAAGAAAAACAAAACTGGCTACTATTGCATATTAGCCTCTAACTTGGGGGGGGGGGGGAATCTTTTAAAATGTGGTCTGTTAGGCCTAGATATGTAATTTCCATACACATTATTTCCAGTTTTAGTTCCATGATTTTCATAATAAGTCAGACAATTGATATAAATCACTTCTACATTATAAGCAAACTTCATCACCCACTATGGATGTGAGTACATGAGGAGAGCTATTTAGTATCTTGGTCATTATCCACAGGCTCAGGGTGGAATCTGTGAAAGACCTATTTACATTCTCTTTCCAAATAGTTCCATTTTTTTTACATAGAGTTGATCTTACCAGGGTTAAAAATTCAGAGGCTGGCAAGGTTTGTAAGGACCTTGGTAACAAGGAACTCTTCTCTAGCTAATAAGGCACATAGCAGGAGTAACAACTTAACTTTGATAAACCTGAGCATCCTCATTTGAATATGAAAAACACTTTTTACCAGAAGAGCACTCTGCAAAATTCTCCATTCAAAGTTAGGACGATAACAACATTTCATATACAATTTTTTCCCAAAATTACAATCCAAAGACTTAAGCATAATACCAACATAAAATAATATCACTGATTTAAAACAGATCCAAAACAAAACTTTTTGCTAGTCAGACAACATTAAGGCACTTGAAAGCACTTCTGAATCTTACATGGAAAAAAATATTTCATTCACAATTTTGCATTTTATACTAGTTGCGTCCAGAGACCAGTACAGAGGAATTAAAATAAAAATTAACTTATTTTCTGAGGAGAAAACAAGCATTTCTCCAAATAAAGCTCACAAATTTCTAAAATGAATGTTGAAAATTGTTTTTACATCTAATTGGAGGAAAATAATAAATGTTTTAAATTATTAAAAATAATTTGTAAAAAAGTAACATTTGATGCCCCTTTAGAGTGTCATAACTGAAACAGCACGGACTTAGACCAGCCTTCCTGAGAATTTTTTTTTTTTTCCAATTTGCCTACAGAAGCCCTACAGGCTTGGTTCCAGGACAGGTTAGATGATGATTACTGACTATTCCACTTATGACCACTGACCACTCCACTTCTATCAGAATTACATCAGTATTTGGATGTTAGAATCATTATTTGGCAAGGGAATACAGAGTATTACATTATAAAGATTGTTGATTAAGTTGGAATTGAGATTTATGTCAACCTGATGTCATTAGTGATGAGAGCCCTGCTCACTATTTGAATTTTACCTTAGCTTAGAAACCAAGCAGAAAATTTAGAAAGGAGGGATTATCGAGTCACAAATGACAGACTGACAATCAGACAATTCTGTTGCTTATTTGCCTGTGGAAAATAAGGTAAAGAGGCACTGGCTTTTTGGAAAAACCTAGTCCTGCCCACCCTTTCACCCTGAAATAGAAGAGGCCTTCCAAATAAAACACAAAGTGTTCTTAGGCAAACAGACAATACAGAACCATAACACACTAACCTGTTTGTAGTTGTCCTAATTTAGAACACAAAGGTGCTTGCTGAATGTCAACTACATGGGTTCTCCCAATTTCTTTCTCTCCAGAAGTGGTAAAAATCACTTTCTTTACATACATTGAAAGTTCTTGAAAATGAAAATTGAAGAGCCTGAGCCAGCAGTTCCCTTTGTGGTCGCTAGAATTGTTGCAAGAAATTTCAGAGTCCTTCCTGGCTACTGCACAAATAAGCCAGCACAGGATACAGAGACAGAATCACTGCAGTTTATTTGTTCACTCAGGAGGGTGACGCACGCCTTCAAGAGGTGACAGACAACTGTAGCTCACAATTCTATAGAGGACAGTCTTTTCTCCTGAGCTGCATGACCCAAAGAGTTTAGGTAAGAGACATTTTTAGGAAAATAAAAAAGGAGGCTCAAAAGTTTACAAAGGCCTTTAGCATAGACAGCTATTAACACTGAACCAAAGAAAACAGTGTCTTTATCAAATTCACATTTGGCAAATTCCTGCCATGTGCCTTATTAGCTAGAGAAGAGTTTCTGGAACTAGTCAAAGTCCTGTGAGTTTTCTTTTGTAAACTTAAAGTGACTGAGGAGAAAAGGGAGGCACCAAAGGAAACATTGTGTCACACAGAAAAAGGAAGAAATAAAGTAATGAAAAATAGCACCCAAAGGAGTCGTTTATGTTCTAAAAACCCACTTTCAACAGGCCAGGAGATACAAAGAAATGACAGCTAAGAGGTAGGATTTATATAGCACTTTTAAGGTTTGTAAATCACACTTCAAATATCTCATCCGATCCTTGTAACATCTCTGTGAAGGAGGTGCTGCTATTATCACCCATTTACAAAGAAATAGAGACCCTTTGCCCAGGGCCACACAACTAATAAGTATCCGAGGTAGGATTTGAACTCAGTCCTGTCTGACTCTAAGAAAGATAGGACACAGCCTCTGCTTGTCCAGGAACTCACACTAATGGGGAAAATGACATGCAAACATGCATCTGTCACATGGGCTACAATGAAGAAAATGCTAAACTTCAGAGGGTAAATAAAAATGAAAATGTGCTTTTTTTTCCCCCTATTTAGGTTTATAGACCCCCAGTTAAAAACTGCTCTACATCTTTGCACCATAAATGGTCTTTCTGCATCTGCACTAAGCTGATGAAACCGCAGCCCAGCCTCTGCCCACGTCAAGTCAGCGCCTCCAACACACATCAAATCTCTACTTTTCATGCCATGTCCTCTTGATCTCACTTATACCCATGGGTTTATCACTTGGGGGATGTTCCCCAAAATTATACAGCTTAGCTCACCTCTGTTGAACTCCACTCCTCTGTCCAACTTCTTGCCAACTTCAGTTAAACAAACATTAAGCACCTACTGCATACAAGGCACTGTGCCAGGCTGGGCATCGCCTCGATGTCCAAACTCGGCATGTCCCAAAATGAAACCATCCTTCCTCCTAAACCAACTCCTCCCAACTTGCCTATCTCTGTGGACACCACCATCCTTCCATTCACAGAGGCTGCACACTTACCTTGTTCTACTCACAACTGCTTGGCTGCGTCACTGACTCTACCAGCACACCTCAGAGATCAGATTTCTCCACTTGTATGGACACCTCACCCAGCTCCTGCCTCTCATTTCCAATCCAACCTTCTCAAAGCTGCCAAGGCCTTTGTCTGATATTCCCTTTCTCAGAAACTTTCACTGGTTCCATATCAGGCCAGCTGGGTACAGGGTGAACAGAGCATGAGACCTGGAGTCAGGAAGACCCGAGTTCAAAGCCAGCCTCAGACAATACCTATGTGACCCTGGGCAAGTCACTTAACCAACTGCCTGTTATCTGTAGAAGGGGATAATAATAGCATCTACCTAAAGAAGCCTCAGGGGGCCAGTCATGCTTCAGGCAGGAAGCACCCAAAGTCAGAAGCTGGGAGAATCAGGTAAAGAGCAGAAAAGAAACAGGGCAGGGAGCTGTGAAAGGACTCTTTTGGGGAATCTATGAGGGAGATGGAAGAGGGGCCTGCCATCTGAAGGGTGGGTACACAGCTCTCATATTTATCCTGAATATATATTGAACAATATGCACAAAAGTCAAATTGACCATAATACACAAATAGCAGGGAGAGCAGAATTTGAACGCAAGGCCTCTGATTCCAAATCTTGTGCTCTTCCCACTGGGCTATTCTTCCTTTTCAAGAAACCTAACCTGACAGTGGAATACTGGATGGATTTCAAGGAGGGAAAGGTTCGGGGCAGGGAGACAGGCAGAAGAGACAGAAAGAATTGACACACTCTTCCCCAACTGATAAATGGTCAAAGGATATGAACAGGCAATTTTCAGAGACAGAAATTAAAGATATCTATAAGCATATGAAAAAATGCTCTAATAAACTATTGATTTGAGAAATGCAAATCAGAAAAACTTTGCCGTACCACATCTCTCCAGCCTGGGCCCCATTTGCATCAGTACTGCCAAGGACCAGCTGGATTAACAGCAGCATTTAAATAAAAGTGCTCTTTGTCCCACAAACAACTTCCTAGCCTGACCTGTAGTAAAGTCAGCCCATCTTTACAACATGACAAACATTCATAGTTCCCATCTAAGACAGAGCACAGACTAAACCCCCGACAGCTAAAAAGGAGACAAGGCTTCTTGAGAATACAGCTATTTTTAATCATTCAAACAGCAGCTCATTATCAGTTTCAAATTCTTTATTATACATGGTTGCACAATTTGAGGCTGGTTAAATACAATCAGTTTTCAAAATCTGTTCAAACAATTTCTAGATTACTACATGCAAGTGACCATGAAAATATTTGGCATTTTAAATTTTTTTTTAAATTTCTGAACAGGCACTTACATGAGGGGGAAAAAAATCCATCTGTTTCCACCCCGAGACATCCACATTGAAAATAGATGTTCCCAGAGCAAATGAAGCCAGAGAGCATCTTTTGCAATTAAGAGGAGGTGGTGAGAATGCCACCAGAGAAAAGCAGTTCTCAGACAGCATGAGCAGGGACTGAGTTCGGTCCACTGACAAGGCTAGCACTGACGTTTGTGGAAAGTCTGGGTTGGTTCATGAACGTTAAGTGCAGGTGGCTTCTGTGGCTCAGACGAGACCGGTGCCTCCGTCACGTGGATACATCATGGACACATCCAAAACCAAACCCAGTTCACAACTACGCAACCTTTGAGTCTGAACCAAGGAGGACTTAAATTCAACATTAAACAAAATTAAGACAAAGACATTGTATGTGTTTCCTAGAGAAGTTAGCTTGTAAATTCTGAGTTGCGACTGGCCAAAGCTGCAGCTTAACACAAGTATGTTTAACCAGATACAGATTGGAGATGATACAAAGTCCACCCACCCCAACAATCAAAATGTGTGTGAATTTAAGAATTAGTGTTTTCTCTATACACAGCCAAATTTTCCCTAAAACTTAAAAAAAAATGCCTTAAAGTATCTATGGGAAAAAAATCTTACATGAAAATTAGAAGTTTTAAAACACAAACAGAACACACTGCAGAAAAAGTAAAAGCAAAAAAAAAAGAAATTCTGGGAAGAAGACACAAGCACTGCTCTCCAGTTACAGAGACAGAAATTTGATATGAAAGGCTGTAAGGAAGTTCCCAATGTAGAACGCCACAGAACTGGAAGGCTCAGGACAAAAAACGGAGCCCGAATCCCTCAAATACCCACAAGGCTGAACAGGGGATGGCAGCCAGGCTGGGCGGCCCACACGGCCTCATGGCCACTCCAAGCCTCCCTCATCATCTGAACCTCATGTCTTGCAGAAAATGAAAGGGAACCTATGACAAGGAGATGGGGCAGGAGGACTCATAATCTATACCCTAGAGAAAGAAAACAAAATGACGAAATGCCAGCCTACATACATGGAAATTTTTAATGTTTAAGCTTATATGCATATCTGAGTGCATATGATCAAATCAAAGTATGAAGTTTAAAAAAAAAAGTCGGCAGCTTGAGAAGGTTCCAGTGTTTCAGAGAAAGCACTTTGTTTTTAACTGGATGTACACCTTTTGAGACCGGTTAGTAGTGCCGCAAAACAGGTGAGCATGGCCAGAGAGAGGGGCCAGCTGAGGGGCCTCAGGCCTCGTCCTTGGCAGGCTGAGGCCATGGGAAGCCAGGAGCCTCTCCTTCCCCACCCTCTTTCTCCTCCTGCCTTCACATTTCCGGCTGCTCAGCAGATGCCTGTGGCTCCGGAGGCTCGAAGCGCTGGTGAAAGTTCGTCCTTGGCTTCCTCAGCTTCTCGGGAGCTTTTCTCCACAAGATGATCTCCTGGTAAAAAAACAAATGCCAGAAGACCAACACATGAACCGTTTGTGGGCATGTGGGCAGGGCTTTCTACTTCAAAATAAGCATTTATGAAACGCCTACTGTGGGCCAGCCACTGTACAAGATACCGGGGAAACAAAAACCCAGAATGAAACAATCCCCTTTCCAGGAGTTTACAATCTATAAAGAGCCTGGACTGAGGAGTGAATCTAAGGCAGTTTAGGAGGCAAGGCGCTGGCAGGGACGATCATGGGGATGGAGACAGGCAAGGAACAAAAAGAAAGCCAGTCTGGAGGGAGGACTGCAGAGGGCTGTGGGCTGCAAAGGTAGGCTGGGGCCATCTTTAAAAGTGCCACAGTGGTTTATAACTGATCCTAGAGGTGGCAGGGAGACGCCGGAGCCAAATGAGGAGGGGAATGATGTGGTCAGATCTGTGCTAAAGGAAAAATCTGGCAGTCATATAGAGTACGGACTAGAGGAGGGGGAAACTTGAGGCAGGATGACAATAAGAAAATGCAGCAACAGCCCAGGAAAGAAGTGCCAAAAGAGAGATCCAGGCTGGGGGTGGTCGTATGAGGAGAAGAGTTTGGGTGAAAGAGATGTCATGGACAAAGAAATGGAACCATCTGTCAACGAAGTGACAGAGTGAAAAGACAAGGCTAACACCAAGGGGGACAGAAAAGTAGTGGGTTTGGGGAAGGAGATAACGGATTCTGATGTCTCCACGCCATTCACTCAGAAATGTCCGAAGGGCAGTTTGGGAGCAAGGTTAGAGCTGGGTAAACAGATCTGTGAGCCTGTAGAGAGAAGCTAATTAAACCCCAGAGAGCTGATGGCAGCCGAGAAGATGGTAAGGTCAAGAGAAGGTGCTTTTTTTTTTTAAGGGTGGGAAGACTGAAGTCAAAGAGTACAGAACCAAGAGGTACGGAAGAGACCGAAGATTAGTTGGGGAAGGAAGCTGAGGAAACAATTTGCCAGAAGACAGGAGGTGATGCCATCTTCAGTACCAATCCTACCATTAGTCTAAATCTGTCTAAAACAAAACTAAACTTTTCCAAAATATCAACACAGTGAAGTCAGGAAGGAAAGCTTAAAAAAACACCGCTCTCCCTTCTCCTCATCATTCAACCACCCCAAAAAACTCCTACCTGGATCTTCTTGCCCACAGCAGCCTGCCTATCTACCCTGCATACAATGTGAGTATTCCTAAAACATATCTTTATCATATACTCCTCCAAAACTTTCACTGGCTCCACAATACCTACAGAATAAAGACACAGCACCTTCTTTTGCACAGCACTCATGTTAGAAGGAAGCCTGCTCCTAGAGAAGAAAGAGCTGAGAAGCCCCTCTCTCTTCTTTGCCGCAGGGATCATGGCTGGGTAATTCTGCATGTACTGTCAACTCAGGTGACATGTAGGCTTATTTTAACTGTAAATTTTCCAAAATTTCATGTTATAAGAGACAAGCTTACTGAATAAAAGGAGGAGACAGCCAGAAAGTAAAGACAAACCACAAAGAATGCATTTTTTAAGCACACCAGTCCCAGCACTCCATCACCCAGCTCCTGCCTGTCTTTTCAGCATCACCTTTTACTTCTCTCCTACATTTCAGCCAATCTGGTTTACTCACTGTCCCCTGAAATAACCTCTCAGCCTCATTCCTCATCTAAATCCTGCCAGATCCTATGAGGGATGAAATACTAGCTCATCCAGAAAACCCCACCGAGTCTATGCTGGACTATAGTGATTTTTCTTTCCTCTCAACTCTTAAAGAAATGACTGGATGTCTATTTAGAACCCATGTGAATAATAAGATGCATTTGTTAAACAAGTCACAACTCCCTGAGGGCTGGCCTTCAAAACCAGCCCAAAGACTCGCTCCAACGATGATACCATATACAAACATTCTGGAGCAGGTGCAATATTGGAACCGATTTCAGCTTAAAAGCCACTCGCAAGAAAACCAGTTTTGCTACTTCATAGTCATTCCTAATTCTGACCCTTTGGGTTCCACCATCTTGATCAATCAGATCATTCCACACTTGGCAAAACTGCTTCTTGACTGACTTGGCTGTTTGTCCAAGTCCAAGCCATCCCTCAAAAAATTAAAATGTATTACAGTTGAGGCTATTCATGCCCTGAAGGCAATTCCCCAAGAGGGGCTTCAGCCACCAAAGCTTCCCATCATCTGGGGTGTTATCACATGACTCAATGGCCTCAAGCCCTCTAGGTGGTGACTGGTCCACTAGGCAGCGCCTCCCAACTTCTCTGGCATTCTCAAGCAGAAGCCAATTCACCGGGTCATACACGTGCCTTGCCTGTCCCTTTCCCGGCACACTCCCACACCTGTGCTTCCCCTTATCCCCCGAAGTTCATCCAGCCCTCAGACGATTAATAGTTGTTCATTTTGTCTTCATAAAAGGCCCCAAGCCTCTTATCTCACTTCAAGTAGTTTTCACTATTAAAAGTTTGGAGAAAGTCTATTTAGGGTTCAGACTAAAAATCAATTCATCTTTGAAATTAACCTTTTTAGAACTCAAATAAAAGCCTAGGAATCAGATTGTGCCTGAAATCTCAGCTGAAAAATACATCAGATAGACATTTCCACCATATGAACTAAATGTAGCTCAATATAAACAACACACATTCAGCCACATCACTGAAGCACTGAAAAACCATCACTGATTTAGATGATTTCGAGTCTAAAGCAAGTGTTTTCAGTCACTCCATTAGGTGGACAGATGATAGCTGTGCTTCTCTGAATGAAACAAGCATGGCATATACGGACCCCACAGGTGGCTTTGCTCTGCCCTTGGCCTCCCCCAGCCCACTCCCTCACCAGACCCCATCCCAGAGTGACCAGAACAAGACAGCAGCCGGCCACATACCTGCTGCTTGAAGTACCGTCTGTCTTCCTCATCCACAAGGACTAGGTTCAAAAAATAGCGTACTGAGAATTTCTTGTTCACATCTCTCATCGTTGGAGTTGGGTCATATCCCGCTAGAAAGAGTCTTATGGGAATTGATTCACCTTAAGAAAAAAATAATTCTTTTTGCTGGGGAAAAGTAATGCTACAATGTCATTAGAAAAAGCCCCATGTCACCCAGGACTGCAGCCTTGGCCAACAATTCTGGAGGTGCCTCCCATAGTACTGGCTCACACCAAGTGAATGGAACATGCAGGCTGAGACTCTTCCTATTAATTAAACTGACCGTCCCTCTTTATTGACTTGGAGGCTCCACTGACCCTCGAAACGAACCAGGAGAGAAGAATGGCACCAACAGGAGAGGCTGCCACCCAAACACTTCTTTACATGGTCAGAAGCACCACAGGTAAGGAGGAAAACATGATCACTTCATTGAAGCTGCCTCTCCTCCTCCGGCAGTTCCTGCTGATAGGTGCCAGCCTCCCAGCATGAGCTCACAGAAGGGTGTGGCCAGGCCAGTAGCACAGAGAGAAGGAGTCTTGGCCATCTCTAGTATGGGCTTCAACCTGACTAACACAGTGAAGGGTGTTATAGCTCAGAAAGGTGACCAAAATGACCCATCATACCCTGTAATTGTGACAGGCTAAGTGAGGGAAACACCTCACCAGGGGCTGAGGAACCAACCACAGAAAAGAAACTCCCTTTATACCTCTGGCTCAGACCCATGGCTGACCAGGACATCTGCAGACTTGTCTGATCACCCCCATCTGCTTGAGGAGCTCCAGGGTGAGGAGGCATCTTATGCCTACTACCATAAGGCCTTACACCTAGCCACCTAAGTAAGATCGGTGACCAGAGTGCCAACTCCCCAAATGCCAACCTTCTTTTTCTCTTATAGACAGGAGAGGAAGCAGGTTCCAATATGGGGCTGGTTCTCAGCAGATCTGTGCCAATGGATTTTATGTAAAAACAAAGATTGCTTCAAAATCCAGGTTTGAGGCAGAGAGCAAACAAACATCCACAATCATTCATCATTTGTAACCAAAAAAAAATGAAGAGAAAGGGAAGCAAGTTACCTTTGACTGGCGCCCCATCCATGATTTCATACTTGGCAATGGTCTCTGTTTCTGTTGTGGTACTGGGTCCTGGGCACACAAACGTAATGGCATTGATTTAAACATGTCCAGAATCTCCCGCTCCTGCCTTTTATTAATTCTGGTGAGTCAGCACACTCATTCTAGAGGACCCAGCCATGCCTGGACAATAACCACATCTGGTCTGCAATTAAGACGCTATTTGTGTTTTGCTCCCTTCTGCCCCAAAATCCACATCTTTCCTTCTGACATTTCTTGTCTCTGCGCAAGCAGGCACAATTCATATAAGAAATAATAAACCATTCTAAAAATGTCACTCCTACACACAGGACTATCTTATCTCAGATTTCCAATGAGAAATCTACTCTGGCATGGGAAAACTGTCCTGCTGTAGAATGAACACTCGGTCCCTTCTGATTCAGGCCAACCTCTCCACCCCCCTTTCCTATCCCTCCAAAAAAGGGAGCTTCTGACCCCTGACATTAGACTACAAGGACCACAACTTGCAAAACTAGAGATGGAACCTGGAGCATAAAACACAGTTCTAATGTTTGCCCTTAAATAACAACTTTTTCTGAGCAAGTTTCTCCTGGCTAAAATGAGAACGAGAGACCACTGGGAAACTAGAATTACAATTAGAGGCTTTACAATTACAAGGAAAGTCTTGAAAAATGTGACAAGGGCGCCTCCTGTCTTTTCTCAGTAGACGGACAACAAACAAAGGAGGAGAGAAGCAGCCACGGGAATGGCAGGGTCTACACAGAGGGGCCTCCCAGGATGCCTTTACTGTACACTTCAGACTAGATTTATTAAGATTTTACATGAAGCACGCTGAGAAATCTGAGCTGTGCTCTAATCAGATCTGGCAGGACACCTGGCTGATGAGTGAGTCCAACTTACCAATTCCTGTGATCTCCTTCTTTATCAGCTGTAATTCCATATGCTGAATTTTTATTCTCACTAATAAGAAATAAATTTTCCCAACAATCACATCCTTTAAATGATACCTTTGGGGGATAAAAATATGTTTTTAGAATGAAGACATTAGGTTTAAGTGTAACAACCTGCTTTTCTACGGTATATGTTCATCATTCCAATGAAGAGCTGTTATGACATTTTGTCTTGACAAATTCAAGCTGGGAAATTTTAGTCATCATTGCTCTACAACAAGTAAGACTACATGGTTAGATGCAGCCATATATTAAAACACAGAGAGCTCTATACATAGGGTAGCAAAGAGACAGCATTTAATTTCATTTCATCTTCAAGAGGACAATGCTAACTGGTGCCTTTCTGATGCTTATTCACAAGCCTGCTTTAACAAAAGGCACCAAGGGGGCCATGTTCAGAAAATGGGCTTGGAGTCAGAAAAATCTGCTTCCAAACATCAGGGAGCCCTAGGGGCTGGCTGTGTGACCCTGGGAACATCACGTCTCTGGGCCTCATTTTCCTCATCTGTAAAGGGCAGAGGGGTGCCTGCCCTTTATAGCCTTAGCCTATGCCAGTTCTAATCCATCCTCAAATGATCTTTACTGCAGAAAACTAAATAACTTAAGAGAAATGTCGTGCCAAGGTGGGCAGAAGACTTCTCTTTCTGCAGCGTTTATTTAGTAACAAAGGGAATGCCCAGCTATTGAATCTAGTGGGGGGGGAAGAGGTTGTGTTTTTGGTGTTTTGCTTTGTCTTTTTCAACAGTTCAGGATCAGAAACTTGGCTCCCCTGGTCTTCTCTTTATGGTCATTACTATTTTTCCTTCAAATCATTCCAATATCCCAAGCATCTTCATGACTAGACAAAGAAGCATCAGGTAAAGTACCTGAAAACCAGGGCTCCGAACCTCCTCCTTCCTATGTCTAAGCATCACCATTTTTAACGCCACCAGAGTCTGGCTGGCTTTCTGGTAGCCCCCAACCAGCGAATTAACTCATTTCACACTTTCGGTAACTGACACGGCCCAATGATCATTCTGTGAATTCTGTGGTGGCTTCCTTTTTGGGAAAAGACACTCACTTGGATTTATTATACTCAAACTCTATGTGCAGACAGTCTTCAATGCCCACCTCCATCTTAATGGAGTTGTTGACGTCGGGGTAGGTGGCCAGCTGGTGCACAAGAAGGTCATACTCTTTTACCAAGTCTGACAGCCGTCTTACTATTGTCACTTTCAGAAAATACCTATAAAGTAAATGGGGAAAAGGAGTGAAATTTTCTAGGATTAACTTTAATATTTTGAATCAAGAAAACCATTGACTGGAGTTCAGTCTTTATGCCCAACTCTTGCCAGAATTATTTTAGACTAAAGTATGATGTTCTTAACAGAATTTTTAATTTAAGAATTTAACCAAAATAATGCGTTAATGGTTCCAAAAACTGAGTTACAGGACCCTCTCTGTAGCCTGCCCAGATCTCCCCTTGCCTGAGGCTTCTGACATTTTGGATGAACCTGAAAAAGGAACAATTATGAAAACAAAAAAATGAAAAGGTTTAAAATTTAAATCAGAAACAGAAGTGGGAAGTTAAAGCCAAAATGGTCAAACAAAAGATGAGCAATTTTTCATTTTATGGTATCTCACAGGGAAGGAACAACACAAAGAAAAAAATCTGACAAGTTAGCATACAAGAATATGAAACACCAAACTCTTATCACCAGTCTTGTGAGAAACACTGTGAAACAGAGGAGATGGAAGGTAACATAAGAACCCAGGAAATACTGGGCTCCCCACCTCCAGCCTACTTCAGGATGGCCCCAAAGAGTGTGACAGGATGCAGAAAGTATGGTGGCTCGTCCCTGTGACATGGTCCTTGGAGATCTCAGAGGTTCTTCCCCAAATCTCCAACCCCTTCTCTAAACCCTTCTCCAATCTACCTGGCTTTGGGGGCTGCACAAATTCTTGGGGAAACGAGTTTCCTAAGTTACTTTAAGCACAGCACAATACAAAAAGAGCTGCTCTTAAACAGTTAGCCTACAGTTAAACAGTTCTTAAACAGAACACATGGGGCAGCTGGGTGGGGCAGTGAATAGAGCACCAGCCCTGGAGTCAGGAGGACTTGAGTTCAAATCCAGCCTCAGATACTTGACATTTACTAGCCATGTGACCTCAGGCAAGTCACTTAACCTGCATTGTCCTGCCTTCGAACCCTGGCCTTCCCATTTACCACACATATGACCCTGACCAAATCGCTGTGCTTGCGGGGATCCCGGTTTTTTCCTCTGTAAGACTAAGAGGCTGGACTAGATGACCTCTAGTCCACAGCAGCCCTATGCCAATGCTCTGGGAGGAGCTAACTCACTGTGTAACAGAATACGAGGTCCCAAAGGTCCTAAGGCTTCCTTCCTCGTGCTCCCAGGATGAGAACTCAACCCAAATTACTACCTCTCCCAGCAAAAGGGCTGGACTCTGACTTGATGTGCTTCTCAGAGCCTTCAGTGACAACAAGTCACTAGCGCAGTATTAACCACAAACATGATGGGGCCTTGTCTGCAGGATGCTCTATCAGCATACCATCATTCTGTTTTATGCAGCAAAAAGAGAAAGACATGTAAAAGAGTGGCCTCAGACAACCTTCTGGTTTTGACTTTTTATTATTAAGGTGAGCTCCGGTATAAGACCTAGCCTCAACCCAGGCGCGCAGCAACATACATACCTCAATCGGACATTGGCACCAATGTAGGATTCATAGGGCTTTTCAACCTGCATAAATTCAAAGTCATAACTTCTGCTTTGTGTCAGTTCTCCAGGTAAGGCCAATTCTTTCACTAGGTTTACAAATTCATGGGTATTACTCTTGTCATTGAAGAGTTCTAAGAAATTAAGAAAAACAGAAATCGATCAAATTATTTTAAACACTGACTTCATAAAGATTATAAGTAGGGGCGTCTAGGTGGCACAGTGAATAGAGCACCGGCCCTGGAGTCAGGAGGACCTGAGTTCAAATCCGGCCTCAGACACTTAACACAAAAATTAGCCATGTGACCTTGGGCAAGTCACTTAACCCCAACTGCCCTCCAAAAAGAAAAAAAAGAAAAAAAAAGAAAAAAAAGAAAGATTATAAGTGCTATCTCCAATCAGTTCATTGGGTTTTTCCCCTTTAACAAAAACCTGAATCAAATGCTTCCTCACTATAATAGTTGCCTAACGAAAAAAAGTTAATTATGTTAACAAAAATTTTAGTGACCCAACTATATAAAAATATCTCTAGGGATCTCCTATTTTGACAGTGTGAAAACATTACCAACAGTCATCTGAAGCTATTCTTGTAGGTCAAAAATGGTCCTATTCAAACCTTGATAAATCTATTATATATTCAATACCAAGAAAAAGGTGCCACTGAGGTCAAGAATATAATTTTCTCCTCTAGTAAAACACCAAGCAGGGAGGAAAATAATCTCTAATTTTTATACTTGAGAACTAACAGCATAAAAGACCTATTGCACTGTGAACTTATAACTTAAAAATGAGGGGCTGTAGCAAGTCAAATTTCATAAAATCCTTCCATACTGTACTTTTACACAATGCCAGTGATGACAATGGTCACCATCAGCAATCTGAGGATTCAGTGCTGATAGGTGTAAGAAGCCTGACCGTTGTCACTCTTCCTTTGAATCTTGCCAATTCAGTCTTGGGTTGCTGAGTGAAACAGTGGGTGTGTCCAAGTCCAGGCAAATGTGAGGCGAGGAGCCTGAACACCACCAGGAGCAAGTGCCAGGGGAGGCTCTACATCATTTCAGTTTCAGTAATGAAAACCAAGTGAATCTCCAAGTCTGAAACCAGGATTAGGAAGACTTGTTATCCTTCAGAGGTGACTCAGCACATTTACAAACCGTGTTTGCTCTCCACAACATAAGTTCTATCCATTCCACTGAGAGAAGCAGAATTTAGTCACTTAGACTCCAACACCAACCTCCCTCTCACTCCTGAATGATCAAAAACAGAAACAAACAAACAAAAAGATAGATAATGTTGTAAAACTCACCAATTTGGCCTACAAATTCAATTCGGATTCCTTGGTGTTCCAGCCTCTTTCCAGGTTGCTTAAAGGCTAGGTTTACCTGCCAAGATATAACGTTTTAATGAAGGTGAAGGGAACACCGTCACAAGCAGCTTCTCCTGGGGTAAGTACGTATTTATCTTCATTTCTTTTAATACCACATTAGATTCTGTGTCTGTAGCAGATTTCTTGAAGTATTTTCAAGAACATACAACTTTAGGGGTGGCTAGGTGGCGCAGTGAATAGAGCACTGGCCCTGAAGTCAGGAGGAGCTGAGTTCAAATCCAGCCTCAGCCACTCAACTTGTACTAGCCGGGTGACCTTGGGCAAGTCACTTGACCCCAATTGCCCTGCTTTCCCCCTGCATCACCAACTACCTTCCTCCTTCCCTCCAGTCTCAGAGAAGGAGATGACTCCTACAGTCCTTGACCAAATGAAATAATTAACTACTTTGATTTAAAAAGTTTCCACCTGATCTACATGGGGAGAAGTACTATTGTCAACACAGGACTTCCTCATCAACTCTTATTTTCTTTTCATTGGACAGAATTTGCCACAATGGGATCAATACATAAAAAAAAAAAATTCATGCTCTAACAGATCAGGAAAAGAGCTCATATTTTAGCACACTATTTATGAAAGAACTCACATAGAATCAGGTATTTAAAGCCAGAAGGGGCCTTAAAGGTCATCTAATGCAGGCCCATAATTTTTTTTTCTTTATTTTTTTTTATTGACTGGTTTGTTTACTTTTAGGTTACAAGATTCAGTCCAGAGTCACTTGAGTTTTAGATTTTTCTCCCTTT
>CM053598.1:24094864-24121510 GCA_028646575.1 Pseudocheirus occidentalis
CACCACAAAGAGAGCTGCAATAAATACTTTTGTACATATGGGACCCTTTCCCACTTCTATGATCTCTTTGGGATACAACCCCAAAAGTGGTATTACTGGGTCAAAGGGTATGCAATTATTTATAGCTCTTTGGACATAGTTCCAGATTGGCAGGCCCCTAATTTTACAGAGGAAACAAAGGTCCAGAGGTAGCATGAACTGCCCATGGTCACACGTTATATATGGTAGAGCCAATATCTGAACCCAGGGTCCATTGGTCTCTAAGGCGCATATGACCCTTGGGATTTAGGCAGAGAGAAAGGTTGTTCTGGAAGGTAATGTAGGACAAACACATAATACCAAATTCTACAGAAAGATGTTACTCACTCCCTTCCCCATTCAATAAATTCTAGTGGCTCCCAATTACCCTCCAGAATCAAAGATGAAATCCTATTACTGGTGCTCCTCACCTGTCTTACAACTTACTCAGCCAACCTCCTCTTGGCCTCTTGGCTGTTCCTCACACACAAGACTCTACCTCCCAGCTCTGAGCATTTTCGCTGGCTGCCCCGCAGGCCTACAACACCTTCCCCTGCTCATCTCTGCCCTGGCTTCCTTTAGGCATCAGCTAAAGGCCCACCTTCTGCCAAAAGCCCTTCCCAGTCCTCCTTAGTCTTGGTGCCTTCCTTCTGAGACCACCTCTCATTTATCCTCTATGTAGCTTGTACGGACATAGCTGTTTGTAGCTTGTCTCCCTTGTTAGACTGTGAGCTCCTTGAGGGCAGGGACTGTCTCTGCCTCCCCAGCACTCAGCACGGTGCCTCATACACAGCAGACACTTAATCAATGTTTGCTAACTTATGCTTCAGGATCTCCAAAGCAAGCTTCACCCCTGATTGTGCTGACAAAGGAGCTGCCTGTCATACATCCCTCTGGGCCACTTCAAGTCATGACAAAGACTCTGACAAAACAGGAACCACCTTCAAGAGAAGAAAACGCGCCCCAGCCACAGAAGGCACACTCCAAATCACTGAGAAGAACTTGGGGGTCTTCCTCATAGCGGACCCTGCAAATCAGCTACAACTGCCCAACATATATGGTGCAGGACTGAGGGAAGCTGGGCACACCAAGCCTCTGCGAGGGACCCTGAACTGGTCCAACTATTCTAAAAAGCCACCAGCCCCTCCCCCCTCCACTTTTAAATATTTTCTTTTTTCCCCAATTGCATGTAAAAACAACTGTTAACATTTCATTTTTTAAATGTTGAGTTCCAAACTCCCTCCTTCCTTCCCCTTCCCCCTCTCTGAGCCTGTAAGCCATCTGATACAGGTTGTGCATGTGCTTCCATACTAGGCATGCTGTGGTCATACCCTCTGACTCAGTCAGAGGTCTCAGTCCTGGGCACGTACCCCTAAGGTCCAGAACAACAACAAACACTCTATGTGCCAAGAGGGACAAAGCAGGGCATTGTGAAGTACCAAAGAACTGAAAGAAATGTGTGCCCATCAAGTGGGAAACACAGCTGAACAAATGACAGCAAATGAGTGGAGCAGTGTCACTGGTATGGTAGGAAATGACCAGTCCTAGAAATCCAGAGAAACGTGGGAAGGGACATAGGGGCTGATAGAGATGAAGACAGCAGATCGCCCAGAACAAGGAAAACGGAAACATCACTGAACGATGCTGACTTCTGAACCAATTAAACATCTAATGGTACTGGAGAAGAGACAAAGGGAAAAGGCTGGCTCATGGTCTCTGGGACTGCTGCTTATGCATCTCTGTTACCAGAGAGGTGTCCACTGATGGGTGGTATTCAGAAAGGACAGTGAGAAAGAAAGAGAAAGCTTCAAAGTAAAGAATTTTAAAATAAAAACTACTGGAACAAGTAAAGAACCTGACTCGAGTCATCCTCATAGAAGATTCTGTTTGAAGACAAGCAGGATGCCAGAAAGAGAGCACTCATGCTCTAGGCCAGCTCCCTGCCCTGCATCCTGTCCACAAGCACCTGTCCAACACCACGCAGCCTGGCATCTTCCCAAGAGAAGACGCTCACAGGCCGTGGCCCTTCCCTGAGGCACGCTCTTCTCCTTGGTAGACTAGGGATGACCACAGTTCCCCAAGTCTTTACTCAGTGCCTTCTCTCAGCCTGGCATGAGGCTGCCTCTTGTGGCTGGGAAGATGAGAAGACTTCTCTGCCGGCCACCTGAACACTAGCACATCAGATGTCAGTAGGTGGAGCCTCCGTCAGGCTGACTTAGTGACCCTGGCTCTCCTCCCTTCCCTAGGTCCAGCAGCCCTCCCTGCTCCTAAACTTTTCTCTTCTGATCTATTTTCCAACTCCCTGACTATTCTGGTTGCTCCTCCGCAGGTCCCTCCTATTTCTTAAATGTGGAGTTGTGGGGACAGGGGATAGAAAAGATAATGAACATTACTGAACTGAGGCTAGCACTTTGTTTATCTGTGCTCTGACCATCCCTCCTCCATTACACAGATTAGAAGTTACTGTATTCTGAACACTAAGGTAACTCTGCAGAAGGGAGGATGGGGAGGAGGGGAGCCCCAAAGACTTGGCTGGCCAAGCAGAGATTATGTCCCAATCCCCTGATACAAAGGAAAAGAAAATGAAATACCAATAGAAATAGTGCAGAGAACAACACGAGGAGTAACCCAAATCCTGAGGAAATAAGGTACAATGGATCAGATTCTGAAGTCAGATGACCTGGGTTCAAATCCTGCTTCAGCAGCTTCTATGATCTTAAGTCCCTTAACTATAAAAGCATCAGTTTCTTCATCTGCAAAATAAGGGCGCTGGACTAGAAAACCTTTGAGATCGTTTTCCCCGATTACCGCCCCCCCCTCCCCCAAACGAGTCTACCCTAAACAACTTAACCATAAAAGGGTAAAAACCTGTGCTTAAAAAAAAAAAAAAACTTAAAAATCTTTGATGGTCAACACAGAACTGCATATGCGAACATTCTACAACCAGCCAGTGACTGAAAATTCTAGTCCCGTACAGAGTTTACCTTTCCTGAAACAGATTCCCCATCGTAGAAGAGATAATGTTTTTCTACTTTGCCATCTTCAGTTTTCATTTCTGCCATCTTCCGTGATTCCCCATCATTAAGGACAACATCAATCTCACAGATGGGACCAAAAAAACCTCCAAGAAAACTCTGAAATAAAAAGAAAAGCACTCTAAATTACTAACAAATGAACATTTTTTTTTTCCTTTAGCATACTTTATAATTCAAATTGAACTAAATTATCTACCATCTCCATTTACCACAGAGATTAGGGAAATTTATGCTGATGAACTTAAAGAACTGCTGAGAAGAGCTAAGAACTAAATCTGTAGTTAAATATAATATACCATAACTGAAACTTTTAAATAAAATCTATCTAGATGCTGGTCTTTTCTCATTTAGGGAACATCAGTGTTGTACGTTTCTATATAAAGCAAATAAAACTGGCTCCTGAGTAAGTAGGACTAATTCCATTTTAACGGGCTTTTTAAAATTTTATTGACTTGTTTGTTTACTTTTAGGTTACAAGAATCAGTTCCAGAGTTACTTGAGTTTCAAATTTTTCTCCCCTTCCTCCCCACTCCCCTCCCCCACCATGGTGGCACACAATCATGTATAGGATCCGCGAACTCCTTCACATTGTACAATAGTCTGGTTGTATAGGTGTTATAGCCAATGGAGTGAACAATGAGAAAAGAGAAACAAAAGCCAAACATCAAAAAGAATGACAGCGTGCATTGCTTCAGTCTCCTTTTAAACTCTGGTCCTTCTGGATCTCTCTCTGAATGTAGACACCTCCTTCCATCCTGAGACTTGTAGAGTTGTCTTTTAACTGTGCGATGCTGAGAGGAGTCCAGTTTTTCAAAATTGGTTGTCACACATATGACGTATCTGTGACTATACAAATTTTTCCTGGTTCTGCTCTTCTCACTCATCATCAATTTGTATAAGCCTCTCCAGGTAAACATGAAGTCCATCTCCTTCCCTTAATGGGCTAATTTTTAAAAAGATACAGAGACTGTAAGTTTATATATGTTATGACCAATGTCAGATATTGATGCCCAGCGTCATGTGGATGTCAAAATACATCAGTGGGAAACAAAAACAACATTTGGGGTATAAATGTCACTTTTGATTCTTGGCGTTCAGTTGGGACTTAAAAACTCACACCCTTTGACAGTCTATAGATTTTCTTTAGAAAAAGAAAAAGGAGGAAAGGACATTTTCTCCTAAGAGTAGAAAAATAAATGAACTGTACATAAAAACAATCATCAAGAGGAATTACTCTTCATAGGGAATAACTACAACACAATGGGAAAAGCCTGGGATTGGAAGATGGGAAATCTGTACTCTAGTCCCAGAAACTAGCTGTCACCTAAAGCAAGTCACCTGTTTCCTCATAAAAGATGTGTGTCAAGTCTACAGAAAGGCACTCTGTAGCTAAGTCGGTACGGATCAAAAAGCACAAATACTGGTTTCGTGGCATTTCTGCTTATCTATTCTATGTACCCGGAGGAAAAGGTTCCCTGTATCAGCCCTAGCTGATAGCATTATGCAAAAATAATGAGCTAGCTTTATTTTATTTTTTGTTTATTTTTAGTTTTCAACATTCATTTCCACAAGATTTTGAGTTACAAATTTTCTCCCCATCTTTCCCCTACCCCCACCCCAAAATAGTGAGCTTACTGAATACCCCTTCCCCCAATCTGTTCTCTCTTATATCCTTCCCCTTTCCCCCCCCCCCATTTCTAGTAGGTCAAGATAGATTTCTATACCCCAGTGCCTGTATATCTTATTTCCCAGCTGCAAGTTAAAAAAAAAGAATTAACATTTGTTTTTAAAGTTTTGATTTCCAGATTCTTTCCCTTCTTCTCTCCTCACCCACACCCACTGGGAAGACAAGCAATTCAATATAGAGTGTACGTATGTAGTTATGCAAAATGTTTCCATAGTAATTATACTGTGAAAGACTAACCATATTTCCCTCCATCCTATTCCACCCCCATTTATTCTGTTTTCTCCTTTGACCCTATCCCTTTTCAAAAGTATTTGCTTCTAACTACCCTCCCTTCTATCATCCCCTCTCTTATCCCCCTTCCCCCCCATTTTCATGTAGAGTAAGACATCCAGTTGAGTGTGTATGTTATTCCCTCCTTAAGCCAAATTCAATGTGGGTAACGTTGACTCATTCCCTTTTACCTTCCTGCTCTTCCCTTCCATTATAACAGTTTTCTCCTGCCTCTTTTATATGAGATAACTTGCCCTATTCTGTTTCTCCCTTTCTCCTCCCAATATATTCCTCTCTCACCTCTTAATTTTATTTTTTAGATATCATCCCTTCATATTCAACTGATCCTGTGCCCTCTGTCTATGTACACACGTACATATATAAACACACTCACATATATATTTGTACACACATACACCCACCTCACCCTCCATACATATATGTAATACATACCTATACATATATATTCCCTTCAACTATCCTCATACTGAGAAAAGTTTCATGACTTACAATTATTGTTTTTCCATGTAGGAATGTAAATAGTTCAACTTTAGTAAGTTCCTTATGATGTCTTTTTCCTGTTTACCTTCTCATACTTCTCCTGCTTCTTGTATTTGAAAGTCAAATTTTCTCTTCAACTCTGGTTTTTCATCAAGAATGCTTGAAAGTCCCCTACTTCACTGAATGACTATATTTTCCCCTTAAGCATTATACTCAGTTTTGCTGGGTAGGTGATTCTTGGTTTTAATCCTAGTTCCTTTGACCTCCAGAATATCATATTCCAAGCCCTTCGATCCCTTAATGTAGAAGCTGCTAGATCTTGCGTTATCCTGATTGTGTTTCCATAGTATTCAAATTGTTTCATCCTGGCTGTTTGTAATATTTTCTCCTTGACCTGGGAACTCTGGAATTTGGCTATAATATTTCTAGGAGTTTCCTTTTGGGGACGTTTTTCAAGAGGTGATCAGTGAATTCTTTCAATTTCTATTCTGTCCTCTGGTTTTAAAATATCACAGCAATTTTCCTTGAAAATTTCTTGAAGGATGGTGTCTAGATTCTTTTTTTTAATCATGGCTTTCAGGCAGTCCAATAATTTTTAAATGATCTCTCCTGGGTCTATTTTCCAGGTCAATGTTTTTTCCAATGAGATATTTCACACTGCCTTCTATTTTTTCATTTGTTTGGATCTGTTTTATAGTATCTTGATTTCTCATAAAGTCATTAGCTTCCATTTGCTCCAATCTAATTTTGAAAGAGTTTCTGAAATTCCTTTTCCATCTGGCCAATTCAGCTTTTTAAAGCATTCTTCTCCTCACTGCCTTTTTGGGCCTCTTTTGCCATTTGAGTTAGTCTATTTTTTAAGGTGTCATTTTCTTCAGTCAGACTATTGACTCACTTTTCATGATTTTCCTGCATCATTCTCATTTCTCTTCCCAATTTTTTCTCCACTTCTCTTACTTGGTTTTCAAAATTCTTCTTGAGCTCCTCCATGACCTATAACCAGTTCATATTTTTCTTAGAAGTTTTTGATGCAGGAGTTTTGACTTTGTTGTCTGGTTCCATGTTTTGATCCTTTTTGTCCCCCAAAAAAGATTCTACGGTCTGACTGCACTTTCTGTTTGCTCATCTCGCCAGCTAATTACTTGATTTTTGGGCTCTCTGCCACAGTAGAACTCTGCTTCCCAAGTGAAGAGAGCTGTGTCCCAAATTTCTGGGGTTTTCACAGTTGTCAGAGTTTTGAGGAGGGTGCCCTCTCTACAGCCACCACAAGCTCTGGCACACTGGTGTTCCTCACCCCAGGACCACCACCCAAGACTGTGACCAGATCCAAGCAGGTCAAAGCAAGAGAGATTACCCTCTGAATGGTCACTTGGTCCCCCTACGATGTGCAGGCCAGGAGCTCCAGAGGTGGCCATGAGGCAGCAGCTGTCGTTGCCCTGCCACCACCACCTCTCACCCCAGATGCAGAGGCCATACCGTGCTCTACTGGATCAACAGAGTTCTCTACTGACCTTTTACTTTCTCTTTGGTGTTTATGGGTTGAGAAGGCTGGAAACCACCACAGCTGCTGGTCACTCATTCTCCTGAAATCTGCTCCAGCCTGTCTGTACCACTGGCTGGTCTGTGCCTGCCTGGCTAATGCAGGACCGCACTCAGCACCCAGCATGGTATGACAGACCTTTCCTGTAGGCCTGCCAGGCTGCCTTCAGCGAGAGATTTGTTTATCTCTGTCACTTTGTGGGTTCTGTAGCTCTAAAATTTTTTTAGACTCATTTTTTTTTTTACAGGTTATTAGCTGTGGTTGGAGCGGGAGCTGAAGCAAGTTCTTCCTTTTACTCTGCCATCTTGGCTCTGTCCCACTAGATTTATTTTAATGTGGAAACATGAAGGCTAGTTCTAGGAGGCAGAATCTAGGAGGCAAGCTAACAAAATTCCACCAGAATTCTGTGATGCTCTAACTAGATAGCACCTTTGGAGATAACACTGACATTCCAAGATAGCACATCAAAGTTAGAAACCACATGTGAATTTGCATGAAAACTGGACTTTGTTACCCAAAAACTACATAACTGAATATATTTAACAACCATTAACCAGAAAACATTTCTTAGGTGCATAGTGTGTGCCCAGTCCCAGAGTGATAAAAAGCTCCATCAGTTTCTGCCTTCAAGGGGCAGACAGTCTAAACAAGAAACCAGGGCATAGATGCATAAAAATATGAGGCATCTAAATGCCCCAAGATTTCTCTCCCTCCATCAGACTGACCAATGCACTGGACCAAAATTCTTTGTTGTTATGCAGTTCAGAGTATCCTAAGATCACAGATTCAGAGCTGAAAGTGACCCCAGGGATCACAGAACCTTATAGACAGACAGACTCTCTCTCTCTCTCTGTCTCTAGGGCATTCTGAAAGGCTTCCAAGATAATGTCTTCTGACAGCCTCCAACACCATATTTACAGATGGCAGTAGTTATTTCCTTCACACTAATTTTACAAACACATCCTCCATATAATAGACATTCCTCTCTTTACACTTTTCCTTCAAAACCAACCACTAATGAACTGTTCACTTTCTGACCAAATTAACACACGTTTCCCAAAGTATTCTTGGTATTGAAAATACTGTTAACTTCTACTTTTTAATATCCTGGCTTTGGTTCATGCAAGGGAGCTGAGATTACAATTGCCTCTTCTTAACTAAACCTAACTATCCTTAGTAAATAAAGTTTCCAAATGGTCAGAGGGGAATTAATTTCCCCCTTTCTTAAGATTTCTGCTAACATGTAGCTGAATATATAATTTCAAAGCTCACTAAGTATTCAATTAGAAAGTTAAAAAAATAAAATTTACTTAAAATTAAACTAGTCATGAATCAAAATGCCACTTTACAAACCTCAAGAGCCTCACCAACTTTCTAATTAGTTGAGACGTTGACACCAGCATACCCCACCCCCACAATGTTCTTTCTGGAGGAACTTTCCTCCGCCTCCTCAAATATAAAATTCTAGAGCAGTAAAAAGTATGAAAACAGACAATGCCATGAAAATGACCAGAGCCTTCGCCCAGGGCTGCACGTATGCCAGGGCCTCCCTGTGGTGCAGAAAAAGGCCGACGTGTTTTAGTGCCAATCCCTATGAGGGCAAGAACTGGCAACAAGATAAGAATTTAATATCTGCAAAATGCCAAATGTTCCTATTTGTACTGCTGTCCTAATTCCAAAACATGCCCCGAAGTGGGCACACTGAAGGATGTAGATTTGCTCAAAGAAATTGCTCATTCTTGAGGCCACATCCAGGAGCAGAGAAGGTGATGATGGCTTGGGAAGTCCGGAGGCAGATTTTCCATAACTGGGTGATCTTGGCCAAGGAACTTAATCACTCAGTCTCTTCATGTGAAAGATGGGAACACCCTACTCCTTCACTGCTTGGCTCACAGCTTAGTCGTTACAAAAGCACTTTGGAAACCTTAAAAGTTTAAAAGTACCAGGAAGCACCATGGCCTGGACTTGAAGCCAAGTTTCCCGACTCCAAGGCATGAGCCTTTCACACATGCCAGGTTTCTTTACTCACATAGAGCTCTTCTAAGAGAAATTAAGAGAAAAAAAAACCTCAAAATACAGATCATTTCAAAGATCAGTACTCCTTCTGCCTCCCCCCTCATAAGAAAGTGGGAAACTCAATGAGCTGAGCTGCAAAAAAAAAATCCCAATCAAAAGAAACACATCTTTTCATCAAGCTTTTCCTAGAGTTCCATTGAAGATGCACCTCTCCAAAAATAGGATCATGGGATTCTGAGCTGAAAGGAACCTTAAAGTTCATTTTGCCAAACTCCGACTGGAGCCAATGGACAGCACTTTCCTGTGAAAGTCTAATTTTGGTAGACAGATGAAGAACCAATCTCATCTCTCCAGAGATGTAAACAGACTGTAAAAGAACAGATAAACAAAATGGTCTGGGTTGGTAAGGAACTGAGGAAGGAAACTAAGTGGAAATTGTGTTTGCTAAAAGGGCTCAGATGCTTTCATGCAGACCTATTAGAGGCTAACAGACTACTGCTGAAATTACAGAAGGCTATTTTGAGATCCTATTTGAAGCTGGAAGAAACTAAACAAAGGCCACAGACGACACCAGCTCTTTCCAAGCAAGTACTAGGTCCTAAGCAAGCCTGTGGGCAGCAGAGGAGGAGGCTTGCAGAAACAAGACCAGACTTGAAGACAGAGTAACTCATAGAGTAGATAAAATGAGATCAGGAACAGGAAAGCATGGCGAACCACTAAAGTACTACATAAATGTAAGATATCATTAAATAAAGTAACTGGATAGGAGCTACTTTTACAAGTCTTTTCCCATATCTACACCCAGATCACTGACAACTGACTTAAGAACCTCATTTTGAACCCCATCATCCAGGAAATTTTACAACCAGACACCATCCCAGCCTCTATTTTAGCTTTTAAAATTTCTGAGCCTTCTGAACTCCATCCAATGGAAGATGACAATTAGGAAAACTCAAAGCCACAGAGTGGACTAGAATTACTGAGTAAAACAAACAGGCTGATCTTAAAGCTTTCTTAGTCGAGTTTTTAAAGGCAAGCTATATGAAAGGATAGGAAAAGAAGGAAATCTGGGGCCAAGAAAACTGTCCATGACTCTAACAGTGCAAATAAAGTCTCAGGGCAATGGCACTAAGACTTCTGGGATGTCCCATACAAGTCACTGTAGGAATGGTCCTGCTAAAGCTGGAGGACCAATAGTGATCCGATCATTCTTTCAGGGAATGTACCTTGTTAAAGGGGCATGTGTGCCAGACAAACATGTGTATGTGTTTTTTGTACAAGAACAAGATTAAATTTTAAAAAAAAAGAGCTCAAGGCATTACCTTTCTATCATTTTCAACATTCTAAAGGGAAAAGGGAATAAGCAGACCTTCATTTGTTGTTTGGTTATTTTCAGCCATGTCTGACTCTGTGACCCCATTTGTGGTTTTCTTGGCAGATACTGCAGGGCTTTGCCATTTCCTTCTCCAATTCATTTGACAGATGAGGAAGCTGAGACAGAGTTAAGTGACTTGCCCAGGGTCACATAGCTACTTAATCATCTGAGGCTGGATCTGAACTCTGGAAGATGAGTCTCTGTGACTCCAGGCCCCGAGCTCCGTCCACTTCATCACCATGTTTGCCTATCACAGCTATAAAGCTCCAGGCACCAAGCATTTTAAAACTATTCTCCCATTTGACTCTTACAACAACCCTGGCAGGTGGGTGCTATTATTAATCTCATTTTTCAGCTGAACCAAGTGGAGGCAGACAACTCAAGTGACATGCCCAGGGTTACACAGCTAACCAGACTCCAGGCCCGATGCTCTATACACTGAGCTACCAGCTGCCCATAAAGCTTTTTTCCTAATTATAAGTCATTCTAAAATAAAAACATGTCCTTTTCAATCATTCTAGTAAAAGCAATGTTACAGAAAAATCCCAACCTTCTACAGGAAGCTTCTCCCAATCCCTCAATTCAAGTGTCTCCCTTCTGTTGATCATTTCCAACTGATTCTGTACAGAGCCTGCACATAGCTGTTTACACCCTGCCTCCCCCACTAGAATAGGGGCCCTCTGAGAGCAGGGGCTATCTTTGACCTTCTTCTGCCTCCCCAGCACTTGGCTCAGTGTATGGCACACACCAGGTGCTTTCATCAATGTTTACTGTCAAAGAGGATGAACTATTACTGAGGGGCCTTCTTAACACAAAACACCAAATTGAGGAACAAGGAGAAAAAGCAGCAGGGAGGAAGCACCCTAGGTCTGGGGTAAGAGGCCCTGGGTCCAAATTCCACCTGTGAGTGACTGTGGGGAAGCCGTTTAACTTCCCTAGGCTTCCTTTTTCTCATCTGTAGCAGGGGTTGGAGGAGCTGGCCTCCAAGGTCACTTGCAGTTCTAAATCTATGATTTATAAAACACTCTAAATGGTGAACAACTAACTATGTTGCCTTAGCTTTTAACATAAAAATTGAAGCAGCCACATTATGAACTGGGTCTATTTACAGAAAGTTAAACTTTAAAAGTAAAGAAGCCTGAACTTGAACGAACAGCCGGTGTTTGGGTGCTTTGTGGCTGCCCCAAGGGGCGGTCCGGCGGGGCAGGGGCCCAGACTTCTCTGCCTCCTGGGCCGTTTCCTCATTTCACTAATCACGTTCACACAAGTGGGCAAAGATGGGTTTGGAAGAAGAAGCCGTTCCCTTCAGTACAGTACGTTCCCTCGGACCCCGCCCGCTGCGCAGCCCCCACCACCCCCCGGCCCGCCTCCGGGCCTCAGTTTCCCTGGGATGCCCCTTCTTCCTGCTCCCTTCACACCTCCAGCAGCAGCCCCTGCATCGGGCTCCCGGCCAGGAACCGGCGCTTTCCTCCTTCGGCCTGAGCTCGCTCTTTCAGGGGGTTCCTGAGGCGTGAGGGGGTCCCGCTGTGGGCGCATGCACGTGCCCCCGAGGTCCGGACACACAGTAGGTGCCCAAGCCCCGTACCCACCCACCAGCCCCGCCTCCGGGACCCGTCCTCCAGTCCCTGCGGGGCCCCAGGGTCCCTCCCAGCTCGGACTCCTCCGGGAGCCACGGTCCCATCAAGCCCGGACACCTGGGAGCCCGGCCGGGCAGGGGGCAGGCATTAGGCGCCCGCTGAGAGCCCCTCCCGGCCCCGCCCCGCCCCCGGGGCTACCTTGGGGGGGCCGGCGGCGGCGGCCAGAAGGGCCCGCAGGGGCTGCGAGCCCGCGGGCAGCCAGGGGGCCCACAGGCGGCCGGAGCAGGGCAGCGGGGGCCCGGCCATGGGCTCTCCTTCTCGGACTGGGCTCCGGCCGTTGGCTCCGCGCGCCCCGCGCCCGGCTGCGGCGTTCACTCACCATGGTCAGCCCCGCCGCCGTTCCGCACGCGCCCCGCACGGAAACCCCGAGCCCCGGCTCCCTCCGCCCAGCGGCGCCCCCGTCATGTGACCGCCGGCCGCCCCCCCCCCCAGCACGTGACCCCTCCGGAGAGGGCTGCGCGAGGGCGGGGCCTTGGGCTCCTCCTCCCGCGGCCGGAGGCGGGACCGGGACCCGGGCTGACGTCCGCAGGGCCGGAGGCGGGGCCGGGCCTGACGTCCGCAGGGCTGGGGGCGGGGCCACAGTTGACGAATGCAAGGCCGGAGGCGGAGTCGGGCCTGCCATCCGCAGGGCTGGGAGGCGGGGCCTCGGCTGCCATAGGCCCTCCTCCGCGCCCCGGGGAAGATGTGGTTTACTCCTCTTTAACCTTTCCCCTTTCTCCCTGCCCCACCCTGGGAAGAAAGTTGCCCCCACCTGCCTGCCTCTCTCCCCCACGTGGTTACTTTGGGGAAGGTGTTGGTCATCCCTCCCCAGCCCTTGTAGAGAAGATCAACCCTGCTTCTCCCTTTTCTCCTCCCCCCAGAGAAAGTTCTGTGCCTCCCCAAGCCACCCCGAGCTCTGGTGCTCTCCCCCCTGCCTACGTGAGTCCTCCCCACCCCGACCCTTCCCCTCCCCCAGAGAAGGCAGTTTCCCTCTTCCCGCATGGCAGCTGACCTTAGTTAGTTGGAAGGGACCTCAGAGGCCATCCCCTCTTTTACAGATGGGGAAGCTGAGGTTCCGGGAGGTGAAGAGACTTGGTAGGAGCCCCAGAAGTCGAACCCAGCTCCTCTGACCTAATAGCCGGAGCTCTCCATCCCCTCCATCCCCATGCCCTCCTCCTCTGGGGAGGGGCCTGCTTCCTCCTCCTCTCTCTTTGCCCTTCTTTGGGGTAGACACTGGCTCTCACTTTGATTAAAAAGGTTCCACTCTAGCCCATTATTAAGCACCCGCTGTGCAAGGCTCGCGTTGTGCTAGGTGCTAGAGGCACGTAGAAAAATGAAGCCGTCCCTTCCAGCCCACCTCCCGGAGAATGCCTCTTCTGTTTAAGGCAGACAGGAGGGTAGTGACTGTCCTTTTGCGGATATGCTGCAGAGAAAGGTGTGATGGAGCTGAAGGGGGAGGAGAGAGCAGACCTCAGACCTTTCTGTTCAAGAAATAGCAGAGGGGGTGACTGAGTCCCGTGGACAGAAGTCATAGGTGATGTCTCATCTGCCCTCCAGTTAACAACTGTGAGTACTGGGCAGTATGACTTAAAGGGACATTAACAAATACGGGGGAAAAAAAGATCTAAATCATTACTGATGAAAGAAATGCAAATTAAAACAACCTTGAGTTATCATTTTACACCTATCAGATTGTCTAAAATGATGAAAGGGGAAAGCAGCAAATGTTGGAGATGTGGAAAAACTGGGACCTTAATTCATTGTTGATGGAATTGTGAACAGATCCAACCCTTTTGGAGAGCAATGTGGAATTATGCCCAAAGAGTTATTAAACTGCCTTCCCTTTGATTCAGCAATACCACTACTAGGTCTATTTCCAAAGATGATCTAGGGTAAAAGAGAAGAACCTATATGTTCTAAAATGTTTATAGCGGCTCTTTGTGGTGGCAAAGAACTGGAAATTTGGGGGATGCCCATCCATTGGGGAATGGCTGAACAGTGGAATGCTATTGTGCTATAAGAAAAGACAAGCTCAATGATCTTAGAAAAACATGGAAAAACTTTTATGAAATAATGAAAACAAAATGAACAGAACCAAGAGAATGCTGTATACTGTAACAGGAATATTGTTTTAAGAACGACTTTGAGCAAATGAGTCATTTGGACTATTATACATGCCCAAATTAACAATAAAAGACCCATGAGGAAAGAGGAAAAAGGACATTAACAAGCTGGAGTCCATGACATAAGGACGGGCTGAAGAAGCTGGGATGATTTAGCCTGGAGGAAGAGAAGAATCAAGGAGACATGCTAACTTATCTTCAAGAGCTGAAAGCCTGTGGGCTGGAGGAGGCCCTTGATCTGTTCAGTTTGGCCCCAGAGAGCAGAACTAGGACCTCTTTGCAGGTTCGTTGTTAGGCTTGTTGTCAGGAAAAGCTTCCTCATCATCAGAGCTGTTCAAAAGTACAATAGACAGCCACAAGAGGTAATGGGATCTCCCTTCTTAGAGTACTTCAAGCAGAGGCTGGGAATATTGTAACCAGGATTCCTTTCACATATAGATTGGGCCAGATAGCTGCCAAGGCCTCTTCTCACTCTTGGATTCTTCAGTTCTATAACTGGTGAAACAAAATGGCACTCAGTCCTCAGGCTTCCACAGTGACAACAGCAGAGTCGCTGAAAAGAGAGAAGAGGGTATAAATCAATTAGGAAGCATTGATTAGGTAACAGACACCGTGTTAGACACTTGGGATACAAAGGCAAACACAGAGCATTTCCCCACCAGTCCTTCTGTCTGGGGGATGGCACATATGAGTAGTAAGTATGCTCTGGTTCTCTCACACGGAGCCAGAATGCTACATCTGCCCCTCAGGGTTCCAGGGGGTAGCCCTAAGGCATTGGGGTGTCTTTGTTGGCATTGGCTGGAACCTTTGCCAGATGTGCCCCCCTTTATCCTTAGGTACCAAGGACTACTGTTCCAATTCCATTTAATCACTTAACACTGTTTGAAGTTTACAAAGAAGTATTTACTCCAAAGATAGGGCAAGAACAAATGTCCAGCCATTTCTTCCAATGCTCTCTCCTATACCACCTCAACCTCTGCAGAGTAATTTAGCTAAGTTCCTACAGAGCCTCCTGGTCTCACCAAGCTTATGTTCAGATAGAGGGATGACTGCTGGATCAAACCACTGTCCTGGACCTTGAATGTCACTTCTCTGGCACCCAGACCCTGGCACAACATTATTCTGGAGCAGATCCTAATCCTCAAGGTCCTGGAGGCTCCACTTCATTCACATAGAATGAAAAAGAACAAATACCAAGGACCAAAGCCTTTTCAGGGGACTGTAGGGCCTCAGAAGGGAAAAGGCCCCATGGACCCCTCCTCTTACACAGTGGAGAGAGCCTTCTAGGGTGGAGGACCTGTTGAATCCCTGTTGAGTCAGTCAGCTCTTGGCCAAGTTGTTAGCCGTTCATGCAGGCTCCACACTATAGAAAAGGCACTTCCATCAGGGGAACTCTCGTGGAAGCAGGCTCCTTAACTCCTCCATATGGAAAGGTTCCATCCATTGAATATGCTGTTGGGGTCTTCACACACACCAGTCCCCAGTTATATACATCTAAGCACATATTCAAAATAAAGGCAAGGTTATTTTATGAGGGAAGGAACTAACAGCTGTGGGGTGGGGTAGGGCAGTGGGGAGAGAACAGGAAAGTTCTCACCCAGGAAGTGGCCCTTGAGCTGAACTTGGAAGAAAATATGAGAATCTGTACTCAAAATCTTGTTGTTTATAGACTATCAATAGTAACTTAACTGTCTTAATTAACAAGCACTACTATATACCAGGTGCTGTGTTGGTTTCTGGGGCTAAAAGGAAGGAAGGAAGGAAGGAAGGAAGGAAGGAAGAAAGGAAGGAAGAAAAGAAAGAAGGAAAATCTAGCTCTGTGAGGCCATGATCCAATGACTACTCAATAGAAATGCTATTAGAAAAATCAAATCCACCAAGATGGATATTCTCGTTAATTACTAGATAAAGAGATGGTTTCAGAGTCAGGAAGACCTGGGTACGTGTGTCACCTCTGAGACATAAAGGCCAAGTGATTCTGACAGTCAGGAAGACCTGAGTCTTCTAACCTCAGACACTTACTAGCTGTGTGACCCTGGGCAAGTCACTTCATCCTGTTTGCCTCAATTTCCTCATCTGTAAGATAAGTTGGAGAAGGAAATGGACAACCACTCTACTATCTCTACCAAGAAAACCCCAAATGGGGTGACAAAGAGTCAGAAACAACTGGAAAACAACTCAACAGAAAACCCGTCTACATTGGTGACATGAGTTCCTCAACTATTCCTATGAACTCACAGGTCTGCCACCCCTGCCCCCTCAAAAAGAATCCAAAATACAACAATAAGTTGTAGCAAAATGGAAAGATGACATGTGGGTTCTTGGATATTCAAGGAAAGGAGTTGGCAGAGTGGATTTCATTTTGCACCAAAAAGCAACATTAGGTCATGGGATATGTGAGTATTTTGTGAAAAGACACATCTGCCAAACATATGGAAAAAGATCAAAATGAAGAGGATTACAATTTCTGGACAAACCTCTGTTGAAGAGGATGGAGCTAGGTGGTACAAGGGATAGCTGGAGTCAGGAAGACACGAGTTCAAATTCAGCCTTAGACCCTTTCTAGCTATGTGAGCCTGGACAATTCACTTTACCTCTGATACTGAGAATAATAATAATTTCCCTCACTCCCCGCCCCCAGAATTGTTGTGAGGTTAAATTAGAAAATAATTGTAGAGGAAATCTTAAAGTACTATAGAAATGCTAGTGATTGTCCCTATTGCTTTTGTTTTTATTATTAAAAAACAGAAATCCTACAGAGGCCTTGACAAGATCCTCCAAAAAAAGGTCAACATATGGTGACTTCAATGGGAAGGAAAGCACAGAGGCTGATGGTGAATAACATCTTGGAAAATGCATTTCTAGTCTGGAAAATGAAAGATATCAAGGGATTCTTGGATTACTTGAAAACCTCAGGTCTAGTTGTCCTCAATATTTTTCTTCTGGTAGAGAATTGAAAGGCCCCAAACACAGTGAAAACTGAACAGTGTGTCACGCACACACACGCACACACGCACGCACACACACACAAAGAGGCAAGGGGAGTTAGTGTAATATGATGGAAAAAGAGGTGGATTTGGATTCAGACAACGTGGTTCAAATTCTAACTCTAATTCAAATTCCTCCCTGTGTGACCATGGGCCAGTCCCATAACCTCTCAGGGCCTCAGTTCCTCATCCATGAAAATGAGGTGGCTGGACAGTCTAGAAATCGATTTGGATTTCTGTAAATTAAGTCACTAAAATGGCCGTGCCCTTTGACCCAGAGTCAGACACAGGCCCCAAGGAGGTCAAGGACATAAAGAAAGGCCCCATATACACCAAACTAGTGCTTTTGTTGTATAAAAACCTGCAAAGTAGATGCCCATCGATTGGGGAATGACTGAACAAGGTGTGGTACATGAGTATGATGGAGCATCACTGTGCTGTAAGAAACGAGGAATGTGATGAACGGAGAGGCCTGGGAAGACTTATATGAACTGATACAGAGTGAAGTCAGAAGAACCAGGAAGGCAATATCCGCAGAGATGACAACAGTGTAAGTGGAAAGAAAAATGACACAACACAGCAACAACAACTGAAACTGAATGTTGTAAAGTGATCATGAGCAGACTTGACCCCAAAGAAGAGAAATGAGAAAGTGCTCTCCCATCTCCCTTTTCTTTTGTAGAGGTGAGAGCCTATGGGTGTAGAACATTGCATATACGTCAATGTGTTACTGAATTTTCTGTTTCCCTCTTTTAAAAAAAAAGGGGATGACTCAGAAAGGGAAAGGGAAGAGATACATCAGAAAATGTAGGTGATATAAAAACAAAAGATATCAATAAAATTTTATTTATTACATAAAAAAAATGAAATGGTGGAGTTAGGCCAGGTGGCCTCTGTGGTTCCTCTAAAGCTATGATCTTGTGATCCCCTGACTATATCTTAAAGGACAGGAGATGACTGATTATTGATGTGATATGAGAAGTGCTGTCACAGTCAGCTATTTGCATGCCAGCATTCCATCTCCATTAGAGCAAGGTCAGAGTTAGAATCAAACTAGAATAAAGAAGAAAAAGGAAGCGACACAATTCCAACACCTTGAGTAATGGCAACACTTCTACTCTGACCCATTCAAATGAGCCAGTGATGCCCCAAATTGGGTGACAGATAAAAAACAAAGACATCAACTTTGCTTATCACATTTCAGGTAAAAGTTTAACCATTGTAAAACAGTCACCACAACCAGGATGCTAAACGAGTCTGGAAAATCAACTCAGTAAGTATTTATTAAGCAGTTAGTATTTGGTGCTAGGTACTGTGGAAGTAAAGGAGAGGGATGACCCCAAAGCTGCAAACCTCAGGACTAGAAGGATGGTGGTTCCATCCTAGGGAAATAACTTTCTTAGCCAGCAAAAACTGGACATCCTTGCTGGGGAAGAAGGAGGGCAGTCATGGACCAAATTGATTTGCAATGCAAAGTCGTCTATAAAATCCTGGAGTCGTAGATCAAAGGTTCAAAGCTGAAAGGAACCTTAGTGATTATGTGATCCAACCCTCTCATTTTACAGTTGATGAAAAGTCCAGTGACTTGCTGAAAGTCACATAGTTACCAAGTGCCTGGGGTGGGATTTGAACACAACTCTTCCTTCCTGCACTGGAAAGAAGATGGTGCTCTCAAAAACAAACAAACAAACAAAAAACTGGGGAGTTGGGAAGAAGGTAATGAGTAATGTTATTTACATGTTGAGTTTGAAGTGTCTCTGGGTCATTGAGTTCTAAATGTCTAATAGGTAATGGGAAATGCATGACAAAGGGAAGCTCAGAAGAGAGATTAGGAATGGGCATATAGATCTGGGAGTCATCTATATAGAAATGATCATTAAACCCCTGAGAGCTAATGAAGTCACCAAGAGAGAAGGTTGAGAGAAGGGAAGAGAGCCCAGGATAGAACCCTAGAGTTCAACTACAGTGAAAGGCAGTAATGTGATTGATGGACCAGTAAAGGAGTCTGAGAAGCGGTCAGACAGGTAGGAGGAAATCCAAGACAAAGCAATATCACAAAAGCCCAGAGAGGAAAGAATGTGCAGAAGGAGAGAGCCAGTCAACAGTGTCAAAAGCAGCAGAGGTCAATAAGGATGAGGACTGAGAAACGGCCTTCAGATAACGGCAATTAATGGATCAATGGTGAGAGATGGCCTACCTGCTGACCCCCAAGGGTCTTCAGATCATGATTCTTCATGAGACATTTCCTGATTCTCCCACTTGTTAGGGCATTTTCTTGTGTCAATCTTCCTTATGTAATATTTGTTGGCATTCCTGTATCTCCCCCTCCCTGCCCCTCATTAGAATGTAAGCTCCCTAAATGTTTCATTTTTGTCTTTGCAAATGCAGAGTGTAGGTCAGTGCTTTGCATATAAGTGCATAATAAATGGTTTGAGCTTGATTAATTAGCTCAGTGCCTTCCCATCCATGAGACACCTTACAAAGTGGCCCCTTATTGCTTTCAATATTGGGCCATCACTACCATTAATCTCTTCAGTATGGATTTCACTTGTTTTCCCCAATGCTACCTGCGTGGCACATGAGGGACTGAGCTGAAGGGGTTAGGGTCCAAATGTGGTTGATTATTCTCTGTTGCTGCTCATGAAAATAGAAACATTGGCCAATTGGTTCTGATTTTACATCTATTTGTTATTCTCCTGTCAATTTCAGGTGATAGATCGGAGAATGATGTGGCTCATTTGGGTCTTCAGCTAAGCTTCATTTTCAATGTTTTTCAGAGCTTTCAAAGGTGATACCATTCAGAGTCTCCCATGATGTTCCTTCTGTGACTTGTGACCTCAGCACCATCCTGGACTCCTTACTCCGTGGTAAAACCTTGCTATTTCCACCTCAATAACCTGTCTTCAATCTGTTTACTGCTCTTTTCTCAAATAGTCCCCCCATCCTAGCTCAGATCCTTATCCATTCTCCCCTCAACTGTTGAAATGCTTCCTATTGGTTTCCCTACCTCAAGTATCTCCACATTCCACTTCGTCCTTCATGCAGCTGCCAAAATGACATCACTAAGGATGGGAGTATAGAGAAAAAGAGGAAAAAAGCTATGGGGAACCCTCACACATAGGCAGGGGGAAGAGACTGATGATTATCTAACAAAAGAGACTGAAAAGGAGGAATTAGATGGAAAAAAAGAGCAGTGTCATGGGAGCCAAGGAGGAGAAAGAATCTGGAGGAGGAATTGGTCAAGCAGCAGAGAGGTCAAAGAAGTTGGGGTCTAAGAATAGGTCATTGGGTTTCTAATGGAAAGGGAAAGAAAATCCAGGGTGATTCTGAGATTTCTAACCTAGGGCAATGCCCTCAGAAATGAGGAGGTTTGGAAGAGAAGAGAGTTTGAGACAAAGATAATGGGTCCATTCAGTTTCTCTCATAGAATGCAACAACCATTTATTAATAAGCACTTATCATGTGCTTCTGCAAAGTGTCTGGTGCTAAAGGGTATACAATATTTGGATAAGATACAGCTCCTGCCCTCATGCAACTTATGCTTTGCTAGCAGGCTAAGTCATCACAACACAGAAAGCTTGCAGGAGTCCCGGAGGTAGTAAGCAGAGTTGGAATTCAAAGCCATCCGCTAACTTCAAATACAGGGCTCTTTCCATTTCCTCTGGGGCAACTAAGCAGTATATATAGAAGATAGAGTTCAGGGTCTGGAGTCAAGAAGACATCTTTCTGAGTTCAAATTTAGCCTTAGACGTTTATTAGACGAGCTGTTCAACCCTGGGCAAGTCACTTCACCCTGTTTCCACATCTGTAAAATGAGCTGGAAAAGGAAATGGCCAACCTCTCCAGTGTCTTTGCCAAGAAAACCCCAAATGGGGTCATGAGGAGCTGTATACAACTGAAATGACCAAACAATCCCCTTATCCCACACTGTTCTATCTGGAGGGCAGAAGTAGGATAGAAAAGACTCATTCTACGTTTCCCAGAGTTCCTGACTCTTCCCTCACATTTTAACCAGAGAATGACTCTGCTCCCCTACATTTTACATGCTAAATGATCACAAATGGCAGCATGATGGAGTGGAACCATCAGACTTAGAAGGTAAAGAGAATCTGAATTCAAATGCTGGCTCTGCAAATAGGGGCAAGCTTCTCTGGACCTCAGTTTCCTCATCTGTAAAAATCATTGAAGTCAGACTGGATGACCACCAAGGTACCTTCTAACTCTAGATCTATGGTCTTCTAGTCATTGGTCCTGACTCTTGGGGTCTTATCAGGAGGGACAAGAAACAAGCTCAAGGACTCAAATGACTTTAAAAGCTAGAAAAGACTTCAAGAGTCTTCAAACCCAACCCCCTCTTTTTGTAGAAGGGAAAACTGAAGCCCAGAGAGGTTAAGCTGGTACCCATGATCACACAGTCCTTGTACTTGTACCTAGCAAAGTACCTGGGATGTAGTAGGTGCCTAATAAAGGCTTGTTGGTTGATGATTGAACCCAAATGAAAACTAGTCTCCTGATTTCCAATACAAGACTCTTCTTACCAGTTAATTCAACTCAATTCAATTTAACAAACTTTTTTTTTGCTTTTTTTTTTTTGGAGGGCAATTGGGGTTAAGTGACTTGCCTAAGGTCACACGGCTAGTTTTTTTTGTGTTAAGTGTCTGGAGCTGGATTTGAACTCAGGTCCTCCTGACTCCAGGGCCGGTGCTCTATTCACTGTGCCACCTAGCCACCCCCAATTTAACAAACTTTTATTAACAACAAGCCATGTTCCAGGTTCTCTCCTAGCGGCTAGAGCTACAAAGACAAAACCAAGACACAGCGTGCTCTCAAACAGTTTAAATTCTACGGAAGAGTGTGGGAAACAATGTGTACACAGATACATAAATTAACACAGATGTGTATACAAATAAATGTACACAGATAATTCTGAATATATTCCAAGATAATGAACTCCAAGAAATAGCAAAGCGAGAGTTCTGGGGGGAGGACTTTGACGATAAGCCTTTGTGACAATAAAGAGCTTTAAACCTGAATTGTTAGAGGGAGTTTGCTCGTCTGGAGTTTCTGACACCAGAGATTGGTCACAGGTCCACTCCCTCTCCCTCTGTCCCTATGACATGAGCCTTGAAGGCCATGAGGAGAAGCCAAGCTGCCTACAGGCAAGAGTAACCAAGAGGCTAAAACATACTGTGTATACCACTGGTTCTCAACCTGTGGGTCGCGACCCCTTTGGGGGTCCAACGACCCTTTCACCGGGGTCACAGGGGTTGCCTAAGACCATTGGAAAACACATATTTCCAATGGTCTTAGGAACCGAGACACGGTTCCTCTATCCATCTCCAGGTGGGTTTGCCCACATACGAGTATTAAAGGGTCACGGCATTAGGAAGGTTGAGAACCACTGGTGTACACCAAAGACAATTCCAGAGGGCCCCGTCATTTACGGAAATCATGTGTAGGGCCGTATTAATGTTTTATTCATAACAGGAATGGGAAGAGCATCATTGTCTCACTGACATTTACTTAGAGAAAATAGTGCACATGGAAGCACCAGACTCCTGATCTGGCTTTCCTCAAGACTGTATTATTAATGTAAGTCTGAGAATATTGTCCCATGAGGTTGGGGTTTTTTGTTTGTTTGTTTGTTTTTGAAGTTAGGGGCAATCTCATCCACTGCGCTCAAATGTTTGAAGGGCTGTCCCAAGGAAAAATTAGACTTGTTTTACAGGGAAATGACAAAGCAGTAGAATCAATTCAGTTAAGTTCAGCAAGTATTTATTAAGTGCCTACTGTGTACGACAGTGTCTTGAGTCTTAGGGATAAAGAGGTAGTAAGTACATAATTCCTGTCCTCAAATAACTTACATTCTCCTGAGTTTCCATTCTTATTAGATTGGAGGCAAATATATTACCTGGGAGCACCTTCAACTCTCATGTGCTTCATCAAGATGAGGTTACCCCAAGTTTCAGATATTTTGTGGATTAGATCTGATTTTTAAAGGGGAGGGGCTGCAGTAAAGAGAGTACCAGCCCTGGAGTCAGGACCTGAGTCCAAATATGGCTTCAGATACTTATCAGCTATGTGACCCTGGGCAAGTCACTTTACCCTATTTGTCTCAGTTTCCCTGTCTGTGAAATGAGCTGGAGAAGGAAATAGCAAACCACCCCAGTATCTCTGTCAAGAGAACCCCAACAGAGAGTTGGGTACAACTGAAACAACAACAGTAACATTTTATTAAAAAAAAAAACATAGCTCATGAGTTCCTGTCAGTGAATTTACTTTTTATAATCAGCTTTTTATGATAATAGCCATTAGATGGTACAATTTGCTAAAAGCAAAGACATTTTGTGAAATAGCATAGTAGAAAAAGTAGTAATAAAATATTTCCCCCGTAAACCTGAGGCACATTCTTCCCCAAATACGCACATTCTTCCCCAAATACACACATTGTTAACTGGGAAGAATGGACATACACAGGAAAGCCACACGGTCAGGCAACATGTGTGATCAGGGTTTGTGAGTCAAGAGGGGTGATCGTGCCTCTGATTCTGCTAAACTGTGACTGTCCCCTGTTAATGGTGCCACACAGATCCCACTGAATTTGCACCCTGTCTTCAGGGGCTTGATGTCTTTTCCAGGTTTGTGGGCCTGTTGGTAAACCGCTGGGCGCTGCTCCCTGACGAATCTGGTGTCGTCTTTGTTTGGTAGGACTCTGGGAATCTTGTCATCATCTTCACTGGGAGTCCTCAGCTAAGAAGCAACGTCTTCTCTATAAAAGGAAGACAAGGTTGCTGTTTCCCTTTTATTTGTTGTTGTTGTGGTTGTTGTTAAAGGTCTCTTACAAAAGAGAGCCCTCATGGGGCGGCTAAGTGGTGCAGTGGGTAGAGCATTGGCCCTGGAGTTGGGAGGACCTGGGTTCAAATCCAGCCTCAGACACTTAACACTTATTAGCCGTGTGACCTTGGGCAGGTCACTTAACCCAGCCTTCCCCCTGCAAAAAAAAAAGAAGAAAAAGAAAAGAGAGCCCTGGCATACACTATAATCAGATTAGGGAGAAAAACTCAATAGATTTTCCTACTTTTAGGAAGATCTTTCTGTTCTCAGCACCTTGGTCATAAAGGTATTTCCTCTCCAAAAGATTACTTATCCCATGGAACAAAATCTTTAGGCCACAGAACAGTCTAAATAGTACTCTCAGACTTAATTTTTTTTAACTACTGCTTCCTTATCATTAAGGGCAGAATCTCTGTTAGAAGCCTCACTCTGACTTAGGGTTAGAAATTACTTGCAGCTCCTTGTTTAATCCATTTATTAATCAATCAGCAAGTATTTATTCAGCACGTGCTATTTCCCAGACAATTCTCTAGGCTAAGCAATGGAGATACAAAGACAAAAATGACACAGTCCATACCCTCAAGGAGGTTACAGTCTACTCTGAGAATACAGTATGTCCACAAATAAGTAAATATAAGATATGTGTGAAAATAAATACAAAGTGATTTCAGGATAGAAGCGGGGAATGGACGGCACTAACAGCCAGGTGAATCTGAAAAGTCTTCTTAAAGTAAGTAGCACTTAGTAGAATCCTTGAAGGGACCTAGAGGCTAGACGAGGCAGAGATGAGGAGGGAGAGCATTCCAGAAATGGGAGAAGATGTGGACAAAAAGCATGGAGGTGAGAGATAAAATGTTGAATACAGAGCCCAGTAAGCTTGAAGGTAGGGTGGGGTGGACAATGGAAACCATCCAAGAACTCTTTCCTATGCTGGAGAAGGGGGCCAGCACCCTCTTCTTGGGGGATCTAGTTTTCCATTAGGACTGAGGCCCTGGACCAGGTTATAACAACCTGGGTTGTTATAAAGGGCTAAAGGAGTTGATTCACTCACCCTTCCTTCTCAGTAAGGGCAGCTCTGCCCTAGATTCCAGGCCTGGTGGCAGATATCATGGATATTACCTCTACTCTATTTATCTAATGCCCAGTCATTGCACCATGGAAATAAGCACCAAGAGACCTAAGCAGAATTATTGCAATTTTTTTTGCAAGTCAGAATGTTAGGGTTGGGTTGCCAGGAGCAGATAGATGTCTCAACAGAATGATTTGGATGCCAAGTACATGGACCAGCCTCAATGCCAACCTTCTTTGCCAACATGAAATTCACCCTTTTAGGATAGAGAAGAAAACTGGCTGAGTTGTAAGTGTCTTCTTCCATGCCAGAAGCATCAGGCTTGGCTTCTCATTTCACTGGTAGGTGAAAACAGCATTTGAGCCTTTGTCCACCAGGACCAACTGGGCCAGAGGACAAGCTATTAACAAAGAGCTATTATCAAGAGTGAGAAGGATGGGGTGAAGAATGGAGGTCAGGGAGTAGTGGCTTCCACGGCCAAAAGAAACAGAGGAGGAGAGAGACACATAAAAGGATGGAAATCCATTTGATTTAGTCTGACCCCGACCATCTCCTTGGCCCCTAGCAGTAGAGAATCAGCTCAAAACCCCAGTGGATCCATGAGGGCCTCTCCTGCAGCACCTATGGAGCTCTGCAAACCTTGTGTGTGTCTGTCACTCATGGCTGGTGTATTCAAAAGGAAAGCCTTCCTATAAGCAAGTCTCGCCTAAGCAAGCTTTCTTTGATGGGTTCCATGTGAGGCCTATTAATGGGCAAGGAAGATCTTATATCCCATTAAGATTACAAGCACCTACCAGGCGCCTGAAACTAGGCACTGGATAACGCTAGTTAACTGATTGTATACCATCAGTTCCATTTGATCCCATTCAAGCATTTATTACGTACTACATGCCTGGCATTGTAACAGCATAATACATTCCATCAATTTGCATGTTGTCAATACAGCTTCTGGAGTTAGGCTCAACTCAGTTCAATTCAACAAGTACATACTAAGGGCCCTCTAGAAATAGATACAAAGATGAAAGTGAATCCATTCCTCCCCTCAAAGAGCTTACATTCAACTGGAAGGAAAAAACAAACATAAAATACATACCGTGTAAATTCAAAGTAATTTGGGGGAGGGTGGGAGATTGGGATGAAAGCAATGACCTTCTTCTTGAGATCTAGAATGAGTCTAATTTACCCTGGAAAACATTTCAATGAAGAATGGAAACACTTGGTCTATGATTCTCTTAATGCCATAGGAGTTTTCTGGAATCGATTCTGCTTAATATAGCTGCAGAGTTTCAGCCAATGCAGCCGCAGTGGTGCCTTCAAATGTCTCTCTCTGGCAGCCCAACCCTCTTCTTCATGCAGCAGAAAGCAGCTCTAGGTAATGTGAATAGCTCTGCCTAGCTGTCCAGAGAGGAAAAGTACAGGAGGAACTGAAAGACACTGGAAGATAGGAGACTTTCCCACCCTATATGCTAGTGAGAGGTGCATGGTGTGTGTGTGTGTGTGTGTGTGTGTGTGTGTGTGTGTGTGTGTGATAGAGAGACAGAGAGAGAGAGAGAGAGACAGAGAGAGAGAGACAGA
>CM053598.1:24137201-24153622 GCA_028646575.1 Pseudocheirus occidentalis
CACCAGTCAGATTGGCTAAGATGACAAAACAGGAAAATGACAAGTGCTGGAGAGGATGTGGAAAAATTAGAACTCTAATGCATTGTTGGTGGAGCTGTGAACTGATACAACCATTCTGGAGGGCAATCTGGAACTATACCCAAAGGGCTATAAATAATTGCATACCCTTTGACCCTGTAATACCACTTTTGGGGTTATATCCCAAAGAGATTATAGAAGTGGAAAAAAGTTCCATATATACAAAAACATTTGTTGCATCTCTCTTTGTGGTGGCAAAAAACTGGAAATTTAAGGGATGCCCATCAATTGGGGAATGGCTGAACAAGTTATGGTATGTGAATGTAATGGAATATTATTGTGCAATAAGAAATAGGAAGGAGATTGACTTCATAATTACCTAGAGGCTTATATGAATTGATGCTAAGTAAGAAGAGCAGAACCAGGAAAAAATTTGTACAGTCACAGATACATCATATGTGTGATGACCAACCTTGATAAACTGGACTCCTCTCAGCAATGCATAGTTAAAAGACAACTCTACAAGCCTCAGGACAGAAGGAGATGTCTACATTCAGAGAAAGATCCAGAAGGACCTGAGGTTAAATGGAGACTGAAGCAATGCATGCTATCATTCTTTTCAATGTTTGGCTTTTGTTTCTCTTTTCTCACTGTTCACTCCATTGGCTATAACACCTATACAACCAGACTATTATACAATGTGATAGAGTTTGCAGATCCCATACATGACTGTACGCCACCATGGCGGAGGTGGGGGGTGGGGAGGAAGGGGAGAAAAATCTGAAACTCAAGTGATTCTGGAACTGAATGCTGTGAACTAAAAGTAAACAAACAAGTCAATAAAAAATTTTTAAAAAAAGAAATTACATTGTACATCTCTTGAGTTTACTGGTCTATGTGCATGTTATATCTCCCACTGACTCTAGAGTCAGAGAACCTGGGTTCAAATCCTCCCTCTGATAGGCACTTATCTTGTGTCCTAGACTTTGTTTCCTACATCTTAAAATGAATTGAAAGAGGTAGATTCCTGGAGTTTCTCTGGCTTTAAGACATATGACCCTACCCCTTTGGGGAGGGGTCTGTGTCTGCTTTGTCTTTGTAGCTCAAGTGTTGTGTACATAGTAGGCATTTAATAAGTACTTATTGACTTGCAGGGGCAAGAGCATTGGGTTGGGAGATAGGAGAAACATTTTTCAATCCTCATTCTCCTCCTTCCTACCATTGTGACTTTGAATAAGGTATTAAACTCCTCTAGTCCTTAGTTGGAACTCCTAAGGCTCCTTAAAACTCTTAAAAATCCTATGAAATTGTGTTCTGACCTATAAGCTGTGAAGCTTTGGACAGATTTTCTCATCTCATAGACTCAGTTTCCCCCCTCTGTATTTCCCCCCACACATCCACACCAAGGGGTCCAGAAGGAATAAGGCGACCACTTTGCTGGATTCATTAGTCAGGCTCCAGTCAAGAACTCCGAGAACCCTGAGAATTTCTTTGGCTCTTCCAGAGTTGAAGTTTCTTCTGAACCTGATGCAATTTAAAGTTGTATTCCACCTTCTCCTTTGACCAGTTCCTTCTGGTCTGTTCCTCTTGCCTAGATGTCTACTTCTTCAGCTGGAGCCTGGAATAAGCAGATGGTCAAGAGCACCCATATTTGAAACCCAGCCCTTCAGCTAATTTGCTATGTGGCTACAATTCTTGTTGAGTTGTATCCAACTCTATGTGATCCCTTTTGGGCTTTTCTTGGCAGAAACACCGGTCTGGTTTGCCATGATCTTTTCCAGTTCATTTTACAGATGAGAAAACTGAGGCAAACAGGGTGAAATGACTTGCCCAGGGTCACACAGCTAGCAAGTGTCTGAGGCTGGATTTGAACTCAGGAAGGTGAGTCTTCCTGACTCCAGATCCTGCACTCCAAATCCTAGCTGGCCCAGTTACAATTCAACACACATTTATAGAGCAAGAGACTGCATTGGGCACTGGGGATTCAGAGAAAAAACCCAACCCCCCCCAAAATTGGCAGCTGCCCACCAGAGCTTCCGCTCTACCTCTTCACCAGGTGTAACCAGAGGTGGAAGGAAGAGAAAGAACACTGACTAACATTCAAAGGGACCACAAAAGTCTTCACAGAGGCAGCTAGAATGGAACCTTCTAGGAAGCTGATGATTCCAAGAGAATGAGGCAGAAGTCGGAGGGGGCCGACTGAGGTCAGGGAATGATGCGAGACCCGCTTATGTGGAAGCCAGAGTGACATGAAATCAGGCCCCGAGAAGGTCAGGAGAGAACTGCTCCTACTCCCCGCTGCTGCCGCACACAGTCATCTGTTTGTGTGGTGTGTAAAGTATGTGTGAAGTATTCCATCTTATCTGATCTGCACAACAAACACCCCTCTGGGGCAGGTACTCTTATCTTTGCTTTACAGATGAAAAAGCTTAGGGTTAGAGGTAAATAAGTGGTCCAACATCACACAGGTACTAAGTGTCTGAGATGCGGTGTGAACTCGGGTCTTCCTCATCCCAAATTCAGCGATCTATCTCTAGGAGTAGACCTCAGAGGCCATGTAATCTTACCCCCTCATTTATTGATGAAAACTTGTCCCCTGGGGAGGTGAAGGGACTTGCCCATGATCATGTAGGAAGGGCCCATCAGAGGTGGTCTTTGACCCTCTGACTCCTTGCAACACCCTCACTTCTTCACTTGTCTGCTGGGCCACTACTAGGGGTAGCCTTTGGGGGCTGCCTCCCCACTAAGGCCCCCCTCTGAGCCTCCTTGGACAACCTCTGTGCCTTGCTCCTGACCTCCTTTTGCCACTCCCCGACGCACAACCAGGTCGGAACTTTGGGGCTGAGCACAAGGGCACACACAACACTTTCCACTTTCCATTTCTGCGGCCTTTATAACCTGCTTTTGTTTCTTTTTCTTTTTTTGATCAGAGGGAGGAGTTTCCCTCGCCTTGTCTCAGCTTCCTAGCGGAACCCTTGGTCATTTCCTGATCTTTGTCAAGTACGTGCCTCCGACTCCAAATGCAGAACAGCTGGGGGGGGAAGAGCAGTAGCTTCTGAGAGCTGACTTCTTTCAAACAGGACCCGGCCCCAGGGGCAAAGAGCCCATCAAGTCCCCTTCAAATAATGGATAGAGCAGAAGATTTGGAGTCAGGAGGACCTGAGTTCAAATTTGACCTCAAATACTTAACTAACTGGGCTACTATGAGCTGCAGGTTGCTTATTTGTAAAATGAGGGGGTTGGGCTCATTAACCTTCAAAGTCTAGAATCTAAACTCTGATCCCAGAAGTCATTACTACCAGAAATAGGAGTCCTCACCAGCCCTGGGAACCTGGACTTGGGTTCCTAGGCTTGGAATCCTCTATCATACCTGAAGAGTCCTTCAAAAAAGGGTCATCCATTGCCTTGGAAGCACTTCAAATGCCACCTCCCAGACTGGAGTCCCGGGCAGGGAAATGACCACCTACCTTGTCCTATGGGTGTTACTGATCCCACTGCTTTTGGGACCTCCTATACAGACTGTGGTTCTTCCTTAGAGAAAATGTAATAGTAGGCCCTTCTCTACCTTAGCACCCTAATGCTAATTAATAATAAATCCCTTCTCCTGGTGATCTGATAGAGATTTGGAATCAAGAAGGACTGAATTCAACCCCATCTCTTTTACTTACTATTTGTGCAACCTTAGACAAGTCACTTTCCTTCTCTGGTTCCTCATGTGCAAAATGGGGGAAAGAGCAGCTATGTGACCTACAGAGTTATGAGAAGTGTTTCGTACATTGTAAAGTCTATATAACTGCGGTCTATTCTCCCTGGCTCAAGCATTAACTTAGTATATGACCTTGATCAGCTCACTTTACTTTCCTCAACTATGATATGGGTATACCCTTTCCTCATTTTTCCCCCTGAACCATTACAGAAACAGAATCAGTGAAATGTAAGAAATAAATGTAAAGTCTTACACTTGGGTCCAAAAACTCAGCTTCACAAGTCCAAGATGGTGGAAGCATGGATAGACAGACATCAGTCTGTGGGGAAAAGATCTGGGAGTTTTAGTGACCTGTTAGCTCAATGTGAATCGGTTGTATGATATGGAGGCCAAGAAAGCTGACGCAGTATGTATACGGCAGCCAAGAAAGCAGACGCCAGCGTAGGCTGCATTGGGAGGCATGATCGTCCAGAGCTCAGTCACCGTTTCACAGCATTCTGCCCTGGTCTGCCCACACCAGGACTACTGCATTCAGTTCTATGAGACACACTTTGGGAAGAACATTGGTGAGCCAGAAAGCTTCCAGAGGAGGGAGACCAGAAGGACGAAGGGTCTTAGTATCCTGTGAAAGATTCAGTTGAAAGAACTTGGAAAGTTTAGCCTGAAGAAAAGACTCAAGGGGGATGTGAGAGCTGTCTTTCAGTATTTAAGGATTGAGACGGATTTATTCTGCGTGATCCCAGAGGGCGTAACAAATGGAAATAACAAAGATGTAAACTGAGGTTTGACATAAGGATAAATTACTCAACCATTAGAGCTCCCCCAAAGCACAATGGGCTGTCTCAGGAGGCAGATGGTTACTGCTCCCTGGGAGTCTTTAAACAAATCTTTCCAGTCACACGTTGGGGCTATATTAGAAGGGGTTCTTGGTCATCTGTGGACATGAACAGTTGCATTCTGAAGCACCTTCCCACTCTGAAACTGAGCTTTTGATTTAGAATGATGTGAGCTCCTGGGAGAAGGGCTCTAAAGTGCACATGACTATTGGAGGACAATTGGGGGTAACAGATTTAGAACCCAGGCCTTGTTTAACAGATGAGGAAATTCAAGTTGAGTGAAGGGAAATGATTCTAGATCACAAATCAGGGGTCAGAGATGGGAGACCTGGAAGGGACCAGTGAGGTTAGCGAGTCCCAACCCTTCATGTTTTAAAGCAGAAAACGGAGACTCAGAGAGGAGGTGACTGGTCTAAGGTCATACAGCAAGGAGGGGGAGCCAGGCCCCCTGATTCTAGTTCTATCACTCTTTTCCAAGATGTCACTGACTTCTGGCCCTTTAAGAAAGCACGGAGCTATTTGCATAAGAGCTTGGGTGTTTTCCAAACCTTACATTTTAGAACAGAATGTTTGTTTTGACAGCCCCACTGCTTTCAGAAACAGGAGCAAGAAGAACCCATTGAGAGGCTGGCAGCCTACCCTCCACATGTTAATCTCTTAAGGTCTGACAAAAGGCAAACTGCCCCCACCCTCCAGGATAACTTCAGGAAATGCAGACATCAGAAACGCAGGTGGCATGAAAGTTGAGGAACAGCAAAATTCCTGAATGACAGGCTCAGGATCCGAAGTGAGTGGCAACAGGAGACATTGAGCCACAATTATCAGGACGACATGGACTGGTCAGGTGCTCCAGGAGTCCTCAGAAAGAGCTAAGATTTCCTTAATGGGGAGAACTTCTACAAGTGGAAGGGGTTGCTTGTAGCACACAGAAATTCAATGACTTACGCAGAGTCACATAAACGGCAAAAGACCGTATTTGGACCCAGCTTTTCTTGACTCCAAACTTAACCCTATACCACCATTCCACAGTACCTCCTGAAGTTTTACATTTGAGTAATATCAAAGTACATATTGAAGGGGCGGGGAGGATGAGGCTAGAAAGACATTCATGTAAAAAGATCTAGGGATCTGGGTGGACCACAAGCTCAATGAACTAAGATTGTAACACGGCAGTACCCCAAAATAATGTGATCTTAGGTGGCAATAACCTCACTATATGAGCCATGGGGAGGGAGGGAAAAGGGGAAAGAGAACAAGCATTTATTCAATGCCTATAATGTGGCAGGCACTGTGCTAAGCATTTTCATAAATATTATTTGAAAGAAAACTAGATTACCACCTTTGGAGATAATAGCCCTGCTCTCCCTGCCTCAGTCTGACCAAATCTGGGTCGTGGTGTTCAATTCTGGAAGCCACATTTTTGGAGGGACTTGACTTTGATAAGATGGAACATCCAGAGGAAAATGACCAAGATGGTAGAAGGACTAGAGACTGTGCCACAAGGATCATTTGAAGGAAAGAGAGATGCTTAGGTTGGAGAAGAGAAGACCTGAGGGAGAGGGGGAGGGTGGGGAGAGATAGACATGAGCTGAATCTGAAGGACAAGCATACGGAAAGGGAATGCTATTTGTCCTGCCTGGATCATTCATTCAAAAAGCATTTATTGAGGATGGGTGAGGTACTATAAGGGGATTTCCAAGATAATTCAGAGAGCAGAAACACAGTAAGGGGCAGAAGTTACAGAGGGACTGTGTTGGGAACAAGGAGAAAATAACCTTCTAGCACGTGGAGCTGTCCTGGAGTGGAAGGTAATGAGCATCCCATTCTATAAAGCCCTCCAAATCTGGAGGGCTTTATAGAATGGCTCACTGGAGGTCTTCAAACCTCCAGCATCAGGTTGGATTTCAATGACTTCTCAGCACCCTCCCTAGTGTAGAGATTCTGGACTCTGTTCCTTAGTCCTGCCCTCAGGAGAAGCAGATGCCTACCACAGCCCTGCTCTTGTAAGACTCTGAGGAGCGGGTCCCATATAGTTCACACTTTAAGGTTTGTGGAGTGTGGTGCTGATAGCAACTGGGGAAGGAAGGGAGCACAAGGTTGATTATCCCCATTTTACAGATGAAGAGATTGAGGTCTAGAGATGAAGTGATAAAAAAAATCACATTGCAAAACAGGAGAGGCAACCTTAACAATGGAGAGAGATCTGAATTTGGCTGGAGTCAAGGATTTGGATTTAAAACCGGCCTGGGTTACTTAATAGCTATGCAACTTTGCATAAGTCAGGTCTTTGAGTTTCCTCACGCGTCACGTGAAATGGTTGGACGAGATGGCCTTTAAGGTGCCTTTCATTTCTAACCATAACATATGATCCTCATAAGGTAATACAAAGTTATATTCTAATGCAGAAATTTGATCTCAAGTGCCTAGTGGTTCAATCCATTCCAACAAAAGAAGCGCCTCCTCTAATTGGAGATTCAAACCCTGAAAAAGAAGTCTCCACCCTCCCTCCTCCTGGGAGAGGGAGTGAGTGTGCAGCGTGCACAGAGAGAAGGGAATTTGAGGAGGCAGAGGAAGCCCATGGAGCTGGGAATAATGGGGAAGGGGTCAGGAAGAGGGTGGCACCAGGCTCAGCAGGACCCCCTTAGCTGGAGAAGAGGAGAGGAGCTCTGCATTCCAGGTGAGTGCTCTTGGGCAAAGTCAGAAGGCGACAGCATGTGGCATAGGACAGCAGACCAGGCTCATGTCGTGACTAGTTTGGTTGAACTGAGTTCCTTCCCCTTTTTAAAATCCTTCGTCATAGCATTTGACTCTCCAGGAAGGGAAGAGGAGAGAGACGATTAGGCGAAGAAGCAGCAGCTGGCATTTGTGGAGCATCTTCAGGTTTGTAAAGTGCCATGCATAGATAATGATCGTCTTTGATTCTCCAGGTGGGTATTATCCGTTTTACAGAAGGATCAGCTGAGGCAGACAGAAGTTAAACAACTTGTCGAGGGTCACACAGCTAGGAAGTGTCAGAGGATGGATTTGAACTCAGGTCTTCTTGTCTCCAAGACCAGAATTCTACCCACTGCCCCATCTACTTTAGCCCTACTGCAGCTTAGGAACTCAAAAGATTTACCATCTTCAACCTCCCCAGAAGCAGAGACTACAAATGTGTGCTGTCATGCCTGGCCAACAAGCAAGCAAGCGAAGGAATGAATAAATGAATGAATGAATGAATGAATGAATGAATGAATGCATATATGAAGGAATAAACAAATGAATGTGTGCATGAAGGAAGGAAGGAGGGAACGAAGGAAGGAAGGAAAGAAGGGAGGGAGGAACAAAGGAAGGAACGAAGGAAGGAAGGAAGGAAGGAAGGAAGGAAGGAAGGAAGGAACGAAGGAACGAAGGAAGGAAGGAAGGAAGGAAGGAAGGAGGGAAGGAGGGAGGGAGGGAGGGAGGGAAGGAAGGAAGGGAGGAAGGAACAAATGAATACATGAATGAATGAACCAATGAATGAATAAATTGAAAGAAAAAAAAGAGGGAGAATGACTTGGGGGCCAGCAGATTTCTAATCAGGGGAGGTTCGCCCTCCCATATGAATGATAAAGAAGGGCATAATACAGTGGATTAGATAGTCCTGATATCAAGAAAAGAAAGTGTTCAAGTATTCAAGAAACTATCCATTTTCTTTTCTTTTTAAGAATAAGATGTATATTTATGCTTCACAGTTGTTTCTGGAAATAATCTCCAAAACCACTCCTCAAAATTAAACCTTCCCTTGTAACAAAGAAATAACAGTTTAAGCAAAACACAAGATAAGGCAAACCACCTTCTGCCCTCCTGGTCTGGGCTCCTCTGCCAAGGAGATGCCCTCGCTTTTCTGCCTTCCCACACCCATCTTATTTTCCTTCAATCTGCTTCCTCTTGCCCTGCCTAAGACTTCTGGTGTTCAATGGCACCCAAAGACTCTGTCCAGACCCACTGGTGGCCTCTCAGGCCTAGCCTTGCTTTGGAGGCCCCCAAATCTAGAGCCCAAAGACAATGATAAACATCCATGAAACAAAAATAGCAAAGGCCATGTTCAGGATTCTGGGCTCAGCACAGCAGCGGGAGATACAAGAGTTTAGGTAAGACGTAGTTCCTACCTTCCTGTAATTAATGGTTTAGGAGGGGGGCTAAGATGCTCCCAAAGGTACAGGTAATACACAACATGGCAAATGCCTGAAACACAGTAGGCATTTAATGAATGCTTGTTGGTGAGATTATCCAGGTTTAGAAACCTAGCAGGGAGTTGAGGTAGGATCTGAACCCAGGACTAGTCCAGAGCCACGTTTAGCTACGTTTAGCTACCGTGGTACATACAGCTGAGAGTATATATAATCATGTGATAAGGCTGGAAAGGTAGAGTGGCATCAGATTTTGGAGAGTGAGGAAGTTGAAGGTGGCTGGGTAGACAAAGGGAGTCTCTGAAGATCTCCACCCAGACACTTGAGAAAACACTGGTGTTCCAGTTTCTCCTTTGCTTGGATAGAAGATTGATCTCCAGGATGTGGGAATTCTCTCCACCTGTACAGGCCGCCACCCATCCAGGCCATTATGTCCTGGGGGATTCTGATAGGTGTCGGTCAGGAATCTTCCATCGAAGGTCTGCCCCCTGCCCTGGAGCCCTTCCTCTTGCTGGGCTACAAAGCCTTGCGGTCACCATTGGGCAATCAGTGGGTCTATCTGCCCTCCCTTGATTTCATAGCATGACTGGATATTTCTGTTTGTGCATTTCCTAGATGCTATTTCTGATGCCTCTTCTTAAGAACAAACCGTCGTTGATGGGGGCGGGGGGAGGAAACACAACTCTGTGGGCTGTTTGGGTCCACTCTGGCCTTGGGGTCATCTCCTCGACTGACTATTGTTTCATTGTTGTTTTCCATCACCTATAAGCCTATGACATCGCTGGGAGACTCTAAGTGTTAAGAAGCTGGATGTTCAGTTCTCCTGTAAGGGAAATACTATAAAGGACAACGCGTAGCTTAGTGGAAAGAACGCTGATCTGGAATCTGAGGACCTGGGTTCAAATTCTGCCTGTGTCACTTGCAACTGTTTGGCCTCAGACTGGCCACTTAGCTGCTCTTTGCCTCAGTTTCCCCAGTTGTAAAATTAAGGAGTTGGACCAAAGGGCCTCTGAGAGTCGCCTTGAGCTCTTGAATTCCTAAAGTTACCTAAATTCTGAAACTGTCACTCATAAATGTTCCCTGAACATCAGCTGTTAGTCTGACTCCCACTGCCCAACTCCAGAGACTTACCTCCATGGGAGATACACACACAAACACACATCCATGCAAAATCAGGTCTTGGGGGGCAGAGAGGGAGTCAGGAAGCCTAGGCTAGAGTCCACGTCAGACACAAGCTGTGAGACCCTGGGTAAGTCACTTAATCTCTATGCCTCAGTTCCCTCATCTGTAAAGCCTAACTTACGAGTTCAAATGAGATAATGTACCTAAAGTGCTTTGCAAACCTCCTAGAGCCAGGAGTATGTTCCTCTTCTGCACCTTTGCTCCAGCTGTCCACTGTGCCTGGAATGGTCACCCCACCTTCCTGGCCTCCACCTCTTAGAACTCCTAGCACTCCTCCCGTAGGGTGGTAAGTCAGCTAATCAACACGCATTTATTATGCACCTACTGTACGTCAGGTATTGTGAAAAGCGCTGGGGTACCAAGAATAGCAAAACAATGCCTGCCCTCAGGAGGCTTCCAGTCTGAGTGAGCCAACATGTGAATAGATACGTGCAAGACGGCACAGAGCAGATGGGGACAATGCCTTTGAGGTGAGAAAGTGAACGGTGGAGCTGGAATCCAGAAGACCCGAGTTCGAATCCTGGCTCTGACTCTTAGTAATGGCGCCACTCTGAGCAAGCTTCTCCCAGCCCTGTTTTCCTCAGATGTAAAGAAGGGGTTTTCTTGGCCTCCGAGGTCCTTCCTGGCTCCAAAGCCAGATCGGACGATCCGTGGGAAGCCTGTTTGAAGGCGCTCGGTCACTAGGGTTCTCTTTTCTCCTCAGATCCTTGGACGCGGACTTGGCTGTATTCATCCCGTACCCCCCAGGGGAGCAGGCCCCGATTTTCAGAATCTTTAGGGCAGTAATAAGCCCTTGATAGAGGTTTGATGGGTCTGATCGGAAAGTTGGGGGTTGTTAGTCACTGAGGAGGGAGGAAGCTCTCCCCAGAGCAGGCCTCCTGCCGATGGTAACCACAGAACTCGACAGCTAGCTCTGCCACCACCCCCACTGACCGCATTTAACAGTTCAATGACCAAATGACTCCGGCTTCTTATCGGCGAAGGGGTTCTCCTTCCCTGCAGTGGGCAGCCTGGAGAACGGGCCAGAACAGTCAAAGGCGGGGGCCTTCAGCTGAAACGAAGGTCAAAGAAAATGTTCCCCTGGAGACAGAGGCTTCTCACTGACTTCTGGGAAACCTGGAACACAGATGAAGTCACCTGCCTCCCCCGCGGCTGCCGGCTGTCACCGTCACTGAGCCGTCTTCTCCACGCTCCTCTGACTCACAGTAGTAACACTGATAACTAGTGTTTGTGGGGCGCTTTAAGGTTTCCAAAGAATTTCATACATGTTACAAAACCCATACAAAAACCCTGGGAAAGAGGTGCTATGATTCTCCCTGTTTTACAGATGAAGACACTGAGGGAGGGGTTAAGTGACTTGCCCAGGGCCACACAGCTACTAAGTGTCTGAGGCAGGATTCGAATCCAGATCTTCCTAACTCCAAATCCAATGCTCCATGGGGGGCACCTAGTTGTCTCCAGAGATTCTTCGAATTTAGGCCTGGACTATGTATAACCTTGTCTTCCTGATAGGGACAGTGATCACCTCTGCAGGGTGGCACACGCTTACCTCCCCATGGGGGCAGTGGGGTTAACTGATGTGGGGATTATAAGCTTGGAATCTAAGGTCAAGAGAGCATGAGGTTAGGTATCACTCCTAGCTCTTCCTAGGGTGTGACTGTGGGTAAGCCCTCGATGGCTCAGCTCTGGAATGGGAATACCCATAGTGCTAGCACTCACAGTCTACTTGGAGGACATAGTATGCCCATGAGTAAGGTCAGAGGCAGTGTGGTACAAGAGAAAACATCAGCTCTGGGTCGGGGGACCTGGGCTCACAGCCTGCCTCTGATGCCTGCGACCTGTGTTACCTTAGGCAACCTCCCCCGGGCCTCAGTCTCCTCATCTGTAAAATGAAAACATCTGATTAGACAGCCCAAGTCCCAAGCTGGAGTGTGAACAGTGCAAAGGAGAAATCTGAACAGCACTAAGGAAATGTAGAGTGAGCTTACGAGTGATCGGCTAAGGATCAGTGAAATCAGCCTGAGAAGCGGCAGTCAGCAAGAGCATCCCCAGCCTCTGTGAGGAGTCCCTGGCAGGCCAGACAAAGAGGAGCCATCTGGGGACCAGCTTCCACCTCGAGAGGGATCGGGAAAAGCTCCCTGAGGAAGTCAGCTCCTGAGCAGGGCCCTGAAAAGAGAGAAGGGTTTCCATAGGAGGAGATGAATGTTCCAGGGGGGAAAGAGGGAGATGAGAATATCAACCACTTACATAGAAAGCACTTGGAAGTTTGTAAAGCTTTACAGGAATTGTCTCATGTGAGCCACACAGCAACTCTATAAGGTATGTCTTTATTCCCACTTTACAGATGAAGACACTGAGGCTGGCAGGCCATAGTCACATAGAAAGGGCATTTTCACCCAGATTTATTACGTTAACCACTACCTTAGTCTGCTTCTCACCTAGGAAAGGAAGGAAAAATAGAAGGATGAAGAAAGAAGAGAGAGAGAGAAAGAAGGAAGAAAAAAGTGTTTAAGTGCAAAACTGGTCCTTTTGAATGCTTAAATGGCAGTCTCGGTCACTAAGGGGCTCTGTTCTAGGACAATCCTTCGGCCTTGTCCAAGAGGAAGTGAAAATGATAAGGTGGTGGGTAGAGTCATATTAACTCAGAACCAAACTAACTCAAGAGCAACCGTGAATTTGCCAAATTTTCTCTCTCCTTCTCACTCCTTCCCCAAACTCAATTCAACTCAAAGAGCATTCATTAAGTTCAGTAAGACCCACTGTGTGGGGGACATGGCAAATCACATACTCTGTATGGAGGAAGGTGCCAAGCAAGAGCAGATAAGCTTGGGCTCTGTTCTCAGGCCACTCTCAGTCCAGGCGCAGGCTATGACACATAAGCAGATAGCTTTACTTCTCCGTACCTCAAGGTCCTGTGATTTCCTTGGTGGGAGTGTGACATCTCTATTCCCAGACAATCTTTCAGAATTACTAGAGCTGGAAAATTCATCATTCCACGGCCCGGCCAGTTATGAACCTCCCTGATATAGCTAGGTTGGTCTTTAGGTAACAGATGCACGCAGGTTCATCACTCCCATACTAAACTTGTGTGGCTCTGTAGAACCTATCAAAATTGGCACTCAAGGGCACCTCGTGCCATAGGAAGATATCAGGGTAGGGCTAACTGTAATACACAATTTCTGTTCTTTCAAGAAGTATTTATTAAGCCCTTACTCCATGCCGAACAGCCTCAGATTTTTAGGATGTTCATCATTGGGCAGGCTGGATTATCATCCAGGGCATCCGCCTCTGGATTTGTTGTACAGGGACCAGCCTCATTGATGTTGGAAAGGTTCATTACCAGGTTGGCCACAGGGGAATGGGATGAGTTTTTTGGCTACAGCAACTCTCGGAGACCACCTGCTGAATTGTAGAGAGGCTGCATTTTATATCAATGGAAGGAAAAATCCCACAGTGAAAATATAGAACCTCCAGGTTTTGCTATAAACGTGTGTGTACGTGTGGCAAGTATTACAGCTGACCACACTGATCTCTGAGCCGACTTCTTCACTCGTTACCACATTGAATCTTCTCATCCTGAGCTTTAGAATCATTCACAGGCACGGCTGAGTATTTTCTTATTAATTAACAAAATTACAACCTCTTTTTCATTAACTCATTAAGACCCAGTTTCATTAAGTCAATTCATTAATTGTTACTTATTGAATAAATTGGGGAAATCTCCTTTCCTAAGAGAGTTACTCGTCTCTCTATGTATATTAAATCCCTCAATCTCCCATGACTAAATATTAAAGTGATTCAATGTGTAATTTATTAATAAAGAAATCAGCTGAGACTTTTGGGAGGAAGGAAGGGGAGAAGGGTTAGAGGTCCAGAGCTAGCCTCAGATGCACACTGGCAGAACATTTAACTTCTCTCTAAGTGGCCCAGAGACAAACTCATTACCCCAACAAAAACTACAAATTATCAGCAGTTGCAAATCTCTAATCTGCAAAGGTAAAGAGCACTCCCTGAAAGGACTGGATGAAATTTTAAGTCTACTTCACTTAAGTCTGAAGGAGAGTCCTCATGACAACATCTCAACAAAGCAGGAGGCAGTATGGCCCAGTGGCAAGAATGTTAAATGTAGAGTCGGAAGATTCAAATCTTGCCTCTAACATCAATCAACCACTGAGGTTACTATGGCTACATCATTTAATTTCTCCAAACCTCAGTCCACCACCAGAAAAAAAATCCTCTTCATCTACTTAAAGCCCCCAAGTGAGAGGAATTCCTGGCAGACAGCCGATCCTACTTTAAGAAGGCTCCATTTCTTACGAAGTCTTCCTTTATATTTGACTGGCATCTCCCTCCCTGGAGCCAAGCAGGACAAATGCCATCCCTCTTTCGTGGGATAGCCTCTTCCATTGCCTCAAGACCTCTATGGGCCATCCAAGTCTTCTTTATGCTAGACACATTGAGGGTTGTAAGGGACCTCAGAGGCCATCTGATTCAACCTTGTAACTCAATAAATCAGGACTCTGAGGATCCTAGAGGGACAATGACTTGCCCAAGGTCACATAGGTAGTAAGCAACGGTGCAGATACTGGGTTTTGGTTATGTGAATTCTCTGCAAGAGGTTCTTCAATTGAAATTTAAAAAATTATTCTGCACCCCCAGTTCCTTTGAATAGATGGTCACTTGGCATGATCTCTTGGCAACCTTGGTTTCCTTCCTCTGGACATACTGCCTGGTTTGTTGGTGTTCTAAAAGATGGTACCCAGAGATGAGCCCCATAATGCACACAGGGGCTGACCAGACACTACCTCACACATACCCAACTGGTTGCCTGAGTCCTTCAATCAAACTTGGCCAATCTCTTTCATCTAATGGGGGCCACACGACAACAGCCTATTAGACAGACAGCACTGGGAACACCTGGGCTCACATCCAACCCCTGACACTTACTAGCTGTGTGATCCTTGGTAAGTTAGTTCACCTCCCTAAGCCTCAGATTTCCCATCTGTCAAATGGGCATGGTAACACTGACTATGGTCTCTACTTCACAGGGCTGTCACAGGAGACAAAAGAGAGAAGGTATATATAGAAAGCATTTTGCAGATTTGAAAGTGCCGGCTGACTATTACCTCATCGAATCCCACATTTAGAGCTAGAAAAGGCCTCAGAGGCCCTCTAGTCCCCCTCCTTTTAACGATGAAGAAAGTGAGGCCCAAGGTCACATAGGTCATAAGTGTCAGAGGTGGAATTCGAACTCAGGTCCTCTGACCCCAGAGGCAGCTTCCTCCTGGTACCCCCAAGGGCAGGGCCTGCTTCCAATGTCCTTTTGTGTCCTTAGCATCCAGTCTGAGGCCTGGGACAAAGCCAGGGCTTAACCAATGTCTCTTAACTGAAGCTTCCCATATCTGTATGTGGTTTTAGCTTTTTTTTCTTTTGGTTTGCCTAAAATAAAATTGGTTGGTGACTTTTCTGTGGTTTCCAAGGGTGAGAAAGGTAACAGCACAATGAAGTGAAAGAAGGCAGATGCTTCCTTGTCTTTTATAACCTGACATAGCCCAGCCTCAGCCTGGGCCTCCAGCCCCCAATCCCCAGGGCTTCCTCAGAAACTTGAGCAAGGAGCCCACAGCCCAAAGTCCGTTGGGAAGGTTTGGAAAGAGGATTGTGCAAAGACAGCTTTGGAAGGGAGACCAGAATGGGCCGGGTTTGTGGACAGCTCAGACCAGAGGCCTCCAGAGTGCTGAGGCTTGCTCCTCTAGAGATGGAGAGGGGTGGGCCTCGGGAAGCCCTCCAGCTCCCTGGTGCAGCCAGCCCAGTGGTGAGGCTCCAGGGGCAAGGGTCCCACCAGTGCAGCCCTAATGACTCTACACTTGAACTTGGTGGAATTCGTGCTATGTAGGTACTGAGAGAAACTGTGAGCCTAAGCACACACCAGCTCCTCAGAGACAGAGGTAGTAGCCGGATTGTGCCCCGAGGTGTTGGTCTGGCTATGTCTTTAAATAAATATCCCATCCTCTCATATAGAAGAGGCTAGGGATAACTGTTACAATGGAGGGGAAGAACAGGAAGGCAAAAGGGAAAAGGTCAACCTTACTCCCACTGAATTTGGCTTAGGGAAGGAATGACGTAAACTCTAAAGTGGGTATCATGCCACACAGGAGAGTAGAGGGGATGGGGATGAGAGGTGGGAGGATGGAAGGGAAGGAATGGTGTGGGGGAGGGCTGCTGGAAGCACACCCTTCAGTAAAGGGACAGGCACAGGGTAGAGAATAGAACAAAGGGGGGGGCGGGATAGGAAGGAGGGACATATACTCATTCTCTCACAATATGCCCACTGTGGAGATGTTCTGCTTAATTACACATGTACAGCCTGTATGGAATTGCTTGTCCTTGCAGTGGGGGTGGGTGACAAGGGAGGAACTGAAAAAATCTAGAATTTGAAGTTCTACAATCAAATGTTAAATATATATATATACATATAATATAATAATAATAATTATTATTAACTATATGCAACTGGGAACTAAGATACAC
>CM053598.1:24154122-24185830 GCA_028646575.1 Pseudocheirus occidentalis
ATTTCTACCTCTGTAAATTGCCTGTTCATATCCTTTGACCACTTATCAATTGGGGAATGACTGGCGTTCTTGTAAATTTTATTTAATTCCCTGTATATTTTAGAAATGAGACCTTTATCAGAGACATTAGTTGTGAATATTCTTTCCCACATATGAAACTTTTATCAGAGAAATTTATTGCAAAGATTTTTTCCCTTGTTACCTGTTTCCTTCCTAATTTTTAATCCATTTGATTTGTTTGTACAAAAACTTTAAGATCTTATGTAAATACAATCGTCTTTCTTACCTTCTGTGATCCTCTCTAGCCATTATTTTGTCATACACTTTTTTCCATTCTATTGATCCAGAAGGTGATTTTTTTTTCTGCTCTCTAATTTTTTTTTTTTAGGATGGGACCTATTAGAGCCACTCATTTGGATCTTCTCTTGCTGTGTGGTGTGAGGCTTGGGTCCAGTTTCTGCCAGGCTCCTGTCCAGCTTTCCTGGCAGTTTTTGTCAGAATACTCCCCCTAGTCACTGCAGCTTTTGGGGTTCCCCATCCCTGATCCAACCTATCCAGCTAGGTCTGTCTGCTTCTCTATGTAGTATTGTATTTAATCTTTCCTACTCCCCTTTTAAAAAAAAACTGCCAAATCCCGTTAGTGATTCTTGCTTTGCCCCACAGTTTGAGGGCAGAAGAAAATGTGGACGGCATCATTTTTCCACTTATTACAGCTGAAGCTTCCTTTGCCTTTTATGGCCACATCCTCAGGAACTGAAACTGTTCATTGAGGTAGATTTTGACAAATGATGGAAAAACACTTATGAGTAGGTTTGTGAAAGACCCATATCCCTGGGACACAGATACCCAAGTCCAAGGGAACTGAGTCACCTGGCTCTTCTTCCCTGGGATTTAACAACCCTGGCTCCTCCAACAGACCCTCACACCATGCATGATCTATCTGCAGGTCTTGCCTCAGCTCATCAGTGTCCTTTCTAATGAAGAGGGTACATCATCCATAGAGCCTGTTCAGGAACTCTGACCCTGTTTCCTTGGTAGATCCCTCCTTTGAGACTTGGATCCAGGGGTGTCTAGTGCCCTTGGTCTGGGCTCTCATAGACTCATTCATGCCCTACTGGGGATGAGGGCGTAAAGCCTGGATAATGTGTCATCTGGTTTAATGCAGTTTGACCCAATGTTCCAGCCTGTCAAGACCTTTTTTTATCCCGATTCTTTCATTTAGTGTTTTAGCTCTCCCTCCCAGATTTGTATCCTCTGCATATCCTGCCTCTCTGCTTTCAGCCAAGTCATTGATAAAAAGTATTAAATGGCAGAACTGCCAAACAGATCACTGGGGCATTCCACTGGAGACCCTCATCTGAAGTGACACCAAACCATCAGTGGCTACTCTCTGAGCCCTTTGAAATCTCTCTCAAACTCTAGGGAGCAAGAGCATATCAGACTATGCCCAGCCTGATCCACCTTAAATCAAGAGGTCACTTCCTGCTCACAGCTACCATAATTTCTTTTTGGAGGGGGCAAGGCAGGGCAATTAGGGTTAAGTGACTTGCCCAAGGTCACACAGGTAGTAAGTATTAAGTGTCTGAGGCCAGATTCAAACTAGAGTCCTCCTGACTCCAGGGGCAGTGCTCTATTCACTGTGCCACCTTAGCCACTCCTAGTTGCCATCATTTCTTTCTTTTTGGTAAGAATCAGATCCAGAAGAGAATTCCTCCTTGTTAATTCCTCTGTCATTAAGGCAAGTCAAGAAATTATTAGTAGCTCTGCTTTTGGCAGAGAAATAGAAACAAATAGACTGAGATAGAGAGAGACAGAGAAATGAGAGAGGGAGGGATAAAGATGAGAAAGAGAGGAGGAAGGGAGGGGGAAAGTAGGAGAGAGGAGGAAAAGGAGAGGGAGGAAGAGAGGGAGAAGGAGAGAGAGGAGAGAGAGGAGAGAGGAGAAGGGAGAGAGAGAACAAGAGAGAAAGAGAGAGAGGAGGAGGACGGAGGAGGAAAGAGAGAGACAGAGACAGAGACAGAGAGAGAACAAGAGAGGGGGAGAGAGAGAGAGGAGAGAGAGGACAAGAAAGGGAGAAAGATGAGAGAGAAGGAGGGAGGGAGAGGAGAGAAGGGAGACAGAGAGAGCTACTCTAGACACCTAAAGTTATAACTGAACTTTCCAGTCCCTACTTATATGCTAAGATTATGATCTGCCCACACCTCCCATTTCCATCCAGGTGGTCCGCAGCATACATTGAGAATAGTTTCATTTCTGCGTCTGCCTCTATAAATTTTCACTGTGATGTTCTCCATCAGGCTTCCTCCCTCCAGGGTTCTTAGATTTCCTTACAGGACTGTGTTTTCTTAATTTACAAGGCTACTCTACCAACCCCACTCCCTCACATCCGAGATTTCACCTTGGAAAGATACACCTGTTCCTTCTGAGTAAAGTGTGTCCCTTCCGATTCACATGCCAATCATGGATTTTACCCTTATTACAGAGTGTGAGACATAGTAGTCATATCCCCCCAAAGCTCCCATCATTTCCATTCTAGCAATCATATCTTCCTTGTTGGTCAGAATCATATATAGAATGGAATTCCCTCTTGTTGGTTCCTGCACCAAGTCTCAATGATACCAAGTGAAATAAATTTGCCTTCTGGCATTAGGTGGAACAGTGGATAGAGCACCAGGCCTGGAATCAGGAAGAACTGAATTGAAATCCGGCCTCAGACATTTACTAGCTGTGTGACCCTGAGCAAGTCACTTAAACCTATTTGTCTCAGTTCCTCATCTGTAAAATGAGCTAGAGAAGGACATGGCAAACCATCCCTGTATTTTTTCCAAGAAAACCCCAAATGGGGTCACCAAGAGTCAGATATAACTGAAAAAATGACTGAACAACAACAATTTGGACCTCTAGCTCGTGCTGCTTGCTCCCCATACTTCATGCATTTCTGTATAGACATCTGTCACAGGTTTTATCACCACCTGCTTTCTTAGATTTTTGTCTCCTATGAATTTCTGGGCGGCCGGAGCTGCTCTTCTTCCTTTGACAGTGTAGCTGCTCTGATCAGCCTCTAGCTCGGTGGGTAGGCAGTTTTCTTCCTTCCCTTTTGTTCTGAGTTTAAAGCCCTTTCCAATAGTTTTAGAAGAGTCTGGACAATTTTTTTTTTTTTTTACCAACTCATTAGATACAATCCATTGAAGGACATGACTCTGTCTTGCTTGTATGTTAGGTTACTCTTTGTCCTTTGTTCTTGAAGAAGATCATGACATCAGGGAGGTGAAGCCGTGACATGCAAGTGGACTTGATTTAAGTAAAGGAGGGCTGTGCCAAGTCACCAGCCTCAGTTTCTCCTTCGGAGCCATCTGAGTCCAATAGCCAGATATAGATCAGGATGACTGGAGATGGCCCAGGATGCAGTGGGAGACCTTGGCCTTTGGAGCTAAGGTCTTTAATAGGTCTCAGTTTGACTGAGGCAGGGCCCATTCAGTGATTAAAGTTTACTAAGAAATGAGGCAAAGAATGGTGGCCTCTTAAAAAAAAAGATCTGGGAGGGGAAGACCCTCAGGATTTCTGACCAAAATAAAAACAATTGCTTTTAAATTCATTCTGAGCCAATGGGAGTGCAAAGAGTGACCGATCTGGGATCTACTGTTGGCCAATGAATGAGAGCCAGAGTGATTTGGGATTAAGGCTTTAAGGTCTTTAAGGAAGAAGAAAAAGAAAAAGAAAGTTTCAGAGATTAACATTTATATTTCCTTTGGACAGGCACCAAGAGAGGACAGAATGAGGGTGGGAGGAAAGAAGGGAGGAAGGGAAGAAGGGAGGATGGAAGGGAGGAAGGAAGGAAGGAAGGAAGGAAGGAAGGAAGGAAGGAAGGAAGGAAGGAAGGAAGGAGAAAGAAACAAAGAAACTTGTGGCCCAAAGGGAGAAAGGGGAGAAGACCCAATTTCTCTGAATTAAATCAATCACCCTGAGGTAACAGCTTCTGGCCAAACCTCTGGCCTGATTTTTTTTTTTCAGATTTCCCGTAAATAAAGTGATTGAAGTTAGTAGGTCATGCTGGTTTGTTCTCAAAGCTCTAAACCCATCAGTGTAGGACTCCTCATCCTTCTTTGGGGAAGTATCAAGGTCAGAGAGGCCACTACATATTTCCTTTTTGCTTCCCCAGAAACAGAAGATTCCAAGAAGAGTTTCCCTGAAGAAAAGTCTACGGAACTGAGAGTTGGTTGAGCTTCTCTAAAAACTCACACTTTTCTTCGTTGTCTTGTCTTTCCCTCCCTCCTTCCCTCTTTCTTATCTTTCTTTCTTCCTCCCTCCCTCCCTCCTTCCCTCTCTTCTCTCTTCCTTTTTCCTCTCCTCTTTTCTTTTCCTTGAGACTAGGTCTACCCATCTCACCCACGCTACAAAGTGCTGTGGTCACTTACAGATCCAATCCCACCACTCATCAGCATGGGGCCTTTGACCTGCCCCATTTCTAATCTCGGCCACTTTGTCCCTCCTTAGGCAACCTAGTACTGGGTCAGTCCTCTGCTCTCAGGGGCTCACCATATTCGTGCTAGACACAGTGTGGACACCCAGTTGCCTTGGGCTCCTGAAGCTCCAACATCCTTAGCTAAAGTGACCCACCAGCCTCAGGCTACTCAGTAGCACAGATTAAGGCCCCACCCTGCCCCATCTTCCTCTTCCATCAAAGTTCCAATCTGTCATCTGAATCCTGGGTCAAGCTGGGGAGGTAGTGGGGACAGGGCACACAAGAGAAGAAAACCCGTCCCTAGCACTTACATCAATTTCCCCAAAGGGGACCCTGGTGTTACTGCTAGAAAGCAGGGTCATCAAGGTGTGGGCCAGGCAGCCACAGCCCAGGGTGAGGGCAGATACCCCCATGATTGGCAGCCTAACCTTTGACAGAGAGTCACCTTCTCGCCATCATCCACAAGCTACCCGAGTGATTTCAAGTGGGGTAAAGCTAAAATATATGTGTATGTGTGTATACATATATGTGTGTGTGTGTGTGTGTGTGTGTGTGTGTGTATACCTTAAAGAAAAAAACCCTTCGAAGATGACCGTGAGAAGAAGCGGAGATGCGTAATGACTCACATTTCTATTGGTTTTCAGACTCCCCAAGCACTTTTCTTCTCCTAGCCCACTGAGGTTGACAGTGTGAATGTCACGGCCATTTTCAGTCCTAAGAAACAACGTGTTTGGCCCAGCTCAGCAGTGGATCTAACCAGCAGCCAAGACACGTGTCAAGCCAGCAAGGAATGACTCCTATACGGCCACGCCAAAGCCAAAAGCAAACAGGGCAGCATGAATGGGGAGGAAGATTGTTGGTAGTAACCGCTTTAGGTTGGAGTCTATCTCCCTCAGGACTGAGAAGGTAGAGGGCGGGCTTTCAATTTTGTACTTCAGCTCTTTATAGATCTTCTCAGTAGATACCCCTTTATTAAAACTAATTGATAGTAACTGGTTAATTAATATTGGAGAGATGGTTGATGAATAGTTGATTAATATTGGGAGGGAACTCACCAGATGAGGCTCATGAGTGACAGTCATAGAAAGCCACCGTCACCCTTTCAGGTTCCCCTTAGAACCTTAAAAGAAGCATTCGCCAGTCATGCCCTAGACCACTGACCTGCCAGTACAACCCTAGAACCTCTGTGTCCCAAGCACATCTCCTCATTCTTCTCCAGGGTCAAAGTGGCCATTATATTACCCTGAATCTTGCTGTTTTGTCCAAACGCACTTTTCATTGCACTACACAGTCTCTAGATGAGGGGGGAAAACCAGCAATTGGTCCATAACTACAGACTATGGCTTTGACAAGTGACAAATGCAAGGGCTAAGTCTGACCACGGGTCTGAGCCAAGGTCTGCTGCCACCCTCCTCCCTAGTGAGTCACAGTCAGAGCCAAGGTTCCTATCACTTGGACCTATCTTTTCTTGGCAGACCTGGTTGACAGCCTCTAATTAAGTCCTCTTCTTCTTAGAAAATTAGCCCAGTTCTCTCCCTATATAGAGGAGGAAAATCCTCTGTATAGGGAGAGAATTGGACTAGTTTTCTCTTTTCCTTTTTTAAAATTTATTTTTAGTTTTCAGCATTCACTTTTATAAGATTTTGAGTTCCAGATGTTTTCCCCTCCCTCCCGTTCCCTCCTCTCCAAGACAGTATGCAGTCTGATATAAGCTATACATGTACAATCATATCAAACATATTTCCACCTTAGGCATGTTGTGAAAAAAGAATCAGAAGCAAAGGGAAAAAATCTGGATTCATTTACCACGGTCTCTTCCAGTCCTCCCATTCATTCATTCATTCAAGAGCACATTATTATTCAGCCGATAATGAATATTATAAGCGCCTGCTATATACTGACACCGTGTTAGGTCCCTGGCTTCCAGGAGGAGAAAACACAGACCCAGAAAAATCAGCCTAAGACATGAGCTGAGGATGTCACAGCCCGATACAAGCAGCTAAGATCTCCCCACCATGACCTTCAAAGGCTTACTTCCTATCTCCCTCGAGGTTATGTACCACTGCATTCTGAACACTGGGGAATTTCCCCCTGTACCTTTCTGGAAGGGAAGGCAGAAGAAAACCCCAGACAGGATAATATCTGGAGAATCAGAAGAAAAAAAAGTCTCCTTCAATCTGCCAACACCCCCAAAAAGCAGGAGGGAGAATCCTGGACAGTGAGGCCACCCATGGGACTGGCAGAGCACGGCCCTCACTCACTCACATCAGGGGGAGGGAAGGTGAGACCCAGATGCTGTCCTGGGATCCCTGAAGCTGTTCAACAGTTCACAGGCCTGAGAACCAGCCTCCCCCTGCTGAACAATGGTCCTAGAGGAAGCAGGAGGGTCTGAACCAGAAGCCTTGGCCTCTCCACTCCTCTCTATGCCCTGAACATTAAAGGTATCATTTAAAAAGTACCCAATTGAAGGGTTTTCAATCTTATTTTGAATGATATCTTTCTTTATATCAATTTTTATTTCCAAACATGTTTCTTTTCTCATCCCTAGTCAGTGAAACATTCCTCAAAATAAAGATTAAAAAAGAGGGAGAAAAGGCAGCTCACTCACCAAACCAACAAACACGTCAATTGGGTCTGACCTTGTATGTGATATTTTACACCCATAGTCCCCCACCTATGCAAATATGGGGGGGGGAAGTGAAGAGCATCAGCTTTGGAGACAGAAGCCCTAGGATCAAATCTGTCTCTACTTCTCTGCTTATGGGACGGTGGGAGAGTCTCTAACAGGAAGAGATGAGGGGATACAGACAGGGGGTCAAGGTAGAGGGGAGTATTGTGCTTGTAATCAGGAAGACCTGTGTTCAAATCCTGACTCAAATCCTTACCAGCCATGTGACCCTGGGCAAGTCATTTAGCTCTCTGGGCTTTGGTTCCTCAGCTGTGATATGTGGAGGTTGGAAGTGTCAACCATCCAAGGGCCCTTCTGTCTCTACCTCTGTGACCTCCTGGGCTAGAAGCTGCAATTGGTGAGACTTGGAGAAGACTGACTGGTTGGGAACAAAGAGAGACCATCAAGATCAGTGTGGAAGGTCTGCAGTGGAGCGTCTTGGGGACCTGCACTTAACCTAGCCCTGCATCACATTCCTTAACCAATGCCCCTGGGAGATGCTGAGTTTGGTGATGGCACAGAGCCGATGGGCACCATCCAGATCCGAACACACACTGAAAGGTTAAGCACAGGCACAGGCACCTCCTCGGGAGGTGTGGAGTGTGTGTGTATTCTCACACACACACACACACACACACATACACACACACACAAAATTCCTTGTTGCATGTGTGTATATATAACACACATACGTGCATGTGCACACACAACACACACATGTACACACAATATATGCATGCATATGCACAATGTGTGCGTGCATATATACGTGCATGTGCACACATACATGTGGTGCATGTTCATGTGGACACATATACACACATGCATAAATGTATGGACAATCTATGCACCTGCACATGTGCATATACACACGTATGTATACACAATATATACGTATATACACATACATACACATACTCATATATACATATACACATACATACACATACTCATATATACATATACACATACATATATGCATGCACATACAAATACACACACAGAAACACATACATATATCTATATATACTGCACACATAAATACACATGCATATACACATGCATACACATATGCATGCATATACATACACGTAGACACAGATCTATGCACATACATGCACGCACATATACAAACACATATGCACTCATACACATACCTGCATACATACACATACATATATACATACGCACATACATATACACACACAAAATATACATGCATGTATACATCTAAAACAAGATTTCAATATTATCAGTTTCCTTGGTAATCTCGTGGCTCTTAGTTTATTCCCTTAAAAACATCATTCTGAGAAGAGGATCGTGGGCTTCCCAAGACAGGCCAGCAGGTCCCAGCACACCCAGAGCAGGGAAGACCATAACGACCTAGAGAGGGCTGGCCAGGGGAGTGTCCCTGTAACAGCCATCAGTTTAGCAGATACTTAGCACTTAGTAAACTTAGGGCCAAGTATGGAAGGTGGGAGCCTGGTGCCCTGTTGAGAAGGTGTAGACTCCCCTGTTGACATGGAAAAAGGGCATTGGCTGAGACAGGAGGCCAGTGTGTGTATATAAGCAAGAATTCCAGAGACAGAATTGGAATTTTCCTGTTGGAGGAAGCAAGATTGTCTCAGCCTCTGGGAGCTGGGCTGCTGGAAGTGAGTTGGAGGACAGAGAGAGAGAAAGAGAGAAAGAGAGACAGAGAGACAGAGACAGAGAGAGAGAGACAGAGAGACAGAGACAGAGACAGAGACAGAGACAGAGAGAGAGAGAGAGAGAGAGGGAGAGAGTGAGAGAGAGAGAGAGAGAGAGAGAGAGAAAGAGAGAGAGAGAGAAGGAGGGAGTTTCTCTCCCAGCATCTGAAAGTCTGGAAGCTGACTGAGAACTGGAGTTTTCCTGAGGCCAGAATCTGGTGAAGACCATCCAGAAGGCCAATATTCCTTCTGGGTCTTAGAGCCAGCTGAACTTCTGGAGGACTGACGAAGCATGACCAGGATAAGACTTTGTTTGTTCATGGCCTGGCTGATCCTTGAGTTCCAGGCAAGAGAAGTGGTAAAGGGTGTGAGATGTGCTGGACCATGTGAACTTCAGTGTGTGCCAGGGACTGCCCCGAGGACTGGACAAGGACCTGGGAGCCATTTACCTCTGAGGACTGGAGGAGGACCTCGGAGCTGTCTGCTTCTGAATCCAGGTGACTGTTTGGTGGATTCAGGAGAGAGATGGGACCATGGAAGGAGATCCAGGGAATCAGAGAGACCTCCCAGCGTCAAGATGAAGAAAAGGCCTCCCCTTGGAGGAAACTGAGGTTTGCTGGACACCAAGGGGTGGAGGGTTTGTGTGGTTTTCTAATGACTGTAACTAGTGATTAATAATAGTAATTGGGAATCTAGATTAGTGACTGATTAAGTTAATGGTGGCGCCATGAGTGGAAGTTTGATTATCGTATTGTGAATTGACTGAATGATTAAGTAAGGAGAGTTTCCCCCTTAGGGAAACCAGATGATTATTCTTTTGTTCTTTGTTCTAAATATTGTGGCCACTGTAGTGAAAACCATGTGGCCATTCTAATGTTAAGCTGTTGTGAACACCATCTTGTGATTTTCTGTGATAAGATGTAATGTTGTGAATATTATATTGTGAATATTGTACTGAACCTTGATTTGTAATGGAATAAACAGAGCGTTCACTATACTGTGTAATCTGAACCTTAAAAGCTGTTCACAGTAGCATTCTTTCGGGAATCTGCTGGTACATGGTGTTATAGTCCCTGGGCCAGTCCCTCACTATGTCTATCCACTTTCCCCTTCCACCCAGTGAGGCTCAGGACTCCTGAGGCCCCTCTCTAGAGGCAGCGTGGAACTGCAGCTGGAAGGCTGGGCTTGGGATCTAGAACACTGAAGTTTGGTTGGCTCCTCTAACGTTCACTAATGGGTGGTCCAGAGCAAGGCGACCTGGGAGTGTTTAGGGGGCTGGGGGAGGGGAAGGGAACAGGCAGCTGGACATTTGGGAAGCAGGGTAGGACCATGGGTGAGGTGATGGATTGGGAGTCAGATGCCAGGCTCTTTTACCCTTAAGTGAGAGGTGGGCAGAATGCGCTGGGCCTGTTGCCTGGGGAGCCAGGGGGACGGGGGCCTCTGGGGAGAGGGGAGGGCAGGCCAGGGGAGGTGGGCATTTCCACCTTCCCACTCCCATCATACTTCCACATGGAATACACTCCCTCCTTGGGATTCTTCTATTCCCCAGAACCCGTCGCAAGCATCAGGATGTCACATCTCAGACCATTAGAGACCCAGTCCCCAGGAGACAGGGCTGGACATCTCCGGGTCCTTACAAACAAACCTAAGGCCTTGTGGGCTGAATTCTGCTTCTGCCCCTCTTACTGCTGGATGAGGGAGCTCAGAAAAGCCACACTCCCCAGTCTAGAATCATGTCTCTCCTCTGCTCAAACCCCTACTTTGGCTCCCTATCACCTGGTGAGGTAAAGTCACCCTGGGGTGGAGACCCTTGCCACCGGGTGCTCCCTAACTTTCCAGCCTTTGTGTTTACTCTCCTCTCTGTTCTTTTCACTCAGACCAAACTGGAGCACTCTCTGACCGCAGGCCTGCCTCCCCCTCTCCAAGAAACACTGCACCTTCCCTCCCTACCGCCACACTTTTGCCCACACTGTGCCTGGAATGCCCTCCCCTTCCTTCTTTTTACTGGATAAACACAGCTCATCTTTTCAAGCCCGGCTCAAATGGCACCGTCCAGGAAGTCTCTGTCCCGCTTTTTTTGATCTGACGTCACGTTCTTTATGACTATGAATCAAGAATTTTGAGATCTTTGAGATCCTCTCACTTCCTCACTTTACAGGAGAGGAAACTGAGGCGAAGAGGGTCTGTGAAGCAGCACTAGTCGCCCAAGAGTTACATTGCGCAGCTGAGCTTTGAACCCCGAGCGCCTGGTTCTACATCCAGTCCCGGCGAGAAATGCCGGCTGGATGACCACGGGCTGGGGGCTCACATGGGGCTCACCTGCCACACAGTCAGGGTGAATCCTGATGTCTCATTAGGCGTAAGAATGGTAACAGGGATATCTGCGCGGTGCTTGCGGTTCACCGGATCCTCACACCAGCACCGCAGGCAGATGCTATGACTGCTCCCATCCTACAGATGAGGAAATGCAGGCGGCCAGGATGGGCCCGGGCCTGGAGTCCAGAGAGAAGACCCGAGTTCAAATCCAGCCTTAGGCACTTCGCTGTCACCTCCGGCAAATCATTCAGCCTCTGTTTGCCCTCTTCCTCACCTGAAAAATGGGGACAAGGAGAACCCCGGTCTCCCAGGGTTGCTGTGCAGATGGAATGAGATCATCTTTGTAAAGTGCTCTGCACAGTGACTGACACATAGTAGGCATTATTTTTTAATTTATTTTTTAGGCATTATCATTATTAAAGTTTGCTGTGCAGGGTCACATAATTAGCGAGTGTCTGAAGCAGGATTCGAATCCAAGCTTCCCAACTCCAAGTCCTGCCTCTTTCAGCCCCACTTATCTGTCCCAGTGCCCCATCGACCTATGACTGGAGACCCGGACCAGGGCACTCGTCAGTGATCAGGAGGCGGGGAATACCAGGAGTTCACAGGCTGAGGACACCGGACCAGGATACCTGGGTGACCTTGGACAAGTCCGTTCTCTGGACCTCAGCTGCCTTGTCTGAAAAAATGATGAGGCGAGCCTCGATGTTCTCTCTGGTCCCCTCCAAGGCCAAAGCCCTGGACTTCGGGGCTTGCTCAGAAAGCAAGGAGACAAAGACCTTTCCACAATCTGGGTGTGTGGAGGGGTGATAAGGCTTAGGAGTCGGGGAGAGAACAGGGGGAAGGAAGGAAGGGGCTGGAAGAAGTAGAAGAGTAAGAAAGAACAAATGGGCTAATTAGAAAGAACCCTGGGTCTGACTCGAGAGGTCCTGGCTACGTTTCTGGGCTCTCTTCCATACAACCCCGGCACAGTAGCTGCCTCTGCCTGGGCCTCTGCTTCCCTATCTGTACAATGAGCCTCTGGGGAACCTCTGAGCTCCAGGTCCTGACCACTCAAAATCCTCTAACCCAGTGGTTTTCAACCTTCCTAATGCTGCGACCCTTTAATACAGTTCCTCATGTTGTGGTGACCCCCAACTATAAAATGATTTTCATTGCTACTTCATCACTGTAATTTTGCTACTGTTACGAATCTATCTGATATGCAGGATGTATTGTCATTGTTACAAATTGAACATAACCCACAGGTTGAGAACCGCTGCTCTAATCCCACCACTGGCCAGGGAGTGGTCCCCACTTTACAGTTTTGCGGGGGTTGGGTAGGGAATACTGTTCATTGTCACAAATCTGAGATTAAGAGAAACTGAGGCACAAAAGTCCAAGTGTAATCTATTTATTGGTAAGGCTAACAATGACCAGCAATAGAGATCAATGGCCCCTCAGTGCCACCAGCAACACATCCCTTACAATCAAAGCAGCTTTTTATGCAGTTTGGTTATATCCGTTTACTACATAAAGTTTACTGAATTCCAACTAAACTATCACTGTGATTGGTCCACAGTTACTCTGACTTGCAAAAGAAGGCCTCCAGAATCCATAGTAACAGGGAAAACATCCTCTGGAAAGTTCCGGGACCCAGTACCCCACTAAACCAGAGAGACTCAGTGATAGGAAAACACGTCTCCTGATCAGGCTGAATCACCCTCCATCCATCCCCTTTATTTCTCTCAAGGGCAGGTCCAGTCTCTCTCTGCCAGACCCTACAAAGCCTCCTACAAACTTTTCTACTGAGGCCTATCCAAATCTAAGTCCCAGTAACTGGTCACGAGGACTATTGTTCTGATGGCTAAAACTCCTCTCTAGTAACCAATCAATAATCCATTTCACATCATCGCTGCCACTAGTCCCTGGGCATTTGCCCAGAGCTTCAGAAGTACCCTTCTGTCTAGGAATGGGCCTTTCCAAGGAAGGTTGACCCAGATATACCCAGAGTGGGGTCCTCTAGGGGCTGATGCTTAGGGAGACTTCACTTCCCAGGATGCTCAAAGATGGTTGAAAGCAGACCATAGCATCCAGATCCTCCCAGCTGGAAAGGACTTTCAAGCATAGAGTTTTGGATGAAGAAGGTCACTTGAAGATCTAAGCCTTCTATTTTAGAGGGGGAAGTGACTGACCTGAGATCCTACAGGTTCAATCCCCTCATTGCACAGATAGACATTGACTCATCCAAAACGTCCTATAGGCAGTAAGCCCAGACCCCAAATCCTAACCCCAGTCCTGTGCAAACACAAAAGGCCACCCTACAAATAGGGAAGTGAATCATCCAAGGTCCCAAGGTTGTAAATGACCAAACTCAGATTTGAACCCTGGAACTCTGTACATCTGTGCTCTAGGACCCAACTCAACTGGACCCTCAAAGCCAACATCCTTCCCACTGGGCAGGGCTTGCCCTCTTGGAGGGCCCCCACCCATGAGACTCTATGCCCAGTGGGCTGAGAGGCAGCAGGGCAAAGAATGAGAAGACCTGAGAATCCGACCTGAAGCTGGAGGAGACCCCAGCAGCCCCTCATTTTATAACAACACAAACAGCAATAACAATAAAGATAACCCCAACAATAGTAACTTGCATTTCTATAGCAAGGCAAGGTTTCAAAGTGCTTCACATGTATTAACGTGGGGGTTCTTCCCAACCTTCCCACAAGCGCTGTTCCTGGTCCTGGTTTATTGGCTTTTCTCCCCATCCCAGGAGCCACAGTGAAGTCCTGCTATGAGGAAGGGCTCCTAAGACAGAGAAGACATAATCCCATCCCTCCAAGGAGCTTATTCCTATTTTACAGATAAGGAAACCGAGGCTGAGAGAGATTGTGTTCACTTAGGCTTAGCTCATGAGCTTCTGGAGAGCAAGGACCACCCTAAGCTTGTGGCACTTACCTGGCTCACAGGAAATGCTAAATTAAGGCTAGTTAACAAGTAATAAGTGGCAAGGGCAAGATTCAAACTCGGGTCTTCTGACTCCAAATCTGGCATTCCTCTCCCATGTACCACACCCCTTCTCCTATGCCTTAACTCCCTACCTAGATGATACATTCTTGAGAGAAGGGATCCTGTCTTATCCCTCTCCATCCTGGGAGCCCTTAGCCTTGCTCATGGATGGACTCTATGGATTGGGGGGTCATGGGAAGGTGGGAATGGGGAGAGAGGGCAGGAGAGCCAGGGCCAATCTATTGCTTAACCTAACCGGGTTGTAGCTCTGTTTTCAAGGTGTCTCATTTGTGGCCAGTTCCGGTTGACCTAAGACATACACGGGATGGGAAACATGGCCTGACCACATTCAGAGCACCCTTGTTTATCTGTGTGTGATGCTCTGGGTTTAGAAACCCAAGCTGTGTTGCAAGATTCATTTCCCGCACTGGATACCCTCTGCTTGGTAGGCCTGAGGAAGCCGGGGAGGGGGGGGCCTCTTCCCCAGAAGGCCCAGCTTCCTACAGAGAGGAACTAAGGAACCACACCAACAGGAATTATCTTCCCCTCACAGCCCTGAAGCAAAAGAAGGGGCAGAGGGGCTGGAAAGCCCCCCCACCCCCACCCCCCTGGGGCCTAGGAGTCAGGACATCTGAGCTGGGATCTAGCCCCTTGCTCAGCTAGTACTTAGCTATTACTAGTAATTTCACTTTGAAGCAGGAGGGTGCAGTGGAAAAAGGACAGGATTTGGAATCTGAGGAGCTGGGTTCAAATCCCGCCTCAATGACTGACCAAGACATTTCACTCCCCAGGACTCGGTTTCCTTCTCAATAAAGTGAGGGGATTAGACCATGTGCCAATCTACAATATTCTTCCAGTCCTAAATCTCTGGTGAGCCCATGAACCCCAAAGCCTCAGCTTCTCCATCTGTAAAGTAGGGGCATCTCTCACAGAGCTCATAGGAACACAGACTGGAACTGGAGGGGCCTCCAAGACTCTTTTAGCCAACCCTCTCATTTTACAGGCCCTCTGACTTGGAATCCAGCGGCCCTTTCTTCCAAGTTACCAAAGCTCTAGAAGAAGGAGAGGGAAAGTGGTGGGCTTCTGGAGGCTTTTCCAAGGTCACAGATAATAAAGAATAGAGATAGGGCAGGACTGTGATGGGCCTATTAATTATACACGTGTATAGATAATATCGAAAGCAAAAAGACCACTGGAATGATAAATAAAAATAGGACTTTTTCAAGGAATTAAAAAAATAATAAACAGTAATAATAAATTTAAAATAATTAACCTTTTTTTTAAAAGGAGAAATGGAAAAGAACTTAAAACAGAAGATAAATTAAGGAAGTTCTCAGAAGCTATTTGGCCCAATTATGTGCTAACAAACCTGGCAGCTAGGGGGCACCCTAGTGCACAGAGCATAGTCTGGAAGATGCATCTAGGAGTTCAAATCCAGCCTCGGACACTGACTAGGCAAATATTCATCTCAGTTAACTTTTTCACTTCTAATTTTAGCTGCGTAGGGTTTGTTTGTGCAAAACTTTATATGTAATCAAAACGGCCGCCTTATCTTCTGCGATCCGCTGCTTTGTTTTTTCATGAACCATTCTCTTCTCTGTACATCTGAAAGGTAGTTTCCTGCTGGCACTTCTAACACGCATATGACGTGATCCTTTATACCTAATTCATCTCCTCATTTGGAAGCTCCACCGAGCTCAGAATCTAAGTCCCCCTACCTAAGAGACACTGGGTTCTTGATGGGACTAAGAAATCCAAGAAACAGCATTGGGGAGGGGGAGACCCTAACCTACAGGGGAACTCAGGGTGAGATAAAATGTGATCTATTCATCTGTCTTCAGAGACTGAACTAGGGAACAAGCTTCTGAAACTCAGTCCAAGAAGGGGAGGCCATATCAGGAAAGTGTGCTTATTGCCAAAATCTCTGCAGTGGGAAGAGCAAGAGCCTTGTCACACCAGGAGGGTGAAGAGGGTCAGAGAGGAAGGACTGGTCAGCCTACCTGACAATGTCCAGAGAAGACAGTGGTCTGAGTCAAGAGGACTCTCCTAGTTCAACAAAGATTGAATAAGCATCTCAAGGGGATCTGGTCCCATCCAGAGCTATCGGGGAATCCCTCCGACACGTTAGCCAAAAACAGAACTCCAGCCTCCCCTCGGAGACCTCAGTGACCAGGAGTTCACTTCCTCTCTAAACAACCCATTCCATATTTGTAGAGTTCTCATAGTGAAGAAGAATTTCCTTGTCTTTTATTCGTTCATTTATTTATTTGCTTATTTATTTGTTTGTTTGTTTGCTTTTGCTTTTTGGAAGGCAATTGGGGTTAAGTGACTTGCCCAAAGTCACAAGGCTAGTTTTTGTGTTAAGTGTCTGAGGCCGGATTTGAACTCGGGTTCTCCTGACTCCAGGGCTGGTGCTCTATTCACTGTGCAACCTAGCCGTCCCGTTTCCTTGTCTTGCTATAATATCCACCCATTGTTCTGCCTTCTGGGATCAAGGAGAATAAATTAGATCACAGATTTAGGGCCAATTCTGATCCAATCCCTTCAGTTTATAGGTAAAAAACTGAGACCCAGAGACGTTATGTGACTTATCCAAGGTCACACAGAACTTCAGGGCAGGGGTTGAGGAGGGCTCCTGTTTACAGAGTATAGAAGAGAACCCATGACCCAGGCCCCCACCCCCATACCCCAGCTGGCCCTCTAGTATGATCTCCTGGGAGATATGCTGACAAAAGAAATTATATTGAGCTCCATCCCCACAGAAATTAGAAAGTATTAGAGCTGGTAGGGGCTCATGCATCTGAGGAGGAAAGCGAGTCCCAAGGAGCTTCACAGACCAACCCAAGGCCTCTGTCTTCAGATTACAAGTGCAGAGCTCTGCTCGCCAGAACCTTCAGCCCATCCTGGGGCATCCTGGAGTCAGTCAATAAACATCCATAAAATGCTAACTGTGTGCCAGGCTCTGTGCCAAGTGCTGGTCTTCCCACCAGAAGAGAATCACCTGAGAAGAGTGGGGAGCCTAGAATTCAATCCCATTACAAAACATTTTCATAAGCATCTTCAAAATGCAAGGGATGGCTGCTGGTCAGGTGCTGGCCATGCTGTCCCTCTACAAGTGTAGATGCAAAGGCCTGGGGAGATGTCTTGTCACACCATACCCTCTTCCTTTGGGACCCACCCAGGAAGCTGCAGGGCAGTGCTCCACAATCTCCTGGATTCAAAGGAGCGTGAGGGCCACCCCCTGCCCCTGCTACATGGCCAGTCCACCTCCTTTCCTGCTCCTCCACCTGATGACAGAGCTCTCCTCTGGTAACACACCGTAGCGATGGCTGTCCCCTCTTTCTGTACGAAGTGGGAGGCAGTGTGGTAGAATTGGGAGGCCAGCCTGCAAGTCAGGGCCACCTTCTGCCCTGAGTCATTTGTATATTGATCCAGTACCACAACAGGCACCTTGTCTACTCCCCATCTTTACTCGGCTTCCACAGCTCCATACCCTCACATACTCCTGGGAGTCCACCTTCCTCCCATCCTCAACGCACAACGGATCCACGGGGGTCCATGAATCACAAAGCCATGGGACAGCAACATCTGGACTGCAGCAAAGGGGCAGTATGTTCCACAGTGTGAGTGCCTGGATGAAGCCCCAGCTATCCCACCCTTGTTAAAGCCCTGAGACACACACTGACTCATCTCCTCTTCCAATTACCCATTTCCAGGATGAAATCTTTCACGTGAGCTCCCGTGCACAATCCTTCTGGACAAGGCACTACATCCTACTCGTACCCACGCTCATCACAGTGAGTCTGCAGACAGTCGCCAGTCCAGTTCAATCCATGAAGCAGATTAAGTGCCTAACATCAACAAGGAATGCTGGGAGTGAGATGACAAAATGGAGAAGTCCCTGCCCTCACAAAGCTTTCGTTCTTCTGGGGGCAGAAGGTGGGGAGGACAAGGGAGAATACTGTTAGTAAGGGTGGGTTTTATCTTGGGGTGGGGGGTAGGGGAGAGATGGGGAGAAAGTCTGGAGCTCAAAATCTTGTAGAAATGAATGTTGAAAACTAAAAATAAATAAATCCTGGAAAATTTTTTAAAAAGAAAGTTTAAAAAAGGAGAGTGAGGGGCGACTAGGTGGTGCAGTGAATAGAGCACCAGCCCTGGAGTCAGGAGGACCTGAGTTCAAATCTGGCCTCAGACACTTAACACAAAAACTAGCCGTGTGACCTTGGGCAAGTCACTTAACCCCCAAATGCCCTCCAAAAAAAAAAAAGAGAGTGAGTTTTACAGAGAAGAGAACAGAGGTAGTAGGATGTAGTGGGAAGGCAGAGGACCTGGTTTTGATTCAGGCTTTGACATCCGTAGGGCCACAGACAGCCATAAAAATGAGACTATGCTAGATATCTCCGAAGGTCTCTCCCAATTCTAAATTTACAATTTAAAGAATAAAGAGACAATGAACACATTCATGAGAGAAAGTCCGTGTCCTTGTCCTAACTGTGTCTTGAGTAAGAAACTGAAGGCATTAGTGGGTGGGAAGGGGCTCCCTGAGGAGGGAGGAAGGGGAGGGATGAGGTCTTCTGATAATGCAGCAGTGTGCTTTTGAGAGATAACAGGGAAGATGAAGAGGATAAGATAACCCAGAATTCAGACTAGCTAGAGGCAGCTAGCAGGGAGACTGGGCAGAGGCCCATCCGGAGACGAGGGATGCTGAAAGCAACCGCTTAGACGCCAGTGTTTTAATGAAAAAGAAGAGAATGCTTTGGACTTAATAACTGGTGAGGAAAGAAACAAAATGAGGAATGAAATCATACACAAAAATTAGAAATATAATACTGTGCTTTCAAACAGAGTAGAATCAAAGAGACCAACCAACCAAAAATATTGGCTCTGAGCCCCTTACGATGCTGTCTCAAGTCCCACTGTGTGCTCTGTGTACATGCGTGTGCATATATACACATGCATGTGCACACAGTGAGTACACTATAGACACATACTTGTAATCAAGCTCTGCTTATGTCAATTGGGTACAGTGGTACAAAGAACACGACGTGTAGTCAAAGGCCAGGGATGTTCAGTCATTCCAGTCACGTCTGACTCTTCTTTTTTTGAGTGGGGGGGAATTCTTGGCAGAGATTCTGGAGGGGTTTGCCATTTTCTTCTCCAGTTCATTTGACAGATGAGGAAACAGTCTGAGGCAAATGGGGGGCAGCGACTTGCCCAGAATCACACAGCTAGTGTCTGAGGCTAGATCTGAACTCGGGTCTTCCTGACTTCAGGCCCGGCACCATCTAGCTGGTACACATCTGGCCTCTCACGCTACTGGTGTAACCCTGGGCCTTCAGGCTTCTCACAAGCAATTTTTGAAAGAGGAAATTCTCTCCTTTCCCCAACTGATCCTCCACACAGCTGCTCACTTCACACCATATTCCATATCACAAACAGCATTTCACACCATATTCCAAGATAAGCTCCAAATGGGTAAATCAAGGGTAATATCAAAGACAAATTCTAGGAACAAGGGAGGAAAAAAAGTCCATGAACAAACAAGGGAGAGGATCACAGAAGATAAAGACAAGACAGACAGCTGTGATTACGTAAAATGTAAGCAATTTTGCTCAACCAACCCCAGAGCAGATAAAATGAGAAACCGTATCTGGGAGCCAGATAACCTGGAAGTGGCAGGAATCTTTCAACCCAAGTTTCTCCAAGAAAGGTCTTGTTTCTAAGACATTTAAGAAGTTGATTCACACTCATAATTCTCCAAATAATAAATAGTCACAGCATTTCAGCATGTAGTTTGCTAAGAAATCTGAGCTATCGAGTCGCATGAAAAAGTGCTCCAAATATCATGTTCTACTGGGAAGTGTATTGGACTCAAAATGCAGAAATCGATTCTTGGTTCAGACGTTACGCAGCTGCATGACTGTGGGCAAGTCATTTCATCTGAGGCTGTTTCCTTATGCATAAAATGGAGATAATATCCACATCACCTACTTTACAAAGAAGGTTGTGGAGGAGGTATTTTGCAAATCTTAGAACACCAGATAGATGGAAATTGCTAACGGGCCCTTGTCTCAGAGTGAAAGAGCCGACTTTTGTCCCAAGAGGACAGAACTGAGAGTATTCTGCAGAAAGGCAAATTTTGCTGCTCAGTTGTTTTTCGGTCATGTACAACTTGTCATGGCCCCATTTGGGGTTTTCCTGGCAAAGACACAGGAGTAGCCTGCCATTTCTTTCTCCAGCTCATTTTGCAGATGAGAAGACTGAGGCTAACAGGGTTAGGTGACTTGCCCAGAGTCACACAGCTAGTTAAGTGCCTGAGGCCACATCTGAACCCAGGTCTTCCTGACTCCAGGCCTGGCTCTCTGTGCTCTCTGGCGCCACCTGGCTGACCCTGCTCCTAACTGACCCCATAAAAATCAAGTGTCTCTAGTAGAATACAGTGTCTGTTTATGCTTCCCTTGATTTACCTAAGACGTAGCAGCAGGGAACGTAAGAAGTGGAAGAAGCCTTAGAAACCATTTGGTCCAGGGGCCTCGTTCTTCAGGAGGAAATGGAGGTTCACAAAACCCCGAGGGCTTTGGCAAACGAAGGAACGTGTTTTGCTACATGCTGAAAATGGGTTTTGTTTTCCTGTCTTTTCCAATGGAGGGGAGATGGGGGTAGGAGGAGAATCTGGAGCTACAAATAAAATCAGACTGAACAAAGAAAGCCTGAGTGTGTGTTAGCCCCAGGGTGAAACAACTGGGAGGCTGGTGGGGCCTTGACAGGGATGATGAAGTCCTGTAGGAGGGAAGGTTCAAGGAGAAAGATGGTCTTCTTTAGGACATGCCGTGCCAAGTTTGAGACACCTACAGGGAGGGCATCTTGTCAGAGATACCCGTGAAGTCACTGCTGCCGAACAGTCTGAGGTCAGGAAAGAGGTTAGGGCCAAGATCACCAACCAGGAGGGCCTGGGATAGCCTCGACGCCCACTGTAAGCAGTCATGACCTAAATGGATAGCCAGCAAGAGTGCAAGGTAGGAAGAGAACCAGGACAATCTCACGAAAACCTAAAGGAAAGAGTATCTGGGAGGAAGAGGTCAATAGTACAAAAATGAGTAAGCGCTGAGAAAAGGCCACTAAGTTTGGTAAGAGCAGCTTCAGTCCGACAATGAGGGTAGACAGCAAATGGGAGAGAAGGGGAGTATAAGGGGTAAAGTGGAGGCACCAAATGGAGGCTTTCTCAAGCTCGGCCCAAAAGAGGGAGATGCAGGGATACAGCTAACAGGGGCAGCTGGATCGAGTCCCAGAAAGACCCGTCGGGAGCTCTACCAGTCACACACAGACATATCTTCAGTGATGAGTAAGACAGCCCTCAGTGTCACTCAGGACCTCATGTACAGACCACCAGCATCACTTCCCAGTCTGAAGAAGGCGACTCTTAGAGGAACCATCCAATTCCCTGAAGAGTCTGAAGGACCAATCTGGGGAGCAGCGCAACATGAATGCCAAGCCAACGGCATTTTTCTCCCACCTTCTATCAGAAGGTGCACTATTGGCAGTGCAGTCGTTAGTACTGTCTCTACTGAGGAAGGTCACAATCTCATATCCAACCTTCTGGGCTATTCTGGCCAGTATTTTCCAATAAATGTTCCCAAAGAACCACCCAATGCACAGGAGATTGCCTCGTTTTTTCTCTCTCTCTTAAACTTACCTGGTTTTGTTGACGAGGATGCCAATATTGAATATTTGCTTCTGTTCCTACAGGTCAGCTGTAGGCCAGCCTACTGGCCACAGAAGGAATGTTTGTAGATGGTCTGAGCCCTGGGGGATTCCCTTCCCCAGCCCTGCCAATGCAAAAGCAGAAATGAGGGATCTAGGAACAAGAGCTATTTTGTATTGTTTCCCAGGACTCCACAGCTCCCAAACTTGAGGTGGCCCACCTCCTGGTGGTGAACCTTGACACAGTAGGCGGCACGGCCAGACAGTGTTGCTGCTGCCAGGCCTACCCTCAAACTGCCTGCAGGCTGGCAGCCCCTGATGGAGCTTGTACTTTGCAGGATGGCTCCAGAAAGTCACCTCTGGCCATGACTAGGCATCAGGACTTCTCTGGGGGTCTCAACATAACGACCGTTTGCATTTTTTCACAAGCTATACGTTTTTAGTCTGAAATAACAGTGGTAACTATAGGATGACCCGAATCAGACAAGATCCATGAAGATGACAAAAAGTCTATACGAATATGGTTAGTGAAGCAAGTCTGTTTATTACATCCCTAATTTTTTCCTATAATATAGACAAAGAATTTTACAACATACAAAATAAATTATAGGTTAGTTATCATAAAAGTGTAATGGGTAAACATGTCTTTGGGTAATTAGGATTCTAAGAGGAACTGCAGGAAGCTCATGGTTTTTCTTTTCCCTAGAAAACTGCATCTCTTAAAAAATACAGTAATTTTTGTCCACCAGCTACACCAGCCACAATCTTCCTTCAAGTCATCCCTGAAGTTCTATTCTGCAAGTTAACTCACATTTAGAAAGCGGACCTTGTGGTGGAAAAAGATAAGGCAGGAAAGATAGGAAACAAGCCGTCTAAAACATTAACCACAAGTTCACTTGACAGAAGAAATGTACAAAATCAAGAGAAAATCATGAAGCCATTTTACTGACAAGGGAGCCGAGGAGAGCCCCGCCCGGAGCGCTAGCTGCACTTCCCTGCTCGCTGGAGGTGAGATCCCAGGGCGAACATCGACACTGCTCTATTGCACGTTTCTAGGGCCTGCGGGATGAGGATTTAAGTAAAAGGGCTCAGCTTGGCCCGCAGCCTCTCCATTTTGGCTGGAAGCAGCCCCGCCATCTCTTTGCTGAGCTCTAGCTCGGTCTCTACGGCACGTACTGCCTCGGGGTACCTCTCACAGTAGTCGACCAAGAACGTGTAGTATTCCAAGGAGGCCTGCATGTTGTCTAGCTCCTTCCTACCATCAGAGGTGATGAGTTTGCCATAGAGCCGAGCAATGTGGAACTTAGCTACCAGAGCAGGGCGGAGAACGTCTTCCCCTAGTTGCTCTGGAAAGACCTTATTGGGGTCCTTAAGGGAGTCTAGGAAGAGTTCGTAGTACTTGATAGCTGACTGGGTCAGGGAATTGATTTTCTTGATGGTGTGGGAATCGAGCTCCTCCAGCCTGTTGGCGATGGCCACCTTTAAGTCCATCATCTCATAGTAGGTGTGGGCGAGCTCAAACTGGAGCTGCCGGTTGATCAACAAGTAATACTGTGGATTCAGGTCGACAGTAAGGGGCTCCAGCATGTCTATTCTCCGCTTGTGCATCTTGCAGCGCCTCTCATAGTCCTCTTCAAAGAAGGCAAGCACCTTGAACAGAGAGCTGTGGTCTTGCACAATTTCGATGTGGTCAGTGATGTAGCCGTCAACCTGAAAGTGCTCTTTTGCCTCAAAGACATAGTTCTGGCCCACTAGAAACACCTCTCTGGCTTCCCTGAAGTCCAGCGGAGGCACACAGGCCACCTTCTCCTCCATGGCCAAGATGGCATCACACACATCACTGGTGCCAAAGAGCACAACCTTCTTCCGGCCATTTTCTTTCTCATCTTCCTCTCTTTTCCTCTGAGCCTTAAGTTCAGACTGTTTATCAAGGTCAAGTTCTCCTATGTTGTCCTGAAAGGCAAGAAAAGCAAAAGGTTAAAGTAGGACCCCCATCTACTATCATCTCTAACAACGTGGATCTTTTCTTCCCTTACACTCTCCAACCACTAACAGAGGAGAAAGACGTAAAATTTAGCCCTAAACCAGGGGTGGGAAACCTACGGCCTCGAGGCCACATGTCACAAGACACACAGAGCTTTGGGCTGTCCAAGTCTGTCCAGGAAGCATTTTTCACCCACTTGGCTTATCCCGGGTGGGTCATCTGGCCAAACTCTTAGAGGATTACAAACTCATTTAAGAGGCTCCACACCCTTAAACACAAAAGCATCTCTTTTTGTTGGCCTTACCTCCAGAGAGGCCTGTGCATTCTGCAGGAGATTCAAGCAGTACTTGATCCAGCATCTGGCAATTTCTGCTTTTCTTTGATGAAGATCTTGTTGGTCTTGTTCAGTTTCAGCTGATAAGACAGGCAATATAATGCATCTTTAAATTCACAGGGCAGCTGACTTTCAAAGTGCTATGCATTAAGAATTTTAATCATGTAAACAGGCACTGGGGCAGGAAGACCCACCCTGCCCTACCAGAAAGTTAGAGGGGAGTTGGAGGAGGACATAGGAGAGAGCAGATAGGGGGAGGGGCTATACAGTGGGATCACTGTTTTGGGATAAAAATCTCATGGAAATGAATGATGTAAACAAGAATATAAATAAAATAATTAATTTTAAAAAAAGAATAGGCTCCCAGATCTGGGGGACTTCCCTAAAAAATTCAGGCTCCCCAGGGTCTTGAGTCCACAGATATAAGGGAATGTCTCGAAGCCTATAGTTTGTTTGAATATATTTTGAACAACAACAAATTTCCATGTATATAAAAGAACACATAAAAGAAGAATCTCCATTTCATAACACTTAAAAAATTTATATAATAAATCTCACACAGTACTTTAAAAAAAAATGTAATCATGGGGCGACTAGGTGGTACAGTCAATACAGCACTGGTCCTGGACTCAGGAGGACCTGAGTTCAAATTTGGCCTCAGACACTTAACGCTTAGTAGATGTGTGATCTTGGGCAAGTCACTTAACCCCAATGCCCTGCCTGTCCCCTCCAAAAAACAAAAAAAAAGAATTTTAGTCAGGTATCTCAAACTAATTCAAAGGTACCTCTACCTCTTCAGCATCCCCATTTGCAATTAGGATTTCTTTTGATATAAAGGGCAGAAAGGCACTTTTAATAGTCAATACCCAGTGAAACTGAGCACACTTTCTTTTAACCAGGCACCAAAAAACTGGATCCTGTTCCTGTGAAACCAAACAGTGAACTAGTAAAAGTGTCAACACAGAAATGGGTGAGTTCAGGTGTTTGGTGGCAAAACGATGATTATTCTTACTCTTAACCTTGGGCCTGGTAGCAACGGAGGTCAAAGGCTGCATAAAGAAGGAAACAGATGAAAAATGACAAGAATAACAGTTTGACCCAGGCCCAGGGTGGGACAAAGGTCTGCAATCTTCCCTCCTCTAGATGTATGCTTTTTGACAACTTCATTCTTAGAAACACAACAGTCTTTTTTTTTTTTTTGGAGGGCAGTTGGGGTTAAGTGACTTGCCCAAGGTCACACAGGTAGATTTTTGTGTTAAGTGTCTGAGGCCGGATTTGAACTCAGGTCCTCCCGACTCCAGGGCCGGTGCTCTATTCACTGCACCACCTAGCTGCCCCCACAACAGTCTTTATATCCTTGCAGCCATCCTGGCCCAACCATCTGTATCCATTACAAAGCTGACATTAAATGAATGCTCTTGGAAGACGTAGAAAAGCCCAGTTGGAGAATCCCAGAGTTCTAGGACACCCTAGGCCTTCTAATAGAGTCCATAATGAATGGGAACCCTCACAGGACAAGCACGCGATCTCCAGGCCTTGGTACATGATGATCTGAAGGAGTTCATTCCATTCTTGGACAGTTCACTATTAAGGAGTTTTTCTTGAGATAAGGGTTAAATTTGCCTGTTTTGTAACTTCCAACCACTGCTTCTAATGTCCTCTGAGGACAAAATGACTTTGGCCAAGGCCTGATCCCTACTCCAAATTACAGCCCTTTAAATCTTTGAAGACAAAGATCATACTCCCCCAGCCCCCAAGTCGTCTCTTCGCCCAGTTAAATAGCCTCAGTTGTTTCATATGGAAGAGACTCAAGAAAATGACTTCTCCACTAAACTATACCACAGACTTTTTCTGTGATTAATTCTTGCCCAGAGTGCTGATTTTCTCAAAACACTGAAGTCATCTAAGGAGTGAGTCTTATTTGATTTTATAAAAAGCTTAGTCCACTCTACTACTGAAACAATTTGATATAATTAAACATCAGAAGCAGTACGCAGCATACAGGAATTCTGGACTCAGTCAGAAAGCCCTAGGTTTATATTCTACTTCTGGCCCACACTGGCTGTGTGATCATGAAAAAGCTACTTAACTTCTAGCTCCATATACATTAATTAAGAACTTGGCACCGTGCCAATCATGAAAGGCAAAAACATAGTCCTTGCCCTCCATGAGCTCCCATTCTAATGGGGGAGAGAACATGCAAATGTTCAATAAATGCAAGAAACATTCAGAGCAGGGGAGAGGAACCTCCAAGGAGAAACCTCTCTCAGGGGCCCAGAAGTCAAAGTCTGAACATCTACTAGAGAGGTGAGAAAAAGGGATCTTATTTCCAAATTTAAGAATTTTAGTTTAGAAGCGACTCAAGGGACACTTTGTCTCTTACTACACAAAGAAACCGGTCAACGTATTATTGCAACTGCCAACTGCCAAGCACACTCTGATTTCTGATATGTTATCTGCATCACAGTTAAGAAAATGCTTTCAAAAACCACGCAATATAAAAACACTCACCCTCACTGTTTTCTGTTGATGGAGTCTGTTCAGCCTGGCTAAAGATGACACTTGCAGCTGATAAACAATGTCTGGACTCCATAAAACATTGCTATGAGAAAAGCAAGGAAAAGTGAAATGAGATTTGAATTTCTTGACTGGCAACTATGAACAGAATATGCAATCTTTAAATATAGCTAGAGCAATAAAATCTACCAAAACATCCCACCCCAAAAGCCTCCTTTTCAACACACAAGATACATTCCCATATACAATCTCTCACTTGTTTGCCTGGGTACACAACCCCATGCAAAATTCCAGTACAGTCCCCTAAACATGAAGAACTGACTGAGAATACAATCCAGAGGAGGGCTTTTTAACCTGTAGGGAAAATCATTTTCATACCATACCGTATTTCAAAATAATTGGCTTCCTTTATATTGCTATGCATTGTAATTTATGCATTTAAAAACATTATTCCATCATACTGCCAAAAGAGCCCAGAACACAAAAACCAGTTAGGCCCTGGTGTAGAGCCACAGACTGCGAAGACAGGTGGGAAGCACAGGGCTAAGTACCTGCCTGGCCCCTCCCTCGAGCTGCACATGGCTTCCTTGTGGGAGAATCTGCCCAGAGGCCAGGAAGAAGAGTCTCATGGACGTGCCTTAGGTTTGGGTGTTTCTAAATCATGTGCTACTCTGGGAAAGATTGAAGAACAAAGCAGCATCCAACTTAATAATCATTTGAATTGGTGAGGGCATAAGAACATGAGGAAAAAAAGAGCTCTCCCAGGTGCTAACAAGTGAGTAGATAAGAGATTATCCTTTATCCAAACTAAAACTTCCTCCATTAAGTCATTTAATCTAAATTACTCAAATTAATCAAGGTTAATAAAGACCTGGCCTTCTAGACCAGATAAAGGATTACATAAAGGGAGAAGTTAGCTAAAATTTAAAAATAAACCATCGGCTCTTAAATACAAAGAAGTAGGTTCTGATAATCAAGTACTCCCCTTCTCTTTCCACCACATGGGCCAGAAGAATCTTTACCTAGTGGGGTTTGTAAATAAAGAGACATATTTCACACAGCTCTGAAAGCCCACTACCCAAGCCTGGAAAAAGAAATTATTTTAGTAACAGAAGTCAGGAATTTGTCATTCAAAAGCAGACACCGTAATTAGAAAACTAGTTTTAAGTGTCTCAAGATTACCCAGGAATTCTCCATAGTGACATGCGGGCCAGTCTCTGAACAATATCTGCCAGCTTCTGCTGGTAAGCATGACACCGGGCTAGCAGCACCCGCCCTCCATAGCTAAGATGGCACCAGCAGGGTACCTAACCAACTCCTCAAACCGTTTATAAAACAAGAACTACTTCATTCTGCAATAGTGGGTTTTCAAGAGGAAGCTCAAGGGTATCTAAGGGAGACGTGAACCTAGATTTGATCTTCAGCATTAAATGCAGCGTCCCAAAAGTCTTAGTGCCCATGCACAGAGTAAGTGTCCGAGGCAGGGTTAAAAACCTGTGATGAAGGAGGCGCTCTGGGACACATGCAGAGGCTTAGAGTGCTAAACTAATGTACCAAAGGGTCTGTGCTCCCACCAAGAGTAACTTAAGCAGAGGGAGTATTTAAGACTCCAAAGGGCTCCATGGCTTGACAAATGAAACCAGTTAGGAGTGAAGCCAAGAGAAGCTCCAGGAACACGCTGAACCGGAGCTGAGCCACGATCATCTCTTCTAGTTGTATAGATTATAGAGGGAACTTAATTCTCAAAATAACTGAAAAACATCATGCTACTGATCAGCTTCCCTTTGAAATTCAGATGATAGCTAAGAGTTTCCTAAAGAGCACCCACAAATTCATAAAGATAAAGCTATTTCTGCAATCAAGATAAAGGCTCAATTTAACTTAATATTTCATTAAACCAAGCTTTAGAAAAGGATCCATTTGTTATTTTGAATCTTTACTCAAATGACTTATCAAAGGATAACAGAGTAGTGATGAATCTTAAAGACCATCGAGTCCAAGGCCTCAATTTTACCAATAAGGAAACCAAGAGGCAGAGAAAAGAAAGTGACTCGTCCAAGGCAACACAACAGGCGGCGGGAGTAGCATCTGACCCTTGGTTCTCAAGAATGTAATACTCCGTCCCCTCCACCAGGCTCCGTTACAGATGATGCAGGATCACAGCACACTGAGGGGCCTCCTCCCACCCAGGCCTGGACGAGCAGGGAAATGACCCACACTCAGTGTGCCCTGAGCCCAGCTCTCTGCGCTGTGTCTCAGCCACAAAGAGGCCCAGGCCAGACTCAGGGTGTGGTCCCCATCGGGAAGTCTCGCCAGAGAAACAAGAAAGAAAACAGAGGCCTACTTTCTTTACTCAGGACCCCATGTCAAGAGCACCAAGAGCACCCACTGTGCTGGCCTCTGGGCAAGGGCTTACCTTATTGATATAATATTGGGATAAGGTGGCAGCGTTGATCGCCCATTCTACGGGGTGGTAGCCACTGTATTCCAGCTGGCGTTTAAGGGTAGTGTGGCAATACTGAGCAGCCTTCTCGATCATTTCCAAGTGTTGATAGACTTGCGCCAGGTAATACAAGGTATGCGTATAAGCCTTCTCAAATCTGTGATGACAACAGGCCGTGAACAGAGAATCACAAAATTGCACAAGTATGAGGGACCCCTAGTCTAAACTCTTCCCAAAGCAGGAATCCCAAGTGTGGTATCACTGATAGGAGGGATATCACACATTTCCACTTAAAAATCTTCAACAACAAGGAATTCAGTCAGACCAGGAGACAGCCCAAGTCTGGAACCATGAGCAAGTTTTTCCTTGTTGAGAACAGAAACCAGCCCTCCTTTCTCCCCCAGTCACCTCCAGGGCCAAACACAGAACTGAACCACGTGGATTGCTCAGTACCGACAATGTGCTGAACTTCACTGAAACGTCACTTGGAAACGCTGAACACCCACCTTCTGGATCTCTCCTGCTCTGTAAGCTTCTCTTCCTCAGCCAGAAAGTGCTCATTGGGATCAAGAGGAGGGTTTCCAATCTAGAAGAAGAGACTCTTTGTGAATTCCAGGCTCCCTCTTCTGGTGAAAAGGAGAAACCCCAAAGTCTTCATTTTCACCAGTTCTCTTGGGCTAAGAACACAATACTATTCATGAAGCCCACAAGAACATCTCACTCAATTTTACTCAAGCCATAGTCTGTAAGTTAAGACTTAATGAGAAATGGGAATACTACTGCATCTCAGGCTTTGTTTCTAAACCCTAAAAAAATCTACCCCTGCTTGGAAACCATCACAAAACACGTTCCCTACCTGGGCTGGCCACATTCCCCAAGTCGAAGCTTAGCAACAAGGGCAGCAAGGATTTCAGGGGGCAAATCCCTGACTCAAGCGCTTTCTCACACATTCAGAAGTGGAACCAAAGATAAGACCTACATGGCAATACCATCATCAGGGAAAATTAAGTCTGACTACTCAGTCATTCTCAGTTTCTCTTTAGATTGGAGGAAAAATGGATCTCCCTCTTCCAGAATAAAGTGTTTTTCACTCTAAGATTCCCTCCTTGGCATGAGCTGGTTCAGCACATGCCCTGACAACAGAGTATTTTGTCTTTATTTTGCCCAACTTTGCTTTCACTAGTACAGTCGTCACTGATATGCCTTAAACTGGATTAACCAGCCAGCTCCAAGTAGTAACTCTACCCTTTTCTGAAAGAAGCCTAACCGGCTGATACTAGCTCTGAACAGATTTCTAATTCGACTCCTATGCTGAGGGGAGCCACCAAGACAGAAGAGCATTGCTAAGGCAGGCCACAATGAACAAGTAGGTCTCCAGAGTCCCCAACAAAGGCGCTGTTGTGGCAGCTGCTCCACAGCTCTATCAACAATTCAGAAAACTGTTTAATATGCATAAGACCCGCCTCACTGATGGACACACACACAAACACAATAACCTATGTCATGTCAATCTTTTCACAGGATGCAAAAAACAGCCCCCTCCCCAGAAGAGTCAAAGCAGTCTTTGTCCCACTTCTCTCATTAACTGGCTCCCTGCTTTCCTATCAACATGATGTAAGTGAAAAACAAGACTTAAAATGTGTAGTTGTGTTCCTACATAAATTCAGTGACATAAGGAAATACTAAATTCTATTTAAACGTTTCTTTCTATACACGTAAATAAAGTCTTGACATCTAACACGGTAGAAATTTCCTTAGTTTATATGCACAAAACAATTCGTAAGCATCTTGCTGGGGTTTTTTGGCCTTCCTCAAGAGGTACAACCTACCTGGGGGTAGGATCATTTGAACTCCATTTACAGCTCTGACTTTCAATCATTCCTTCTTACCAAGAGGTTTTGGGTTGTTTTGGTTTTTTTTTTTACTATATTCCCACATTACACAGGTTATGGGAGATGCCCTTTAAATTGCAAAGCTTTTGTAGCACCTTAAAAATCAGAGCTTTAGACTAACCTTTCCCATTCAGATTATTATGTGATTAGTGATTTCACTTGTGTGAGAAGTCTATCTTTAATCCTCTCCAAAGAGCAATCAGGAAATCTCTTTCCATTTATATAGGACACTTTTCAATACCCACCCACATTCATGGTCTCCGATTTGGTGCTTTACAATGACCCGATGAGATAAACAGGGAGAGCAGAAAGCAGTGCTGCCATTTCATAGATGGAAAAAGAAGTTACAGAATGTGCTCAAAGGTACATAACTAGTCAGCACCTCAGTGTAATGGTAATCAATTTGTTTGATATTTGGATAAGTGGATAGGATACTTAGGGCTAAGTATAGAACTCTTGTCCGTTGGTGAAAAGGTGTGAACTCCCCTACTGACTTGGGAGAAGTCCAGTGCTTATAAACAGGAGAATTTTAGAGAGACAGACAGATTTTGGAGTTGGTTCCTCAGTGAAGGCGGATTCGTGGAGACTGAAGTCAGCTGAGAGGGAGAGAGAGTGTTCCTCTCCCAGTATCTGAAAGCTGACTGAAGACATGAACAGGATGGGACTTTGTTTGCTGGTGGCCTGGCTGATCTTTGAGTTCCAGGCAAGAGAAGTCCTGAAG
>CM053598.1:24186330-24235686 GCA_028646575.1 Pseudocheirus occidentalis
TCTTAATCTTGGTTACATTGGCTTTGTTTGTACAGAAACTTTTCAATTTAATGTAATCAAGATTATCCATTTTGCATTTTATAATGTTCTCCAACTCTTCTTTGGTCATAAAGTCTTCCCTGCTCCATAAATCTGACATGTAAGCTATTCCTTGCTTCCTCACATTACTTAGAGTATCAACCTTTATACCTAAATAGTGCACCCATTTAGACTTGATTTTGGTGTACAGTGTTAGATGATGGTCTATGCCCAGTTTCTGCCATACTATATTCCAGTTTTCCCAGTAGTTTTTGTCAAATAGTGAGTTCTTATCCCCCAAACTGTGTTCTTTGGGCTTATCAAACAGTATATTACTATAATCATTGACTACTGAGTCTTTCTTACCCAGTCTATTCCATTGATCCACTACTCTATTCCTCAGTCAGTACCACGTAGTTTTGAGGACTGCTGCTTTATATTAGAGATTAAAATCTGGTATGGTTAGGCCACCTTCCCTAGCATTTCTTTTCATTAATTGCCTTGATATTCTGGACCTTTTGTTCTTCCAAATGAATTTTGTTATTATTTTTTCTAGATCTATAAAATATTTTTGGTAGGTTGATTGGTATGTAAATATGTAATTTAATTTAAGTATAATTGTCATTTTTATTATATTAGCTCAATCTAGCCACAAGCAGCTGATGTTTTTCCAATCAGTAGGATCTGACCTTATTTGTGTGAAAAGTACTTTGTAATTGTGTTCATATAGGTCCTGGGTTTGTTTTGGCAGGTAGATTCCCAAATATTTTAAAATATCAACAGTAACTTTAAATGGGGTTTCTCTTACTATCTCTTGCTGTTGGACTTCATTGGAAATATATAGGAATGCTGAAAATTTATGTGGGTTTATTTTATACCCTGCAACTTTGCTAAATTTATTTATTGTGTCGAGAAGTTTTTTACTTGATTTTCTGAGAATCTCCAAATATATCATGATATCATCTGCAAAGAGTGATAGTTTAGTCTCTTCTTAGCCTAATTTGATTCCTTTGATTTCTTTTTCTTCTCTAATTGCTATCACTAACATTTCTAGTACCAGACTGAATAAGAGGGGTGATAGTGGACACCCTTGTTTCACCCCTGATCTTATTGGAAATGCTTCTAGTTTACCCCATTACATATAATACTTGCTTATGACTTTAAATAGATGCTACCTATTATTGTAAGGAAAACTCCATTTATTCTTATACTTTCTAGTGTTTTTTTTAATAGGAATGGATGTTGTATTTTGCCAAAAGCTTTTTCTATATCTATTGAGATAGTCATATGGTTTCTGCTAGTTTTGTTGTTGATGTGATCAATTATACAGATAGTTTTCCTGATATTTAACCACCCTTGCACTCCTGGAATAAATCCTGCCTGATCAAAGTGTATTATTTTTGATGATTTGTGATGTGAAGTGATTTGCTGTAGTCTTTTTGCTAATATTTTATTTAGAATTTTTGCATCTATATTCATAAGAGAAATTGGTCTGTACTTTTCTTTCTCTGTTTTGTCTCTTCCTGATGTAGGTATCAGTACCATATTTGTCTCATAAAAAGAATTTGGTAGGACTCCTTCTTCTCCAGTTTTCCCGAATAGTTTGTATTCAAGTCAATTGTTCTTTAAATGTTTGGTAGAATTCACTAGTAAAGCCATCTGGCCCTAGAGTTTTTTTCCTAGGGAGTTCATTGCTGGCTTGTTCAATTTCTTTTTCTAAGATGGGGTTATTTAAATAATTTACTTCCTCTTCAGTTAGTCTAGGCCACTTGTAGTTTTATATATATTCATCCATTTCACTAAGATTGTCAGATTTGTGTGCATAAAATTGGGCAAAATAATTCCTAATTATTGTTTTAATTTCCTCTTCATTGGAGGTGGATTCATCCTTTTCATTTTTGATATTTGTAATTTGGTTTTCTTCTTTTTTTATTTTTTTATCATATTGGCTAAAGGTCTATCAATTTTATTGGCTTTTTCATATATCAATTCTTAGTTTTGTTTATTAATTCAATAGTTTTCTTGGATTCAATTTTACTAATCTCTCCTTTGGTTCTCATTATTTCTAATTTAGTATTTAATTGGGGATTTTCAGTTTGTTCTTTTTCTAGCTTTTTCAATTGCATGCCCAATTAATTTACCTCTATTTTCTCTAATTTATTCATGTATGCATTCAGGGATATAAAATTTCCCTTAAGGATTGCCTTTGCTGCATCCCACAAATTTTTGTATGTTGTCTCATTATTGTCATTCTCTTGAATGAAGTTGCTGATTGTTTCTATAATTTCTTGTTTGCCCCACTTATTCTTTAGGATTAAGTTATTTAGTTTCCAATTAGTTTTTTGTTTATCCTTCCATGGTACTTTATTACATATAATTTTTATTTCATCATGATCTGAAAAGGATGCATTTAATATTTCTGCCATTCTGCACTGAATTGTGATGTTTTTATGCCCTAGTACATGGTCAATTTTTGTGTATATGCCATATACCACTGAGAAGAAGGTATATTGCTTTTTATTGCCATTCAATTTTCTCCAGAGGTCTACCATATCTAACTTCTCTAAGATTATATAACTTCTTTTTTTTTTTTTTGGAGGGCAGTTGGGGTTAAGTGACTTGCCCAAGGTCACATGGATAGTTTTTGTGCTAAGTGTCTGAGGCCAGATTTGAACTCAGATACTCCTGACTCCAGGGCCAGTGCTCTATTCACTGCGCCACCTAGCCGCCCCTGATTCTATAACTTCTTAACTCCTTAACTTCTAAATCTCCTTAACTTCTTTCTTGTTTATTTTGAGATTAGATTTATCAATTTCAGAGAGGGGGAGATTGAAGTCCCTCACTAGTATAGTTTTAGTATCTATTTCTTCCTCTAGCATCCTTAATTTCTCCTTTAGGAATGTAGATGCTGTACCACTTGGTGCATAAATGTTTAGTAATGATATTGCCTCAGTTTCCATGGTGCCTTTTATCAGGATACAGTTTCCTCCCTTACCTCTTTTAATTAGATCTATTTTTGCTTTTGCTTTGTCTGAGATAAGGATTGCTAGCCCTGCTTTTTTTTAACTTTAGCTGAGGCATGATATATTTTACTCCAGCCTTTTACCTTTAATCTGTGTGTATCCCCCTGTTTCAGATGTGTTTCTTGTTGACAGCATATTGTAGGATTATGGTTTTTAATCCATTCTGCTATCCGCCTCCATTTTATGGGTAAGTTCATCCCATTCACATCACAGTTATGATTACTATCTGTGTCTTTCCCTCCATCCTATTCCCTCTCCTGTTTATGCTTTTATTTTTCTCCTTCTCCCTTCCCCTTCTTTAAGAGTTTTCCTTTTGACTGCCACCCCCCTCAGTATTCCCTTCTTATCTGCCCCACTTCCTTTTCCTACCCTTCTTCTTACTACTTACTTCTTCTTCCTTACTACTTCTTCCCTCCCCGATAACACCCCCTTTTGTGACCCTTCCCCCCTCCTACTGCCAGTAGGATATGATCTATTTTTATACTCATTGTTGTATGTTACTTGTTCCTTGAACCAAGATTGACGAGTATAGATCTCAAGCAGTGCTCCTCTCCCTCCTCTCTTTCCCTCTATTATGATGAGTTTTATGACTCTTCTCAATAGAGTCCTACATTTAACTGTTGTGCTATTCCTACTTGCACCAGAACCAGTGAGGGAAAAGCTCATATAATGGTCACCTCCCTTCCTTCTTTCCCTCTACTATATTGTTTTTATGCCTCTTTGTGTAACATAATTTACCCTTTTCTGCTTAATTATTTCCTCTTCTTCCACTGCAGTCCCTTAATAAGGATTTTTATCATTATTTTGCATAATTTATATCCACACCCTCTATCTATCTATATCCCTTTTAGATGTTGCTATAGGTATAGAGTTCAAGATATTAACAGGTATCAATCAGCTTCCCATAGAGGGATGTAAACAGTTTGCTCTTGTTAAATAACAAGTTGTGTGTGTGTGTGTGTGTGTGTTTCCTTATTTACCTTTCTATGTCTCTCTTGGCTCTTGTAATTGGAGGTTTAATTTTCCATTTAGTTCTGGCTTTTCCATAAGGAAGATCTGGAATTCTGTTATATCACTGAATGTCCATCTCCTCGCCTGGTAGATTATGCTCAGTCTCACTGGATACGTGATCCTTGGTTGTAGCCCAAGCTCTTTTGCCTTGTGAAAAATCATATTCCAGTTCCTCCAGTCTTTCATATTGAGGCTGCCAGATCCTGTGCAATCCTCACTGTGATTCCACGATATCTGAATTGTTTCTTTCTGGCTGCTTGTAGTATTTTTCTCCTTTACCTGATAGTTCTGGAGTTTGGCCACAACATTTTGTGGACTTTTCAATTTGGGATCTCTTTCAGGAGGTGTCTGGTAGATTCTCCTTACTTCTATTTTAACCTTGGGTTCTAGGATCTCAGGGCAGTTTTCCTTGATGAGCTCTTGGAAGATATTGTCCAGATTTATTTTTTCATCATGATTTTCTGGTAGACCAATGATTCTCAGATCGTCTCTCCTCATTCTGTTTTGCGGGTCAGTTATTTTTCCATTAAGATATTTTACCTCTTTTTCTAATTTTTCAGTCTTGATGTTTTGTTGGACTGATTCTTGGTTCGTCATAGAGTCATTGGCTTCAATTTGGTTGATTCTAGTTTTTTGGTGAATTATTCTCCTCAGTTAGTTTTTGAAGCTCCTTTTCCATATGCTCAGACTTCATTTTTAGTTCACACATTTTACTTTTTAAGGAGCTGTTCTCTTCATCGTAATGTTTTTCTAATTTTGCAATTTTGCTTTTATAAGAGGTGTTGATTTTATCTTCTACCTCTCTAAGCTGGATTTCAAAGTTTTTTTGAGCTCATCTAGGAATGCTTTCTGTGCCTGAGACCAGGTAAGTCCCTGTTAAGGCTTCAAGGGCAGGTGTGGAGTCAATGCTCTGTCCTTCTGAGTTTGATTCCTCCCTCTCACCATAGTAGGATTCCGGAGTCTTTGTCTTTGTAGCCTGTTTTCTTCCCATTTTGAGGTAGGACCTTAGCTACTCTCTTCCTACAGGATTCCTAAGCTTTTACTGCTTAAAATTTTCCTCTGGGGCAATAATGACTTTTTTTCGGGGGGGGCAAGGATTGGAGCAGCCGGCGTTCACTTGGCCATCTTGGTCCCTGGAAGTTCAGATGGGTTTTTTTTAATTTCCAGGCTGTGGATGCGTAGTTCTGGGAGTAGCTGCTGCCTCTTCTGTGGGCCCTGCATTTGTCTCTTAACCCAGCTCTGTCTAATCCCTGCCCTGTGGTGATAGGCCTAGGAATGGCCCTTGTGGTTGGTGGATCAACAGGCCTTGTCCAGGGGCCTCTCAGTGGGGCCTCTCTCCCCAAGTGTATCCTTTCTATTCTGCTATCCCTTGCTTTGGATTGATAAACAGGAGTCCTTAATTAAGCCCAATTTGCATTAATCTTCTAGAGGAAGAATTCAAGTCATCCAACATCAGGGTACTGTGTTGGGTTCCCAGGATACAAAAACAAAAAAAATGTCTCTATCCCTGCTGAAGGGATACAATATATCCTTGGGAAAGTAAATACAAAATATATACGAAGTACCAACTAGGAGATAGGAAAAGGCTTCATGTAGTGGATAGTAACCTCCTACATGTGATTTGTAGAAGGTTAGGAATTCTAAGAGGCAGAGGCCAGGCAGGAGTACATTCTGATTATTGGGGGGAGGGGGAAATCATCTCTCCAAAAGCCCTGAGATGGGAAATCGATAATATATAAGGTAGTCAGCAGGCTTTATTAACTTGAATGGAGAGTGAATAAGGGGAGTGATAAAAAATAAGACTTGTTGACCCAAGAGATGAGGGGAAACACCTTTCTCTTTCAAAGGATAGACTCGTGCTGGAAAAGGCATACAGAGATCAGTCAGTTGTGGTGAGAGGGATAGGGAGCTAACTAGGGAGGTATAGAAGGATTGCCTACAAGCAGTGAGGGCTTAGTTAAGGTTACATAATATAAACTTGTAGAGGATATAGTCAAAGTGTTCGCTTGATTTTCTCTATCTGTAATTCAGCAGCATATATGTAGAAGTGAAGGCAGCAGACGGAGGGAGCGATCCCAGGTGGAAGCTTGGCACGGCACAATTGGCAATATGATAAGGGGGGGCAAGGGATTCAAGAGAAGAAGGCAATGTAGAATTGAACCAAGTCACTAAGGGGTTACAAAGAGGAAAAGGAAAAGTGTGTGACTAATGCAAAGGTGATGCCCTGGGAGAGAACTGAGAGGTCAAGAGATTGATAAAGTATAGGATTGGGGGTTATATGGCAGAGGAGAGATGGGAAGCTAATGGCTTGGGATGAGATGAGGGACTTTTAGAGTTTATTAACAACATTTGTGGGTAATTGAAAGATCAAGAACTATCTTTGTGATGGCAGAGGTCAAATGGAGGATTCAATCATGGGAAATGAGTAAGTTGAAGAACTGGGATGGTTAGGTTGTTTGAGGGAGTATCAAAATTTATGAGGGCAAGATTGGAGTGGAGAGAGAGAGATTTTGAGTCAGGTACTGAACTCATTAAGGAAGGAAGGGGAGGGTCCTGGGGGTCTGTAGACAACAGCTACCTAGATTTTGATTGTGTGGTAGATGTGGATTGCATGAACCTCAAAAGAGGAGACGTTACTGAATGATGTTGGTGAGAGGAGAACCTGAAAGTATCAATGGGGTACGAAGAATATTCTAACTTCCTTACTCTGATTAATGAATTGAGGAGAAAAAGTTAAAGTACAACCAGCCATGGAAGGTTTGGCCAGGAAGGTTGTGTCACTAGGAGGAAGCTATGACTTGTTTGCTAGAAGATGAAGGAATATGTAAGAAAAAGTTTTAAGATGAAAGCAAGCTTGTTGCCTATGGAGCAAGCATCACAGAAGGCACAGTAGAAGAAGTAGGTGGCATTTGGTTTGGGACTTTGGGGGAAGGGAAAATGGAATTGGGGAATAGGAGATGGGGAATGGTCTAATGGTCCATTATAAGGTCAAGATTTGAGAGGAATCTTGAGGAGTAGAAAAGGGATAAAGGCTGAAGTATGATCCTGAAAGACTGGAGCTCTAAGAACTTGGTCTTGGGATATCACTTTCTTAGAGTTATAAAGAATAAAGCAGGGAATCAACTCCACCAACCACAGGAAAAATAAAGCTGATGAAAGCTTGATGCTGGTATAGCATTTGTATATGCATATGAAATACAGTGGATGTTTAATAAATGTATATTTAACATATGGGTATGGAAGAAATTATTTTTCTCCCCTTCCTGTTGAAGGATAAACCATACACACCATGGAATATTTTCCATAGGGTAATGAATGTGGATGCTTTTCAAATGTCTCTCTTTCCTCTAGACCAGTGGTTCTTAACCTGTGTGTTGCGATTCCTTTAGGGTTGAAAGACCCTTTAACAGGGGTCACAGGGGTCACCTAAGATCATTGGAAAACACATATTTCTGATGGTCTTAGGAACCTCCTCTATCCGTCTCCAGGCGGGTCTGCCCACATGAAGACACGCCCACATATGAGTATTAAAGGGTCGCAACATTAGGAAGGTTGAGAACCACTGCTCTAGACTCTTTTTATATTACCTGACTCTGGGTGGTCCCTACTCAGTGGTCTCACTACCAGCTCAGTGTGGCAGACACTGAACTACATATTTTGACTCTGACATTTTGTCCTTTACTCAAATACCCTTTTATGTTGTTCCACAAATATTTTACAAATATTTTAAGAAGAAAACCTTAGAATTTTTATAAAGTTAAAAATAGTATGCTAAAGAAGGCACTTTGACCACAAGACACAAAGATGTGTCCCTGGGGAGATAGGGATGGCAGTAGCCACTGACTTTTGGTGGGGTAGGCAGCAGTGAGTCATAGATATTCGAGACTTTTTCCAACATTGCTCATGCCCATGGGTCACCCTACTTCTGCAGGTGGTTAATGGGATGGGCTGTGTATAGTAAGCAGGCAGTATGTACCATCCTTTGACAATATTGCCATAGCCAACCTCCTTCCACCCAGTAGTTGCTGCTCTTGAAAAAGAAGTCTGAGAAGGATCTTATACCTTTGACTTAAGGATAATATTCTAGGGGCAGTTAGGTGATGAAGTGAATGGAGCACTGGCCCTGGAGTCAGGAGCACCTGAGTTCAAAAGCAGCCTTAGACACTTGGCACACTTACTAGCTGTGTGACCTTCGGCAAATCACTTATCCCTAATTGTCTCACCTTTCCCCTCCCCCCCCCAAAAGAATAATATTCTATTGTGGAAGGCTGCCTTTTTTGGGCAGACATACATTTAAAACAGAGATAGCTGAATGGGGCACCTGAATCATTCATCTCAATCCTGGTGAGCATTGGGATAACATGTCAGCCAGATTATTCTCCTGTATTCTCTAATAGAGGGAAAGAACTAAGGACGGAGGTGAGTGGGAAAAGGGAAGGCTTCCAGTCTATCAGCAGTTATAGACCTCCTCCTCCTCCCACTCCCCCTTTGTCTCTTCATATGGCTTTGACTTAAAAAGACAGTCATCCAGTACCTGAAATCTTAGCTTACACGCCTCCCCTTGCTTATTCATCCAACAAACAATTGATTCCTAGATATGTTCACTAAGAAAACAGAAGTAAAACCAGTCATTAAATATGCATTGTCCGCATAGCCCTGAGATGGGGGCTCTCAACCTTGTGGCGTTTAAGTTATAATAGAGACCTAAGTCACAAATTTAGATTAATTGTAATAGCATTATGTGAACATCACATTGGATAGTTACAAAACAGAATCTGAATGAAGATGTCACCACCTCACGGTTGGGGGGAGAGGATGAGGATTGCAAAGGCTTCATGGGGAATTTGAGTTTAGCTTTAAATGATGGATAGGAATGTAACACACAAAGAGAGAGAAATGGGTGGGGGGGCCAGGCATAGGAAACAGTGCAGGTAAAGAAAGAGAGGTGGGAAATGCATTCAGGGAACAAGACACAAATAAGTTTGGCTACGGATTAGAGTGTTTGGAGGATACAATGTGAAAAAAGGCTGGAAAAGTCGGATGGCATTGTGTTGTGGAAGGCCTCGAATGCTTGATTTAGTAAAAAGGACAATAAAGATGTTCAAGCAAAGGATCGATATGACTAAACTTGGTCAAAGGAAGATTATTCTGATGGTATTTGAAGGGTGGATTGGATGGGGAGAGTGGAGCTACAGATCTGTCAGGAGATTATTGGGGCGGTCCAGGTGGTTATCAGGGTTTACGGGAGGGTAGTAGGGCTAGGAACAGAAATGATGGAACAAGTTAAAGAGTTGTGGAAGAAACAAAATCCACAGGCCTTGATGACTGGAGAGAGAAGAGTCCAAGAAGACCCCAAGGTTCAGACATGGAGGAGGTAGAGTGAATAGTGATACTAAGGAGGGAAATAGCCACGTCAGCAGAAAGAGCAGATAGAGGGAGCAAACCAAGACTGACTTTGGACATGCTGAGCTCATGAGGCGGTGAGGAGGTACCTAGGAGAAACAGCATTGTTCAGGGCATTCATCCCTGGGTGAACAGAGCCTCGGGTACATGAGTCTACTTTGGGTGACTTACCAACAGGAGCCCGTGGTGAAGTTGTACTCTAGGTGCTCCTTTACCCAGGCTACTTACTCTTCTGTTTGGCTCCTTCAGTCACCCTTGTGCAAATGACTGTGGGACTGGTCAGGGTCACCTCCAGAATGACCGGAGCAGTGTTCTATCACTGCAACAAGAGGAGCTCTCTTCTTCAAGGGGTGTGAGGTGAGACCTTTGAGTCTCTATTGGAATCCAAAGTCCTTGTGAAAGCCCATGTCCCTTTTAGACATGATCCCATTGCTGGGATCCCTTTCAGACTGAACTTCCCTTAGGGAAGGACTGGGCCATGCTATCACATAGAGTGAGCATGTAGGCAGGCAGGGAATAAAGTAAGGTTTAGGCATCCCTTATTTCCCTAGCTTACCAGATGCTCCTTTCTCTGTCCTGAAAATGGGATGTTGTTAAGTTGTTTCAGTGGTGTCTGACTTTCCACGAACCATTTGGGGTTTTCTTGGCAAAGATACTGGAGGGGTTTGCCATGTCCTTCTCTAGCTCATTTTATAGATGAGGAATTGAGGCAAAGAGTGACTTGCGCAGGGTCACACAGCTAGTAAGTTTCTGAGGCTAGATCTGAACTCAGAGCATGAGTCTTTCTGACTCAAGCCCTGGCACTTTATCCCTGTGCCACCTAGCTGTCCTTAGAGATGGAATGGTCCCTCAGAAATCATAACCTTTTGAATTGTAGATAAGGAACATTTCCTCTAGCATTTCTATTATTTGGGCTTTAGTGAGTGGAGAAGACAGTGTTGAATGAGAGGTAATAGAAAATATTTTTTGAATGCCTTCTGTGGAAGAGACTATGATGGGCTCTGAGGATGTTAATGAGAGATGGAAGGAAGAGGAAGGTGGAGAAATCAGGGCCATTAGCCAAACTTTGACCACATTAGGCTTCTGGGTATTGCTGTCAACAGGTTTTCTTTGCCAGCTCTCTAATGCCAACACTTCTCTTTACAATATTTGATTGGTACGGTGCTCACAAAACATCCCAACGCGTTTCTGCCCTACAAAGGGACCCTAAATATACGAACCAAAAAGAATAGCATTCAACATGCCTAAAAGCTAATTGCACTCTAGGAAAAAATAGAAAGCAAAAAAGTAATTGCTCTGCCCCTTTAGTTAATTAAATTAATTAATTTAATTAATGTGCCCCTTTGAGAGGATGAATATGGTTTCGGAGACAATCAATTGTGTGTAGGCATGAAAGAAAAATGAAAAAAAAAAAACCTCAACTCAGCCATTCTATCCTGTCTGGCCTCTATCTCCCCTGGGCAAGAGAAGAAGAATATTTCTATAGTGAGTTAACATAGTGATACTTTATCTTCCATTCTTTGGTCATTGCTGGAGCAACTCAGAAAGATCTTGGTCATTTTGGTTAGATTTGTCTAGTTCTGAAAGTGTCACCCACTTTGTTCACTTCGGTTTGTGATCCATTGGATGAAAGTTGATCCTGGATGAAAAGATACAGTAATAGTTCTGCGAATTGAATTCTCTGCTTTAATTGAAACTCTTGAGAAGAAACAAGGTGATAGTCCATGAATACTGAAGTACAACACTGTACTAGGCACTTTGTGTTACAGAAGGGAGGCAGAATATACTGGAAAGAGCACTGGGCTTGGAGTCAGGAGAGACATGGGTTTGAATCCTGGTTCTGATGCTCCCTATATAGGCAAGTCCCTCTGTGAGCAGCAGTCTTCTCATCTGCAAAAGAGGGTTAGCAAGATTTGTATTACCTCCCGCCCAGTGAAGAAGATGTTATTTGGTAAGCCTTAAAGCAAAATAGAAATAGGTGTTATTATATCTAAGTACAAGACATGATCTCAGGCTCCTAGGAGCTTCTTTCAAGCTGAAGAGATAAGACTAACACAATGACAGTGAAGAGTATAATTGCAATTAATTGCCAAATTACATATAAAGCCTCTAGAAGTTGAGAAAATTAACATAGTCTGGAGTGGCCAAGGGAGGATTTCATGGGGCAAGTTGAACGTGGAGATGGGCTTTGAGGGATTGTGAGGATTTGGGCAAACACAGATGAGAGGAAAGAATGAGTAAATATGATAAAACAGAGGATGAGCATGGCATGATGGGGAGGTGGTCCTAACAGTCAAAATAGCCCAATGAGAGATAAGGTTTGAGTTGGAGGATGGGGAGCAGGAAAATGGAATTTCAATCAAATCCAACAAGTATTTATTGTCAACTGCAAGAATTCCCAAACTGAGTTATGCATCCTTCAGAAGCTTGTCAAGGTGTGTAGGGAATATGTGGTAAATAATTATGTAATACTATTGACATTTAATCTACCTTGTTTCTGATGCACAGATTCAAGGTAAATTTGAGAATATATTTCTTTTCACATGGAATAGAGCATATGGGAGGGTTCTACAGAGAGCCACAAGGTGCAGGGAAAGAAAAGGACTGGGAACCCTGGTCTAATTACCAAACGCAAGGTAGTGATTTAGGTCCTGAGGATGCATACTGAGAAAGAGATCCTACCTTTAAAGAGTTAACTGAGTGAGAGAGGGTAGTGATGCAGTCTGGAAACAGATAAGCATATTAACCATTTCAAAACCAATTGAAGCCAGGAAGGAGCACTGACATTTGGGACAGAAGGATTAGGAAAACTTCCTGTATGTGGTGGTACATGAGCTGAGCCATGGGAAGCCAGGGATTGCAAGAGGTGAAAATGAGGAGGGAGGGAGCCTATTCTAGTACAGGGGAACAACTTAAGGAAAGGCAGTGAGAATGAAGAAGATGAAATAGAGATGAGAAACATTTTGTAGGGAAAATTGATGAGTCTTAGTAAGTGATGATATGGAGGATTAAAGAGAGTTGGAATTAGGGTTCTGACTTGTGAGCTTGGTCCAATCTGTTAGCAAGAGTACAAGAAAATTGTTCTTAAGCCTTTATCTGACAGTGACTGTTCCTTGATCTTCTGGCAAACCCAACACTAGGAATGTAATTTTGTTGTTTACCAATGGAACATCTCTTCCTGATTAATCAATTGCTAGCATGAGAGTGGTGTTTATAGGACATGGAACTGAAGGTGTGGACCTAGCCTAGGAGGTTGCTCCTGGTTCTCCCCACCCCTCCCCACCCCCAGCTTGGTAAGACCTAATTCATAGGAAAGATTGTCATGGCCTCATATACGCTGGAAAAACCAAATGGATAAACAATACCTATTACCTAATTGTAAGAGGAGGTTGGGTCAGAAGCCCAGAAAGCTAGTCTATCAAGTGTTGCAGATACCAGTGAACTGAGTGAGCTCAGAACTGAACATGAGGATGAAACTGGACTGGGATTACCTTTGGGAAAATGCATAATACTTTTAGCCATCCCAAACTGATTTCTGCTGAATCCTGTCTTCTTAACACCAGGACTCTTCCTGAGATGGTAATGTGTAATGGAACACCACAGAAAAATGAAAATAGCAGGTGACCCAAAAGGGGAATGACAAGTTGCATGGTGGGTCATAGGGGACATCATATACTAACAACGAGGAGTGGCCTAAAGATGCTTACCAGGACATGTATGATAGGAAAAGGTACCAGAGAATTGGTAAGAGTGAGAGAAGACAGAGAGAGTGTCCAAGGGCTCCACTGGTGTCCACAAAAAACTAAAAGAGGGAGAAGGTCTCTAGTATGCTAGGTGGATCCTTTCTGGAGAAGCTATGGCTTATAGGAGCTGGAGAAAGATTGCACAGGTGTGTGTGTGTGTGTGTGTGTGTGTGTGTGTGTTTGGGACTTTTTCAGTTGTGTTTAACATTCCATGACCCCATTTTGGAGTTTTCTTGGCAAAGATAGTAGAGTGGTTTACCATTTCCTTCTCCAGCTCGTTTTACATATGAGGAAACTGAGGCAAACAGAGTGAAGTGACTTGTGTCGGATCACCCAGCTAGTACATGTCTAGAGCTGGATTTGAACTCAGGTCTTCCTGATTCCAGACCTGGCATTTTGTTCACTGAGCCACCCAGCTGGTTCCACATATTTAGCAATAGAAACAGGATCAAGATGGAGAAGGCACGGGAGGGCTGTTGTCTTCTCCCCAGGTGCTGCTAGGCCAATAAGGCTGTGGATCTACAAAGTGTAATACTCTGTAGATATCTATTTTAGTTCTGACACCATTTGCTTCCGGAAAGTGATCAATAGATTTTGTGTTTTTTCTTGTTTTTAGGGGGTAGGGTAATCAACAATTTTCAACTTTGGTCGCCTTGGTTATGAGGTGTTTCTTTGGGAATGTCCTTATCTTAGAGGTCACAGATTGCAGACATGTTGGAGCCACGTGAGACTTTGGAGATTATCTGGTCTAACCCTCTCATTTTACAAATGGGGAAGCTGAAGCCCAGGCAGATGTCACTTACCCAATGTTCATGGGTCTAGAACAGGGAGAGAGCTTAGAGGTCATCAAGATCAAGCCCCACATTTTAGAGATGAGGCTGAGGGTTTCAAAGAGTGGTAGATAGCACAGTTGGGATTTGAATTCAGATCTTCTGACTTTGCATTTCAGGATGCTTACCACTCAGTTGTTAAAATTCTGGCATTATTTACCTTTGATGCCTCTAAAAGCACTAAGGGGCAAAGATAAACAGGACTGAGCTTGGACCCCTTGAGATCCAGGCCAGTGGTCTTTTTCATGATGCTAAACTGCTTCTTCTCAATATGAGCCCTTTCCTTTTCCCATTATTGGCTTGGGTAATAGTAATGGAATTGAAAGATCCCCTTGTATTGGCTTGGTTTTGGGGTTGTGTTAAAACCCAGAGCTTGTGAATCCTACTTGTGGGATGGACTTGTTGGCATGAGAGGCCCAAGCAGAGAGAAGGCCAGAAGAACTTCTGGGAGCCAGCATCTGGAGGCTGCTGCTACTACTGGAGAGAAAGAAATGAGAACTGAGGACTGAACTGGGAGGAAGCATGACTGTGGTGCCCGTATTTGTTCTGTCTGTTTTGATGTTAGTTTGTCAGACTCGTCTGCTGCTAGAGGAGGTTGCTGTTGTAGAAGTCCTGGGACTGTTCTGTTGGTTCTGAAGCCCTGAAAGAGGATTTTCTTTTTGTACGTTTACAGCAGAGGTCCCAGGACTGTACTGATGATTTGTGCTGATTCCTCAGACCTTGTTGTTGGGTCTAGGTTGATTTCGCAGGAAGAGAATGAATTGATGAGGACATATCTTTTTTTTTTATTGACTTGTTTGTTTACTTTTAGTTTACAAGATTCAGTTCCAGAATCACTTGAGTTTCACATTTTCTCCCCTTCATCCCTCCCCACCCCCCATGGTGGCATACAGTCATGTATAGGATCTGCAAACTCTTTCACATTGTACAATAGTCTGGTTGTATAGAAGCCCTGTAACCAATGGAGTGAACAATGGGAAAAAAAAGGCAATATATATCTATGTTGTGTCTTCCCAAGAACAGAAACTGTTGAGAACTTGCCTTGGGTCAAGATGAAGAAAAGACCTTTCCTTGGGTATTGAATGCTGTGATAATATCAAAGTAACCTTGTTGTGGCTTAGGGGTAGATGGCCTTTGTGCTCTCCACTGCCCCTTTGAGAAGGTGCTTGGTGGTAACTGATGATAATTGTAATTCAGTTGCCATCCAAGGGTGGAGTACTTTGATTTTTGTGTTTTGTGACTGATCAAATGAATGTACTTTGTGATTGGAAACTAATCACTTGAGAAGAGAGACTTTGTGACTGATTAAATGAATGTACTAGCCAGGGGTAGAGTTACTCTGTATTTTGACTTTTTCTTTTCTGTAAATATTTTGCCTCAATTTGTTACTGAATATATGGAGAGTTACTATGCTCATAATTCTGAACCTGGAGGTTGCTTTTACTTGGCTTTACAGCTTGCTCAAGTGAATCACAGGTATTGCAATGGGTAGAGTGCTGGACTTGGACTCAGAAAGACCTGAGTTCAAATTCTGCTTCAGATTCTTATTATCTGTGTGACCCTTCCCAAGCCTCAGTTTCCTCATCTGTAAAACGGAGAGAATAAATAATACCATCTATTTCAGAGGGTTGTTGTGAGAGTCATATGGGATAACCTATGTAAAACACATTGCAAGCCTTGCGGGTAATTATCATAATATATAATAAAACTTAATTATTTGTTGTTTTATTTTTGTATTTGTGTAAAAATAACAATAACAAAAAAGACAGTAACTGTCTTTAGGAGCTTACCATATAACAGAGGGAGGGGGAGACAACACACAAAAGGGAGCTGAAAGGAAGGTCAGAGAGGTCCCACAGAAGGGCAGCCAGGTGAGAAATGATATATCCTGAGCTGAGTGCCCTCCTTAAATGGAGGTCACAATCAGTCCCTAAACCTCTGAGCTCAAGGTTGCAGAGGCTGTAACCTGTAGGAGAACATGACAACAAGTAACCAGTTTTATACACAGCCCCTCAGCATCCTGTACTGGAAAGCCCAATGGGTATGACTACAGATCTGGATTCAAATCCTAACTCTTCCACTTGCTACCTGTGTGACCTTTAGCCAGTTACCTAACCTCTGAATCTTAATTTCCCTCACTATAAAATGATCTATTAAATTAGGGATCCCTTCCAGCTCCTCTTTCTTCAGAGGCAGTATGGCAGAGCAGATAAAGAGGCAGCGTTGGGTTCAGTCCAGTGCTCATCTGCATTGGTAGCACTTCCTCACTCAGAATTCCCTATACCAATAATATCACAGTTCTGGTTAAAAAAAGACAAACCACAACTTTCTTAAGCAATTCTTGGGTCTTATTTTGGACTCACTTATCTCTTCTAGGATCAATCAACCCATAGACACTTATTAGCATTAGCTAGCATTTATACATTGCTTCAAGGTTTGCAGAACATTTTACAAACATATTTTATCCTCATAACAATCCTGAAAGGCAGGTACTATTATGGACTCCCAGTTGAGGAAACTGAGGCAGGTAGAGGTTAAGTGACTTGTCTAGGATCACACAGGTTGTGTTTGAGGCATGTTGAACTTAGGTCTTCCTGACTCCAGGTCCAGTACTCTATCCACTGTACCATTCAGTTGCCTCTTCCTTAGAAGTCAGGTGCTGAGGATATGAGTACAAAGAGTGATAACATGATTGCTCTTAGGCTTACAGTGTATTGGGAAGGAGCTTATGCATAAACGAATAGATGTGAAATGACTAGAAGGTAATGAGTGAGGAAGTACACTAGCAGTTGGGGAGAAGGGTTGGAGACTAGTGAAGGTTTTATGTAGAAAGTGGAGTTTGAGCCAGGTCTTAGGAAGTGAAGGCAGAGGGGAGGTAGTGCATGTTAGGTGAGAGGCATGGGATGAATGACGGAAAGCCTTGTGAGAGAGAATGCCAGTTGAGTCTAGGGATGGGCAAGCTGTGGCCTCAAGGCCACATGTGGCCCTCTAGGTCCTCAAGTGCAGCACTTTGAATCCAAATGGATTCCTCCAGGCTGCAGGTTCCTCACCCCTATTATTTGCTAGAATGTAGGAAGGGGAATAATTTATAAGTAGGGAAAAGAGAGGTTGGGGTCAAGTTATGTAGTCAAACAGGATTTTACATTTGCTTCTGGACGTAACTTGCAGTCACTGAGTAGGGGAATGACATGGTCAGATCTGCACATCTGGAAAATCCCTTAGGCAGCTCTGTTGGAGGAAGGATTGAAGAGGCAAAAGGTGATGGGATCTAAGGTCTAAGGTGGTGGTGGGTGTCAACAGAGAGAAGATTCAAATGCCAGAGAGGTTGAGGAGGCAGAAATGACAAGAGTTAGGCAGGGACTGGATTTGTGGGGTGAGGAAGAGGGAAGCACTCAAGAGGACCCCCACATACTACGCATGGGAGACTGGAGAAATGGTGCCACTTCCAGCAGAGGGGAGTGCTTTCTAACTTCTAAACATTTGCCAAATGTGTTATTGTAATTAGATAATGCCCAAGGTCCCTCCTGCTTCTAAAGCCAATGAGATTTAGAATGAATTCACCACTAAGTCCTCTTCAGATCTGTTTCTGCCTCTGTAAAATGATGGGATTAAATTATTCCCTCTTCTCCTAGGATTTGGAGCTAGAAGGCCAGGACTTTAACCATAATCAAATTCAATCATCTCTGAGGGCCCCTGGGGCTGCTGACATCTCCCGACTCCTGTTTGTGTGTGGCAGTGGCTATGGAGGGGCTCACATCTACAGCAGGGGAAGGGCACTGCTTTCTAAGTTCTAGGACCTTGGTTCGAACCCCAGACCTGCCAGTACTACCTACATGACCTTGGTCAAGTTCTTCTGTTTCCTCCTGTTAACATGAACTCAGATGATCCTGGAGTGCACTCACTCCTAGGCCTGACATTCTGTGGGAAGAGGAATGAGGAAATAGCAGGTCAGATTTGAGGGAGCGCTTTTAAGCTTTGCAAAATGCTTAACATTAGAAGTTTGGAAGTCAGGGATTTATTCTTATCCCATGAGAAGATTTAAAGGATTAAATAATTCACCACCAAAGAGCCTGAGTGTCTTCTTCCCTTCTCTGGGTCTCAGTAAAATGCCCCACGGGGCAGGGTTGGTGATGGTTTTTTCCCCTCTAGTTCCCATCTTCTGAGATCAAATGTGAGAGCTAGGCAGAGACTTGGTATAAGACACCAAGTGCTATCTGAGGTCTGAGGGAACCGGTTTGAAGGCTGGGACAAGGGGAAGGTGGAAGCACACAGCAGGCCCAGGGCGATGGAGGTCTTCGGTATGGCCCTGGCCTAGTGATGCAAATCCGCCCTCCTGGACGGGGCGGGGCGGCTCCATCAGCCACTTCTCGAGGTGCACTAGCCTAGCAATCTTCCACCCCCGTTCCCCCGCCCTGGATCGTGACGTCTTTGAGCTGGGGCGGTGCCTGCTCCCCTCTTTCTCCTCCCCCCACATTCACGGCAGCCGGGCGCCTTCCTGCCACCGCGAGGGGGAATTGCTGCCAGGACTAATGCTTTGCTGGGTTTATTGCCACCATCAGAGACGGAGAGACAGCTAGCTTGCAGCCCAAACCCATTCCCTCCGTATCCAGGCTCCCCAATCCAGAGCCCTTAAGTCTGGGGCTCGCCTGTGGAATGCCTTGAGGTTGTGTTACACCCCCCCCCCCCAAGCGTCTTCCCTCCATCCTCTTCACCATCCAATCGTGGGAGCCTGGGAGAACATTTCACAAAGGAGGGCAGCAAGGCCAGTGACCCAGGGAATTAGAACTGGCCTCGGAGTATCGTACATAGAAGACGGGACACAAAACATAGAATGCGAGTGCGGGAAAGGGGCTGATAGTATTGGAACATGGAATGATGGTTGCACTAAGGGGTCCCAGGCCATAGAACGTTCCATCAGGGCATCAAAGAATGTTCTTGCAGGAACGTTACAACAGGTCATCATGGAATGTCAGTACTGGTCATATAACGCGAGAACGTGGCTCAAGGAACGTCAGGGCTGGAGGAAACCCCGTCATTACCCAGAAGCAAAACCTCTGGGGGTTCTGCCCCCAGAGGAAGGAGGGGGAAGGCTGGGACCTGGACTGCCCCCTTTAGTCCAATCGTCATCTCCAACCATCCCTTCACCCAGGGCCGCAGCACTCTGGGCTTGGGTCGGGAAGGCGGGCGGGGCTCCCCTCATCGTCCCCTCTTCTCCCCCGCCCCCCAAGCCCACTCATGCAGGCCTCCCCAGCGGTACGTGGGCGACGTGCCCTTGCCGGGATGCTGGACTTGGCGGGGGGGGGGGGGGAGGCTGTCCGCTCGGCCCCCGGCTCCACCCCGCCCCGCCCTGAGTCCCGCGCTCGCTCTGCCCTTCCAGCAACCAGACCGGGATGCCGCCCCAGTCCCGGCCCGCGGGCCCCGCCCGGCCACCCCTCTGCTGCAGAGCCGGGCCCCGGTAGCCAATGGGAGAGCAGGAGGTGGGCCGGCTTAGCGCTGTCACCCTCCCCTGGAGGAGGAGGAGGAGGAGGAGGAGGAGGAGGAGGAAGGGGGGGGGGGAGAAGCGTCCGCGTCTTAGCCTGCGAGGGAGTAGAGGGAGGAGGAAGGAGCGGCGTCCCCAGCCCCGGCACCGACGCGGAGGGAGGACCCCAGGCCGGCTCGGGAATCTCAGCGGAGCGCAGCGCAGCCAGGAGCCCCAGGGCTGGGTTCGCCTTTGCCGGCACCATGATCGCCGCGCAGCTGCTAGCCTATTACTTTACCGAATTAAAGGATGACCGGATCAAGAAGGTGAGTGCCGGTCCAGGGGTGCGCAGTCCTGCCTCCCCGCGAACCTTCTCCCTCTCTCCTTCCCCGCTCCATCCTTCTGGGGGATCATGGTCTGCAGCTGGAGCTGCGCGCATTTCCTCGGAAAGCGGCTGCCGCCGCATGGAATCTCGGATCCCCCTCCCCCCCTTTCCCCTGGGAGCCCTCCCCCGCCCTCAGGTTCTAACCTGAGCCCGGGGTGGTCTATGCATGGCCAGACAGCCAGTGAGACCCATCGGCTTACTGCAGTGTCCTTGAAAACAGGACGGAGATGTCCCCTTTACCCCCGAGCAGCCCCGTACTGTAGAAGCAAGATTTCCCTTTCCCAAGGCCTGTTACAGTCCTCTGAATTAGCCCCCTCTGGGCCACTGGCTTTGTATCCAGCGTGGGGGTTGGGGGGTGTGGAAGCTCGGATTCGGAAAAGCCTTTGCAGGGTGAAAGCACCAGGCCGAGGGTGAAGGAAGAAAAACCCAGTCTAGTAGTTTCTTAGTTGGGGTCAACTGGGGCCCACTCCTCTATTTTTTCTCCTCAGCTACTGTTTGCTGGGATAGCTTGTTAATTAAGATGGAGGGGGGAGCTAGCTACAGGCATTCCCCAGCATCCCGTAATTTGGGGGTGGGGGCAGGGTAAGGAGAACACCATTGGCTCACTCATCTCTTCTTTCCCAGCTTCTGAGCTGACTGGATTTTCCAACTCCAGAGAGACGGAGTTGTGATTTTTCCCAAATCATGGGAATAAAATGAGATCCTTTGGTCATTTCAGTCTGGATGGTGCCTAGTATACGTATTTGGGACCAATATTCCCCTGTGTTTCTATCTCCATAGACGTACATATACATACAGTGCACATGGGCTGTTTTGGGATGCTTTGGGAGCCTTAGTGGTGGGGTTCACCACATGTATGACAGTGACTGTTTTTATCTGTATTAAGGATACCCACACAAGCCTGTAGCCTAAGTGATGGTGATGGGCCTCTCTAGCACCATCCATTATGATCTGCTGGTACCAGACTAACATTTGCAACCGTCTTGTTGAAATAAAATGTACCCCAAAACCCCCATGGATCGCGGCTGGATTCTGGGCTTCAACCTGTGGGCTCCAACCCTGGACATCCCCTTTCCGTGGAGGAGTTCTGGCTTTAGGTGTCCCCACAGGGGTGAGGGTCTTTTGGGGACCTGGTATTTTTTCAGTGGCAATCCTCCTTGTGTGTTGCTCCCTTCGCCCTTTTTTTGCATGGGGCTCTGGTTAGAGAATCTGGGTAAAAGATACAGAAATGGAAAGCAAATCTTAGAGGACATTGGGGCCAGCCCACCCAGAAAGATGGCATCCCTTGGCCAAGGTCACACACAGCTAGAGAGTGGCAGTATCAGTACTGAGTGCTCAGACACAGCTCTGGGGCTCCTACAGGAAGGATCACACCTGTGGAATGAGAAGTGAGTGCCAAAGCAGCCTTTTGAAGGGTACTTTAGATAACTGAATAAAAGAAGGCTGAAACAGTGACCTATTGCCTTGGATGGAATTTGCAGCAACAGAATTAGGAAGGTTTAATCCTTCTTTCCTTGACACTCTCTTCCCCAGCACTGAGAGATATACAGCCCTGAGGAGCAGGTCATGAGAAGCTTGGGTAAACTGCTTCTTTTATATCCTTGCTTTAGAAATGACAAGGTCTGAGGATCACCAAGTGCCCTTTTTGGGCAGCCAAGTGCTAGCTAGCCAAATCACATTTACTGTGTGTGGAGGACCAGGGTCCATATTGTGCTTTCCCCTCTTTGGGAAGTTAGGCTAATTTCCATTTTAAAGATGGGGAAACTGAAAATCAGGCTGTTAACTTTAACAGTGCAAGAGTCCTCCGAGAGATTTCAGTGGGTTCATGAGCTTGAACAGGGGAAAAATTCATTTTGACTTTTCATTTAGCATTTCCTTCAATTAAAAACATTATTTTGAGAAAGGGCCTATTCAGCAGTGGTTCTCAACCTTCCCAATGCTGTGACCCTTTAATACAGTTCCTCATGTTATGGTGACCTCCAACCATAAAACTATTTTTGTTGCTACTTCATAACTAATTTTGCTACTGTTATGAATCGTAATGTAAATATCTGATATGCAGGATGTATTTAAGGTGAACATAACCCACAGGTTGAGAACTGCTGGCTATAGGCTTCACCACACTGCCAGATGGGTTCATAACACCAAAGGGGTTAAGAACGCAGAATATCAGGCTTCTTTAAGGCTTGCAAAGCATTTACACAATATTTCAGTTGACTTGATCCTCAGAGGAAGAGAACCACAGTCATTGGCTTCGAGATAGGATTGCAGTGTTACATATTATCTTATGGAGTCTACAATGGCTATATATAGCATCTCAGATCCTAGGGGTGGCATAAGCAGGGGGAGACTGCTAGAACCACACAACCAAAGGCCCATCTCCTCCTAACATTGGGGCTCAGAGGAAGTAATTTCCCCTCTCTAGGCCTGTTTCCTCATTGCAATGCTGACTTCCTCCTTGGGCATATTTCGTTCTTTAAGCTCACATATATGCTGTCTGCCCCTTTTCTTCCTGAGCGGGAGCCCTGTGTCCCAGGTTTCTGTCCTGTCATAGGATCTGAGTGACATGGGGTAGGGAGAGAGGGATTTTCAAAGCATGATGACTCCTCATCTCTGGGATGCTTTAGGTGGGGTCCTGCCACTAAGCCACATATTCCTAAGGCCTCTTTCAGGCTGGAGAATTCTGTGAATCATTTCCCAGAGGTTAAGCCTTCCTTTTGGGCAAGTGGTTCGGGGGAGGAGAGGAAGAGAGAAAGGAACAGGAGAGGGAGAGGGAGAGAGGAGAACTAGAGAAGAAGAGAGGGAGAGAGAGAGAATGCTTTTTAAAAGCTTAAACTGGGTGTGGCCCAAGAAGAAACCTTCAGAGGCCTGTGAGCTGCACACTCACTGCATGCACTGCCAGCTTCCTACCTAGGTCTGGCCTCAAGGCTGTTGATTGTCCTGATGACATTGATCCATTGTCCTAAGTGAGACAATGTGTGTAAAGCGCTTTGCAAACCTTAAAGTACCCTGTACTTGTGAGCTGGAATTCTTCCTCTCAGGGCCTTGGAGCACTACACCCACTGGTTACTCCTACTTAGGAAGGGACCTTAGGAACTACCTAGACACCACCTCCATTTTACAGATAAATGAAGAGGGGTCAGTGTTGGCCTGGGGAAGGGGAGTATGTATCTCCCACACTTTGGGCACGATGCGCTCACCTCCTTTGAGGGGAATGGAGGCAGTCTCTGATAACACTAATGAAGACCAGCTATGGTGCGGAGCTCATTTGATTTATTCTTAAGAAATGATCAAAGGAGTCAGGAAGACCTGAATTCAAATGCTGCTACTGACACTTTGTCTGACCTTGGGCAAGTGTCTTAATCTCAATTTCCTCATAGAGATGTTAATAGCACCTACCTCCTAGGCTTGTCATAAGGATCAAATGACATTAATTGTAAAGCCCTTAGCATAGTCCCTGGCATGGGGTAAATGGGATGTAAGTGTTAGGGACTGTTGTTGTCATTGGTACTTTACTGTTGAGGAAAGTGAGACAGAGGTTCAGGCCCTTGCCTGGCATCGCATGGTAAGTTCTGTGATGGGAGCCCATTGTTGTGTGTGGCTTCATTCAATGGGTCTTTGATGCCCATGAAAAGGGGTGGGGGGATGGTCCCAGGCCTGTGCCCCTGTCCAGACTGAGTAGCCTTGCTTGGTTTGTACTGTGGGAAGGTGTTTAGTAGAGTGTTAGGTGTGCAAGGCCATCGGCATTGTGATGACCCATTCAATAGCCCTTTGGAGCAGATAACTGAGGCTCAGAGGGGTGAAGGGATTTCCCCAGGGTCACACCTAAACCTATATCAAACAAGGGACAGATTTGAAATCCAAAGGCCCTGGGCCTAAGCCTCAGCCCTGCCACCTGTTTGACCTTGGGCAAGTCATTTCTGGGCTCCATTTTTCGTATGTATAAAGTGAGAGGATTAGGTTAGATGATCTTTAAGGCCTTAAATCTGTGGTCCTATGAAGTGAAGCCAAATTGGCGTTAATATCCACTGGGGCTCAGGATAGCTCCAAACTTGGCTTCTGTTTGTGAATTCTTTAAAAGCGATTACTGGTCACCTTCTCACTAGTTCTTTCTGGGATGAGGGATCTGGGTACAATTGCTGACTAGCTCTGGCCCAGGTTAAGTTTGCTCTTTGGTAATTCAGGGAAAATATTTGTACTGCCTGCCTCACACTGGGAGGAAAGAGCTTTGTGTAACCCTAACCAAATCACTCAGACTTCGAGTTTCTTCCTCTGTAAAATGGGGATAATCATGCTCAACCTGCCTAACTTAGATCCTTTGAAAGGGACCTTAGGGGTCACTAACTCTAACTCCTTGGTTTTATAGTTGAAGAAACTGAGACCTGGAAAGCCCGGGTCGCATGCCCAAGGTCATCCAGGTCATCCTGACTCCAAACAAAGCCTTCATTTCCACTGGGTCGAGCTGTGAGGCAAGGGCCTTGGAAACTTTAAAACCCTAGAGAAATGAGAGTTTATTAAGTTCTTGTTTGCCCTGAAGGAGACCCTGAGAGAAAAAACTGGACAGAATATCATGGTGGTGGGGAAATGGCCCTCGGTTCAGGGCCTCACTCTGACATTTATTCACTTTGCTCCTTGGAACAAATCTGTTTTTCCCTCTCTTGGACTCAGATTCCTTGTCTGTAAAATGCTGAGTTTGGACTAGATAACGTTTGAGGTCCCTTCTGTGATTCACCAAACTTAACCTCTCTTTAAGCAGGAGCTTATGTACTGTTGTGTTTGCTTAGAGAAAGTCTATCCAGGAATTTAAGCACTTGGCCTTTCAAGGACCATATTTTCTTCCTTGCTAACTTAAAAACAAATAAATAAACAAACCCTAAAACACAATAGCAACAAGTAGAAAGTGAAGAATGTGTCTCCTCCAGGGCTGAATGATTTTCTTTCATTTAGCCCCCTACTATCCTTATCCCCATTTGATGGTGTGACTTGACTGATGACAGAACCTTTAATAAGTGATGTCCTGGGTAAGATTAGTTAGAAAACATTTAGCAATCCACAATTATCCAAAGATACACATCCCCATTCTGGGGTTCAGTTACCTAAGCCACACAGATCTAAATATAAGTAATAAATGCCCTCCTTTGCTCCACAAGTATGGTGAGATTATAAATATTTGCATGGAGGGTAGACTGAGCAGTTCTTCTCAGATATGAAGGGTCACAGCTCCAAGTTGGATGAGTTCTCTAAAGAGGAAGTGATGTGCCCCAGGCTGCTGCAGTTGACCATGGTGGTTGGGTCCCAAGGAGCCTGGGGTAGCCTTCCTCAAGAATTTGTTATCTTCCCTTTAAAAACCAACACCCCCCTCCAGTTTCCTGAGAACCGATCACTAGTCCAGAGTTACATATGACTTTATTCCATATTTTTTCTCTGATCTATCAAGCTATGGTATGGTGAAGTTAAAATTTGGAGGACCTTGGTTGGAGTCCTGCCTCCTCTGTAAAATGAGTTAGACTGGATGGGTCCCTTGTAGCCCCAGACCTATTATCTTCTTATAAAATATACACATGACAAATAATCAAGGGCAGGATCTGAACCCAAATTCTCCAGACCCAGTCCTGCCTTCCTTTTCAGTTCTGATCCTGTGAACTTTTCATTCATTTAGCTCTTTCAAGATTTTAAATCTTGAATTTGAATCTTTCAGGATTTCTAAGTACATTGCATATTTTGTAAACCCTGTTGCTTCTCATATTCAATAATCTGCCCTTTACATAGAGCTTTAAGATTTGCAGTGTAGGAAGTGCTGGACTTGGAAGTCAGAAGCCCTGAGGTTAATTTAGTCTCTGACAGCTAGCTGTGTGACCCTGGGCAAGTCACTTAACTTCTCATCCTTAAGTTTCCTTGTGTGTAAAATGGGTATAATTATAGTACTTCCCACCCGAGGTTATTGTGAGAACCAGATGAAATAACGTGGAAAGTATGTTGCAAACCTTAAAGTGCTATGTAAATGTTAGCTATTATTATTTATGCACATTTTCCGTAATTTGATCTTCACGAGAATCCTGGGAGGTTAGTACTACAGATAGTCTTATCTCCATTTTATAAATGCAAAACCTGAATGTGAATGAGGTTAAAATGAGTCTGACAATTGAAAAATGTCCAATGGAAAATCCAAATACAGACTCAGAAAGTGGGGAAGGGGGTCAGACTTACACCTAAACCGAATTATCTGATTCTCTCATGTGACTGGAAGCAGGAGAGGTGTTGAATGCTTGGCACTAACCCGGGTCTCTTTCCCAAACAAGAGGAGGCAAAGGCAAACAGATTTCCACAGATTTCTGATAGTAGTATCTCAGTGGGTGCCCACTCTGTGGGATTCTTATCTGCTAAAATACCAATTAGCCACAGGCTCCCAGACTCCTTGGAAGACAGGGAGGGAAGCCTGGGAGAATGTGCATGAGAATTAGTTACAGAAGAATAAACATAGTGGGTTCTTAGAAGTCCAGGAAGCCTAGTGGTGTGTCAGTTTCAGCTGTCTCCAGCCATGAGACAGCTCTGTCAGTTTCAGCTCTCTCCCAGTTGTCAGCTACAGCCCATGAGATAGTGATGTAAGTTTCAACTCTTTCCAGTCCTGAGACAGCCATGTCATCTTCAGCTCTCTTCCAGATTGGTCAGTTTCAATTCTCCAGCCATGAGATAGCTATGTTAGTTTCAAGTGTCTCCAGCCACCAGACAGCTTTGTTGGTTTCAACTCTCCCAGACTGGAGACGGCTATGTCAGTTTCAACTCTCTCCCAGGTATATTAGTTTCAATGATCTTCAACCATGAGACAGCTGTGTCAGTTTCAGCTCTCTCCAGCCATGAGACAGCTGGCCCAAATTCAGGGTTAAGTCACTGTTTTGAGAAATGTTCATTTCTTTCCAAGAGCTAGATAAGGGTGGAACCTTAGAAGAACTAGCCAGACCCTTAGAATCAAACCAACTCCAGGTGCTAAATATTTCAGGAACACTTCACAGCAGGTACTTTTTTGAATAACATGAGAATCAGCCGTTCTCCATTAGTTGATGGTCCTTTTTGGGTGTCAACAGATGATGCTAAAGAGAGTGAGGTTTCTCTTCTTTTTGGAGAGACACAGGGCACACATCAAATGAGGTTCAAATGAGATAAGCCATAAAGTTATATATAATTGCTAGCTGTTGTTAAGTCAACACCTCATTTTACATATGAGGAAACAGGTTCAAAAGGGGAAGCATCTTGCTCTAGATATTAAGTGGCAGAGCTGGAATTTGAATCCAGGACCTTTGATAGCCAATTCAACACTGCCACTTAGACTGTCTCAGAGAGCGCCCTAGATGTGAGTCAGGAGACATTTCATCCTATTCTATACCACCAGTTAGCTGTAAAACTTTGGGCATATTCCTTCTCTGCTTTATTTTGGTTTTTGTGCTAATCTCAGTATCAGAATATAAAGGGGGGAGGTTTGGGGGGAAAACTAGACTGATTAAGTTATCCATAAAATGAGAGGGTGGGACTTGAGGATTTAATGTCTACTCCCTCCTTCCTGGTCCTTAGTTCTGTCCCACATTTTAGGCAGGCTGCCTTTGACTTCTCAGGACTTCACATAACTTGGATTAACGTTGATGACTTCAATCTAAGATCTCTTTTGGGTGATTCTTTGACCTCAAGTATTGGATAGGAGGAGCAGTATATGTAAAGTACTTTTGCAAGCTTTAAAAAAAGTGGTGTAGGAATCTATTGTCAGCTCTAATTTTAAAGAATGAACTTCTGAAATGAAAACTATAACCAAAACCCCACTTTCTCTTCTAAAATGTTTTAATTTCTCTTGCTTCTAGGACAGATTTTGGTTGATTGGTGACCAAAGGAAAAATGCTCTTGGAACTTTTATAAATTTGTATAAAATGGGAGTTCATCTATATTGACTAAAATGCCACATTAAAAAAAAACCTTTTGATTCATTGTTTTTTTCTGATATTGCTTGTGTTCACATAATCAGAAACATGTTTTCAGAACCATCTCCTTAATTCTCAATATCTCTGAAGGAGGCAGAATGGAAAGCTTATTATTCTTTCTGTCTCGTGGCTAAAAGAAATGCAAGCCTAGACAGGTGAGGTGACCTTTCTCAAGGTAACTTCCTAGTAATGGGAGCCTGTGTCATCAAAGGTTTCTGAGGCTTCACTGAATGTACAGGCAGAACTTTCTTCTCTTTATGAGAATACTTATTTTTAATAGAATCACCCCTCTCCCCCTCCCCTCCATTCTTATAGAATCTAAGTTCTTAAGGGCAGGGAGTATTTTTTTTTTCTCTTTGTTCATTTATTTGTTGGAGAATGGCCCTTGTGTCAGTTTCTTCTATCTCAGAGTTTTATTAGAGATGTTTGATGCAAAGATTCCAGCCCCCCACCCCCACTCCATGGTTGTTGTTTTTTTTTTTCCCAACTATATTAATTTAGTTCATGGAGAAGGCTTTAAAATTTTCTATAGTCCTGTTTCCTAACATGGTGTCTAATTCATAGTAGGCATTTGGTAAACGTGTGTTGAATCAAGTCCTAGAACTTGTGGATTTTCTTTTTTTGAGGTAGGTTAAAGTTTACTGGAAAAACTTGAAAGTATAGTAACTCATTGATTGTTCAGATTCTGTTGTGAATTGGAGAGAAATGTGGCGGCTTCGCTATTTCCCTGCCTTTTGGTTATTTTAGTTATTTGGAAATCTGCACCCCCAGTTGCCCATTCCAGAAACTGACTCCTCAATAATTTTGAGAATCTTCTCTTTTCATAGGGCCCTGTGATTTAGAGTTGGCAGGTACCTAGCCACCGTGGTCGTCTGGTCTGACCTCATCGTTTTCTGTCTTTGAAGCCCTAGGAAGTTAAGTTTGTAAGTGACTGAAGTCAGTTCTTTGTGCTCTCTCCTTACGTGTGTTCATTCATGTTTCGACACAGAGCTTGGGATAAAATTAGCCCAGGCCCTAATTCTCCTTATCAAGCAGAGCTCTTGTTGGAAAGTATGACTGCATTAAGTTGACAGGGCCTATTATGAGAAACTCCAACTCCATTGACTGCTGCTAATGAAATATTTATATAATCCCAGCTTTATGGATTAAAAAAATGGTTTAAAAAAAACCTTAATTTTATTTGGTATGCATTAAACTTTTTAGGGAATTAAAATAAGGACGAGGACATATTGACTTCCTGTCTCTTGTCCTTGTCCCTGTATTTCTTGCCTGAGGCCGGCCCCTATTTTGTGGTTTTTCAGGCCTGTTTGTCTTCTGGGTAAGGAGTAGATGACTAACTCTAAATCCGGAGGCAGAGCTAAAACATGAAATGTGCTGCATAACCTTTGAAAATAGAATCCATCTCCCTAACCCTGGAGGAAGTGCACACACCCACATTGTTATTTCCCTAAGTCCTTGAATGGGCAAAATGCATTCTGCATTCCAAGGGAAAGGCTTAAACTATCAGTGTGACATTGGCTCAGAATATTTAACCTTGATGAGACTCAGCTCTTGGGCAATGGCTGGACTCAGGCATTTTTAAGGGAAAAGTTCTTAATCTGGGGGGTGGGGAGGGTCTGTGAACTTTTAATATATATTTTCGTAACTGTTTTACTGTAATTGATTTCCTTTGTACTCCTGTGTATTTTATTTTATGCATTTAATAACATTCTTCTGAGAAGGTGCCCATCTTAAAAGTTAAGACTCCTTGCTCTAAGGCAGCAGTTCTCAACCTGTGGGTCGCGACCCTTTCACAGGGGTCACAGGGATCCCCTAAGACCATCAGAAAACATTTATTTCCGATGGTCTTAGGAGCCGAGACACTGCTCCTCTGTCTCCAGGCTGGTCTGCCGGCATGCAGATATACCCACATACGAGTATTAATTAAGAAGGTTGAGAACCACTGCTCTAAGGTCTCTTGGAGTCTGTGATTTTAAATACTCATCATTGCCATGCAAAAGCCAGGCCTTTTTCCCTGACTCTGGATCAGTTGGATTGTGTGCTAGGACCTTGGATCATATGGTCCCTGTACATTGACTGACTTTGGGTAAGACACTTCCCACTCCCTGATTCAATTGCTCCATTGACAAAATAAAGAAGAGTAATAGCTTTCTTTGCTCAAAGGGATGGGCTTAGGATATTGTTATCAGAGGAAGTTTTAAAATAAAAAACTCCAATACCTTTGTGGACGAATAAAATAATATGGAAAATGCTTTGAACTCCTTAGAGACTGGTCATACACAAGTTATTTTATGCATCCAGCCTTTGGTGCTCGGAATGCCTTTTTGCATAAAAACAATGGTCAGCCCATCAAAAGTTATTGATTTTTGCTATTATTCGGGGTGTCCCAAAAATCTTAGTGCAGTTTTGAAGCTTTAGTAACTTTGAACCTTATTTGTTTTCAACTTTAAACCTTATATAGTTTCACTATACCCTGTATAGCATGTGAAGGTTTGCAAAATATTTTATAGATATTATGCAATTGACCTCCTTGACAACTCTGTTAGGTAGGTGTTACAGGAATTCAATCAATGAAGCTTTTATTTTTGCTTTAAACATTTTTAAAATTTATTTTATTTTTAATTTATGGAATAAAACAAACATTTCTGTAACAGTATAATTTAAAAACTGATGATTGCACGCAGAACTGCAAATCTGTTATGTGTAGCTTGCTATTCCTTTTAAATATATGTTCTAAAATATTTACAGCAGCTCTCTTTGTGGTGGCAAAGAACTGGACATTGTGGGCATGTCTGTCAGTTGGGGAATGGCTGAACAAGTTGTGGTGTATGAATGTAATGGAATACTACTGTGCTATAAGAAGTGAAGTGCCCGACGATCTTCAAAAAAATAAGTATTTATTAAGTGTTTACAATGTGCCAGACACTGTGATACCGTGAGTTATACAGGGGATACAAAAAAGGCCTGCCTTCAAGGAGCTCACGTTCTATTGGGGAGACAAATCCTTTTCCTTAAAATACTTAAAGACAAGGATGATGTCTGTTCCCCCTTCCCCAAGTCTTCTCCAGGCCAAGCAACTGTCTTCAGATGACAGGAAGTCTAGGCCTTTCATTATCATGATAGGCTTCTCCAGGACACTCTTTTAACTTATCCTGAATCTTCCCAAAATGTGGTTCCCCCAGTACTTCAGGTACAGCAGGATCAGGGCCGAGATCTTTGGTAGGATCAGCCCCAGTACAAGATGCTGTGTGTGCGTGCTTCATTTGCACACCTCAGTATTGACTCACTGGAGCTGTTAGCCAACTGTGTGTGCCTCCCCCACTTGTACTTGTGAAGCTGATTGTTTTTAGCCCAAGTGGAAGACTTTCCATTTATCTCTGGTAAGTTTTTTCCGACTCAGTTTTTCCCAGTGTTCCAGCCCTTCAGGATCTTTTTATATCTTGACTCTGCCGGGTTAGTAGTCTCTCCCTACTTTGTGTTATCTGCGGCTTTGATAAATCCATCATCTCTGGCTTTATCCAGGTCACTGATAAAATGAGTCAATAGCACAGGACCAATAGTGATCGACATTTATGTAGCATTTTAAGATTAGCCAGGTGCTCTTAATATAGTTTACCTCGCATCAACCCTATGATATGGGACTTTAAAAAATAATTAGATTTTTGGGTCCAGACAGGTGATTTTATCAGTTTGGGGACCTAGAAGGATACTTATCAGCATCTGCTTACAGAGTTGCTCAGAGCCAGTGAGAGACTAAGTCGCCTGACTGTGTTCCCACGTAATTAAGTGCCTACTATGTGTTCAGACAATGAGCTAAGCATTGGGCATGCAAAGAGAGGCAAAAAGTGGTCTGTCTTCTAGGAGCTCTCAGTATAATGGAGGAAGACAGCATGGAAACAACTTAGTACAAGAAATATATACATGCCCACTCAACTATGCAGAAGGGAGGCACTGAGATTAAGGAGGACCAGTCAGAAACCCGGAACTGAACTCAGTTCCTCCTAACTTGGAAGATCATTGAATCATTGCCTTAGAACAGGAAGGGCCTTTAGAAAACATCCAGTCTAATTTTTACAGTTAAGGAGGCAGACCCAGGGATGCAAAAAATTGTCCAAGGTCACATTGGAAACTAAGAGGAGACTGAGGCTAGTTTTGAACTCAGACTCTCTGGCTCTATAGGCATGACAGCTGTTATTATCCCTACTTGACAGATGAGGAAACTGAGACTCAGAGAGATGATGTGATTTTCCAGGGTCACACAGCTGACAGATGTCCAGAGTCTTCCTGACTCCACTGTGCCGCAGCATCTCAGGCCAAGCACAGATTGGGGGTGCTCTCTATTTGACATCCTTAGTGAGCAGTGGTGCTCACTCTTCATTCACTCACCTATTTGTCCATTTCCACATTTGCCATTCATTGTGTCCTTTGTGGGAGGTATGTCCACTGAGAAACATTATACTGTGGAAAGAATGGCCAGGTGTGGAGGCTGGTCTGGAGGCAGCTATGTGGCTCAGTGGCTAGAGCCTGGGAGATTTGAGTTCAGATCTAGTTGTGCTGATCCTGTTTGCTTCAACTTCTTCATCAAATGAGGATGATGCTACTATGTACTTCCCTCCCAGGGTTGTTGTGAGGATCAAAAGACACAATATTTATAAAGTATTTAGCACAATGACTGGCACGTAGTAGGTACTTTAAAAATATTTCATCTAAAACAAACAAACAAGAAATCTAGATGTTGGAAAGGAAGCCACTTGACTGTTGCACCAATGAAGAGAGGACTATAGGTTGGACATTTGTTGATGACCTTTTGACTGGCCACAGATCAGATTGGTTGTGTCTTTGCCTGGCATGAGAAGGGATGTTGGATTCATGGGTGCCCACTGGGAGGGGGGATAAGGAAGGTGACAGGAGTGTAGAAACCGGGAAGTAAGACCTCCCCGAAGAGACCCCATGAAGATGGAGAGTGTGCATAGAGAAGCCTCAGTGGAAGTGTGACGGGCTTAGTAGGCTGGAATGGAAAGAGTGCCCAAAGTTGAAGTTAGGGAGCCTAGGTCAGTTGTGAGATTGGTACAGGATGCTGGCTTATAGAGCTAGTGCTGAAGGTGACCTTGAGCACTGACCTTGGGGGTCAGGACTCCTGGGCTTGAGTACAAACTCTGTTACCTTGAGCAACTCAACAAAATCTTTCTTACACCTAAGTTTGGGGACAGTAATACTTGGGGGCGTAGAATTCAGATCTGGAAGAGACCTTTGACACCTTCTAGTGCAGCGGTTCTCAACCTGTGTGCTATGTTCAATTTATAACAGTGAAAATACATCCTGCATATTGGATATTTATATTACGATTCGTAACAGTAGCAAAATTACAGTTATGAAGTAGCAACGAAAATAATTTTATGGTTGGGGGTCACCACAACATGAGGAGCTTTATTAAAGGGTAACGGTATTAGGAAGGTTGGGAACCACTGCTGTGCAACCCTCTCATTTGACAGATGAGAGCACTGGGGCCCAGATCTGATGGCTTCTTTTGCTGAACTATCACTTACTACAAGAGAAATTTTTTTGTTGAGGAGGGAGGGAGTAAGGGCAGTGATAGTTATATTTTTTAACCAGACATAAAGTGGTTGTTTAAACAACCTAGCATAAAAGAAACGGTAGGCAAGAGAAGGAGTGGGTTGCCCAAGGTCATATGAGGCAGTCAGTGCCAGAATCGTATGGAGAGGCAGGTCCTCTGACTTGAAATCCAGTGCTCTTTTTACCCCGTTCTAGGACTTTGCCTCACACAACTGTTATGGCGAGTGTAATCATAGGTCACTGGGGCTGGAAGGGGCGTCAGAAGTCGAGTTGATGCCCCTCAAGCTGAGCCCTAGAAAGCTGAAGAGACCAAGGTTACCCAGGGGTCCAGTTAACAGTATGAGCTGAGATCCTCTAACTCCAGATCCAGTGCTTTCTGACGTCATGAGGGTCAAATGAGATGGTATTTGTACCCGGCTCATAGCAGGCACTTAATAAATGCTTGTTCCTCCCTCTCTCCACTGCTTTGCAAAATACAAAGTGCTGTAGAAACCAGCGCTGGCATTATTATCATCTCGGACAAATTGCTCCCCTTCACCGCCTGTAAAATGAGTGCAGGGTTGGGCTGCATGGCCCCTGTGGTCCCTTTTAGGTGCATGGCTCTTACGCTGAGCTAAGCTGGGCTACAACAAGAGATGGTGTGTGCTCTTACCAGACACGTTTCTGGGCTACCTTCTTCTGAAGGCACATGTAGTTAGAGTACACATTTCTGCTTGTATACATTGTCTTGTTGCCTCTTTGACAAGAATGAAACCTTTTTGAGGGCAAATAGAGTTTCAATTTTGTCTTTACCTTCCCAGTGCCCAGTACAGCATCCAGCACATAATAGGATTATAGGATCATAGATTTAGATCTGGAAGGGACCTTCGAGGCTGTGCAGTCTAACCTCCTCCTCATCTTACGGGTGAGGAAACAGATTACAGGCTCATATAGTAGTAAATGGCCAGGAGGGGGAAACGGAGCCGCATCCTCTGACGATAAAGCCATTTGTCTTTCCTCTGTACCGTACTGTATCGATCGAATGGTTCCCATCAGGCAGATGGAAAAACACTGAAAGCTTGGAGTGACCTGTCCAAGGTCACGTTGCACATGTCAGCTGTACTGTAAATCCTATGATAAAGGTCAAGCTTTCCCCCCTGCACAATCCCCCCTTTCCCTCACTGAGTCTGTGGTACTCATGTGAGTTGCTTCAGTGGCTCCCTGGGTGCCGTCCACGTCCCAGGGCTCCTGTTCTTCCTGCCATACCACATTCCATCGCTATTCACCCGAGCGATCAGTAGCTGCTTGTATTTTTAGCTGGTTCAATGTGACAGCTTTGTCCTAGGCCCTGGGCAAGGACCACAACAGTGGGAGGCTGCTACCACCTGAGGTCAAGGCTACTGAGAGGTCAGGGTGGCCTGGGCTTGGTAAAAAGGCCTGAGCGAGAAACTGTGGAGGAAGGCCAAAAGTATTATCTGAGGAAAGGCTGGTGGTACTAGCAAGATGCACAAGACAAGAAAAGTGGAATTGCAGCATCTGAGAAGTGTGAGGGACCTCGCTGGCCAATCCAATCCAGGAAAGGAATCACCACCATAACACCCCCATAGGTGATCTTCCAGGCTCCGCTTGAAGACCTTAAGGAACCTCCCACTTCTGAGCCAGCCCATTGATTCTACTTTGGGACTGCTCAGAATGATAGGAAGTTTTTCTTGCTATCAGGCCTAAATTTTTCTCTTGGTGACATTCTTCCATTGCTATTCACTGTAAGGAAGGGAGAGAAGCCAGCAGTTCTTAGAAAGAGACCACAGAAGCCATCATTCTAAAGTTCCTGGGTTCCATTTGTACAGATAGCCCTTCTTCCCCTCCACTCCCCACCCTGAGTGCTTGGAAGTTTACAAAGCACTTTACTTCCATTATCTCACTCAAACCTCCTTGAAACTCTGTGAGATAAAAACTGGGTATTTTAATTTTCATTTTCTGGAAGAAGAGACTGAGGCTTAGAGAGTATTAATAGGGAGTGATACTGAAATTCTTTGTTGTACATGCCTATCCATGTACACATCATTGACCTGGATAGAATTTAAGCTCTCTGAGGGCAGGATTTGTTGTTGTGCTTTGTATCCCCAGTGCTAGCATAGTGCCTGGCACTAAATCCATGCCTGATACATGCTGGTGATTGATTGGTAAGTCCATATTTCTTGAGGTGCTGGAGGATTAAGAATCCTGGGTTTTCCAGTGAGTGCCCAAGGGCACCTCACCCTTATAGGACTGAGAGTTGAAAAGGATCTTAGCTCCTTTGATCCAATGCCATCACTGTACAGATGAGGAAACTGAGACCCAAAGAGGCATAGGGATTGGCCCCAGATCATACAGCAGTGAGTTGGCATCAGTGCTGGACTTGTCTCAGCTGGGACACAGATGATTCCTGAGATCCCATTGTCAGGAGAACCAGGGTACGCCTGGAATCGTCTCGCCCACTCTGTTCATTGGTGAGACAGGGGAAGCCGAGTCTGGATTGGCTGGCTTCTGAGCTTCCTTCCAGCTCTGGTTCTCTTATGCTAGGAAATAGGCAGGTAGCAGCTCACTGAGAGGCCATGGGAGTCAGTCAGAGCTGGGCAGAGTGAGGAGGCTTCAGGTCTTATCTGAAGGAACAAGCCCTCTGACACAAGCCCGCCCTGTGGGAAGGCACCAGAGGGTTTCGCGGGTGTTTTTTTGTTCACACACCCTGTTCAAGCATTGCTAGAACCTCTCGCGAATGCAGGGCCCCATGCTGGGTGGACAGAAGTAGCAGGGGCATGAGCTGGGTACACAGAACGCCTTCAGGTGACCTCTGGCAGATGCTTTTCTGCAGCCTGTGTCCGTGAGGACAGCATGATTTAGCCTAATTGAGTAATCTAATGCCGGGGGGATGCCGAGGGGAGGAGTGAGCGGAGTCAGGTGGGGCCAACCATGGAAGATGATGGCCAGGGGAAGGTGAGTCACTGACTGGCACTGGAAGGTGGGGAGCAGACCCTTCTCATATGAGAGAGAGGATATTCCGGGTAGTGTGGGGAGTTGAAGGAGCAGCCATGGGACTGGATGTGTGGGAATGGGCAGGTCATGGAGCTTTGGGGAAGAAGCTCAAATCACCAATGAGGCAGAGTCCCCAGGTGGAGGGAGTATGGTCTGAAGACCTGAGTTCAAAACCTGGCTCTGCTGCTTGGGTCAATCATTCCACCTTCTCTGGGCCTCTTTTCAACTGGGTAATCTCCAAAGTCCCTTATTTCTGATTCTCTGACCCCACCCCCACTCTGTGCCAAGACTGGTGTGAATGCAGTCAGAGTATTTGGCTGTAGGGGGTCTTTTTTGTGCCAGCCTGTCCCACTCTCAGAGAACTGGCAGCCTTCAGTCAGAGTTCCTTCTGTTCTTAAAAAGAAAAAAAAAACCACCTTGTTGATCTCTTTTGTTTTCAAAAATCACCTTTATTTCTAAACATGCACCTCCCCTTCCCCATCTGTCAAATTACTCCTCACAATAAAAAATTTAAAAAGAGAAAATGAAATACTTTACTGAAACTAAGAGATGCTTCATGCCCCTGGGACCTCCTCTACCCTGGCAAAGACCCCTTCTATTCTGAGCAGAGATGGGAACAAGGAGAGGAAAGAGCTTGTATTTTAAGCAGGAAATGGGGTCAGGCCCTTGGTTAGGGAGAAGGAAGCTAGGCCAGTTGGAGGCTGTAGCAGTGGTTCTTGTTGGGGGCCAGGGCCTTAAGAAAATCGGATCTGGCCTGCCCTTCCTCCCCTGGAAGACATGAAAGAGGGGAGTGAGCCGAGCCAACAGCTTGTGACTGGCCTGGACCTTGCCAGAGGGCGAAGCATCTCCGGATGCTGTGCGCACGGGAAGCAGGAAGCCCGAACCCTCTGCTCATATAATAAGGACAGAGCCTGTGTTCCCAGGCCATCCCTCTTCAAGTAACACAGAGCTGGGGCAGGGCTGAGTCATTCTCCTAATATCCTGGTGGGAAAGGTCTCTGGCCTCAAAAGACAAGAAGATCTGAGTTCAAAACCCTCTCCTGCCCCTTAGTGCTTGTGTGACCTTGACCAAACCACCTCTCTGTGACTTGGTTTCTCATTTGTAAAATGACAATGTTGGATGCAGTGACCTCTGAATTCTCTTCCAGCTCTGTCCTCTCCTCCTGAGTCACACCTGGATTTATATAAGTCTTGATTCAAATACCTACGTCCTCTCTCTACCCTTCTGGGTCTCTCCTCTGTAAACTGGGTATTAGGACATAGGTGAGCTAATATCTGTGTAGTGCTTTAGAATCTACCTAAAACTATTACTCGTATTAGTTGGAGAAGCAGGGTCTTTGTGGTTCACATTTCGAGGGCTGTTTAATACTCAGAAGGATCCAGGAACTCCTTGGTAGGGAGGTCAATTGGAGCCTTGTCCTTCTGTCTTTCCATACACTCCCCAAATTGAGTCCACTCAATGTGCTTTAAAAATAAGCTTTAAAAAATTTCCTCTGGGCTTCAGTTTACTTTGCTGCAAAATGGGATGATAGCGTTTACTAGTTTTTGTAAGTAGTTTTTTTTTAAAGATCCCTAGTCAAGTAGACTGTTCTTGGATTGTGGCCCTTGGAGGGAGGGCAGTAGGTAATGAGGTGGTGTGATCCAGGGTTAAGCCAGCAGTGTCTAAGAAAGGGAGGTGCCCTGGGAGGAGCAGCTGAAGGGCCTCAGGGATGTTTACTGTGGAGAAGAGGAGACTGGGGGGGGGGGAAGGAAGCGTGACAACTGCTTTCAAGTATTTGGAGGCACTAGGTTTGTGGAAGAGGGATGCATTAGGCCTGGATCTGCTGGGCCCCAGGAGTAATATGTGGGAAGCAGAGAGAGACAGATTTAGTCTTGTTTATGATAAGAAATAATTTAGAATCAATTGTTAAAACTGTCCCCAAGTGAGACAGCTGCATTTTGGGAGGCTGAGGGCTCCCCATCACCAGAGATCTTCAAACAGAGGCTGGATTGCTTACAAGTGGGTGAGGGGCTTCTCAGGAGCCTCTGGGCTCCTGTGCTTGTGACCCTTGCAGCTCCTTCCCTCCCCTGAACAAGGGGACTTTTTTGAATCTGGCCTCCCAAAGGAGCCCTGGATCCTTGGGATCTTCTTGGGGGTTTGTAAATTTCTTTCCAACTTAGACCCCTCACTGACAAGGCTGGCTTAGTTAGAAAGAACCCAGGGATCATAGGCCCAAAGGCCAGTGGCCACAAGCTCAGGGTGGGAGTGGCAGAGATGGGGATTTTCCACAGTCTTCTTCCCACAGGGAGAAAAATGTCCAGATCTCTTGCTATTACTGTAGTAGCTTTAGGAAGCTGGACCCTGTCTCTAGATGCTCAGGCCGCTTTGGGGGCAGGCTGCCTTGTCCAGGTCAGGCTTCCTGCCCTTTGCTGTTGCTCTGGCCTGGAAAATGAGAGGCGAGTGGTGGAGGTGGCCCTGGAGAGTATTAAACTGAGTGTGGAGCCAATCTGGTTTGGTTTATTAGTTGGGAGGCCTGGGGCCAGGGAGCTTGGCACACTGCTGCAGCTGGGGCTGGGCTGGCTTTGGTTTCATTTTGAGGTTCGTAAATTTTTCAAGCTGAAATGGACCTTAGAAATTAATATCCCCAATCCCCACATTTTACAGAGAAAGAAACTGAGGCCTCGGAGAGAAGAGACTTGTCCAAACTCCCCTCCCCCCAATCCTCAGCTAATGGATAGAAGCATTTTATCCATATTAGTTATTGGTGCTAGCAGTAGTGGTAATGGTGAGTCATTAATGGAAACGTTTTTCTTCTCATCAAGAATCATTGTATTAACAACCTTGCTGCCTCTAGGAATTGTAAGAGGGCCAGTGCCCTCCCCTTCCACTAGGTGGGCAAATCAACTTCAGTTTTCTCCTCTGTAAGATGGGGACGATCTCAGCCCTTCCAGGTTGTTGTTTGGTATGCACAATGCTTTGGGAAGTCTCTATAATGCAGGCCGTCACTGATACCTCTGTATGTCTCTATTGTCTTCTCCAGTGGAATGCAAGCTCCTGACTCAGTGCTTGATAAATGATTTGTTGGTTGTTTAATTGACCCATTGCTCTGGACCTGCTAGTTCATCTGTTAGGAAATTCTACACCCAGGAGGGAACAGGGAGGAACAGTTTTTCTTTTCACACACTATACCTTTGAATCTGGGGTGGAGGGACCCAGTTTTCCAAAGCCTGGTCTGAACTAAGAGGGTATTTACTTTGCATATGTCCAGCCTAGGGAGTGGCGTTTTAGGACATTTCTCATTTCATTGATGGCTAAAGGCCACCCACGTGCTCATTCCTGATGCTGGATGCAACCACTATGACTGCTGTTAGCACTGTGATCACCAGTAACTGATGTATGTATGCACAGTACTTTCAGGTTTTCAAGATTTGTTTACATCCTTAATCTGATTTGAGTGACAGAGGAGTACTGTGGGTCAGTATCCAATCAAGAAACATTCATTAATCCCTTACCTTGAGGGTCTCAGGGCTGGGGACTGAAAATCAAAAGTGACAAAATTCATGGGGTGTGCAGTCCCATCCAGGCTTCTACCAGGACACCTGGGCTTACTCATCTTGCCATCTGCTTTGCTGCCTACCAGGAGCAGGCACCCTGCTTGGGGACCTCTATGTACCAAGCCCTCTAACCACAAGGGAGTTAATCCATTTAACTCTGGGATGCTGCTCTCTGTCTTGCTGCTGCCCCCTTCTTCCTACCAGGAGCAGGAACCCTCCGATGGGGACCTCTAGGTACTAAGTCCCTTCACCACAAGGAAGTTATTCCATTTAATTCTGGGCCTTTGCTTTGGGGCAAGTCTCTCCTGACTGGGAAGTGAGTGAATGAGAACTCACCTAACCTGCTCTCTCTAGCTGGCCTCAGACCATGCTCCTTCACATCCCACTTAATCTTTCGTTCACTGGAACTCCAGGGCCTCCCCAGGGAGGCCATCTGGATGTCAGGCCTGCTGCATCACGCTCCTTCTTCCACCCCTCCCTTTCTGCTATCTGCAGCTCTTGCTTTAGAGAGAATCATCAAATCAACATTACCATTGCTACTGGAAGGAGCACAATAATTGACCATCCCCAGAGGAAAACTCCCCATCCTAGCCTCCAGTCCCCTGGTTAGACTGTATCTCCCTCCCCCAGTGTGAACTCCTAGAAGACAGAGACACTTCTGTCTTTGTATCCTCAGTATCCGGCCCAGTGCCCTCCCCATAGTAGGTGCCTAATAAATGCTTGTCCATTGACTGGGCTTGTAGGTACATCTTCCATTTCTTTAGCACTTCGTGGTTTGCCAAGTGCTTTCTTCACAACACTGTGAGGTGGGTGGGGGGAAGAATTATTGCCCTCATTTCACAAATGAGGACCCTGAGGCTCAAGGAGCTGAGTAGCTAGTTAAGTGTTGGGAGTGGGATTTGCACTCAGCCCTCTCCTGATTCACAGTCCTAGACTCCTTTTTCCATATCGTTCCAGCTCTGGTAGGAGAAAGGATGTGTACGCAGAATAACTGTGATTTAGACGGTAATGGGGGAAGGAAGAGAGTTTAGAATCCCTTTGGGTTAGAACTGTGAAGTTTCATGGATAAGGGGGTGCCGAGCTGGGCCTGAAGAGGTGAAGAAGACAGGCCATTCCAGGAAGAGGAACAGCATGTGCAAAGATACAGAGGTGGCAGGCGCCCACTAAATATGTCAGTGTGGCTGAAATTTGGAATTGGGAGAAAAAGGTCTGAAAGGTTGGTAGAAATCAGTCTATAGGAGCCCTAATGGTAAGCTGAGGGACTTACATTTTGTTGGGTAGGCAGTGGAGAGGGGGGGAGAGGTGTGGGTGTTGAAGGGAGCAGTGTGATCCAGCCCTGTGGGGAAGTGGGAAACAAGAAGCAGAGAAACCCATTAGGAGGCTGTTGTAGATAGCCAGGGCCTGCTCTCATGTGAGTGTCAGGGAAGGGAGACATTTTGGAGGCATAGGTAGAATTGACTTTACAGTTACTTGGGTGGTGAGCAGAGGTGGGGGGTAGGGCAGGAGGGAGAGAGAGAGAGATATGGAGAGGAAGACGAAAGAGAGATGGAGAGAGACACACAAACGGAGGGGAGGGAGAGAGAGAGAGAGATGGAGAGAGACACACAAACGGGGGGGGGGAGGGAGAGAGATGGAGAGAGACACACAAACGGAGGGGAGAGGGAGGGAGAGAGAGAGAGAGATGGAGAGAGACACACAAACGGGGGGGGAGGGAGAGAGATGGAGAGAGACACACACAGGGACAGAGAAGGGGTACAGGGGGGAGAGAGACAGACACACACAGAGGGAGAGAGAGAGAGAGAAGAGAAGAATGAAGAGTGAAAGGTGATAGAATTCAGAAATTTGGAGATGGTCTCCATCAGTAGTCAGTAAACATTTGTTTTTTACCTGTTATGTGCTAGACATTGTGCTAAGTGCTGGGGATACAAGTATGTACAAAAAAGAGAGATAGTCCCTGCCCTCAAGGAGCTTACAATCTAATGGGGAAAGATCCCTCACAAAAGGAAGCTGCAAGGGGAGTGATAGGTGGTAGAGTACTATCAAGGCTGATCTTCCTGGATGATGGGTGAAGTTATCCCAGTAATGAGCTTCCTAGGGCAGGTAGAAAAATCTATCAAGAGAAGTCCCAGAGCAGTGCAACCAGGTGATAAACAGAAATGGAGACATTAGGAAGACGGATAGATGTAGGGGAGAAGATGGTGAATTCAGTTTGGATGTAGAATGATCCAATTCAGAGCTGTAAGGCTCCTCGGAGGCTACCTAGTCCAACACCCATTTCACAGATGAAGAAGTCAAGGAAAGGTTAAGTGTCCAAGGTCACCCTGATGTTGTTTTGTTGGTTGGTGGGACAATTCAGGGGGAGAAGTTGAGAAGGCAGTTGAAAATGCGAGGTAAAGCATTTGGGGAAGAGAAGTAAATTTGGGATTCATTGGCACAGAAGTCATGGATGTGGCTGAAGGTTGAAGAGCAGAGGGGGGGCGGGGAGTAGCTTTAATTTAACAAGCATCTACCCTGAATCTCAGAATTTGAGAGCTGGAAGGGTCCTCAGCAGCCATCTTGTTCAGCGTGGACATTTCTACCAAGGGGTTATCTAGTCTCTGCACAAAGGAAGCAGAATCCATCAAACAACCTGTTTTTCTTTGGTGGTTGTTCATTCATTTTGGTTGTGTCTGACTCTTGGTGATCTCATTTGGGATTTTCTTGGCACAAACTCTAGAACGGTTTGCCATGTCCTTCTCTAGTTTATCCCCATTTTATAGATGAGGAACTGAGGCAAATGGGGTTAAATGACTTGCCCAGTCACTGCGGAAGGAAGTTAGGTGGCACAGTGGATAGAGTGCTGAAGTCAGGAAAACTTGTCTTCCTGTTTCCCTCACTTTCCTCATCTGTAAAAGAGCTGGAGAAGGAAATGGCAAATCCCTCTAGCATCTTTGCCAAGAAAACCCCAAATGAGGTCTGACTGAAAAATGATGAACAAACACTTGCCCAGGGTCACATAGCTAGCAGGTGTCTGAGGTCGGATTTGAACTCAGATCTTCTGGGCTCCAAACTTGGTGCTCTATCCATTGCGCCACCTAGCCACCCTAGATGCTTAATAAATGCTGCTTGACTGACTCAGAGGCCTCTAAGGTTCCTACTAGTTTTTTTAAAATTAGTTTGTTTACTTTTATCTTACAAGATTCAGTTCCACAATCCCTTGAGTTTCAAATTTTCTCCCCCCCATTCTTCCCATGGCAGCATTGCAATCAGGCATAGGATCTGCAGGTACTTTCATATTAGTCGTAAGTTGGGTTGTTTAGAAGGGTTGTAACCATTGGAAAGAACAATGGGAAAGAGGAAGCAACAAAATAAGAAAAAGAGTAAGTAATTTGCTTCCACCTGCATTCAGATGCCGCATCGCTTTCTCTAGATTTAGACCTCTCTCTCCATCATGAGTCTTTTGGAGTTGTCTTAGAGCCTTGCATTGCTGAGAAGAGTCCAGTTTATCAAAGCTGGTCATCACACATACGCTGTGTCTGTCCTTGTGTACAAATTTCTCCTGGTTCTGCGCTTCTCACTCAACATCAGTTTGAATAAGTCTCTCCAGGTTATTATGAAGTCTGCCTGTTCCTCGTTTCTTAATAGCATAGTATTCTGTTGCATTCATATACCCCAACTCGTTTAGCCATTCCCCAATTGATGAGCATCCCATGGATGTCCAGTTCTTTGCCACCACAAAAAGAGCTGCTATAAACATTTTTGTATATATGGGGCCTCTTTCCACTTCTGTGTTCTCTTTGGGATACAACTTGCTGTGGAGCGAGTGCGGAGAGCGGGTCATTGAATATAAGACTGCGGACCGAGCCGGACTGACCATGGGCAACGTGGAGAAGGGCAAGAAGATCTTCGTGCAAAAGTGCGCCCAGTGCCACATGGTGGAGAAGGGGGGCAAGCACAAGACCGGCCCCAACCTGCACGGGCTCTTCGGCCGCAAGACCGGCCAGTCTCCGGGCTTCTACATGGACGCCAACAAGAACAAAGGCATCACCTGGGGTGAGGACATGCTCATGGAATACCTGGAGAACCCCAAGAAGTACATCCCCGGCACCATGATGATCTTCGCGGGCATCAAGAAGAAGGCGAAACGCTCGGACTTGATAGCCTACCTCAAGAAGACCGCCAACGAGTGACCGCCGCCTTATTTATTAGGAGAAGGAGAGGCCTCAAGAGGTTTCCTTTCTTTTTTTACCTGTATCATAACTACCCTATTTAAAGTGTTTTCATCCACCAGAGAATTCTGATCATGAATGGCTGTTTGCAGATGTTGTTCAGTCCTAATAAAGGAATGGTCCTCCTTGCAGCCACAAAAAAAAAAAAAAGTAGGAGTAGGAACGTAGTAAGCAAGGGAGGGGGAAATGTGAGCATTTTTTTTTTTTTTGACAGCTGACCATTTAGTAAAAACAAGACTAACCTTTACATAGCTTTGGATACCTGGATTAGAAAAGGGAAATGTTCCTTTCCTCCCCTCTAGCTTATTCCTTAGTCTAGCATGCAGACTACTGCTCCCCCACCCATTCCCATTTTCTAAATCTACAGGGAACAGAATCTTGCATAAGGAATAGAGGCAAGTTCTAACATGGATCTCTTAGGACATAAAAACAGGTGTCTCGGGTACCAATTGATTGTCAGTTGGTGGTGACAAGTAGGTCCAATGCTATAAAAGGTGAGTGTCTGGCAGAACACAATTCCATAGGAATCCTGGCTCCACAGATGATGAGGCAGCCAATGCTGATAGCACACTTATTGCTGAGAGTTTGGCTGTAAGACTTGCTGCAGGATTTCATGGCTACAAAGCCCGTGGACAACATTCTCATATATGGTGTTCACATTGATGCAGAAAGGCTGCCACTGTAGATCTGTCACCTGACAGGCAACTAAAACTCCTGTGGCACTGAGGAGGGTGTGAAATTATTTATAGCCCTTTGGGCATAGTTCCAGATTGCTCTCCAGAATGGTTGAATCAGTTCATGACTCCACCAACAATGCATTAGTGTTCCAATTTTTCCACATCCTCTCTAGCATTTATCATTTTCCTGTTTTGTCATCTTAGCCAATCTGACTGGTGAAGTGTGGTACCTCAGAGTTGTTTTGATTTGCATTTCTCTAATCAGTAGTGATTTAGAGCATTTTTTCATATGCATATAGGTATCTTTAATTTCTTCCTCCGAAAACTGCCTGTTCATATCCTTCGACCATTTATCAATTGGGGAATGACTTGTATTCTTATAGATTTGACTCAATTCTCTGTATATTTTAGAGATGAGGCCTTTGTCAGAGACACTGGTTGTAAAAATTCTTTCCCAATGTTCCACTTCTCTCTTAATTTTGGTTACACTGGCTTTGTTTGTACAAAAACTTTTCAATTTAATGTAATCAAAATGATCCATTTTGCATGTCATAATGCTCTCTAACTCTTGTTTGGTCATAAAATCTTCCCTTCTCCTTAAGTCTGACAGGTAAACTATTCCTTGCTTTCCCAGATGGCTTAAACCCTCAGCCTTCATACCTAGATCATGCGCCCATTTAGACTTGATGGTATACAATGTTAAATATTGGTCTATGCCCAGTTTCTGCCATACTATATTCCAGTTTTCCCAGCAGTTTTTGTCAAATAGTGAGTTCTTATTCCCAAAACTAGGGTCTTTGGGTTTATCAAACAGTAGATTACTATAGTCATTGACTGCTGAGTCTCATGTGCCCAGTCTATTCCATTGATCCACTACTCTATTCCTCAGCTGGCACCAAGTAGTTTTGATGACTGCTGCTTTATAATACAGATTAATTCTTGTATGGCTAGGCTACCTTCCCTAGTGTTTCTTTTCATTAATTGCCTTGATATTCTGGACCTTTTGTTCTTCCAAATGAATTTTGTTACTATTTTTTCTAGCTGTATAAAGTAATTTTTTGGTAGATTAATTGGTATGGCACTAAATACGTAATTTAATTTAGGTAAAATTGTCATTTTTACTATATTAGCTCAACCCAGCCATGAGCAACTGATGTTGGTCTTTAGTAGTTTTAAATCAGTGGTTATGCCTGTGATTGTTTGGGGTGACAGCCAAATTGCAGAGCAGTGAGGAAATGGAAGCGGAAGACAGTGAAGGCAAGTAGAAAGACAGTAGGCAGTCAACCAGGCTTTATTTATTCAGCATGGTCCGTGTGAGTAGGAACGTAGTAAGCAAGGGAGGGGTAAATGTGAGCATTTTAGCAGGTGGACAGGGAAGGAGCCAGTAGAAAAGGAGACTGAATATCTAAGCCAACACCGTGGACATTTATTAAATACTCCTGCATGCAGAACAGCTCTATACTTTGGGCTTTGGTCCTTTGATGGTTCTATAATCTCATCAGTGTGGCTCCTCCTTCCAGGGATCCAGATTGCAACCCATCTGTGCTCTCTCGTTCTGGTGTGTGACCTCTTGTCTTTCCTCAGCAATGGGGTCCACTCAATGTTCTGGGGACCTTACTCTGGATTTTGGCATTGGTCAGTGAAGATCAAGGTCTAGCCATTGGTTAGTGCTCATTCTCCCACAACTGGCCTTGCCTTTCTGAGCATGTTCTTTATCTCTGTCACTTCTGCTTGGTAATAAGAGGCAGCTGGTGGCTTAGTGGACAGAGCACTGGGCCTGGGGTCAGGAAGACCTGAGTTCAAATCCAACCCCAGACACTTCTTAGATGTGTGATCTTGGGCAAGTCATTTAACCTCTGATTTCCTGACAAAATGGATCTCCTGGAGAATAAAATGGCAAGCTACTCCAGTATTTTTGCCAAGAAAATCCCTGAAAAGTTGGACACTGCTGAAAAATGAGCAACACCACAAAATTAGTAGCAGTCTAGTCAAGGCCACCTAGTCTGCCATCCTTGGAATGAAGTCAACTTGAGTGCTGCAGAGACTTTCCTTTCCCATGACTGGAAGCTGGATAGCATCAGTAGAAGAGTGTGGTTGCTAAAGAGGAGACCCTTTGTTCCGCTTCTGTTATAGATGCCAACTAGCATTTTAAGCATCCACTGTATGCCAGTACTAGGGACAGAAAGTAGAACAAAACAATCCCTGCCCTCAAGGAGCTTACAGCCTAGGTGGGTAAGCCAGCATGTACATATGTAGGGTATATAATGAAGATACAAGACAGTATGGGTAAGTGGGGGGTGTGAAGAAGGCGTGAATAGCTGAAAGGGCCAGGTAAGGTATGAAGGCAGTACTTAGTTCTGAGTCAAGGATACTAAGGGGTGGAGGCAAGGAGAGATGGCATTCCAGGTATGAGGAGTAATCAAGGCAAAGGCACAGAGATAGGAGATGTGTAGGAGGAACACTAAGTAGGTCCTTGCATCTAGATCATAGGCATGTGGAGTGTATGGAGGGGAGGCAGAGGAAGAATGGAAAAACAGGAATGGCCAGGCCATGAATTGCTTTGAAAGTCAAACAAAATACTTTGTTTGATGCTGGGGGTGATAGGGAGCTCCTGCGATATATTGAGTGGGGATGGCAGGTGATGGGATCAGACCTCTGCTTTAGCAAAATCACTTTGACTGCTGTGTGGAAGAAAGATTGGAGTAGGGAAGGACCTGAGGCTATTGCAGAACTCCAGGTGTGAGTTGAGAAGGGGGTAGATGCCAGAGATTTTGTGGTGGTAGAAGTGTCAAGATTTGACATTTGGTCTTAGAGTCAGGAAGACCTGAGTTCAAATCCTATCTTAGATGCTTACTGTCTGTGTGATCCTGGGGAAGTCACTTCCTTTTTCTCTCTCAGCCTCAATTTTCTCATCTGTAAAATTAGGATAATAATAGCACCTACCTCAGAGGGTTATTTGAAGGATCAAATAAAGTCATATTTATGAAGTGCTTTGCCAGCCACAGATCACTAAATATACACTTGTGCCTCCTCCTAATAGTATTATGACTATTATTAATGAGCTGAAGGGGTTGAGGATGGCACCAAGGTTGTAAAGCTGGTATGGATCCTGCACCAGAAAAAGTGGGAGTTTGGAAGAGAGGAAGGGAAGCAGAGGCAAATGAGGGCTGTTTTGGACATACTGAATTTTGAGATGCCTCTGGGGCATCCATTTTGAAATGTCCAATAGGCAGTTGGTGGCATGAGATTGGCATGGTGGCATGGCAGAAAAGAGCCTAGGGTTAGAGATATAGACCTGGGGATTATTACCATAAAAACTAAACTCATACAAATCAATGAGGTCACTAAACTGATGAGGTCACAATGATTATAAAAGATGAGCTGGTCTCTTGCTTTCCCAGAGCTGAAAGAGAAGATGGTATAGGAAGAGGCTCTAAGCAAAATGGCAGAGGAGGACAAGGTGAGGAATGTGGCTGTGGGTAGAAGCATCTCCTGGGCTTAGACTGAAGAAGTTGAAGAGACATGGGGGTGGGGGAGGAGAAGACAGATGTCCAAGGTGTGGAAAAGGGGAGATGAAGGAAGCTACAGGCTTGAGGACCTCTGGTACTTCAGTAAAGTAGGAAGCAAGGTCATCTTGAGCTGAACCTGAGAAGAGAAGGGTTGGAACAGGTTCTTTGGAGAGTGTGACCAAAGTCAGGTAACATTGGTGAGGTCAGGAGGCAGAAATATGTAGTATACTCATTCACTTCTGCATCATTTCCTCTGCTTGGGAGAAGAGAGGAAGGGCAGCTGAAGATCAACGGGGTAAGAGTTTGTGGGTTGGGAATGAGTACCTCTTTGTAATAGTAAACCACAGGATTAAGACTAAAGGGAGAGAAGGAAAGCTGGGACAGGGTTGATGGATGGGGAAAAGAGATCATCCTGGTTCTTGGGATTTTTACCCCATCATAGATGCTATGAATCATCAATTCTTTTTTTGTTGTTGTTAATCATCTGTTTTAATTAACTTTTTTCTTTTTTTATTGTTAATTAACTTTTATTTTTAGTTTATATCATTCATTTCCATGAGATTTTGAGTTACAAATTTTCTCCCCATCTTTCCCCTACACCACTCCAAAACAGCAATCCCAGTGTATACCCCCTCCCCCAATCTGTTCTCTCCTATGTCCTCCCCCATCATCCCTCTGACTTTCTGGAAGGGCAAGATGGATCTCCCTACCCAGTGCCTGTATATCTTTATTCCCAGTTGCATGTAATTAATAATAATAATACACACACACACACACACACACACACACACACACACACACATATATATATTTAACATTTGATTATAGAACTTTAAATTCTAGATTCTTTCCCTTCTTCCCTCATCATTCACCCCCACTGGAAAGACAAGCAATTCAATACAGGCTGTATGTGTGTAGTTATGCAGAACTACAACAGACATATTGTGAAAGACTGACTATATTTCCCTCCTTTCTGTCCTGCCCCCCCATCCCATTCCATTTTCTCCTTTGTCTCTGTTCCTGTACAGA
>CM053598.1:24236186-24263343 GCA_028646575.1 Pseudocheirus occidentalis
AAATCCGGCCTCAGACACTTAACACAAAAAACTAGCCGTGTGACCTTGGGCAAGTCACTTAACCCCAACTGCCCTCCAAAAAGCAAAAAAAAAAAAGAAAAGAAAAAGGAAAAAAGAAATCAGCACAATCTATCAATATATTGAATAAATCCAAAAACAATACCTAGGGACTTCTTGCCTCCAAGAAAAGGGGGGTTGGGAGAATTCTTTCATATGTCTTTAGTAGAATCCTGCTTGATCTTTTTGTTATATTTGCTTTGGAGTTTTTGGTGTAAAGTTGTTCTTCCCATTCAAATTTGTATAGTCATGGTGTATGTCATTTCTTGGTTTGCTTACTTCATTCTGCAACAATTCATATAGATCTTTTGCTATTTCTCTGTATTCATCACACAAATCATTTCTTATAGCATAACAATAATCCATTATATTCATGTATCAGTATTTGTTTAGCCATTCCCTATTCCATGGGCCTCTACATTGTTTCCTTTTTTATTTTTTGCTATCACAAAAAGTGCTGCTATAAATATTTTGGTGTAAATTATGGAGAGTTTCTTTTCATCAATGATTGGAAAATGCATTGGAGTTCAAAGGAAATTGACATTTTAGTCTCCCTCTTTTCTTTTTACATAATTCCAAATTGCTTTCAAAATAGTTGTACTGTTTCACAGCTCCACCAGCAATGTTTTAATGTCTAACTTCCCATAACCCTTCCAAAATTTACTGTTGTCATGTGCTGTTATCTTTGCCAATTTCTAGGGTGGGACGTGAAACCTCAGGGTTGTTTCAATTTGCATTTCTATTATTAGTGATTTGGAGTATTTTTTCATGTGGTTGTGAATACTTTGCAAATCTTCTTTTAAGAATTGTTCATATTCTTTGACTACTTATCTATTGGGCAATAGCTATGGATATCTATGTGTATATTTATTTATATCTATCCATCTATTTATTTATTGTTTACATATCTTGGATACCAAACTCTCACATAAATTTAAAACAAAATCCCCTTCCCCCCGCCCCACTCAACAATTTCCCTTCTTAGGTGCATTAATTTTGTCTGTGCAGAAATTTTTCAGTTTTATGTAATCAAAGTTATTATCTTTTGTATTTGCCTCTATCTCTTCTTTGGTTAAGAATATATATCCTATTCATAACTGTGAAAGATAAATGATCTGTTTCTCTTCTAATTTTTTATGATTAATATTAAGGTCATGTATCCATTTAGAATGTATTGCAGGTAAGGTATTGGTTCCATGACTACTTCTAAGTGAAAGAAACCAAGTTTCCTTTAGAATAGAACTGCCATTTCTTTTGGGCAATATTTCATCCCAGGATGGTCAACCAAGGACCTCTAAACCATACCATATGAGGACCAGTAGAAGGAACTGAAAGTCTTTAACCTAGAGAAGAGATGACTTAGAGCCTTAGACAGAGGAGGCATGATAGCATGGAAGAGGGACTAGAATTGTGTTGGTCCCAGATGGCAGAAATGTGTGGAAGTTGCGATGGGTGGCAAGAGCCAAGGAGGCAAATTTGGGGTTGTAGTAAAGAAAAGTTTCCTGATCAGTGAGAGCTATCACCAAATAGCATGTCCTACCTAGAAGAGGAGTGGGTTCTCTCTCACTGGAGATCTTCAGTAGAATCTGTATGATCACTTGTTGGAGAGAGTTTAGAGAGGCTTCCTGACTTGGTACAGATTGGATCTGAGGTCTCCTCCAGCTGATGGACAGCAGTACTCCCTCCCTCTTCATTCCTCCTCCTTGTTTCTGGGGCATTCAAGTCTCCAGAAGCTAACCTCACTTAGTGAATAGTTGACCACCTGGTTAAGAGTAAGAATAGCTCTCATTTCTCTAGTGCTGTGAACTCCTCCCAATAACCACCTCAAATACCTATAAAATATGACTCTAAACAAATTTTAGAGCTCCAGAACCCATAAAAGTATAGAGAACCAAAGTTCCCACTGAAGACAGCCTGGCAGGTGGATGGGAAGGGCTCAATGCAGCACACTAGGATCCAAGACCAGTCAGCCCCAGGGCAGCCAGGACAAGCTGCAGCTGGAGCATTCAGGAGAGCGAATCACCAGTAGCTGTGGCAGTTTCCAGAATTATCAACCCATAAGAGCCAAGGACAAAGGGAAAGGTTAGTAGAACTTGGCTAAATTTGGGGGAGAGGGTCTGGCTGACTGCCTCCAGAGCTAGAAGCAGTCTGAAGTGGCAGCCCTGCAGCCGCCTCCACGTGGCTACTTCAGAGCTCTTGGCTTGCAGATTACAGGGGGGGGCCAAGTGATCATTCAAAGGCTAAGTGCTCTTGCCTTAGGCTGCTTGGATGGGGATCGTGGTCTTGGGTGGTAGTCCTGAGATACATGACCAATGAACCAAAGCTGATGGGGGCTGCAGAGACAGCAGCCTTCTAATAGCTTTGGCAGCTGCAAAAACCCCAGCAATTTGGGACAAAGCTCTCCCCTCTGGAAGCAAAGTTCCACAGAGCTAAAAAGTCAAGTAATTGACTGGTAACATGAGCAGGCAAAGGAAGCAAATTAAACACAGCAACCCAACTTTAGACTCCTTTTTTTGGGGACAAAAAGGATCAAAGCATGGAATGGAAAGAAGACAACACAGTCAGAACTCCTGCACCAAAAGCTCCCAAGGAAAATGTAAATGGTTATAAGCCATAGATGAACTTAAGAAGCATTTTGAAAACCAAATAAGAGAAGTGGAAGAAAAATTGGAAAGAGAAATGAGAATGATGCAAGAAAATCATGAAAAGAGAATCAACAACCTGATTGAAGAAAATAACACCTTATGGGTAGCTAGGTGGCTCAGTGAATAAAGCACTGGCCCTGGAGTCAGGAGGACCTGAGTTCAAATACACCCGTAGACACTTAACACAAAAACTAGCCATGTGACCTTGGGCAAGTCACTTAATCCCTAATTACTCTACCTTCCCCCTTCCAAAAAAAAAAAGCAAAAAAAAACCCCACCTTAAAAAATAGACTAACTCAAATGACAAAAGACGCCCAAAAATACATTGAGGAGAAGAATGCTTTAAAAAGTTGAATTTGCCAGTTGGAAAAAGAATCTTAAAAGTTTTCTGAAGAGAATAATTCCTTCATTTCTCTAGTGCTTTAGGCTATTTTTTCTTCTAATTTAAATTTTCGTTTTTATTATGAATATAACAATCATCAGAAAACATGAATATTTTGGTATGCAATGAGCAAAAAAGAACTTAAGAAATCCTGAACTCCTATTACGTTAGTTTGTTTTTTTTAAAGTTTAACAACATTTAGCATGGAAGTAACAAAATTGTCCTCTCTATAGCCCTTCTAAAACATTTGTTTTATTCTATTAATTTTAAATTTTCTATTGATGTTCTTCAATTTTTTCTTTTAAAATCTCTTACCACTCCCCACTAACTCTTCACCTAGCCCCCCAGTAAGAAGCTCTTCCTTATAACCAGTAAGCATAGTTAATCAAAACAATTTACACACTGGTCGCATCTGAAAATGGTACTTCTCATTCTGTGCCTCTACTCCATCATCTCTGTACCAAGAAGTGGGAAGCATGCTCCATCATGAGTCATGACTGATCAGATTCAAAATTATTTTGTTTTACATTCTTATGCTCGTTGTCTCTTGGTTCTATTTGTCTCATTCTGTATCACTTAATATAAGGCTTCCCAAGTTTCTCTGAATTTGCCATACTTATTATTCCTTATGGAGTAGTAATATTTCATGACATTAATGTACCAATTTGTTTGGCTCTTCCCCAATTGATGGTTACTCATTTTTTCCCAGTCCTTTTTTTTTTTCAAATAAAAGAGTATACATATATATGTATGTCTATATGTATATGTATGTATATATGTATACATACACATGTGTATAGATACAATATGTATGTATATACACACATATACACATTTTGTACACATGGCTCTCTTTATCATGTTTGGCCTCTTTGGGGGTGTTATACCTAGTAAAATTATTGCTGGGTTAAAGGGTATGCACAGTTCGCTAATTTTCTAGGATTAATTTAACATTGCTCTCTAGAATGACAAGACCAATTCACAGATCCAACAGTGAATCTATGTACCTGTTTGCTCACAGCCCTTCCAGCATTTGTCATTTTCCTTTTTTGTCAACTTTGGAACCTCAGAGTTGTTTTAATTTGCATTTGTGTTATTATTAGAGATTTGGCTTATTTCTCATATGATTGTTAATATCCTGCATTTCTTCTTTGGATATTTCCTGTTCATAATCTTCAATCTTTTATCTGTTAGGGGATGACTTCATTCTTCTATATTTGTAACAGTTCTCTTTATGTGAAGATCCTGGTTGGTTTTTCTTTTTTATGTTAAACTTCAAGTTAGCTTTTACACTCTCATCTTTCACCCTCATCAAGAAACTTCTTAATTCTTCTTCACTTTCTATCATCAGAGTGTTATCATCTACATATCTGAGGTTGTTGTTATTTCTTCTGGCAATCTTAACTCTGGTTTTTGATTCATCCAGCCTGGCATTTTACATGATGCACTCTGCATATAAATTAATCAAGTAAGGTGACGATATATAGCTTTGTCATATTCCTTTTCCAATTATAAACTAATCAGTTGTTCCATGTTTGGTTCTAACTGTTGCTTCTTGGCTCATGTACAGGTTCCTGAGGAGACAAGTCAGATGATCTGATACTCCTATCTCTTTGAGCACTTGCCACATTTAGTTGTGATCCACATAGTCAAAGGCTTTAGTGTAGTCAATGAAGCAGAAGTAGATGTTTTTGTTTTTCTGGAACTCCTTTGCTTCCTCCATAATCCAACAAATGTTGGCAATTTGGTCTCTAGTTCCTCTGCCTCTTCAAAACCCAGCCTACTCTTCTGGTAATTCTTAGTTCACATATTGCTGAAGCCTAGCTTACAGAATCTTGAGCATAACCTTGCTAGAGTGTGAAATAAGCATAAATGTTCAGTAATTTGAACATTCCTTAGTATTGCCCTTCTTTAGGATTGGAATGTAAACTGATATTTTCCATCCCAATGACCACTGTTGAGCTTTCCAAATTTGCTGGCATATTGAGTGAGATACTTTAACTGTATAATCCTTTAGGATTTTAAATAACTCAGCTGGAATAAGCATTCTAAAGGGGAAAAAAGAAGCAAGAAAGCAAAATTACTCTCTGATGAGGCTTTACAAATAGCTCAGAAAAGAAGGAAAGTGAAAGGTAAAGAATGGAAAAGACATCCAACTGAAATTTCAGAGAACAGCAAGAAGAAATAAAAAAAGGTTTTCTTAAATGAACAGTGCAAAAAAGAGAAGGAAACAATAGAATAGGAAATTCAAGAGATCTCTTTGAGATTAAAGATATCAAGGGAACATTTCAGGCAAAAAAGGGCACTATAAGAGATAAAAAATGGCAGGGACTTAGAAGAAGCAGAAGAGATTAAGAAACGGCGGCAAGAACACACAAAAGAACAAAGCTTAACATCGCCAATAACTATGAGAACACTAGGACTGATCTAGAACCAGACATCCTGGAAAATGAAGTCAAGTGGACCGCAGGAAGCTTTGCTAATGATAAGCCTAGTGGAGATAACAGAATTCTAGCTAAGCTGTTTAAAATCCTGAAAGATGATGCTGTTCAAGTGCTGAACTCAATATGCCAGCAAATTTGGGAAACATACCGAGTACAAGAAGGTATAAAGTAGGTGAAAAGAATGTGAACCAGATCGTTGATAGTGCTTGACTAAAGTGGAATTCAGGAGAAAGACACAGGCTGGAGGGATAGATCAGGGATGGCACCCATGGGAACTGAGGAAGACCCCCAAGAAGGAAGTGTAGAGAGGAGGATATGGGAGATCACTTAGTCTGGGGGACTCTGATCTGGAAGCCTGGAGAACTAGATTCTAGCTTTGGTTCATCCACTGTCTCAGCATGTTATCTGAACAACACAGCAATCATGGGATTTAGGACTGAAATCATCTAGAAGAGTGGTTCTCAACCTTCCTAATGGCTTGACCCTTTAATACTTGTATGTGAGCATATCTGCATGTGGGCGGACCTGCCTGGAGACCAATAGAGGAGGGGTGTCTCAGTTCCTAAGACTGTTGGAAATATGTGTTTTCCTATGGTCTTAGGTGACTCCTGTAAGCCCTGTGAAAGGGTCGTTCGACCCCCAAAGGGGTCACAACCCACAGGTTCAGAACTGCTGATCTAGAACAACCTTCATTTTTATAGCAAAAGACATGTATGACCAGAGAGGGAGGTTCACATGGCCAAGGGTGGAAGAGGCAGGATGCTCCTGTCATCCTATAGGGATTGTTTTTTCCATTTTGCATATGAGGAAATAGAAGCTCAGAGAGTTTAATTGACTTACCTGAGTCATAGAGCTAGCACATGTCAGAGACAGGAGGTGACGAACCATTGCCTTGCTGCCTCCCTTCAGAGAAGTTGGACAAAGTGCCCAACAAAGCTGATTTTTGTGACATTGCACTAATAATAATAATCCAGTCTTATAAAAGCAGCTATTTTGTAACCACTGAGTCCAAACAGAGCTCATCAGCCCTTCCCAACAACTCAAAGGAGTACAGAAACCAGTCCTGACTTGTCCTCCTTTAAAGACTGCACCTCCTCTGGTAACATCCAAGGCCTTTGGGCCCCTCCTTGTTTTCACAGTTTTCCGAGCTTGAAAGAGCTAAGAGTCCTGGGATCCTATATTTGTTGAGGAGCTACCCATGCTTCCGGGCAGAGATGCTCAGCCCTGATTTTGCAACATGGCAGATGTCATGAAATCTTGAGAAGTCTTGATAATTGTATGGAGAATGCTTGTCCAGACGGCAGTGTGAAGTTGGATGGGCAGCCTGTGGAGTTGGACCCAGTCAGCCAAACAAATATTTATGAAGCGCTTGCTGTATGCCAGGCACCATGAAGTGCTAGGGACACAAAGAAAGGCAGAAACAGTGTCTTTGCCCTCACATGGGAGAGGCAGCATGTAAAGAAATGGTTTTGTTTTGGTTTTACAGGAATAATTGTTTAATACATACAAAAATAACTGTTAAACATAGTTGCTTTTCTCTTCATTATGAATCCTCTGATTTAGTGAGACAGAAAGGGAAACAGGGAGAGAGGAAGATGAGGATGAGGAGGAAGAGAAGGAGCAGGAGGAAAAGGAGAAGGAGGAGGAAGAGAGAGAGATTGAGAGATGGGAAAGAGAGAGACAGAGAGACAGAGAGACAGAGAGAGAGAGGGAGAGACAGAGACAGAGAGAGAGAGAGAGAGAGAGAGAGAGAGAGAGAGAGAGAGAGAGAGTTTATCACATTTCCATGTATTGTTTCCAGGAAGATATAATCCAGGGTTTGAGTGAATTGGCAAGTATCTCTCCACCAATGATAAAAGCTTTATATGAATGTAGCCAGGTTCCAAAGATATACTCAGAGTAAATGAGCAGTAATCTTAGGGGGGAAGTATGCTGTGTTTATCTTGTACAGTCATGACCGATGGACAATAAACTGGGTCCAGAATGAATTAGAAGAGCCAAGAGGTCTGGTTGAAATTTCAGGAATTGGGCAGAGCCTTCAGAGATCCCCAAGGTACTCCCTGCTATCCAAACACCCGTTAACATCAGTATTCCTTCGGCAATGCCGCAGGACTGTGAATCAGGAGCATCTTGTCTCAAAAGAATTCAAATTGCAAGTGACCCGAAAGGTGCATGATGGATGTCACAAGGCTGTAGCAGCACATGGGCAATGATGATGTGCTCAGATCCACAATTCTACTGGTCCTGGCCCCTCCCTCACTTTGCAGATGAGAAAATGGAGCTCTAGAGAATCTAAATGACTTGCCTAAGGTCACACAGCTAGGAAATGGCAAAGCAGGATTTGAATCTAGGTCTGCTGATTCCAGATTCAACCGTCTTTCCCTTATAGCCTGATGCCCCTTTGCTTATCAAGAACAGTTATCATTGGAAAAGGTGGTGAGTGAGATAGGTATTGAAAGCAAAAGTGTAGTGGGCCAGGTATGACTCAGTCTGGTTTAGTAGGTTAAGTTCAAGGTTGGAATGAAATACTATAGACATTCATCCAACATGTAACAGTCACAAAAGCATGGGGGTGGATGGAAGGCTCTGGACCAGGACTGATTGGACAGGTGGGTATTGAGTCACTTCAGTTATATCCATTAGTGGGATTTTCTTGGCAGAGGTATTGGAGTGGTTTGGTATTTCCTTCTCCAGGTCATTTTACAGATGAGGAAACTGAGGCAAACAGGTTTAAGTGACTTGCCCAGGGTCACACAGCTAGCAAGTATCTGAGGCTGAATTTGAACTCATGACAACGAGTCTTTCTGACTCCAATTCCAGTGCACTGTGGTGCTAGGATAAGACAAAGGTGGATTTAGATCTTCACCAGCAGAGGGAATAGCCACGCAGATTTAGATCCTGGCTCCATTAAGATTTAAGTGTCTTGAAGCCCAGGGGAAGTAATCCTGGATTTGGACACACTGGATCCTGGGAAGTGCGGTCAATGATTGACAAACTCTGGCCAGCCCAGGTTTCCCTATGGACCCAGTGATGGTTTGTGTTTCCTTCTCCCAAGGACCAATCTAGCTAAGTTTAGAGAAGCTGGCCTTGGGGCAGGAGATTTGGAGGCCAGCAAAACTCCTGAAGACCATCTGAAGCTATCATAAAGGGGCATGGGATTTCCGTTGGTGGAGAGAGTGGACACAGTGAAGAAATCATAAAGGCCTGTTTTAGACTGAAAAAAATAAATACTCTCATTTATGGGACTGGCACAGTCAGAGAAGGAAACTTGCAAAATAAAATTTAAGAAAATGTCAGTGCAGGGGCGGCTAGGTGGCACAGTGAATAGAGCACCGGCCCTGGAGTCAGGAGAACCTAAGTTCAAATGCGGCCTCGGACACTTGACACATTTCCTAGCAGTGTGACCTTGGGCAAGTCACTTAACCCCAATTTCCCTGCCCTCCCCCTCCAAAAAGCAAAAAAAGAAAAGAAAAGAAAAGGTCAGTGCCTTGGAAGGGGCTACTGGATTTGGGTTGGGATCCTGGGCCTGCCATTTATTACTCAAGTGACCTTAGTTAAATCCCCTACTTTCTATGGACCCCATTATGTTCCTCTATAAAATGGGGAGAGTGGGTGACAGCAGGTTATCTTTAAGCTCTAAATCTATTTTCTGTTATTACTTAAACTCCCAGATGAAGAAACAGGCCAACAGTGACTCAGCCTCTGCTACTGTCTGCTGTTTATACTGTTGGGTTTGTTTTTCTCATCCAGATGTTTTGTTTCTCCCTCTGAACCAAAAGCTCACTGAAGTCAGGGAGCAGGTCTCATCAGCCCTTTCCATGTCATTCACAGTGCCTGTCTCAGGCTGGGTGGATTGGAGGTGCTCCATTCACACTTATTAACCAAGTTCTGATTCATTTCAGCAAGTGTTTGTGAAATGTTTAGAATGTGCCCGGAATAGAGATACAATAGTCCCCTAGGTGTGGATTGAAGACTGAAGGAAGCAAAAGGTTCTGAGAGGTGGAGGAGAGGAGGGAGCTCCTCTGGGGGGTCTTCAGCTGTCAAATGATGGAACTCATCTGTCTGAACAGGACATGTGCTCATCATTCCACTTTAAATGCCAACAAGAAGAATCTGTCTTGTGTCCTAGAGATCATTAGAGCCACCTGAGCTTCTTAGGACTGTCTGGAGCAGACAGGGAGAAGAAGCTGGGGGGGCCTTGCTGAGTTATGTTTGGGGCCTTAGCTGGGCAGAGTGCTGAGTCACTTCTTGGCATCCTGGGGCTCCTCTGGAGATGGAGCACAGAGGCGGCAGTGGCGGCGGGGCAGCTGGGCCTGGGCATTCCTACTGGCAAGCTTCACTGGTGGTTCAAGGGCTGCACAAAGAGGAATTGCCAGCCCCAGGAGGAGGGGGTTGGCATGTGTGGGGATAAGAACTGAGAACCCTGCCCAGCCCCCCTCCCCACTACCATGTTTCCCAGGCTAGGACACTGTGGGAGCACATAGCTAGCATTTTTCCATTGAGATTAGCAAGTCTTTGGCTTCCTGCACTAGTGAGGCTTTAGTTCGATGAACAGCTATGGTCCCATGCCGGAAAGGGCTTTGGGGGGACCCAGCACTGCCTGAGATCTTCAGCTGTCAATAGATGAAACTCATCAGTCTGACTAGGACGCATGCTGGCAGGTGATCCTTCTCAGTGAAGTCCATCACCAGTGAATGGACCGGACACCTGCTAGAGAGCCCCAGAGGCAGGAGTCCTGCCCTTCAGCTCCTCCATCCTGAGGCTGAGAATGGTTCAGAGTCAACATTTCACAGTGAGTGAGCATGGCAGGTTTTCTGGGACAGTTTCTTTTCTCTTTTGGGCGGGGAGTTGTTGGGCTCTTCAGAAGAGTAGCTGTCTAGGTTAATGGATACTTCATAGACTCATAAAGTTCTTGCTGGAAGGGACCTTGGAGGTTAAACCCCCTCATTTTGTAAATGGGGAAACTTATTGGCCAAGGTCACACAGGTAATAGGTGGCAGAGTCAGGATCTGAACCCAGGTCCTCCAGTCCTGAGATCCAGAGTTCTTTGTGTCGTGTTAGTCTGGTTCAGAGAAGGTGGGTCTCACCAGCATGGGCGCCTTCTCCACCAGGGCAGGGGTCTGAGCTCTGTTTGAGTTCCCTCCAGATTTAAACCTGTGAGTCAACCACCCTTTTTAATCCTATGTGATTCTTGGCCATGCCCAAGGATCAGAGAGTCTTGAGAAGCAGGAAGGAACAAGTACTCTCTGATGTTTGCTTTCTTGGGCAAGTCCCTGGTCCTCAGTTTCCTCATCTGTAAAATGGAAGACTCAATCTTCTTCGAGGTGGCCTCTAGCTCTATGATCTTGTGTATGCAAGTAATGAGCTCCCTGTCACTGGAGGTCTCCACCCTCCCCGAATCCCAGTTTCCTCACTTTCATAATGAAGGAGTCGGATAGAACTTTCCCAAGGTCCCTTCCTGTGCCAACAAACTGAACAGTAAATGCTGCAGTATCTGAGAAAAGGACTAAGTGTGACTATGTGACCTGTCCAGTTCTGAAAATTCTGCCCTAAAATGGCCCATCAATTTTTACATCCAGTGAGTGACTTTCTTTTTGAACTCTCACCCCAAGGGGGGCATAACACCCAGGCCCCTGATGCTTTCAAAGCTTCTCTTTCCAGATTTCACTAGAAGTGAAAGTAGCCAAGGTCTGGTCTATGTAGAAATAAAGATGGGCTGCTCGGTCAGGTGGTGAGCTCCCTGTCCCTGGAGGTGTTCAAGCAGAAGCTGGCTCCCACAGCTGACATTTTGCCTTGTCTTGCCCAGAACCAGGCCTCCACAGTCACTTCCAAACCACACTGCATCCAAGCACCTCCCTACTTGCCCCCCTGGAGCTGCCCCTCATTTGCTAGGTTGCCCCAACTAGAGCACATGCTCTGTGTAGCCTTGCTTGTTTAAATCTGTAACCTCAGGTGCTTGGCACAGGATGAACACTTAAGTTTTCAATTAGCAATAATTGCGCCTTGGATAAACCTCATTGGCTATGATACTGCCACTGCGCAAAGCTTAGGGTGAGAACTTCATAAATGCTTTTTCATTCATTCACTCACTCATTCACTCATTCTGACATCTCAGGGGTTTGGTAGCAAGGTTTCCTGTTTGGGTGGAACTCCCTGGTCTTTGAGATCCCTCCCCTGCTTCCAGAAGATGCATCTAGAACCAAACTTGCTGCAAGGGGTCTCGCTCTGAGTGGAGAATTAGGATGTGGGCCTAAAAATGGAAAAGGATGTCTCATATTGACTTACCATAAGCAATTTGGAGCAAGGGAGGGTCCTGGCGGCGCCTAGTTCTGCTGTCTCCTTTCATAGATGAAGAAACTGGGGCCTGAGATCACATCGAGAACATCGGGGCCAGGATTTGAACTCAGGTCCTCTGTCACTTAACTGTGTGACCCTGCCTGAGCCTCAGTCCTCATTTGTAGGGATAACCTGTATATGACCTACTACTCTCCTTCTTCCAAGGCTTGAACACTCTGGGCACCCCCCACCACCGTGGGGATCCCCTCTGGCACAGCTCAGCTGCCCCCTTCTACACGAGCCGTTCCTGGTTTCCCATCAGAACAGCCTCCTTTTTGAAATTACCTCGTGTGTGTTTAATTATGTATAGGTTGTCTCCCTCGGTAGGACAGAAGCTTCTGGGGGGCAGGGATTGGCTCCTTTCTGTCTTTGCTTCCCCAATGCCTGGCACAGCACCTGACACACACTGTATAGTGGGCCCTTAAATATTTTGTTAGATTGAATGCAATTTGAAAAGGAAAATCATAATATGGTGGTATATGGTGGACTAAGAGTCTGGAGTTCTGGATTCAAGTTCTGACTCTGACACCTATTACTGTGTGACCCTGGACAGATTCCCTTCCCCTCTCCAGGCCTTGGTTTCATTGTGAAATCAAGTGTTGACAAGACCACAGCTCCTCTGAACCAGACTGATATGAACAAAAGAACTCTGGATTGCAGAGTCAGAGGACCTGGGTTTGAATCCTGACTCTGCTACTTACTACCTGTATGACCTTGGCCAAGTCATGCCATTTCTCTGGGTCTCAGTTCCACCATTTGCAAACTGAGGTTTCATAATTAAACCAAGGCTTGGAGAAGGGAAGGGTTTTGTCCAGGGTCACAGAGTAATAAGGAACAAAATGAGGAATTTGCACTAGATGGTAAGAATAATAGCTAACATTTATAAAGTGCCTACTGTGTGCCACCCACTTTACAAACATTATCTCATGTGATCGTCACAACACCTGTAAGAGGCTGGTGCTGCTATTATCCCCACTTTACAGTGAAGGAAACTGAGGCAGAGGATAAGTGACTTGCCCAGAGTCACACAACTGGAAAGTATCTGAGGTCAGATTTGCACAGTGTTCTCTCCTTATGATATCCACCTAGCGGGGGTGGCTAGGTGGCACAGTGAATAGAGCGCCAGCCTTGGAGTCAGGAAGACCTGAGTTCAAATCCAGCCTCAGACACTTCACACACACACACACACACACACACACACACAAACAAACTACCTGTGTGATCTTGGGAAGTCACTTAACCCCAATTGCCCTGCCTTCCCCCTCCAAAAAGAAAAAAAGAAAAAAATGATACCCATCTAGCTCGATGATCTCTGGGGTTCCTTCCAGTCCTTGATCCTACCTTGCCTATTTTGACCATTGCCCTGAATTACCTGGGCAGCTAGGTAGCATAATGGATAGGAATAATATTTTAAAATAATTGAAGGAAATGCTACATTACAGTTTGAGGTGAATAAAAAATCGATATAATTTTCCCCCATCCAGTTTCAGAGAAATTGAGCCACCAACACCAGTTGATCTAGTCCAACCTTCATCAGAGCTATAACTAAGGCAGGGCAAGTGGGGCTCAGTCCCAGGACACCAATATTTCTGAGATGCTGCACTCCCTACTTCTCTGACACAAAAATTCCTAATTAAAGCTCTACTCTTCGTTTGACACAGAAGGAAGTAGAGCCCCGGAGAATGGAAATGACTTCCCTGAGGTCACATAACAGATCCCATGACTTCATATCTAGTCTACTACAACACTGCCTCCAGCCAGTTCCTTTTTTTTTTTCCTTTTGGGCAGTGTACTGCCCTAGCCAAGCCACTCTAAGCGCCTTGCTTTTCTGACAAACACATCTTTGTCTTTCTGTTATCAGAGCACCCACCAACAAACAGAAAGATCTTGCTTGGAGCTTTGTGGCAGCAGACGGCTGAGGAGAGGGGCAAATCTACCCAGGATTCCTGCTTCCTGCCAAGAAACCTTGGTGGGACTGCAGGAGAGAGCATGTGCTATCCTTGTGGAAAAATGAAAACCTGAACAAGCAGCTTCTAACACAAGGCAATCGGAAACGGGTATGTGAGAGGCAGGGCGGGGGGGTGGGGGTGGGGGTGGGGGTGGAAACCTGTAATTCAGTGGCAGTCCTATCCCCTCTTCATTATTGGTACTTGTCTGGTTGGTGGGTCACAATTTCTTCTATAAAGTGTGTGTGTGGGGGTGATTCCCAGAGCCTTAACTGGGGTAGTACAATCAGGGCTTTGTCCAGAGCATTGCCATCCAAGGTGGGGGTGCTTCCCAGAGTCTGCCCTGACTCTTGGACATTCAACATTGAATACTTCCTGGTGGAAAGTAGCACCCTGGCTGGTGAAGGGCCTGGAGACTTTGCCATATGAGCCTAGCCTATTGCCTGATACATAGTAGGTGCATGATAAATGTTTGTTGGTTACTGATAGGAGGATCCTTTTCAAGAGCTCGTAGAGGTGTTTGACCTGGAGAAAAGAGGACGTGTGGAGAGGACAGAGCTTGATATTCATGTGGAGGAAGGTTACACTCTTCTACTTGGCCCTAGGGACAGACCTAGGAGCTATGGTGTAACCTTATGGGAAGGAAGGTTCTAGCTTAATTTAAGGAAGAGATTTCTAGAAAGTGGTGCTAAGCAGAAGGGGAATGAGTCATCTCAAGAGGGAGTAGGTTGTCCACCACTGGAAGTCTACGGACAAAGGGTCATAAGTACATTTAGGGGATGGCAGTCTGTGGAGGAAGTGTGTGCGCCCTCCCCGCTCCCAAGGTTCAGGAAGATGATCAAGGCCATGACGTCACAAAATAAAGCCCCCTTTAGATTACAAGCTCATGTGCTAGCTGTCATTGTTGCTAATATTATTAGTCAGTCAATAAACATTTATTGAGCCCTTACTCCATGAAGTCCTTGGGATGCAAAAAGAGGCAAAAGACAGCTCCTGTCTTCAAGGAGCGCATGAGCCAATGGGGAGACAACATGCCAGTGACTGTGTACAGACAAGCTCTGTGTAGGATAAATAAGAAAGGACCGAGGGCGAAGGTACCAGAATTCAGACATGATGGGAATTCAGACATGTGGAAGATGGGATTTTGTTTGGGATTTAAAGGAAGCCGGTAAGGACAGTAGTGAGCAGAGGAGGGAGAGCTTTCCAGGTCTTGGGGATGGTTAGGGAGCATGCCCAGACCTGAGAGATGGAACAGCCAGGAGGTCAGGGTCACTGGATCGAAGGGTATATGTTGGGGAGTAAGATGTGTGAAGACTGGAAAGGTAGGAGTGAGCCAGGGTAGGAAGGGCTTTGAAAGCCAAACAGAGTATTTTATATTTGGTCCTGAAGGTGCTAGTGAGCCAATGAAGTTTATTTGAGTGGGAGGTGCCATGGTCAGATCTGAACTTTAGGAAAATCCCTTCGGTGACTGAATCTAGGATGGATTGGAGTGGGGAGAAACCTGAGACAGGCAGACCTGCCAGCAGCTATTGCAATAGCCGAGGCAGGAGGTGAGGAGGACTGCACTAGGGGTAATGGCTAGAGAGAAGGGGTGATTAGGGAGATGTTAACAAAGGTGAAATTGATCAGCCAGGACAAGGGTTTGGCTGTGGGAGCAGGGGGTGAGCTTATTAGACTGTAAACTACCGGAGGGCATTGCTAGCATCTGATCCATATTTTATCAAGCACAAAGCAGGTAATCAATAAATGCTGAATGAATAATGTGCAAGTTTACTCGTTCTAGAAAAGGAGCCACTTCGATCAGCTCACATACTCCTGTACTGGGATAATTCACTTAACTTTTGCAATGAATATGCGTGATTTCTCCTGTTTATTACTCACTTTGGCAAACAACTGAAATATGAATTAAATACATTATGAACAAGTGTTAAAAATGAAATATCTGCTGCATTCCAGCCTTGGCGGGGAGCCCCAGGGACACAGTAACAACAAGCATTTCCATGGGCCTTTAAGGGTTGCAAAGCACTTGACACCGATTCTCCCGTTTGAGAACCCTGGGAAGTTGGGTGCAATTATTATTCCCATTTTGCAGATGAGTAAACAGACTGAGAGGGATTGAGTGAATTTCCCAGGGTCATACATTGTGTAAGTGTCTAATGTGGAATTTGAATTTAGGTTTTCCTGACTCCAGCTCCAACACTAACCACTACATCAAACTGCCTTTCCAAAAAAAAGCAATCCTACTGTCAAGGAACTTAGAGTCTATTGAACGAAGTGTATTAATTCTATGTTTATTTAAGGTCAGTGTGACTTAGTGACTAGACAGCTGCTTCATAGCCAGGAACACCCGGGTTCAAGATGTGCCCTGACAGACTGATAGCTGATTGATATGATAGATGATAAATAGATTGCTATGTGGTAGCTATAATAGAAGGTAGACATAACAAATAGATGATAGATATAACAGATACAGGTAGATTGATGATAGATATAATGAATGATAGATATGGATAAATGCTGGATTAACATATAATACATTGAATAGATGATAGATTGATATATGATAGATATAATAGGTAATGTCTTTCTCTCCTCTAAAAACAAAACCAAAAAACCTTCCTGTTCCTTTGGGGGCAGCTAGGTGGCACAGTGAATAGAGCACCGGCCCTGGAGTCAGAAAGACCTGAGTTCAAATCCAGCCTCAGACACTTAACACTAACTGTGTGACCTTGGGCAAGTCACTTAACCCCAATTGCCCTGCCTTCCACCCCCCAAAAAAGATGAAAAAAAAGTTACTTTTTTGCTACAAGTTGCCAAGAAGGTTCTGATGTTCATTGTCCTTCTGTTGATGAAATCATAAGTCATATCCTGTTCCTTATCATTCAATGTCAGGTTTTCAGCACACTTGCCAGGATTATCTGCCTTCAATGGGAAACTTCCAAAAGGTTCTTGGTGCAGTGGCTGCACAGAAATGTGCCAAACATACTTGAAGCTGCTTTTTGAGAGGCAGTAGCCATAGTGGTTAGAGTCCTGTACTTGAGAGTTAGAAGACCTGGGTTTGGGTCCCACCTCCCCCACTGTATGAACCTGAGCAAGTCACTGACCCTCTCTGGGCTTCCGTTTTCTTCATCTGTGAAATGGGAATGATAGAACCTGCAGTAGCTACCTCTCAAGGTTGTTGTGAGGGCTCTGGGATAAAACAGGTTGAAAGCCCCTAGAAAACTGTAGAGGGCTATATAAATGTCAGCAATGATCCCAATGGCATGGTCACAAACCTAGCAACAACCTCCCTCCGTTCATCTGTCACCTTGTGCAGACAAAATCTGTGCCTGTGAGATGTGGAGCCCTTGTTCTCCCCACGAGTGCTCCTGCTCTGGGACCAGGCATTCTGAGGAATATATTTCTTCCCCTATTTCATTTTTGTACATACATAACCGATTCTCGATCACCCCATTTGTGTATTTTTGGTGTCAAAAGTGAAATTCCTCCAATAACCAGGATGTTTCTGCTCTTGTCCTCTCATTTTATCTCCTGTATTCTATTGCTTGGCAAATGTTCAGGAAATGCAGCTCATTTTCATTATTAATAAAAGCCAAATGTAATTTAGAGGCAATCTGACATAAAAAACAAGTCACCGAATATATGCCAAATCAAACCAGGAATGAAAATTACCTACTATTTGATACTTTCCATGAGATTATTCTTTCTATTAGGAAAATTGGGTTCATAGGTTCAGGGCTAGAAAGGACCTACCCTCTCATTTTACAGGGGAGGAAACCAAGGCCTGAGGAGATCAATTGACTTGACCACGGGGTCTTGTAGCTAGTAAGGATTAGAGATAGGATTTTAACCTAGATTATTTGGGTAGAGAACCAATGCTTTCTTTACTAGATTATGAAAAGAATAGCACAGTGTAGTAGATAGGACATCAGATATGGAGTCAGGAAGACCTTAGGCAAGTCACTTAATTGATTTGGGCTTTAGTTTCCCCATCTGTAAAATGCAGGGCTTTGATTAGATGGTTAATGAAGCCCCTTCTAGTTCTATCTCTAAGACCCTTTGAAGCCTTTAGTTGGTGAAAAGGGCATTGATGCCCCAAAGGCCATGAGAGCAGCTTCTAGCCATGGACTAGAAATAGAAAATCCCACAGGGCAGGACAGAGGTCTATTGGCAGATAGCAGCCCATGGGTCAGGCTTCTCAATGACTGGTCAACTTCCAGGGAACCCCTAACTTCTAGTGTTTAGCATCACAGCCTCTTGGAGTGGGAAGGAACCAAGGCTGAGATTTGGACAAACTGAGGCAAGCAGGGAGGAAGCAGGTGAGAACCTGAGTCTATCTCTCGATCTTGTCTTCTTTCCTCCCCAGTCCGACCCTCCCCAGTTGGCAGACTGGGGAGAAAGAAGAGGAAGGCCCAGATCACCAAGCACAATGGGACAGAACTGCCAACATATGGGATGTGTAAGTTGTCCTGTGGCATTTCCAATTAACTTCCAGATCTGAGGTTCTTAACTTGGGGCCCATGAACAGGTTTAAGCGAGTCTGTGAACTTGAGTGGGAAAACTTACGTATTATATCCACTAACCTTTGTTTTCATTTCTTTTTGGAGGAGGAAAGGCTGGGCAATTGGGGTTAAGTGACTTGCCCAAGGTCACACAGCTAGTAAGTGCTAACTGTCTGAGGCTGGATTTGAACTCAGGTCCTCTTGACTCTAGGGCTGGTGTTCTATTCACTGTACCACCTAGCCTCCCCTGTCTTAATTTCTAATCCTATGTATTTTTTTGTACATTTAAATCATCATTCTGAGGTGTCCATAGATTTAGGCAGATTGACTGCCATGAAAAAGTTAAGCCCTCCTAGATGAATCTCTTATTTTGACCACAGTGAGCTCTTTAAGTTGCATTTACCCCACTTAGCATCCAGTTGGGTTTTTTTTTTTGCCTCCTTTTTACAGATGAGGAAACTGAGAGAGACTGAAAGATATGAAGTGACTTTCCTAGAATCACACAGCCAGTGAGGGAATGTCGGAAGCAGGATTTCAAGTCAGGTCTTCTGACTGCCCAGTCCTATGCTCTATCTTCTGTGCCACCTTTCATTTTACTGAGATCAGAGGTAAATCTGTTCGCCAGAGGTCACAAAGTCAGTAGTAAATGTGGACCTTGGACTCGGAACTCTTTGCCTCCAAATCAATCAATCAATCAATCAATCAATCAACCAAGCAATAGTTCAATGACAGAGATTATGTGCCTGAATGTGCCTGGCTTTGTGCTAAGCACAGACGAAAGCATTGTCTACCCCCACTGTACTTAAACTCTAACAAATTGCCCTTACCATTCTCCCTGGGTCCTTAACCAAGGCCCATGGACAGACTTCAGGGAGTCTCTGACCTTGAATAGGAAAAGTTTATTTCTACTAATCTTTGTTCCCCTTTGTCTCCCTGTGTCTCTCCAAATCCTAGAAATCCTGTCCTGGCCTTTTTATCAAGCCCCAGGCACTCGCTAGCTCCTCACCAAGGCTTGCTGCTGAGACTGGGGGCTGGCCAAGAGAGTGGCCCTGTGACTACCTCTCCCCTCTCTAAGATAGACTTCTTTACTTCATTTGTTGATCAATAGGAAAGTATATTCACTCCATTTAACTTCCTCTCCTAGAGGCTGAAACAGGCTCTTTAGTATCCTTGACCCAAAGGAAAAACATCTACTCTTTAGAATGACTTCCTTTAAGGAAGAAGTTTGCACTTCTGCTCCCATTTTCCAGATGGGGAAAATGAGGGTGGTGAACTAGGTTAAAGTTGTGAGATAAAGGTATGAAACCAGAATCCCTTGCTTAATAAATGACTGATAAAGACAAAGAAGCCCAGCTAGGGTTATAGCTTCAGAGCTGGAAGGAATCTCAACTTTCTTCACAACCCTTCGTGTCTTGACTCTGATTTACATTCCATCCTAATTACATGTCAGCTCCTTCCTGCCCAAACGGCCTGGCTGCTTCTCACACCTGACCTCCATCTTCCTTCTCCATGATTTGCATGAACTGTCCCCGCAACCCAGAATTGATGCCTTCCTTATAACTGTGATTTTGAATGCTTCCTGCCAAATTTTGCTCAAATTAAGTGCCCATATGTGCTGGGTTCCCCAGCTGCTATTGTCTCCCTCCAAAACATGTAGTTTGGAATGATTTTGTTCTGTTTTCTATATTCTTGTCTCCTGTGTTAGAATGTAAACTCCATGGGAGCTGAGACTGTTTTATTCTCTTTGTATCCCCAGCATGAGGTCTTAAGAAATGCATTTTTGATTAGTTAATTAATTGATTGATTTAGGATAGTCCCCTCACTTTATAGATAAAGAAACTAATCCCCAGAAAGAGACAGTAAATTACACTGCAATGCTGTCATCATACTTAGCATTTCGGCCAAGGACCTTAGGGGCATCTCCTATAAGGATGAAGAGAGAACCTCACCACAGCGTACTTGAAAGTGCTGTTGTTCAGTCTTTTCAGTCATGTCCTACTCTTTGTGACTCTATTTGGGGTTTTCTTGGCAGAGACACTGGAGTGGTTTGCCATTCCTTCTCTAGATCATTTTACAGATAAGGAAAGGGAGCTAAAAAGGGGTAAGTGACTTGCCCAGGATCACTCTAATAGTAAGTGTCTGAATCTGGATTTGAACTCAGGACTTCTTGACTCCGGTCCTGATAGGACACAGGTCCCAACTTTCTGCAAGGTATATGTACAGATGGACAGACTCAATAGGTCACCAGTACAACTGCAAGTCCTAAGCTGGACAAGAGGCATTCTTCATCCATTTGTTTTTCCTTGTGTGGATTGTTAGAACAAACTCTAGAGCAACTGTGGATTTCATGAAGAAGACCCTGCTATTCTGCCGTTGGATGCACTCAGCACAGTGCCACCTAAGAATAACATCTGGAAAACTCCACCGTCTATAAGGAATCCTTGCATTCTGTGCAGGAATCCTCCATGATAGTGGCAGACGTCAATTGTATCAATTGATTATTTTCAAAAGATAAGAAGCATGGAGATGAGCAAATAGGTACGTGGTCAGCAGTGATTGATTGATTGATTGATTGATTGATTGATTTTTTCTTGGTAATAATGTCTGTGATTCCTGCCCCCTTTTCATTCAGTATCTTTCCCTCCTTCAAAGATCTTGAAAATGAATTCCTCATTACTTTCAAAATTGTACCTTCTCCAGCATGGATTTTCTTCTCTGTCTTGATCCAGCTTCCCTTCCTGTCTTCCATAACTCTATTTCCACCTGTTCATAGGGCTCATTAGGGCCTGAGGCATTGGGTTTAGACAGTTTGTTATAGACATGCCAATAGATGTATTGCATTTTCATTCCTTTGTTGTCCTCCTCATTGTATTTATCAACATTCTGGGTATGGTCTAGTTTAACTGGGACTCACACCAAGCTTTTGCCAGACTCAGTTTCCCCTCCACTACTCATCATTGTTATTGCTTGTCTTCTACCATTTTCCTCAATAACGTTTCTTAAAAAACATTCATATTGATATCTCTAGTTTTTATATCACATACATTCCCAGTAAACCTCTCCTTCCACACCCTTCCAGAGATAGATCTGTTACAACAAAGAATAAAAAAGAGGGGAAAAAACCCAGTTCAGAAAAATTAACCAACATGTGGAAAATGTCTGGCATTATATATGTTCCATACCCACAGCCCTCTTCCCCCTTCCAGAATGTTTTGTAAGTGAGTTTATCTGCTAAGTCAACATGGCCCATGGTTGCTGTGTCTCTCCACTTGGATATCAAGCATTTGATGACTTAAGGGACTTCTGGGCTCTTTTGGTAGCCTCTTTGTGACAACTGATTTATGTTACATTTCTGTAGGAAATGGTGAATTGGTTTTAATGTCTGTCCCTTTGTCCATTCTTTGTTGTTGTTGTTGTTTTTGTTTTTTTAATTTTTTTAATTTTCTTTTTTTCTTTTTCTTTTTTCCTTTTTGTCTATTCTTTATCAGGGATGCTGAATAACTTTCCTCACTTGTATAGGCAATATGGGAGATGTGGAGAGTCAGGAGATCAAAATTTGAGTCCCAGTTGCCATATTTATCAGTTAGGAAACCACAGTGAAGTCCTGCTCTCAAATTCCTAGGGCTACTATGAGGAAAACACTTTGAAAAATTTGAAGCCCTATAAATGTGAGCTCTGATGCTTGTTTTTGGTAGATCAGGTTTCCCAAGAGAGGACTCCCTTCCCCTAGCTCCAGGTTCAGGGCTCCCAGAGACTATTGTGTAGCCCCTGAGATAATCACATCAGAAGAGATAAGGGTGTTTTCGTTAATAACCAACAGATCTTTCCTGAGGATCTTTGACAATCAAGGCTATTGTTATTGTGGTTGGTCCTTCATTCTCAAAGAGGATTACAACATCAGGGAGGGAATAAGCATTTATGCAACGCCTGCTATATGCTGGGCACTCTGCTAAGCGCTTCACAAATATCATTTGATCCTCACAACAGTCCTATGAGGTAGGTGCCATCATTATTCCCATTTTACAGTTGGGGAAACTGAGGCAAGCAGAAGTTAAGTGACTTGCCCAGAGTCACACAGCTAGAAAGTAACTGAGGTCAAATTTGAACTCAGGTCTTCCCAAACTCCAGACCCAGAGCTCTGTGCACTATGGCGCCACCTAGCTTTCATGTGAGGAGTAATAGCTACTGTTTTGTTTGTTCGGTCAGGTCCAACTCTTTGTGACCCCATTTTGGAGTTTTCTTAGCAAAGATTCTGGGGCATTTTGCCATTTCTTTCTCCTATAAAGAGCTACTTAAGGTGGTAGGTGTCCTAGGAAAAGTCTTGGACCTGGAATCAAGATACTTGTGTTCAAATCCAGGCTGGACTGCTCATAAACTATGTGACCCTGGGCAAGTCACTTAGCTTTTTTGAATCAGTTTCCTACTTTGTAAAATGGGGCCAATGATGCCCACTCTTTTTACTTAACAGAAAATGCTTTGCAAATGTTTATGTTTAAAAAAAATAAATGGGAGCTCATATTATTAGAATCCCTGCTCTCAAGGAGCTTACTATTTAATTAGAGAAATAAAATATACATGCATGGAATGAGAGTGGATGGCCACTAAACGTGTGATTTCCTTGGTATAAACAACTCCTTCTCCCAGCGCAGGGTGAATACCCTCTCTGCAACATATAACAGAGCATCCTAGACCACAGGGAAGTTAAATAACTTACTAGGGGTCACACAGCCATTATGAACCCCAATCTTCCCGGATCCAAGGCTAGCATTCGGTCTCTTGTACCATGCTATGCTGCCTCCCTATGGACAGAAAAATCAAGATGACAAGCTAGCTTAGGACAAACTGGCCTTGGGAAGAGGAGCTGTCATGTACCGGGAGCCCACCCAAAGGCCATCAGAGCAGATTGTTTCCTTGGCTCTGACACCATCTAGCTTCATGCCTGTTGGTTACTCTGATCTCTTTCTGTGTGTTCATGTCTCTTCTTATAAAGAGAGATTGTTAGCAGTGTTTCAACACACTAATTCCTCCTGCCCATTCCCAAGGGTTAGGTATGGGCCTTAGACATAAGTCATTTCTATCAACTGCAGATGATGGCTTTTCTATTCACATGCTGGAAACTTTATAGTGTTCAGTAATCTGGACTGACCATTTTCTTCCCTGTCACCCCCTACTGCTTGTTGTTGCTTCGGCTACCCTCTAAACTTGACTTTGAGAGACTTGGGAGCCAGCTAGGTCCTTTGACTTTATCCTTTGTGGGACCAGGCAGCCCCATCTTCCCCCTTGCTTTATGGGGCCCTGCAGCCTTACAGGTATCCTCCTCTTTACCTCCTTCCACCTCAGTCTCGGAAAACTATAATCAAACCAGGTCCCTACCATTGTCTCTGAGAAAGGTTTGTTCATGGACTTCTCTATTATTCCACTCACTCACTTTGTGATTTCCCAGATGCCAACTCCCTTCCCACACACCAGTACCCTATCTGTGTGGTTTCCCTGATTTGAGCTCTTGGAGGGCCCAAACTATCTCCCTTTTTCATTTATTCCTTCCCCACACACATAGTAAACACTTAATAAATGGTTTCCATTCATTCATACATTCATTTGTGTTCTTCATCTGTCCATCCACGGTCAGAGCTCCTTGGATAGGCAGGAGCTGAATACACTGAGTCCCACAATAAACCTCTCTTTTCTGTGTGGTCTCGGGCACATGACTGGACCCTCAGGTTCCTTTCAGCCCTATGGGCTTACACCTTCTTAAGTCCACTGATCACAGAATTTGAAGTCAGCAAATCTTGTTCAGATTCTACTGGTGCTTCATGAGCTGATTGAATGAAAAGATCGCTAAGGTCCTGTCAAAGCCTGAAATCTCTGACCCTATCTGTGTTACCTGGTGCAAATCCCTTTCCTTCTTTGGGCCTCAGTTTCCTCTTTTGCAAAATGAAGGGGTCAGCTTAGATGATCCCTAAGGTTCTCCCCAGTTTTAACCTCCATCATCCCATCACTGCTTGAGTTTGGATCATGTTTCATCTGGTTTGGAGATCCAGACACCAGAATATCTCCCAGGTGTAAGAAAAGTCAATAGAATTTTTCTGGACGGTACTCAATCATCTTCCCCTTCGAAATCCCTCCAGGTTAATCAAAGAATTAGTTTAACCCTTAGGACTGAGGAGGAAGAGAATGGAGGGTTAGGATCCATTTGCTCTAAGTGGCTTTTGATGACCTAAGGCTTATTACCGACTTGAATACCAAGGACTGAACAAAATGAACCTAGTAGTAACTCGAACTGGCAACAGTGTCATGGAGAGAACTCTGCATTTGGAGACTCGCAGGACCCGAAGTTCAAACCCCAGCCTCCCACTTACTACTTGTGAGAGCTCTGACTGGTCATTTCATCTCTGGGCCTAAATGTCTTCTTCTATACAACCAGGGAGGTCTCCTTCCTTTCATCCTCTGAACTGCCCGGAGCCAGTATGTTTTAACGGTTAGTGTGTAGGAGCTCGGGAGGTTCCTATCCCACACTTGGGGCTCTGGGGCCACTGGCAGTCTCTTCACTAGCTGAACTTCAGCTTCCTTCTATGTAAAATGACCTAGGTGATTTCTAAGGCTCCTTCCTGCTCTAATTCTATGGTCCTAGAATCCAATGACCTTTCTGACCTACCAGAACCTTTGGAGCTGCCCCTCACATCACCTTCCTTCTGGCAATGACAACTCCTTTGGAGACGAGATCTCTTTATGGGGTGGAAGCCTGGCTTCTGAAATGTCCCCACATCCTTGAAATGATCCACAAATGCCCAGAGGTTTGGTTTCCTATTAGTGTCCAGAAAGTCAAATTTCTAAACTGACTTTTTTCAGCTCATTTACTCTACTTCTGATGTCAAGGGGATAAGAGAGAGGGTCCAAAGTGGAATTCCTTCAGCACAGTAAGTTCTAGAATTATGTGAATTACATCTAATTATTATGGGGTAAAGTCTTCAGACATTGTAAGTTTACCACATCTATCCCTTACTCTACCCCACCCTTTTTGCCAACACCCACCAAGAGGCAACCATCTGGCCCCTTTGATGGTGAACAGTGGCTCTGACCCTTACTACCTGGGTTCTTGGACCCTGGGCCTCTGAGCATCTGGTGTATAGGGAGGTGGTTGAACTAGACAATTCTTAGATTCCCTTCCAGGTCAAAATAGAAAATACTGTCTGTATGACCCTGGGCAAGTCACTGAACCTCTCAGAGTCTGTTTCCTTCTCTGAAAAAAAAATGAGGGAATTGGACGGGATTCATAGCTCACATCCCTGGAAGTCTTGCTGAAGAGGGTTACCCATAAAGAGGGTTAGGGTTGCTCGAGACCCCAAAATACCAGCATGCCAGGTCCTGCCAAATGAATTCAACTCAAGTCTTCTCTCAGCCAAAGAAAAGTAAAGTCTATTGAAAGTTCACCATGTGGGGTAGACTCTTAAGGAGCCTAGGTATCTGTGATGCTTGCATTGGGCAAGCAGGAAAGAATAAGTCTATGCTAGGTCATTCTATGGTGCTCTCACACCACATGGAGGGAAGATGGGGTCTTATGTACAGAAAGGTTGTGGGAGGAATCTAGGGATGGTCTAGAAGAGGAGTTTGGGGAAGGTCTTCAGGAGGAGTCAGATGAGGTCAGACTCCAGTAATGAGTTTGGGGACCGTGCCAGTTCAAGGGTGGGACAGGAGGATCAAAGGTGGGAAATTGTTGGAATAAAGGAGGGCTAAAATCTTGGGTACAGCCACAACCTAAGGCCCATGGCCTCAGGCAAATGCCTTCACAGGAAGATTCTAGGAGAGCTCAAGGGGCTCCCAGAGCCTGTACCTCAAAGATTCAAGGATAGCTCAAAGGGACTCTCAGAGCTGCACCTTATCATTGCCACAACTTCTCTATGACTCCCTCAGGGGTCTTCTTTGACCTATAGGCTCCCCATTGGAGAAACACTAAATTAAATATCCCTAGCCACTACAGGGATATAGAAGGTCTCTGTCCAGCAATGGTCAAACCTCTGCTATTTTCAGGGGGTGTTTTGATCCCTCCTTCTTTATAGTCACTGAATGTGGCGCCTTTAGCCCCAGACCAAAGCCTCTTCCTACCCCTCAATATTGTTTCTATGCCCATTTGCTTTCTAAGAATCTGATAGACCTAGGAGTGACTGAATCATCAATGTACCTATATAAGTATGTTTAGCAAAGTTTATTTTACTTTCTGTCTTGTCTTGCTTTTCTTTACTGTTTAAGGCTTGTGAACCAAAAATTACTCCTCCCTTGGACAATGAAAAGGTAAGACATTTTCTTTGCTTCTTCTGCTTAGTGAAGTTTATTTTGATTTTCTGTATTCTCCTTCTTCCATGCTTAAGGTTTTTGAGTCCTTAATTCACCCCCCCCACCCCCGCTCCTACAATGGAAAGGTAAGGTATCTGAGTGTATCCTATTTTTCTTTTCTTTTTTTATTAATTGATTTGTTTATTTACTTTTATTTTACAAGATTCAGTTCCAGAATCCCTTGAGTTTCAAATTTTCTCCCCTCCCTCTTCCTGCCCCCCCTCCAATGGTGGCATGCAATCAAGTATAGGATCTACAAATACTTTCACACTGGACATTAGTCTAGTTGTATAGAAGGGTTGTAACCAATGGAGTGAACAATGGGAAAAAAGAACCAAATTCAAACATGGAAAAGTGCAACAGCATGTAGATTGCTTTCTCTGGTCTTTCTAGATCTTTCTCTGAATGTAGATATCTCCTTCCATCCTGAGACTTGTAGAGTTGTCTTATGACTATGCATTGCTGAGAAGAGTCCAGTTTATCAAGGTTGGTCGTCACACATACGATGTGTCTG
>CM053598.1:24263843-24310621 GCA_028646575.1 Pseudocheirus occidentalis
TGAGAGTAAGGTTGATCCATTTCCTTTTGCCTTCCTGTTCTTCCCTTCCATTGTAACAATTATCCCTAGCCTCTTCTAGATGAGATGATTAACCCCATTCTGTCTCTCCCTGTCTTCTCTCCTTCTATTCCTCTTCCATCCCTCCATTTCACCTTTTAAAATATAATCCCTTCCTATTCAGTTGTTCCTGTGCCTTCTTTCTATGAACCCATACACTCAAATATGTATTCATATGCACATATATATATATAAAAATATATATATCCTCCTATATAGACATATGTGTAGGTATACCTATATATATACATATATATGTATGTATATACATACACATCTGTATTCCCTTCACCTATCCTCATACTGAGAAAAGTCTCATAAGTTACAATTATCGTTTTTCCATGTTGGCATGTAAATAGTTAAACTTTGATAAGTTCCTTATGATTTCTTTCCCATGTTTGCCTTCTCATGCTTCTTGTATTTAAATGTCAAAATTTTCTATTCAGTTCTGATTTTTTTCAGCAAGAATGCTTGGAAGTCCTCCACCTCATTGAATGACCATATTTCCCCCTGAAACATTATAGTCAGTTTTGCTGGGTAGGTGATTCTTGGTTTTAATCCTAGCTCCCTTGATCTCCAGAATATCATATTCCAGGCCCTTTGATCCTTAATGTGGGAGCTGCTAGATCCCGTGTTATACTGATTGTGTTTCCATAGTATTCAAAGTGTTTCTTGGCAGCTTGTAATCTTTGCTCCTTGATCTGGGAACTCTGGAACCTGGTTATGACATTCCTAGGAGTTTTCTTTTTGGGATCTTTTTCAAGAGGTGATTGGTGAATTTTTTCAAGTTCTATTTTGTCCTCTGGTTCTAAAATATCAGGGCAATTTTCCTTGGGAATTTCTTGAAGGATGTTTCCTAAGTTCTTTTTTTGATCATGGCTTTCAGTTAGTTCAGTAATTTAAAAAAAATTTTTTTTTTCTTTTTGGAGGGCAGTTGGGGTTACTTGACTTGCCCAAGGTCACATGGCTAGTTTTTTGTATTAAGTGTCTGAGGCTGGATTTGAACTCAGGTACTCCTGACTCCAGGGCTGGTGCTCTATTCACTGCGCCACCTAGCCGCCTCTCATAGTTCGATAATTTTTAAATTGTCTCTCTTGAATCTATTTTCCAGGTCAGTGGCTTTTTCAAGGAGATATTTCACATGGCCTTCTATTTTTTCATTTGTTTGGATCTGTTTTATAGTATCTTAATATCTCCTAAAGTCATTTGCTTCTATTTGCTCCACTCTAATTCAGAAGGAATTGTTCTCTTCAGAAAGCTTTTGAGATTCTTTTTCTCTCTGACAAATTTGACTTTTTAAGGCCTTCTCATTGGCTTTTTGGGCCTCTTTTGCCATTTGAGTTAATCTATTTTCTTCGGTCAGGTTGTTGACTCTTTTCATGATTTTCTTTTGCAGGTGGAGGCGGGCAACCGCTTCCGTAGCTTTCTTGACCTGGGGGCCAATGGCTGGACCCGCTTCTCTCCCCCAGATTTAGCCGAGTTCCACTGACCTTTCACTTTGTCCTTGTTTCTTATGTGTTGGTGATTCTGGAAACTGCCACAGCTGCTGGTGATCCATTCTCCCGAGTCCTCCATCCGCCCCAAGTGCTCCAGCTGTGGCTCGTCCTGGCCACTCTGGGGCCAAGTTGTAGTTTCAGGGCCAGCTGGTTTCAGCTCCCCGTACTCTGCAATGAGCCCTTCTCATCCACCTGCTGGGCTGCCTTCAGCAGGAGATGTGTTTTCCTGTAATTTTGTGAGTTCTGGAGCCCTGAAATTTGTTTAGAGACATATTTTGTAGGTATTTGAGGTGGTTATAGGGGAAGCTGTGGAGTTCTCCTGCTTCTATGCCACTATCTTGAATCATCAATTCTTAAAACTGGAAAAAATAATCTCATCCATCTTTCAATCTGCCTGTTTCTAGGCAGAGATTAATCGAAACTGAGGACCTGTTCAGTTTTCCAAAACCATCTAGAAAAGAGGCTGCAAAGTGAAGTTTGGGGAATCAGCCAAGTGAGAGTCATTCATTCTTCTCTGAGCCTTGAGAGAATTCTGAAGACTAGAATATGTGACTGAAGCATCTGAGGAAGAAAGAAAGCAGCTTGAATGTGGGGAGAACATCCTCACATTGATGAGGACTGGGAATCACTCTCTGAGGTGGAAGAAGGTGAAAGAAGAAGAGTCTAAGCCTGCTAGAAAGGAGAGGATGTGGAGACATTGAGGCCAATGAGCTACAGCCATTTGGCAGAATTCAGCCAGATGCTTAAGTGCTGCTGGCAGGGAAAGCAAGAGATTCATCATTCTATTTCTTCTGGAAGGGAACCAGGAGAATTTCTAGGTTAATCTTAGCTTAATTTCAGTTAGGTCTTAACTTGTTTAACTCTCATTTTGCAAAGGAGTAAATTATTGTTTTTTCTTTTTGGAGGGGGAAAGGCAGGGCAATTGGGGTTAAGTGACTTGCCCAAGGTCACTGTTAAGTGTCTGAGGCCGGATTTGAACTCAGGTCTTCCTGATTCCAGGGATGGTGCTCTATTTGTTGTGCCACCTAGCTGCTCCCAATTAATTACTTTTAAAAGTGAAATGTTAATTTTTTCAATTCTCAATAATTTCCTTTTTCTCTTTCCCATCTTCCTCATCTTTCGGAAGGAAGGAAGGAAGGAAGGAAGGAAGGAAGGAAGGAAACCCATGTAGTCAAGAAACAGATGGAGCAAAACAAGTTCTTGTATTGGCCATGACCAAAAATGGGTCTTGTTCTGCATATTAATCTCTTACCTCTCTATTAGGAAGCCAACATTTGGCTTTTCCAGCCTCTCTTGCCACTCTTAGCCCTGCACTCGTACCTGTGTGCTGGGGATGAGGAGCTAGAGTGTGTTGGTGGGTACCAATGCTCCCCTCTGTTTCTTCTCCATCATATTCTTTCTCTTCTTGTTCCATGCTGGACTCCTAGCTTTTCCAGAGCTCTAGGCTGTTTTGTAAGCTGGGTATCCCCCATGGAAGATAAGACTAAATGGGAAACAAACTATGAAGGAAAGAAAGGAGCCATAGTGACTTGGTTTACCTTCTAAGGCAGCCAGACCTTCCTTACTAAGTGCCTCTTGTGCACCTATAGAAGATTCATAAGGGGTGGGGGGAGTCCCTGTCCTGTTATTCGTATAGCCTTACCTGGTTGATGAAAGGAGTTGGATTAAACAAATGTTGATTGGTTGGTTGATTCATTGATGGTGATGACATCAGAGATTCCTTCCAGCTTTCTGCATCAGTCAATAAACATTTATTAAGAGCCTACTGTGGGCCGGTTTTGGCTAAGCACAGACTTGGGTTCAAATCCCATCTCTGCCACTTATTCCTGCCACCCTTGGACAAGTCACTAACATCTCTAGGTCTCAGTTTTGACATCATGAAAATGAAGGGGTTGGACTAGGTGGCTGCTGATGCCTTGAGCTTCACCATGCCCACATGGAAGAAAGTCAGTTGGTGAACATTTATGAAGCTCCTGTGGTATACTCTCTACCACACTAGACACTCTGGAGGGATACAAAGAAAGGGCAGTTTATGATTCATGCATGGTTCAGGAACTAACGAGTCTGCCTGGAGGGACAGAGCTAACAACCTTTGGGTTGGTTTGGCTTTGGGTGAGTAACCACTTCTCAGTCTTTTCTCAGTTTCCTCCTCCTCTGTCAAAATGCAGGAGTTGGGATTAAAGTACCTACACTGTCTCCACTTCCCTCCCTCTTTCCATTGTCATTTCCTTCCATTTCTCCTTCCTTACCCCCTCCCCATTTTGCATCTCATTTCTAAGGCTCAACCTCTCCCCCTGGGCTTTGGGGCTTGTCTCTTTCATCTCTTTGCCCCCATTTGTTCTCCTCTCTCTCTTGCATTTTCTGTATTTCTCTCTACCCTGGATTGTTCCCTTCATGATCAGGTCTTCCTGAGAAAAGGAATGAAGGAAAGCCTTTTCTTACCACCCCATCCCCCTCTGTTGCTGCTTCTGCTCAATTTCTTGGAAAAGTCTGTACATACCACACTCCTCTCTTATCTCATGCTCACTCCCCTGCTCTGACTTCTCCTCCTTCCATCTGACTGTTGTCAGCCCAGTGAGCCAGGCCTGCAGCTCCAGATCTGCTGCCCTCTCCCCCTCCCCATCCTTCTCAATCTCCCTGCAGCATCTGATCAGGTCAGCCTTCCCTTCCCTGTACCCCTTTCTGCCATCTCCACTCCTGAGATAAATGAGACACAGTGATCTGGTGGTGATCCGATTGAACCTCTCCGTAATCCAGTTTCCTACTTGGTCAAATGTGGGGAGGGTTTGCTTGGACTAAAAATGACCTAAAATCTAAAATTGCAGTTCTGTAAATGACTTAGTCTTGGTGCCTCCATTTCCTGCTCTGTAAAATGAAGTAATTGTTGGTCCCTTCTAATCCTAAATCTGTGATTTAGTTACTAATCTCTCTGGGACTTAGTTTCCTTTTCTGTAAAGTGAAGGGGTTAATTGGACTAGATGGTCTCTGAGGTCCCTTTTGAGCACTAAATCCCACAATATTGTGATCTCATGAACTGGCAGAACCCTAAAGAATCCTCTAATGATGCCTGGAATGGTTCAATGCAATAAGCCTACATTAAGCACCACTGCAAAGTCCTATTCCAGGATACAAAGACCAGGAGTCCTTGCCCTCAAGGAACTTCTGTCTTCCTCCCCCAAGTCTCGGAGCAGGAAGTCTTCCTCCTTCCAGCCCTTTGGCAGTTTCTTTGTGAGCACTATCACATTTCTCCTTTATTGTATTCATCTATGCCTGGGTCTCTTTTCCCCTTCTGGACTGTTACCTGAGGGTAGATCTCTGTAGATCCCGAACTGTGGCCAGCACAGTGCCTGGCTAGAGATAAGGAGAGGCGAGGTCAGTCCTCTAGATTGGTGAGATTGTCCAGCACTTGCTAAGGCATTGGCTGTCTCAGGGAGGGACCAGAGAGGAAGGGCTGGAATGTGAAGTAGAGTGTGCAGACTGGACTGCAGGTCCTTAAATCAGTACATTTCTGCACCAGGGACAGAGCAGAGTGAGAGGCGCAGCCACCCTGGAAATCAGTTTCTAGCTCTCCTCTTCTCTCATATGCCCTTTCACACGTGCCAGGCAAACTCAAAGGAAAGCCTCTTAACGTGGGCCCATTCCTCTTGCCTTATAATCCTGGCCTATTTACGGCCCTACGCTGGTTGGCCCCCTGGTAGCCCGTGTGCTCTGAGAAGCTCACCATGGCTTCCTGTCCTGCTGGTTTAGGCACCCACCTGAGGAAATGCTCAGGACAAAGAAAGCTTCTCTACTTGTGTGACTGACACGCATGCCAGGGGCCCTTTCGTGTGAGATCTTTGTCTGGCCGCTGACCAGAGGACAGTCATTTTGGGAGGGGACATTCTAGAATGAAAATCCCTGTGGAAGTAGGATCAGTGAAGTATGAGCACGCTCAGGAGGCCAAGATGATCCCTAACCTAATTTTCCTTTCAGGTATTGAGCCATTTCATGTGGGAAGCCAAGGACTGAATGAGTGAGTGGTCATGAGGGCCCAGCAGATGTTAGCCATGAGTCGAATCCAGAGCCCCACAGAGGCAGGACTGGCCCTTCTCCACACCTCACCCACCTTCATTTAAGTCTGTCTTTTCTCTCCCCCTAGATCGACCAGTACCTTTATTCCATGCGGCTCTCAGATGAAATGCTTAACGAGATCACAAAACGATTTAAGAAAGCTATGATAAATGGCCTCTCCAGAAATTATAACGTAACTGCTTCTGTGAAGATGTTGCCAACGTTCGTGAGATCCATTCCTGATGGCTCAGGTAAGATGGTGGGCGTACTGTGGAAGAGTGTGTCAAGGGAGCAGATGTAGTTCCTATGTAGCACTTCTAAGGTTTACACACTTATCATGTCTGACCCTGGGAGGCAGCTACCATTAATTATTCTTCTTCTCATTTCAAAGATGGGAAACCAAGGCCCCAAGAGATGAACTAAGGCAGGATTCAAACCCAAGTCTTTCTGACCCTTACGTCTAATGTTCTAGCACATAGCCTCTACCAAAGGAGTACTTTCATTGTGGAGCTCTAGAGGACACAGTACTGGGGCCATAACTAGGAATTCTTGACCTCTGCCCCAGTGAGATCTCATATGGGGTCCTGGGTTCTGTTCTGGGGGCCACATCTTAAGAAGAACATTTCAGATAGAAATAGGTCCTAAAGAGGGTGACCTGGATGGTGAGAGGGGCTTAAGAAGACTAGACTTCACTAGATTGGTTGGAAGAAGGGGAGATATTTTGCCTGGCAAAAAGAAGGCTTAGAAAATCTATAGCTGTCCTCAGGGCTCAGCCTCAAAGGGCAGAGCTACAAAACACTGAGAGTTAGCAGAGAAGCAGGTATGTCTGGCTGACCAAAAAAAAAAAAAGGTTTCTAATAAAGCTGTCCAAAAAGAAGGAAAAGGGTATTTCCAGAGATTGTGCCCTGCACAGGCTACCTGACCTCTCTGTTGGATGTTGCAAAGGGAAATCTTCGAGTACAGGCTGGACCAGGTGACCTCTGAGGTCCTGGCCTCTCTGGGATTCTGGATAGACCTGGAGCAAAAACATTGAGCAAGGTGGGGACTGGTGATGTTTGCAGCAGTATACAGTCTTAGTTCAGACAATCATGCCTGGGGGGAAGGGCAGTCCTTAGGTGGGAAATGCCACAGGGATCACAGACCTTGGGGATGTTGGCCAAAGGTCAGGGGAAGAGAACTGTGTCTTGGCTCAAGTCAGAGAAGAACTGGGAGGTTTGTCCTGGTCACCCACTTTAGGATGTACTTCGGTCTGTAATGTCTCCTAAGATGTGGCTCCCAGAACAGAACACAGGACTTCAGGTGTGAGGCAGATGCCAACAATTCCTAGCTATGACTCCGATCTGACGTCCTCTAGGGTTCTGCAATCCAGGGATGGCAGTCTGCCATAGGAAGAAAGTATGTTCCGACAAATATTGGTGCCCTGGTACAAAGCCCTGATAGCCCTGCCTTAGTTACAGCTTTGAATCACCCTGGTTGATTTCCTCAGTCTGAAAGTCTACTTAAGATTTCTTTGGAGAGTAATTCTTTCAGTTTTCTAGGACCTCCTTCCAGTGTGCCAAATAAAAAATATTTCACATTTGCTCAACACTTTAATGTTTTAAAAAGTACTTTCCCTCAAGAAAACCTGAGGGGAAAAATATTTCACATTTACTCAGGTTTAAGGCATTAACAAAGCGCTTTTCTAAGCAATCCTGAGGGAGACAGTGTAAGCATTATTATTCCCATTATTCCCATTATTATTCCCATTCATTGAGAATAAGCATTATTCTCAATGTTTTCTAGTTCTGCCCTCTGAGGCTGAGCCCTGAGGGCAGCTATAGGTTTTCTAAGCCTTCTTTTTGCCAGGCAAAATATCCCCCCTTCTTCCAACCAATCCAGTGAAGCCTAGTCTTCTTAAGCCCCTCTCACCATCCAGGTCACCCTCTTCAGGACATATTTCTATCTGCAATGTGAGAAGATGGAGGCTTAGAGAGAGAATGACCTCTCCTCAAAAGCACACAGGTGGTAAGTGGAACTCCAGGCCTAGCATCCTGATGCCCAGTTCAGGCTACCTGGCCTGACTGAGAGGTAAACTGAGGCTTAGAGACTTAAGGTGACTTGTCCAGGGTCATGGGTTTAGTAAGTGTCAGACCTGGGGCTTGAACCTGGGTCCTCTGGCTTTGTCTCATGATTTTTCCCGTCTGATCCACCACTTTTCACAATAATCATAATCTGCCCTCGGTCTGAAGAAATTTTGCCTCTCTTCAGGCAGATAATTTCCCTTTTTACAGGTGGGGGCCTTAAAATTATATTTTCCCATCATCTGAATTATAAAAAAATATAAACGTTTCAAGATACAAAGAAGGGCAGAAGAGCTTATTGTGTATGAAAGGGTTTACTTCTCTTCTGTTTTTTTCATTTGTCTGTTGAATAATTTAACAAGGTAGTAACAAGTTTGCCCTGTTTGCCTGCCCTTTGGGCTTCTTTGTTTTTCAGCTGTGGATTTTTAAGATGTTTCACTGATCATTCCTTTTTTGCTTCTCCTCACTACCCGCTGCACTCTCTTGCCCCCACAATAAACAATTCGCCCCATGCATGGGTTTTGTTGGAGAAGCTAAGTCTACCCAGAGGCAGGAGGCAGGCCAGAAGAACCTTCTGGAGTCTCACTGTATTTATTGGAGCTCTTTCTGCAGCATTGTAGAATGATACAGGCATGATTCTTCTGGCTCTGCTCATTTCCCCCTGTGTCAGTTCATATAGGTCTTCCCAAGGGGGGACCTCAGGCTGTCATGGGATCTGCTCAGTATGTGGAAACAAGATCCCCTGAAGTCAGGAGGAAAGGGACGGGTTGTGAGATCAGAGATCTGGAGTGGAGAGGCCAAGACCCCAAGGTCCCAGGGAGTCTAATAGTGTGAGGCAGGATTTGAACCCACTTTCTCTGCTCCTCCCAATGGCCTCACTCCCCAAGAGTCCTGTTAGATTTTTACCCTTCTTCTGAGTGGGGAAGGCTGGAGGTATACAAGGGTGGGAACAGGGAAGCTCTCATGGTCTGCTCTCCTATGGCCTGACCCATCTGGGAATTTGCCCTGCCTGGTTTGTGGAGAGCACCCTGCCCTGTAATGAGAAGACTGCAGGCTCCTGGCCCCATGCGAGCAGCCCAGGCCATTCTCTGCTTCATGAACTGCAGAGATGGCTAGACAGATCCTGGGAAGGGCCTTGGAGGTTCCCCAGGGGTGTTCTGTGAGTTTCCATGCCCATCTGCCCCTGGTTTCTCTCTCCCTCCCTCAGGGTCTCTGGCTTTGAAGAGGTAAGATGCTCAGGAAATAAATGTCAGGAGGAGCTGGGCAGCAGCTGTTGCTGCCGTCTTAGTGCCCAAGGCACCAGACGGGTCAGACCTGGGAGCCTGCTGGGACTTCCTCTTCCGACCACAGCCTGCTTTTAGCCTGAGTGCTGTGAGTCTGCCCATCAGAGCCGGATGGGGGGGGCGCGGGTTACAGCCTCTCTGTTTATTCCTCTGCTCGAGTCATCAGCCTGTGTTTGTGTCTAGGGCACAAATTGGCATTTCCTTCCCTGGTATTACTGTGGCAGCTTTGATATTGACAAACCAATGCAGGACAGTCCAACAGCCAGCTATTCCAGTGGGAGGCAGCTTGGTATAGTGGAAAGGCAGCTGCATTTGGAATCCTAGGATCTGGATTCAAACCCCAGCTCTGCCATTGACTGCTTGGGAGGCGCTTTCTTCTTTGGCAGTCCCATCCAGAATCAGTGATCCTGGGAATGCCTCTACGTGCTGGACACTGGGCTGGATGGCCTAGCCCTCAAACTTTCCCTCCTCAAGGAGACATATAGGCAGTGAGCCTGGCCTGGATGGTTAGGGAGAGGGAGGGCACTGGAAATCGGGGGAGGGGGATTCAGAAGTGGCTTCCTGTAGGGGATGACACATGAATTAAATCTTGACGAAAGCCAGGGAGTGTAAGAGGCTTGGTATTGAAAGTTCCATAGAGTCAGGAGTACAGCCTGGATGAGACAAGAGTCCTTTTGAAGAAAAAAAGGGTGGGGAACATTTTATTTAAAGGATCCTGGAAACTGTATCCGTGCAGGACTAGCCCCTTTCTATAGAGGTTAGCTTGAGAGGGAGGAGAGGCAGCTGAAGTGGGTGTCACTGGCTCTGACAAAAGTCACCTGATCTCCTCTTGGTAAGAGCAAAGAGGGAAAGATGACACCTCCCCAAGGTCACCTGTGCCTGGCTTTCCCCCTACTCATTCAGGATATCAGAGCCTTTTCAGCTGTGCCTCCAGCAGGTGCATCCTGGGCAGGGCTTTGTCTGAGCTGAGGAGCACCTGTCTTTACCCTCAGACTCAGTTGTTCCCCTTCCCTTGCCTCCTGTCGTAATCAGGGGGCTCTCTTCCTAATCAGAAGGCACCCGGTCTCTGGAGGCAAGCACATTAGACCTTGGAGGCAGGACGGTGGGGTCACTGTCCTGCTTTGGAAACAGTCACTGTTTCCAGTGCTGCTCCATGACTCCAGGTGGCAGCAGCCAGGGGAGGAAGAGGAAGAGGGTGGTGGTAGAAAGTACATACCTTTTTAAAAAAAATACATTTTTATTAATATTTTCCACTTCTTATATCACTATGTAAGTTCATCCCTCCCTTCCCAGAGAGCCATCCCATAGGACAAATAGTAATTTTTAAGAGAGGGGGGAAAAAAATCACCACAAGTGGATGATATATTAAAAAGTCCGAAAACGTAAGCAATGTGTGACTGACCACCTGTGGACCTGCTCCCTCCCTCCCTTCCTCTGAGGCCTTCTCATATCCCTGAAGCATCTTTTCTAGGAAATCACACGGATCCTCTGTATATCCTGGAATGAACCTGGCCAGATTACAGTGAGGCCTCGAAGCCCCCCAGTCCCACCATGTATAAGATTTCCCAGCCCCTTTGGTCAGTGTGTGTGTTCTGCAGCCTCCAGAATGGGCCCCAGAACAGTAAGTTAGATGGTCCTGTTCTACTTCTAAAATATTAATCACAGCTCCAAGCAGAGTAATTAGTCACCGTCGGAATTGGTGTTAATCCCGAAGCACCCAAGTAACAATTGAAACTAAATGTGGAGAAATTACCACCTTAGACAGAGGGCCAGGGAAATGTCTGCTCAGGCTTTTGAATGACATCAGCAACAACAACAATACTAATAATGTGTTTATAGAGCACTTTTTTTTTTTTTTTTGCTTTTTGGAGGGCAGTTGGGGTTAAGTGACTTGCCCAAGGTCACATGGCTAGTTTTTTGTATTAAGTGTCTGAGGCCGGATTTGAACTCAGGTACTCCTGACTCCAGGGCCGGTGCTCTATGCACTGCGCCACCTAGCCGCCCCTAGAGCACTTTTTAAAGGTTTCTGTACATACATCGTCTCATCTCATTCTCGTAGGTGTTACTGTCCCCGTTCTACAGATCTGAAAACAGACCTGGAGACAAAGTGACTTGCCAAGAGTCACATAGGTGGTCTATGTGGGAGGCAGGAATAAGCCCAGGTCTCTACTGCTCCTGCCTCTGAGTCCCATGCTCTTTCTTAAGTACCTACTGGGAGCCAGGCACTGTACAAAATGCTGTAAAAATCTTCCTCTTCTATGTTCTCATAGGACTTATTGTCCATGCAGAAAACATTGCAGTTCCGTGGAGATTTGCCTATTGCAATGGTCTTCCAGTTAAATGAGTCACCCTGACTTAATTTTTTCCTTGTCCCAATCCATCATACACCCTGCTAGCAAAGTGATGCACCTTGACTTTGGATTTGACCACGTGACTCCCCTGCTCTACCTACAGCAGCTGACCTGTCTGGGGAACAGTGCCCAAGATGTAGAAAAGGCACTGGGCAGCACTGACAGAGAGAGGACCGGTCTCCTTGTCCCTGTCCCCTTTTCCCACCGCTGGAAGTCTTGTAGTGGAAATTGGCCAACTGGCCATTTGTTGGAGATATTGTAGGGGAGAGGGCAGAGCAGGCACAGGCAGAGCTGGTTGATGTCCAGAATCCCTTCCAACTCTGAGATTCTGGAAATTTGAGGTGTTGCCAAGAGCTCTAGGTGGAGATTCAGGAGACAGGTGGAAATGATAATAAGTGACATTTACAGAGCATCTTTAGATTTGCACAATACTTTAATCATCTCATCTGAGCCTTGTGCCAGTCCTGCAAGGCAGATGCTCTAGCCCCTTTTGTCCCTATCTTAGAGATGGAGAGACTGAGACTCAGAGAGGTTAAATTCTTTACCCATTATCACACAAATGGAATTCCAACCCACTCATACTGACTTGGAGTCTGGACTCCTAACTGCTGGACCACACTACCTCCCAAAGTGGGCCTGTAGTTTAGGGAAAAGATCCAGAGATAGAAAGAATCCATTGGAAAATCACACAGGATGAGAAGGCATAGAGGGAGGGGTAGCACTCAGTGCCCATGAAGGGAATAATAAAAGCAGTCTTCTCTGGAGGTTCCAGCTGACATGGTCATAGAGGGCCTTGACATCTTAGGAGCAGTTAGCCTGGTGGTCACCTTGTTGAAGATGAGAGCAACATCCCTTTTTTAGGGAGCTAATCAGGAGGTGAGCTGTAGTGAGTGTCCTGGCTTCCAATGTGAGAAGCGGAATTTCTAAGCAGAGCAAAGGTAGGCATTTCAGAACGGTGGCATTTGTTTGCAGCTGTTCCAGGGCCGACTCACACTTGAAAAAGACATCTGTCCCAATGTTTGTTTTCCATTACGGTCTGCCCGCAGTGGCTGTCATTAAAAAGTGGAAGGTTGCTAGTGGCCCTTCAGATGGCTTATTTAATAAATGCTCTTATGGAAGTTACTCTGGCTTCAGGGCTAATGGGAAATGCTGGAAAAGTAACCAGAAGTGGGTGAATTTTCAAGGGAGTATAAGGTTTGTTGGTAGGGAATATATTAACTTATGCCCAGAGTCGATGACCTCTGCTTCCCAGGCCCAGTTTCTAGGTTTCCATACCAAAAGAAAGAGGGAAAGAGGCTTAATATGGAAATATATTTACATGATTGCACATATATAACCTGCTTATTTGTTTTAGGGAGAGAAAAAATTTGGAACTCAAAAATTTTAAAAGACAAATGTTAAAAATGGTCTTTACATGTAATTGGAAAAAATAAAATACCATCAAACAAATAAGAGAAGAAAGAGTCTCTAGGGATGAAACTACCTTTAGAGCTGAAAGACACCTTTAAAGATACTGAGTCCAGTCCCTGTATTTTACAAATGAGGTAGCAGGCTCAAAAACGTAAACTAATTTGCAAAGGATCACATGGCCAGTAAGTATCAGAAGTGGATCAGACCTTTCTAACTCCAAGCCTAGTACCCCCGAGCTGCCTCCTTCCAGAGAGGTTCCTGGTAGTTAGAAGAGGAGAAAAGAAGCCTTAGGTAGATTCCAAGATGGTAGTCGTGTTAAATGAAATTGGAAGATTCAGAAGATGCACCTGATCTTTTATGTTTATTTATTTTATTCAGTCCAGTTTAAAAAAAAAACCACAAAAACATCTACTATATACAAAACAGTATTCTTGGAGCTGGGATTAACAAGGAACTGTCTTTATGCTGGGGAAGGGCGGGGGAATGCTGGATAATTTGAGGAGGAATAGAATTCAGACAATGGAGGGATATTTATTCAGTTTTGGTTTCATTCACTCAGTACAATGGATTTCCAACTTCTAGCTACAGTGACCATGGAGAAGGCTTGTCACCTCTCTGTGTTGTGGGTGACTAAGATTGTAAATTATACTTACTTAACATCCTTTTTTTTTTTTAATGCTTTTTTGGAGGGCAGTTGGGGTTGTGACTTGCCCAAGGTCACATGGCTAGGTTTTTGTGTTAAGTGTCTGAGGCCAGGTTTGAACTCAGGTCCTCCTAACTCCAGAGCTGGTGCTCTATTCACTGCACCACCTAACCGCCTGCAAGACTGTAGATTATAGATTAGTCTGTCTGTATTCACAGAAGGAGTTTTTACACCAGGGATTGATTCCCCACACTGGTTCAGTGACAGATTTGGACCAAAAAAATTTTTTTGTAGAATGCTGTTTTCATAACTGCAGAAGATACTCAAATATTGTTTTGCAAATGGAAGGTATTTTCCCTAATATTTTGAAGTCAGTACTCACTATGTTTCAGGCACTGCGCTAAATGCTGTGGATACAAAGACAGACAAAAATACCCATGGCTTTCCATTACGTATCTAATCCAGTCCAACAAGGATTGCTATGTGCTAGGGAGTGGGGATATTAAAAAAAACAACCCAACCTATCTCAACCATTAAGGAGTTTCTCTACTACTGTGGGGATATGTTGTTATTTGAGAAGAGAGGATCCTAATCACTGGGGGCAGAAGGTAAGGCTCCCCATATTCAACTATAAAATGAGTGTGGGCCACTAGATGAACTGGAAGGCCCATTGCATTGATAAAACTATGCGTGTGTGGGTATGTGAGTGGATGTGTGTATGTAAAGAGAGACACATTTCTTTGTATCATTGGTGCTTAATATAATTCCTGGCATCTAGTAGGCACTTAATAAATGTTAGTATGCTGATTCTGGAATGAAACTTGGGATACTAAGAGATGTAGGGGAGGTGGGAGGGCGTTCTAAGCCTAGAGACCACCCAAAAGGATGGAGGCTAAGAATAGAATGTCAGTTCAGAGAATAGCAAGTGAACCATTTGGACTGATGCATAGCATGCATGGAAGGTGTAATAATATTAAATAAGCCTGGTAATCGTAGACTGGAGCCAGATTTTATTGGCCTGAATGGACTGTGTGGTTGACCCAAGGTAGTGGCTCTTATCAGCCAGTCTATCAACAAACATTGTTTACCTGCTGTGTGCAGTGCACCATCCTTAGGATACTGGGGGAATATAAAGAAGTTCATGATGCTGTCCCTACTCTAAGGTTACTTCCTGTCTGGAGATATATCTATATCAGAAGGCAGTTATAAATGGAAACAGAATGTAAGTCCCTGGAAGACATGGACTGTTTCATTCTTGTCTTTGGTTCCCCATTGCCACTTAAATGTTTAGTGAGTGCCCACTGGTGTGGCATAAGCAATCATTGCAATGTCATGCCAGTCTCTGCCTTTAAGAAACATGTGCCACCTTTTTGTTTTGACAGGGAATCCTTTCCCTGAGGAACTGGGGGAGACATAGCCCCAGCTTCAAAGGTTATTGGGTTACTTGCCTCTGATTGTATTTGAACAGGCTCACATCAGATTAGACAGAGGGGCTGGCATGAAACAAAGCCTTTGCCTCGACGAATGACTGAAAGAACTTTTCCTCCTTTACGAATTTAAAATGTCTTCCCCTTCCCCTGCCCAGTGAACCATCACTTATCACAGAGAATTAGAAAAGAAAAGAAAAGCAATTCTGTAAAACTCCCAGATACTGAGTCTGACAGTAAATGTAGCATTTCACTCCCCTAGACTGCCTCTGCAAAGAGGCTCATATTACTTTGGGGGGGGGCGGGAAAGGAGATTCACACTTAGTCATTACAACCACCTGAAATTCAGTTTCTTTCCATGAGTTCATTTCTAATCCTTCTTCTTCTCTAATGTTATGTCACTTTGTATCCCAGCTCTCAGCGCTTATTTCCTGCATGAATTTAGGCAAAAAACATCCTCTCTTGGTCTTGGTTGTATGATTTGTAAAGTGGAGATAATATTGCCTGCACTGCATCTCTCCTAGGACTGTTCTGAGAAAAGCTCTTTTCAAAGTAGAATAAATCAACGTGGACTGACCCAGAACCTATGCCAGTAGGGAATCACCTTGGACAGCTCCTCCCAAGCTGGAAAGACTTTGATTCTCCATTCCTCTGTTAGGGAGGGAAAAGGAACCCCTGACTGTGAATCTTATCAAGGAAACAGCCTAATAATAATAATTGACATTACAATCACCCTTTAAGACTTGTTCCACCCTGGTCTTCCTGCTATCTATTAGTGCTTCGCTGACTGCACAGCTCTGGTTGTAGGGGAGAAAGTGTTCAGACCCAGTCGGTCGGAGCATGGAATGAATGGGTGGAAGAAGAAGAAAACCGAGCAAAAACTCTTCAGATATTCTCCCTAGGCAGGATGTTGCAAGAGCCCAGAGATGGCAACAGGTACTCACTCTCATGACAGGACGGATGGGATAGCTTTGCTCAGGACTGGCATCTGACATGTTGCTTTGTGTTTCCTTCAACAGAAAAAGGAGATTTCATTGCTCTGGATCTTGGGGGATCTTCCTTTCGAATTCTACTAGTGCAAGTGTCTCATGAGAAAAAGCAGACTGTTCAAATGGAGTCTGAAATTTATGAAACGCCTGAGAATATCATAAACGGCAGCGGAGCCCAGGTGGGTAATCCTACACATCCTCCTCCACACCCTTTTTAACCCTTAAAAAAAAGGGAAGGTTTCAATTTACAAGCATTCCTTTTCTTCTCTCATTGAGAAAGAAAACAAAACCCTCACAATAAATATGCATAGTTAAGCAAGACAAATTCCCACACTGACCTTGTCCTCCCTCCCCTGTATCTGTCTGTCTGTCTGTTGGCACTTTGAGTCCATCACCCCTTGCCCTGGGCTACCGTCCCTAAGCACAGGTCCCCTCCTCCACTCTATAACAACAGAGCTGCCATTTGGCACTGGTTTTATACCCAGCACAGGCCAGTCTGGGCCAGCTCTGGGCCCTCCCCTTGTCCTGGTGCACAGTTCTCTCAGCAATCCCTGTGTTGGAATGCTATCTCACATATTCCTGGCTAGACTTCATTCCCACTGTCTGTAGTCTCCATCTCAGTCTGTCTCTCCAACTCATCTGGGCTAGAAAAAAGGCTCACTGTGATTTTTTTTTTTCCTTGAATTTCCTGATCAGGCTCAGACTGGTGTATTTTTTTCTGTCTTTGCCGAGTAATTATAGGAGAAGTCTTGGCCGTACTTCCTGTTACTCCCACTATGTTGGCTGGTTTCCACCCATTAACTCTTGATGGCCACCTCTCCACCATTAGTGCCAAAGTGACCTCTGACAAAGTCAATTCTTGGGTATTCAGATCTTATACTCCCCAAAACAAACAAGAAACCTCCAATAACCCTGGACCAGATTAGCAGAGATCCCTGTCATGTTTCTCTACAAACACAGAACTAAATAATAGATCAACAAGTATTTATTAGTGTGCTTAATACTTGATTTATTATTAAAGGCTTATTACTGTATGCAAGGCAGTGTCCTGGGGGATGGGCATATTGAAACAAAAGAAACCGTTTCTGTCCTTAAAGGTTTATATTCTCTTGGGGAGGGGGGAAGATATTTACACATACAAATCTGTCCTAAATCAGTATTAGGTAGTTTTAGGAGGGATGGAGAGGTGGGAGGGAAGGTGCTAAAAGCTGGAAGGAATCAGGAAAGGCTTCCTGGAGGAGGAGGTGGTGATTGAGCCAATCTTTGAAGGAAATTAGGGCTTCTAGAGAGAAGCTTGTGGTGAAACATTGTGTCATTTTACTCAGAGTCTGGGGAAGAATTAGAGGCTTACCCACATATTGCCAGGTGGGAAGCCACCCTCTGTGTAAGCAAGTGAAAACGGAGCCTTTGGTTGAGTCAGGATGGGTGTGGTAAGGAACTACTGTGTACCTGGTAGGGAGAGGCATTGGTGCCCTTCATTATCTTAGGGGCCTTCAGTATCTTGGCACAAGAAAGGGGCTACTTGCATCTAGTGGCTTCAGGGTTATCTGGAAAAAATGTCCCTCCCATAGGGATTGCTTCCGCAGAATGGTCTGTTCCCTGCCTCCCCATCCCCACCCCTCCTCATACATACTACCCTTCCCACTAACTCTAGCCCAACCGAGACTCAGGTGGTTGAGGTGCTGAGAAAAACCTTACTCACAATTAGAGCTCGCCTCTCTGGACAAGGAGTGAGTTAACCATGGCTGGAGGTCTGTAAGCTGCTGGGGCATGGCAGATGACTCAGTAGCCACCTTTGCTATCATCTCTGCCTAGATGGCGAGGGTTATTGAGGTTCCATATCTCCAGGTCTTATCAGGTCCTTGGCACTCTACAAACACAAGATGGGGAAAGGGTGGGAGCAGGACACCATCACAGATAACAGCCTCCTAAGGGTGGCCCCCTGAATATGAGAGGTTCACAGACCTAGGACTGAGAGGGAGGGGCCTCAGAGACTACCATGTTTGAGTCCCGCATTTTACAGATGAGAAGACTGACTCCCAAGGAGATTTGTGACTTGCCCAATGGGGTCACACAGATAGTTAGTATTCAAAGTAGGACTGAACCTAGTGGCTCTATTCCAGAACCAGTCACACACTAGCCTCCCTTCAGTGGAAACCAGGCTATATCCATTCCCTAAGGAGTCCTACACCCCTCCCTTTGAACTATGTCTTCCATATCTAGTTCCAAGGTAGAGTGGTGGCCCATCTGAAGGACTGCTAGGGCTTGACAGAGGCAAGATGGCTTCAGATCCCCATCTGAGGTGGGAGGGGAGGTGGGAAGTAGGAAACCCTGTCCCTTTTCTCCCAGGCAGGCAGCCATGGTTAGAGTGTGTCTGGCTCATTTTTCTGTTCAGGATTGATCCAGATTTAATCAGCCTTCCAGTCAATCTGTTCCAAACCACTTCCTAGTCCATGAGGGTATCCAGTTTCCATTTTGAAGAGTCTTTAGGCTCACCACATGGCTTTGTCCTTGACTAGACTGTTTCCCTGGCACAGGAGACCTCCTGGCTTCCCCTGCTCAGGGCTGTTCTGATGAGTCACAGGCTCTGTCCACAACGTATTACCATACCCTGCTCAGGTGCTTGCTTGGATGAGGCAGGGAGAGCATTTTACAAAGAACTGACTCTTTGTCCCTGAGTGGAGGGAGTTCCAAGGCCCAAGATCTAGACTCTCCTGCCACCTTCCACCCTGATGCATCACAGGATAGCAGAATCAGAACTGAAAGGGACCTCAGAGGCCAGCAAGGCCAATGTGCTCATTTTACAGATGGGGAAGCTGAGGCTTAGTTTGGGGAAGTGATGTATATACTCAGAGCTAAAAGGAGCCTCTGAAACCATCTACACCTCATTTTACAGATAAGGAAACTGAGGCCCAGAGAAGGGGCCTATTATTTGGCCTTCCAGCCTTGATTTCTCTGTTGGCAAAATAAATAACACTGTTCCTTCCTGACCTGTTTCAGATGGGTTATATAAGGATGAGAATAAACAACCTGAACCTTTGAAGCTTTAGTCTTGTAGTAGTGTGGTATAGTAGAAAGAAGGTTGGCTTGGACATCAGAAGATCGGGGTTCTAATCCTGGCTTTGCTCCTTATTGTATTCCAGCTGTGACTTTGGGAAAGTCCCTTCCTCTCTCCAGGTGCCAGTTTCCTCCTCAGTTATTCAGCAGACATTAAGCCCTTCCTGTATGCCAGGCACTGTGCTAAGTGTTGGGACACAGAGCCAGGCAAAAGAGGTCCCTGCCCTCACAAAGCAAGCATTCTAATGAGACAGGTGACAGGTAAATAATTAGGTGCTTAGATAAAGTAACCTCAGAGCGAAGGTGCCAGCAGCCAAGGGGGATGAGGAAAAGCCTCCAGTATAAAATGGGGTGTGAACTGAGTCTCAGGGGAAGCCAGAGGGCTTTAAATGCCAAACTGACGACTTTATAATCTGATCCTGGAGGTAATGGGGAGCCCCGGAGTTTATTGGGTAATGGGGTGAGTCAACATGATGTAGGAAATTGGATAGCAGTGTGAGCGGATGGATTGGAGTGGGGAAAGCCTGGGTAGGCCACCCAATTAGAAGGATGTTGCACTAGTCCAAGCTGGTATTGAAGGCCTACACCGGATTGTGCAGATTGTGTGGGCAGAGAGGATGAGTCTGTAGGAAAACTAATTTTGAAGGGTCTTCCTAGCTCGAAATCTAGGTTCCTGTGATTCTGCTGGGGGAGTCAGTGCAGGCCTTCTCAGAGCTCCAGAGTACAAATGGAAGGGAATAAAATGACCATCCTGAACATAAGTGGTGTTGTGAAACAGAGGGTCCTTTGCCTAACTGATTTCTTTGGTTCTGACCTATATACAGAGCTATCGGGAGGCAGCATGGGGCATGATTTCTACTCCCTCCTCACAGAGAACGTACATTTTTTCTCCTGGCTCCTCCACTATCTTGGGGTATCATGGCCATCACGCCTCTGTTCCCAGGGCCTGAGGTCTCGATGGCCAAACTAAGCTGCTTGGCTTGTGTAGAGCAAATGCCAAGATGGGTGAGGATGCCTGAGAACATCACGCCCTCTTGGACACAGTCAGTTCATCCCTCCCCCTTCCCAAGTTACTTTGTTGGGTTCTCCCCGAGAAGCTGCTGTGGTGATAAGGATTTATTTAGGCCTAACTTGTTCTCTTCCTGGGTAGGTCTTTCCTTGGCTAAGTCCCTTTACGTCTCCAGGCCTTAGCTCCCTCACCTGTAAAATGAGAAGGTTGGATTTGGTGCCCTTCCATTGCTAAATCTGTAGTCAAATGAGCCAATGTTTGTCAAGCTCCTTGCACACAAGTACTTAAAAAAGCCTTGTTCCTTTGCCCCATCCTATGAACCTCCCTTGTTCCTCTGTCTCTAGGTGCTTACTGAATCCTGGCTTTCTCCTGAAGATGCCACACCCCTTGGCACCCTCTCCAAGCCCAGCAGCTCAAACCCTACACCCTCTGACACAGTAGGCCAGGCAGGGAGCTTGGCACACTCATTGTTTCCCTGCCCCTGTCACTCAGTAACTACCTCTTCTCCATCCTGCCCTGATCTGGGTTGCTGTCATCTTTGGACCTCAGGGTCTTCGTTCCTGAATAAATCCTCTACCTGGGTCTCAGCCTCTGTGCCAGTCCCTACCCCATTCAGTCTCCTGGCCTCCTGTTCCCTTCACCTCTTCAGCTCGAGGCTCCCTCATTCCTTAGAGCCCCCTTACACCCCTACTGCTAGGCTTGGCTGAGTTTGCCCCAGGGGATGGAATTCTTACTTAAGAGTTCTGTCCTGGCTTGTTGAAACTGGGCTAGTTTTCTTTGTGCAGGGTGTTGTGTAGGCAGCCCGAGGTCATCTTGGTGTTTATTTTCCTAAGAACATGATTCGAATCTGGTTCAAACACTGGTTTCCCTGTTTGCTTTCCCTTAATAAATGTCTCTGGGTTTGCCAACATTTTTACATAACAAGTTATCCAGAAACAGGTATCCATCTCTCATCACATCCTCACCTGGCCCATTTTCTCTATGCCTGCTGTGTGATTAATTGTCTGAAAGGCTCATCTCACTCAGCCTCTGGTCATGAAGGTGATTTCTGAACCACATGTTTATTGTTATTAAATTTCAGTACAGTGTATGGCAGTGGTTCTCAACCTTCCTAAAGCTGCGACCCTTTAATGTTCATATATGGGCATATCTGCATGTGGGCAGACCCTCCTGGAAACAGATAGAGGAGCAGTGTCTCATTTCCTAAGACCATCAGAAATGTGTTTTCTGATGGTCTTCAGTGACCCCTGTGACCCCTGTGAAAGGGTCATTTGACCCCCAAAGGGGTCGCAACCTACAGGTTGAGAACGGCTGGTGTAGGGGGTAGAGAACTAACTCTGGAGTCAGAAATCCCTGGTTCAAGTCTGACTTTTGACATCTCTTGGCTGAGTGAGTGGCCCTACCCAAGTTACTTCACTCAGCGTCCCGTGAAATTCACTCAAGCTTTTGAGAAGGTGCTGCCCCGCCCAGTGAGGGGAGTGCTTCACAGCCCCATGTCTATCCCTTAGTTTCAGAGATGTTTGTGGCAAAGGCAAAGTTAGCTCCAGAGTGACCCGGCTCCACTCATTACTCTTTTATCAAGTGCTCCCTGCTGTGCTAGGTGAGACAGAGATAAATCAAATGCTGTCCCTGTCTTTTAGGTTCTCAGGAAGGAAGGAAACGTGCATTTATCGTGTGCCTAAAGCACTGAGCACTTTACCCCTTTGATCCTTACAACCACTCTGTGAGTTAAGTGCTATTATCATCCCCATTTTACAGCTGAGGAAACTGGGGCAGTGAGAGGTTATGGGGACTTGCTTAGGGTCTCGCAGCTAGTTAGTGTCTGAGACCAGACTTGAATTCGGGTCTTCCTGACATCAGGCCCAGCACCTTATCCACCGCACCACCAGCTGCCTCCCCAGTCCCAATTCCCGAGGCTTTGGGAATATCTCTTATGGTCCAAGCTCTGTACTGGGCGCTGGGGATACAGATGTGAACACGAGGCAATCCCTGTCCTCAGAAGCTTACTCTCCAGTAGAAGAATGGGTACAACAGAGACAGTAGAGCGGTCACCAGGAGAAGGGAGTGATGGGTGCTTACAACCAAGGGGGGGAGGGGTCTAGGGGTGGGACAAGCCATCTAGAAACATAAATTTTATATAAATTAGACCTTAATTAAATGCATTAGAAAGGTACAGAGTGCTAAGTTAAGGCAGAAGAGAGAGAGAAAGGAGAAAGAGGGGAGAGAGAAGAGAGCTGGAAGAGAGGACTTGAGAGAGAGAATGAGGACTCTCCTGAGTAGGACTGCGAGGAGTCATTAGGGGCTAGCTTGTCTTTTTTAGACCTAAGTAAGTCTCCTCCTGAGACTACATCAGTTTGGGGGCCATTCTTTGGTTTAGTTCAGGAGCTGGGGTCCCACACTCTTCTCAAGTGTCTTTCTATACAGCAAGTTTCTCTGATAAAGGCCTTATTTCTAAAATATATAGAGAACTGAGTTAAATTTTTAAGGATGAGTCATTCTCCAATTGATAAATGATCAAAAGATATGGACAGGTAATTTTCAGATGAAATCAAAGCTATCTATGGGCATATAAAGTGCTCTAAATCATTTATTGATCAGAGAAATACATATTAAAACAATTCTGAGGCACTACCTCATACCTATAATATTGGCTAATATGACAGAAAAAAAAAGTGATAAATGTAGCAGGGGTTGTGGGGAAATAGGGACCCTAATGCATTGTTGGTAGAGTTGTGAACTAATCCAACCATTCTGAAGATCAATTTAGAACTACACCCAAAGGGCTAGAAAACTGTGCATACACTTTGATCCAGCAATACCAATACTAGATCTGTATCCCAAAGAGAATTTAAAAAAAAAAAAAGGAAAAGAACCTATGTGTACAGAAATATTTACAGCAGTTCCTTTTGTAGTTGCAAAGAGTTGGAAAGTGAGGGGATGACCATTAGTTGAGGACTCGCTGAACAAGTTGTAGCACATAATTGTGATGGAATACTATTGTGCTATAAGAAATGGTGAGCAGGTGGCTTCAGAAAAACCTGGAAAGACTTACACAAACTGATGCTGAGTGAAATGAGAAAAACCAGAAAAACACTGTATGCAGTAACAGCTACATTGTATAAGAATCAGCTGTGAATGACTTAGCTATTTTCAAGTGTCTTTCCAACTGCTGACTTCCTGCTTTTGATATCTGGGCATCCACAGGAAGGAAGGTGGTGGCTGGGCACTCCCTGTATGAGCTTTTATAGATCTCCTATAGTTGACATTCTTCAGCTAGAAGGCAGTGTGGCCCACTTTACCTAGAATAAGGAAGGCAAATATTTATTTACTGTAAAGCTTGAAGGGACCTCAGAGGTCATCTAGTCTAAGAAGTCTTAACCTCTCTGTGTGTGAGGGTGTCTGGGAATAGATTTTAGGAGTTCTGTGAACTTGGATGGAAAAAAATACATCTTTATTTCACTAACCTCTAACTGAAATTGAGCATTTCCTTCAATTAGGAAGGAAAAGATTATTCTGAGGGATGGGTCCAAAGGCCTTGCTAGAATGCTGTAGGGATCTGAGATACAAAAAAGGTTAATAACCCCTGCTTTAGCCCACCCCCTTCATTTTACAGATGAGGAAGCTGAGGCCTAGGGTAGCCATGATTTGAACCCAGATTCTCTGATGCCAAAGCAGTATTCTTTTCATTATACCACTGCTCCTTTTAGCTTCAGCTCTCTCTTCTATAAAATGTATAAAATAAGTGATTTCCTCACAGGACTGCTATAAGATAGAAGGGACCTGGTGGGTGCAGAATGCACAGTCTTTATTCTTTGGTGGACCAGATGAATGCATTTCATACCCAGGCTATCCCATATGTAATTGCATGACATGTCAGCCCCCCTACTGTGCTGGAATGGATTTTCTAATAGGTTTTAGATCAGTCTGAAATGTAGGTCAAGGGAAGCTTATCCAGGCTTGCAGAGGGGATGATGAGTCACATGTATCCCTTTTAGCTGCCACACTTGGTTTAGCCCCCAGAGGCACAGCAGGCGCTGAGGAGGAGACAAACTGTTAGAAATTATAACGAACCAGCGTCTCTGTTGTGATGCCCAAGCTTGATGTCAGGGAAATGACACAAAGCCTGTTTTCCAGAACCTTAGTCTGGAGGATATTGGAGAAGGCTCCTTGCTGGGAGATGCTGCTCTGCTAAGAGCCCAGGACTGGGGCTGGAGGCAGCAGCAGCTGTCGGCTCAGATGTGGGAGTGTATTGTCCCTGCTCTTTCTCGTACCTCTCCAGGGCTGCCTCCATGAGCCTTAAGTGACCCTGCTGTTGTCTCGTCAGCCTTCACAAGCCAGTGGGTTTTCATCAAATAAAAATCCCAGGCGAGCCTGGTGTTCAGCAGAAAAGTGAAGCCATTGATGAAGCTCTGAAATTGGCTTCTCTTTAAGTGGCTACTCACAATAATATAGCTTCTGACTTGTCAAACAGAGCTGTCATATATTCTTGGGGGAGAAATGGCTGGGACAGAATCTTAGGTCTGTGACAGAGGAAGATTGGGTAAAAAAGAGGGGATGTTTAGCCTAGGGAAGAAAAGATTCAGGAGGCCCATGATAGTTACTTTGTAGTATCTGAAGGACAGTCATATGGAGGAGACTTACTTGGACCTGGAGGGCAGAACTAAGGACAATTAATTGGTGGAGCTTACAAAGAGACCAGTCTTGGGTCAATGTGAAGAGAAGCTTCCCAAACACTAGAGCTGTACAAATGTAGAAGAAACAACATGGGCAAAAAAATAATAGCATCTCAGTCTCAGAGTTGGAAGGGAAGACTCCATCTAGTCTAACCTAAACCAAACACAAAAGGAATCCCCACTAACTCACTATAATCTTCCCAACAAGTGCTCATCCACCATCATGAGGGGGTTCCCATGGCCTCCCAAGGCAGTCCATTGGTTCCCCCTTTGGACAGCTCTCATAGTAAGAAGCCCTTTCCTCCATCAAGGCTAAGTTAATCTTTGTTACTTATAACAGCCGTTGGAAAGTCTCTGGAGAGCAGACAGTTTCCTCTCTGGAGAGTGCCATGTTCTCCCCCTCCCTTTGAACTGCTGGTCATCTTCTCCCCTCTGTTTCTTATAGCTTTTTGAACATGTTGCTGAATGCCTAGGTGACTTCATGGAGAAAAAGAAAATCAAAGACAAGAATTTGCCTGTTGGATTTACCTTTTCCTTCCCCTGCCGACAGACAAAAATCGATGAGGTAAGAATGGCCTAAAACTGCACGGCTGCCTGGTGCTCGGGACCAACTTCTTGGTCCATTTTCTCTGGTTGGGTTCGTGATAGAGGGTCCTGGGAGAAGGTTCCACGATGAAGATTCGGTGATACAGATTCCGTGATTGAGAATCAGTGATGGAATCTATAATGGATTTGGAGAGCCTGTGAGGATCTGTAGTAGGGTGCCCATTAAGGGAAGTACACCTGGTATTTACTCTATAGTCATGGTATAAAGAAAATCATCTGAGGCGGAGCTAAGATGATGGAGTAAAACAAAAAAATCATCTGCAAAAATGAAGGCTACTCTGAACTTTGGCTCTTCTGATTTGCTTTTTCCCTCAATGATTTTAATTATTAGCACAGTGGTTCTCAACCTGTGGGTTATGTTCAATTTAAATACATCCTACATATCAGATATTTACATTAAGATTCATAACAGTAGCAAAATTACAGTTATGAAGTAGCAATGAAAATAATTTTGTGGTTGGGGGGGGTCACCGCAACATGAGGAACTGTATTAATGGGTCATGGCATTAAGTAGGTAGAGAACCACAGTATTAGCATATGAGGACATTTATAAAACTTCTCCAAGTAAAGGAAAACCTAGTTGGGCTTGAGATGAATCCAAAAGGGTGCAAGAAGGGCCAGGCTGAACTGGATCATGTATGAGCCTTTCCTTCCTGGGCCATTTTTGTGTGACTGATCTGGGCTTCGGGAGAAGGAGGTAGGTTGGGGCTGAGGGAGCAGTTTTATTCTTTTTCTCCTTGACTGTCTCATGCCTCCTATTTCCAAAGCACCTGTGGACACAGCCGCCGTGTAAAAGTTTGCATAAGTATACAACATGTAAATATATAAGTATGTATATATCTATATATATACACACACACACACACATATATACACACGTATATATCCATATATGCACACACATATGTATCTATACAAACTTAAAAGTATACATTCAATGAATATTCTCCAGCATTTGTATTTGTCCTGTATCTGACATTATTAATAGTAATGTTATGGTTGATATTAATGCTTATAATAATTAATAATAATAGAGAAATAGCATAAGGCCTGCCTGCGGAAAAGAAGATCTGACTCTGACGTAACTAGTTGGATGACTCTGGACAGGCCCCTTAGCTTGCCTCTCAGTCCTGGACATATTTCCTTATAGGTTACAGCTGAGCTGCTCACCGCTGTCAGCGAAAGGGATTTCCACCCTGGAAATTTACAGGGCCAGACCAAAATTGTTAAGAACATGATGTGGCTGTTGTTTTTGTGGTCATTGTGGTCGGAGTGAAGCTCATGGTTAGATAGGATTTTAAATCTCTTTAAGTCACTTGGCACCGCATCTTCCAGGTCTTTGTTTTAAGCCTTACCTTCATTTGTCCAGCTTTCCTGCCCACAAGTTATGTGACCTTAGGCAAGTTACTTTCCAAGCCTCAAATTTCCTTATCTGCAAAATGGAAATAATAATCAGCCCTGCCTATGTCATAGTTGGGGTAAGGATCAAATGTTCTCCACAGGGATGTATTTAGTTATTTACATAATGACTCTCCTCTTTAGAATGTAAGCTCTCTCAGGAGACCAAACGTATTTCCATCTTTTTTTTTTTTATCGCAGTACCTAGTGTAGTCGACTAATATTGAAAAAGCCTATGTATCTATCAGCTATTATCCCTGTTTAAAGGACCCTGCATTGCTGAGTGGGGTTGGTGTTAGGGCCACATAGTGGGAGGAGAGGGGAGCATCCATATGCCAAGGTGCAAAGAGGCAAAAGGAACCAGTTTTAGAAGTGAAAATCAAGGTAGCAGCCTCTTCTGAAGGATAGAAGAATGAGGAGGAGATGGACCAGTGGACCATTGAAATAATGCAGGTCTGAAGACTCCCACGGAATCAGACCCCTGAAGAGGAAGCACCTTGCTATGTTCCACACAATGATGGAGAAGGGCCATAGGTCCAGTCTGGGTGAGAGAACATGGCATTCAAATGCCTCCTCTGCTACTTACTACTTGTGTGACCTTGGGTGCCTCTCTGAGCCTAGACTAGATGTTCTCTGAATCATAGCTCTAAAGCTTTGAATTCTGTTCTAGGCTCTAGGACTGGCCACAGGAAGGAAAGACAAAGTTTGGTGCTTGGAGATCCTTTGCTCAGATGTACCCAGGCAGTTATGCGCTGACCCTGCATGAACTAGGAAGGAAGTTTGTTGTCTTCCAGTCAGCCAACTTTCAGATCCTGCTCTGGGCTAGGCTATAGAATAATCCCTGCCCTCAAGGAGTTTACATTCTACTAGGAACAGATAACATATATGCAACTAACTAAGCACAATATAATTTGATTAGAGGGAGAGTATTAACCATTAAAAGGCATCATGAAGGAAGTAACAGTTGTCAGAGTATATATCTAGCTGGGACACACCAGACTGCTGCCAGGGACTGATTTAACCAGTGGTTCTCAACCTTCCTAATGCTGCCACCCTTTAATAGTCTAATAGTCATATGTGGGAATATCTGCACGTGGGCGGACTTGCCTGGAGATGGATAGAGAAGGTTCCTAAGACCATCGGAAATACGCTTTTTCCAATGGTCTTAGGCAACCCCTGTGACCCCTGTGAAAGGGTCGTTTGATCCCAAAGGAGTCGCGACCCACAGGTTGAGAACCACTGGGTTAAACCCAATACCCATTACTCACTTCTGATGAGTTAAATGACACCTGTGTGAAAAGATGCTGCATGAGCATCTCTAGAGATTTGTGAACTTCTGGGCAGAGAACAGGAGATGTTAGAAGTACAGGTGGCATTTTATATCCCACTGCTGCCAGGGAAAGCTTCTGAAGAGAGTGACAGATATGAGAAGAGAGTATGTTAGTTAGATAATAAGATTATAATGACATATATTAATAGGATAATATTGAAGAACAAACAGCATTTGGATTTTTAGACCAGAGTTGGAGTTTTAGGAATGATGGGCGCTTTGCCAAGAATAGAGTGTATTCCAGGAATGAGGTACAGCCAGGGCAAAGGCATGGGGGTGGGAGATGGGGTATTATATAGAAGAAAACATGAGATCACTTTGGTGGAATTATAGAGTATGTGTAAGGGACTAATGAGTAAGAAGTCTAGTCCAAGTTGTGAGAACATTGCATTATAAGCAGAGGGATTTATGTACCAGGTAGAATATTCTTCAGATTGCGTAATAGAGAATAAAAATGGTCACTAAGGCATTCAAATCTAGACTAGAGGAAAGAGAGTTAAGAAGCACCTTGTTCTGGAGGAGGCGAAGGCGGATTCTGGACCCAGGATTTAATTAATATAGGGAACTTCCTGTGTGGCAGTGCCCTTCACCAAGGAGAATCAATAACTTACAGACTGTAAGAGCTGCCTGAGTTACTGACACATTTTTAATTCCCAGTCCAGAACTCTCCATTATCCTGAACGCTCTGGGCTTTTGGGGGAGGGAGATGGGGAATTGAGGGTACATGTAGCTCTAAAGGAGGAAGTGTGGTCTGTGGAGACACTTTTTGAAGGTCAAGATGCAGCCACAGTTTTCTGATGTGAGGAGGAGAGTCAACATGAACTTATCATGGCTCTTCATTACTCATCATTTTCTCAGAGCAAACACTATCAGGACATGATTGCATTTTCTTGCAGGATGCCAGGGCCAGAACTACAGATTGTTAATTTAATTCTGTTAAGTACCTACTGTGGTCAAGGTACTGGGCTGGGTGTTGGGGGACGACGGGAGATGTGGAAATGTTCTTGTTTCCTTGCCATCTTTACATAGACAGCCCCCTTTCTGGGTGAACTCTCATGCACTGGGGATCATTCCTTCCACATCCTTAAAATGAACACACAGGGAAGCCACCCATCAGGAATGGGAGTCAGTGGTAACAACAAAAGCTTGGATGTGTGTCGTGCCCACTGATGTACTACTGTGTGACCCTGGGTAAATCTGAGACCGTATCTTTAGGGTCCAGGTGTATTGGTGGTTCATTTCCCTGTGTAAACCTCCCCCCTAAACCCCTCACAGAGAGGACCCTTGCTCATTACAAAGGAAAACAGTCAAGGGAAATAGACAGACGTAATTGACATCAGATGTGTGTCTGAGAGGGCAGGCACCATTCCATACTGGAGGACCCTCACCTTTTCACAGAGAAGGAGGGAAATGTGTTTTATTATTTGTTCTCTGGGACTGATTGGTCATTGGCATGAATTTGAATTCAGCAGCCTGGGAGTGTTGTCTTCATTTACATTGCAGTAGCCACTGTATGTATTGTACATATAGTGTATGTGTTGGGTATGTTATATATGTGTTGTGTGTGTGTGTATATACACACATATATAGTGTGTTGTGTATATTGTATGTTTAGCATATTGTACAGATATTGTTCATTGCGTACGCAATATAGGTTGTATAAATACTGTGTACATTGTACATATATTGTGTGTGTTGTATGTATACTTTTGCTCCTGTTCTCTTGGCTTTCCATCTGTCACCTTCCAATGTTTCTATGAGTTCCTCATATTTGTCATTCCTTTTGGCACCACAGTATAGACTATAATTGGTTTATCCGCTCTCTAATTGATAGGCAGGATTTTGTTACCACAAGAAGTAATGCTACAAATATTTTGTGCATGCATACACGCATACACACGTCATTGTATGTATGCATGACACTTCTTTCTGGCTTTGATGTCCTTGGGCTATACACTCAGTAGTAGGGTCCCTTGGTCAAAGGGCATGACTTTTCTGGAATAATTACACATTATTTTCTAGCATGGTTAACGTATTTTGTAACTCCACCGATTGTTGGTGTCCCGTCTTCCCACAGCCTCTCCACCATGGACCATTTCCATTTTTAATCATCTCTGCCAGTCTGATGGATGTGGTGCGAATGTTCACTTGTTCTGATTTGAATTTCTCTTGTTATTCATGTTTTTTGTGGTTTTTGATGGTTTACATCACTTCTTTGGAAAAAATGTTATCTTTTGACCATCAAGAACTGGTTCTTAGAGGTTTTTTTTTTAGTGTTTTCATCAATAGTTTTTATATTTTACATTTATATATTTCATCTATTTATCTGTTTTAAATTATGACTTGTGTCTCCTATTAGAACATAAGCTCTGGGCAAATAGAGATTGTTGCGTTATTTTCTATTGGTACCCCTTGTCTACCACAGTGCCTGGTGTGTAGTAGGTGCTTATTTATTGAATTTCTCATTTGTCTCAGACATGAGACTTTTATCAGTGGTATTAGAGCCCTCGAGGTTTGAAAGAGGTTCACCCCTTCACATAACCATCCATCGTCCTTCACAGGCTGTCCTGATTACCTGGACCAAGCGTTTCAAAGCCAGCGGCGTGGAGGGATCTGATGTGGTCCAACTGCTCAACAAAGCAATCAAGAAACGAGGGGTAATTTCTCCTTGATGTTTGGGCTAAATTAGCACCACTGGAGGGGTTTCTAAGACCTGGTGTCCTGATTGTCAGTCAGCGCACTGAGGCAAGTTTGGAGGGCACAGGTAGTCTTAGGAAGCTGAGGGGCCGGGGTCCAGAAGGTCAGGCAGAACAGAAATGCCGGTGAGTCTGACCCGTGGATGCTGAGCGTCTGACCTCTCTCCATCAGTGATAGTAGATAGCGGAGTCTGTGCACTGAGAGAAGAAAGGAGGAACCCAGAGCTCTTTGGACATGGTGCGTTGCAGCATACCATCTTGGGGTTTACCCAGATTAAGCCCCCACTTAGATGATTGAGTCTATGTGTTTCCCCTAATTTGATTGGTATTCCAGGATTCAGTTTTAGTTCAAACCCCAATGAGAACAAAACCAGCAAAGGCAGTAGAGAAAGGACAGACTCTGCTCCTGGGTTCCTGCCTTCCCATGGTTTCTCTTCATTCTCTCTCTCTCTCCATCAGTGTGATAGCCAGGCTTCTCTGCTGGGTCTGTCCCACAGCAGTGTCTGAAGGTGCCACCTTGTTTCTGTCCCCAGGATTATGAAGCCAACATCGTGGCTGTTGTGAATGATACCGTGGGGACGATGATGACCTGTGCCTTTGACGACCAGGAGTGTGAAGTGGGCCTGATCATTGGTAAGGCTGCCACCTGGCCTGTCCTGGAGTGGGGGGTGGCCGCCGGCTTCTGTCTGTCATCCTCGGGTCCCACCTCCTGGTGTTGTCTCTTCTAGGTACTGGCACCAACGCCTGCTACATGGAAGAAATGCGGCACATTGATGCAGTGGAAGGGGATGAAGGGCGTATGTGCATCAACACGGAGTGGGGGGCCTTTGGGGATGATGGCTGCATCAACGAGTTTCGCACAGAGTTTGACAAGGAAATCGACCGGGGATCCCTCAACCCTGGGAAGCAGCTGTGAGTCCCCTGACTGGTCATGCTTGCTTTTAGGGTGCCTTGACTTTGAGGTGTCAGGGCTCAGGGAGAGGAGAAGACCAGGCAGGCGGCGGCAGTCAGGAAGACCTGGGGGAAGCCAGGTGCCTCAGGCCACCTCGTTGTCGGTCCCACAGCAGCAGATCCTGTCTCTGGGCCTCAGTTTTCCCGTCTGCAAAATGGTAGCCAACATCTCTCTGAGCACTAAGTCCTTGTGTCGGTGAACCTTGATTTGTGACTTGGCCAGGGACACACAGGTGATAAATGGGAGAAGTGGGATTCAGATTCCACAAATTTGAGGCTGTGTTTGTTTTGGCTGCCTTTCTGTGTGGGGTAGATGTGTTGTCAGAACGACTGATCTGTCCCATAGTGCTCTGAGGCTTCTAAGACCCCACCCGATCCTGTGCCATAGGTTCTGTCATTTCATCGCCATTCTCCAGATGAAAAAACAAAGGCTTGTGGCTCATCCGAGCCCAGGATCCCAGGCTCAGAGAATTAATGACAGAAAGGGCCCTACGGGGCATGTAGGCCACCCCCTTCATTTTATAGATGAGGAAACTGAGACCCGGAAAGGAGAAGAGGGGCCTGCCGGAGGTCACCCAGAGGTAGCGATATCAGAGGTGGGTCCTGTAAAAAATAAGTATTGGGCAGGATTCGAACCACAGTCTTCCTCCATCCATTATACCCTGCGGTCTTCCATGTTTGTGTTAGCACGAAAACTGTTGTCCATGTGTGAAAGGGCATAAATCTGGGAAGCATCTGTAGAGTAAATGGTGGTAGGGAGTGTACTTCGTGCACATGGGAGAAATGTTCTTGTGAAGCGTCTTCTTGGGGCTGGTGGGACTCAGAGCGAGTGCCCTGGCCTCCTCCCTGCTTTCTGTCCAGACAGCATGGGCATAGAATGTTAAGATGAGGCTGCCTCTGGTGAGCAGTATCACAAGGACTGCCCCTTCTAGCAGAATCTGGGTGTGCCAGGGGTGAGTAGGGAAATGGGACTGAGCCTGGCGGCTTCTTTTGGGGTCTGGATCTGCTATTTCTTTGACTCACATCAGCGGCACATCTGAATTGAAAGCCCTGGAGTCTGGTGAGTGAGTGGGGCCAGTGTGTGTTAGACGTAGGCCTAGAACTCCCTTCTTTCTGACCCTGGGGCCAGCTCTCAGTCCTCTGGTCCAGCCTGCCCTTTTTATCTCTTTAGCAAGGAGATTTCTGGACTGGTGAGCTCATGGCGGCAGAGGGAAGAAAAGAAGCATCAATTCACAGTTTTGTTCATCGTCAAATGTTCTGGTGATTGAGGCGGCTTCTGGGCCCTCTGAGCCGTGACTCATCGTCTGGACTGGCTCGCACAGTGGGCCTGTGTCAGAGGACGGCTCCCTGCTTTCACAGGGATGAGGACACTGTCCTTGTGCTATTCCATGGGTTGCCGGTGACCAAGAGCCAATCAGAGGTGGGTGGTGCCTTTGGCTCCACAGTCCTTGTCTGTACAGTAGAGTGGAGTGTTGAGATGGCCATCCGGCCTCCCCTTGCAGACCCCCAGTAATTGGGAACTCACTACCTTTCAAGACTGCCCATCCTTCCTTGGGGTAGCTATAATTTGTAGGAAGTGTTTTTGTGTTTTAAACTGAAATCTCCCGCCATGCAACTTCTTGGTCACAGTTCTTAGTTCCACTTTCTGGGGCCAAGTGAGATAAACCCATTTCCTCTTCCGTGGGGCGTCCCTTTAGATACTTGAAGATAGTAATTGCAGCCTCCCTGAATCTCTTCTTCTTCAGGAAAAACATACCCAGCACCTTCGAGCTATCCTTTCACCAGGCATCATTTCCAGCTCCCTGAGAGCAGGGACCGTGTTTTTGCCTTTGTTTATCTAGTATTAGCTTAGTACAGTGTCTGGAACATAGGAGGCACTTAGTAGTAAATGCTCATTGACAGACTGTTCTTGTCCTCTGGAGTTCCCACCTCTCTGGCACATAGTAGGTGCTTGATAAATGCCCATCAACAAACTGTTCTGTCCTCTGAAGCTCCCACCTGCCAGTCTCCTTCCTAAAATGTCACACTCCAAGGAATACTCCACCCTTGTGGCCTGATCAGGGCAGAGGCCCCTTATTCCAAACATGGCTTCTATTATTCTGAGCCCCTTCCTCCGGCTCGACCTAGAGGCCCTGATCACCCAGGCCCTTTGGGGCCCCCAAATCCCAGGTTCTTTTTCCTCTTGGATTCCTCATGTCCAGGGCCAGCAGACCCAAAGAGGGGCTGCTAATCTGTCCATAACGATCCCTGCAGCCGCTTGCTGACTTAGCTTTGGAGGGGAGTAACATCACCTACGTTTTGTGATATTTCCTCTCATTTTGTTGGCGGTTTCCCGGGTACATTTGTGTCCAGGTTTTGCGTGCTGTTTCTGGACAGGCTGCGTGTTGGACTCCCGTGCCTGTGGACACTTCCAGAACTCCACAGGAGCAACGTAGCATTGAGGAAAAAGCCCTAGATTTGTTGTTCAGGAGATCTGGGTTAGAATTCCCAGCTCTGTGACCTCGGACAAATTGCTCAGTTTTCTTGGGACTCAGGTTCCTCTCCTGAAAAGTGAGGAAGGTAGTATTTATACTGCTTTCTTAGAGGGCTGTTGTGAGCATCACGAGAGATAGCTTGGGCAGGTCAGTGGGGCAGTGCAGTCAGCAAGACCTGAGTTCAAATCCAGCCGCAGACACAGACTAGCCAAGTGACCCTGGGTGAGTCACTTAACCTGTCTGCCTCAGCTTCCTCGTCTGTAAAATGGGGATACTATAAGGTTGTGGGGAGGATGAAATGAGGTACTTTTTCTGAAAGTATTTTGTGACCCGTAAAGCACCGTAGAAATGCTGACTGTTATGGTGAAAATGGCTTTGTCAGCTTCAAGGTGTTAGAATCATAGCAGACGTTTCTCCAGCACTAACCGGCACTTGATCCTCTCATGACTCTTTGAATATTGTTGCTTATTGTTGCCTTATCTTACAAATGAGGAAACTGAGGCCCAGATGCACTATGTAATCTGCTTGTGGTCCCAGCACCTAGTAAGCACCCAGAGATGAGATTTCTTCTCAGCTCCGTGTGTCCTGCACTCTATAGAGTAAGCTTTGGTTGGGGTCACCATGTTGTCATTCAGCTTTCCAGATGGAACTCTCCACTCCTGCTCTCCATGATTAGGTCTGCCGTCCCACAGCAGTTAGAACCGGGCTTCCTTTACCCTTCTCTTCACTAGGAGCTGCTGTGTGCTCTCAGGAAGGTCCCTTAACCTCTCTGCTCCTCAGGCAACACCTCTGGAAGTGGGTGGGGCAGTAACAATGCTTATCCAGGTATGATCTGAGGCCTGGCTAAGGCAGTGCAAGTAGTCAGCATTGCAAGCCTTAAATTTCTAGAGAAATGCCATGATTAACATTTATTAAATATCTATGTAAAGTCAATATTTAATAGTCATGTTGCATTTCAATAATAGCTATTTAAATATTTCTTAAAAAATAAAATATTTCTAATAAGGATAAGGATTAGACCATCATTGGTGTAGGAAACTCCTCCTGCCAATAGGGAATCATTATAATATGTTGAATATTGGATTTTGTTTTGTTTTTTTTGGCTTTTTGGAGGGGGGAAGGCAGGGCAATTGGAGTTAAGTGCCTTGTCCAAGGTTACATGGCTAATAAGTGTTAAGTGTATGAGGCCAGATTTGAACTCAGGTCCTCCTGACTCTAGGGCCGTTGCTCTACTCACTATGCCACCTAGCTGCCCCAATATGTTAAATATTGTTAACATTGGTAATAAATAGATCCCCACCCCTCTCCTCATTCTAGCAGGTGCTCACTGAACACGACTCGGGGATGCAGAAGGACTTGCTGCTTTTTCCTTCTTCAGGAAGGGGGTGTCTGTGCTGGGGGCTGCCATGAATGCTAAGGCTAATGCTTCTCACTAACCTCAGTTCTCTGGGACATGGCTATACATGCCCATTGGCAGATGAGACTGTGCCCAGCTTCGCCAGGGCATCTTCTGCCAGGCAGAGGGAAACACGAGCCTTGGGGCTGGCATGGCCTGGGAGCTGGGGGAAGATCATACCTATTTTAATTCTTTAAATTTTACTAACAAACATTACTAACATTGACTAATATGCTTTAGAGTTTGTGGACATTTTAGAAGGCAGGACATTGATTTTGGGCATTTAGTCTTAACTCCTCTCATTTGCCATGGTTTTAATGGATTAATGAGTGAAGTATAGTAGGTATGATTCTCTGCATTTCGCAGATGATTAAACTGAGGTTAAATGCCCAGAGACGTTAAGCAGCCTGCCCATAGTCACAGAGTCACTAAGTGTCAGGGGTGGGATGTCCACCCGGCTCTTCTTGGTTCCGTATCTAAGGGGAATGCGCTGAGCCTGGGCCTTGGTAGGGTTGGGGGTGCAGGGCAGGGCCATGTCCCAGGTTGGTTCAGGTGATGGTTTCCATGAGAAATGATTGGGGTCTTGGCCAGGACCGTGGCCTCATCCTCAGGGCTTACCCAAGCGAGCGCATTCCTGTGGTGAGAAGGAACAATGAGAGCTGTGTTCCCCCAGTGCCAGGTGTTGACAGAAGGGGAGAGGGCAGCTGCCAGGCAGGTCTGAGCTGCTCCCCTGGGGACCGGCTCTGATGATGGAACCTACCGTGGGTTTATTCCGTCGCTCTACAGCAGCTTTTGACCAGACGGTGCCTTTGCCAGGCACTCCCCTCTTCAGAAAGCAGTACTGGTCACTGCTTGCCCTTGGTGTATCAGCTCCACTGCCGTGACATTCCGGGCTCTTTCTCGATGGGCCTCATTCTGCCTATCCGGTATCTTCTCTCCTTGCTCCCAGATACACCCCCTCTTTTCTCTTCACTCCTGTCCTTTGTGTATTAGAACACTTTGGATCCAGCTTCTCATCCTCCCCTCTACCACTGGGTGACCCTGAATGCCTCATGTTTTCTGTTTTCCCATCTTGTCCAATGGGATTGGATGGGATGATTCCCAACCTTCTTTCCCTTACAGGGCCATGGTGAGGCCCTAATGAGGAAATGATTGTGAATGTGCTTTTAAAAAGCTCTAGGCCGGTGGTTCTCAACCTTCCTAATGCCATGACCCTTTAATACAGTTCCTCATGTTGTGGTGACCCCAACCATAAAATTATTTTCGTTGCTACTTCATAACTGTAATTTTGCTACTGTTATGAATTGTAATGTAAATATCTGATACGCAGGATGTATTTTCATTGTTACATACTGAACATAACCCACAGGTTGAGAACTGCTGCTCTAGGCAATATGAAAGGCAGGCTGATCTAAAAGATTGAGACCTAGCCTCAGTAAGACTTGGGTTCAGATCCTGCCCCTGAACCATCCTGGCTGTGTGGCCCTGGGCTTGAAGATGTGTCGTCCCCCCCATTTCTCAGTCCAAGGCTGAACATCCTCATTTCTTTCAGCAGAGTCTCCCGTGACATGAACTTGAGATCCTAGTCTCTCCCCTAGGCTGACCTCTCCATCCTCATTTTCCTTCCTAAAATGAGTTACCCAGAATGGAGCAGAATATTCTAGATCTGATTTGGGCAGGGCAGAAGATGGCAGGACTGTCACTTCCCTATCAGTCCACAAGCATTTATTAAATACCTTCTGCATACCTGTCACTGTGCTCAGTGCTAGGAATACCAGTACAAAGAATGAAATAATCCCTAATCTCTGAGCATGGATTTATTTTTTTATTTTTATTTTTTTTGCTTTTTGGAAGGGGAGAACAGGGCAATGGGGGTTAAGCGACTTGCCCAAGGTCAAGTGTCTGAGGTCAGATTTGAACTCGGGTCCTCCTGATTCCAGGGCCGGTGTTCTATTCACTGCACCCCTAGCCGCCCCTGAGCACAGATTTTAAACGGTGAGACATTACAGGCCTAGACAGTCCAGGATGTGTATGTCCATACTTGGACACATCTGGGATCTTTTCTCAGCCTTCACATTCCAACCTGGGTGATATTTGGCCGTGCCCTCTCCCAAATTAGCCCAGAGGGTCGGTAACTTCCTGCCTCCTGACGGACAGTTAATGGACTCAGTGCGGAATGAGATACACATTTTTGGCCTTGACTGATATGGAACTTGTTTTATTATACTTATTTACTGCAAGGATTTCCCCCCTCCCCCCATTTTTCTTATTTTTTCATTGGAGGGTGGGGGAGATGGGAGGTAGAGAAGATAGATTTTTGTTCATTGGCAAAATGTAAAGTTTTTTTTTTAATTGGAGGATGGGGGGCTCTATTCAGTGTTCTGTCTGCCTTTCTCTAGGTCTGTTGACACTGTGGATGGGTACCTGTGAGGAACACCCATTATCTCTTACTCTTGCCCAATGGCAAGCCCGTTTTTCCTCCTTTTCTCTATCTCCTGGGCATTTCTTCATCCACAGTGAATTTCTGCCTCTTCCCACCCACCATGCACCTCTGCATATACTTTGGGTGACTCACAACTTGAATTCTTTGGAGACTGGAAGGATCTAATGACCTGGAGCCAGGTGGCATCACCAGAAGGGTACTGTTAAAAAGAGGTGTCTTTGTTGTTACAAGTCCTGCTCATTTTTTCAAAGACTGGCCTGCCCATTGTTCTCTTCCTGTTCATTGTTGGGCCTAGCTTCTTGTACAATGAACTTTTGTCTAAGATGGCTGTACCGACAGACTAGCTCTCTGGCATGGCCGGGCCACCAAATGTTACGGTCTGGATCACAGATGCTCTTCTGCTTGTCTTTTCCTGCGCATATGTCTGGGCTAAATCACGTTGAGTCCGTCTTACCTCTGCTTGACCCTCAGTGAAGAAGCAGAAGCAATGGGTGGAGGTTACGGAGGAGCGGATTTAGGCTGAACACTTGGGGAACACTTCCCAGCAATTAGAACTGTCCAGAGGAGAATGGGCTGCCTTGGGGAACTTACATGTTGTGGTTCCACTTTTATGGAGCAAGACCTGTAAGACATGTGTTCTGCAGTCCTAGTGAGGGTGAGACCTGTCTGCCTCTGCTTGTTTAAGATCCTGAGGGGATTGGTCTTCTCATACGCTATAGCCAGGAGCTGTCGATGCACACAGTTCAGAACCAAGGCTGGCCTGGTCCCTACAATTTTCTAATTGGAGAATCCTTTGAGATTTCTTCTCTATTCCCTGCTTTAAGATCTGCACCTCAGAATGAGTAATCTTGACTGCAGAGGAAAAGTGATGAATGTTGATCGATAATTATTAGTCATTTATTCCAGGCCAGGCTGGAATAGTTAAGGCCGTATAAGTGGATCAGGTCATCAGTAATGGAATCCATGGGAATGGATGTGGTTATTGAGTGAAAAAGTATATAGGCTAGGCACTGGGATATAAAGGCAAAAAAAGAGGAATTATCCCTGCCTGCAAGGAGCTTCTATTACATTGGGGTGACAGCATATTTAGAAAATAAAAAATGTAAAACATTTATAAAATCAAATAAAAATATAATAGATACAAGGTGATTTTCTTTTCGAAGGCGGAGAGGGTACTAGCAGCTGAGAGTAGAACACAGGCTTCATGTATTTTTTAAAATTTAAATTCTTTTAAAATTTATTTTTTTATTTACAAGCATTTTCTCACCTCTTCACTACAATGAAAAAAAAAGGAAAAAAAGCAAAGCCTTATGACAAATGTGCACAGTCGAGCAAAACGGCTTCTCACGTTGGCCAGACTTTGTCTCATTTTGCACCTGTAGCCCATTGCCTCTTGAGGTCGAGAAGTAGGTAGCTTATTTCATCATTGGTCTTCTTGAGTCATAGTTGGTCATTGGATAGATGGAAGTTCCTAAATTCTGTTAATGGCTCCATATAGAAGGTGACGCTTGAGGTAAGTTTTCAAGGACGCTAGAAGTTCTCAGGCAGAGATTAGGGGACGTGTGTTCTCGTTCCAAGGCACAGGGAATGGACTGCCGAGTGTGAGGAACAGTAAGGACTGATGGACTAGTTCATACAGTATGTGAAGAAGAATAATGAACATGCCAAGGCGAGCCAGGGACAGGGTGTGAGGGCAGAGATGCTCAACGGGAGCTTTATTTGCTCCTCGAGGCGATAGGGAGTCAGTGGCCTTTACTGTATTTGGGAATGATATGGTCGGTCAGGCCACAAACAATTGCTAATTGTGTGCCATGTTCCAGGTCCTTTGCTAAATAGTGAGGATATAAAGAAGGGAAAAACTTGTCCCTGCCCTCAAGAAGGTTACAGTCTAATGGGAGAGGCAACATGCAGACAACTACGTATAAACAGGACATGGACAGAACAAATCAGGGGTAGTCTCAGAGAAAGGGCATGAAGGAGAACTAGGAAAGGCTTCTTGTGGATGGTGGGATTTTAGTTAGGTCTTAAAGGAAGCCAGGAGGGAGGGCAGGAGGTAGAAATGAGGAAAGAGAGTGTTCCAAGCATAGGAGAAAACCAGAGAAAAAGCCTAGAGCGGAGAGATGGATTGAAGAGTATCTGTCTAGGGGTAAGGTCTGAGAAGACTGGAAAGATAGGAGAGGGCTGGGTCATGAAGGGCTTTGAATGACAAAAAGGTCTTTTTGATCCTACAGGCAATAGGGAGCCACTGGAATTATTGAGTAGGAGAGGGTACCATGGTTAGATCTGCATTTTAAGAAAGTCACTTTAGTGGCTGAATGGAGGATGGATTGGAATGAGGAGAGAGACCCGAGGCAGTGAGATCCCCCAACAGGCTACTGTAATAATCCAAGCATGAGGTGAGGAGAGTCTTCACTAGAGAGGAGAGAAGGGGGCATATTCAAAATATGTTAAAGAGGCAAAATCAGCAGCTTGGATATGGGGGATGAAAGAGAGTAAGGCATTCCAGGATGACTCCTAGGTTATCAGTGTGGGTGACTGAGAGGGTAAGGAGGGTTTTGGGGAAAGTATACTGAGTTCATTTTTGGACATGTTGAATTTAAGATGTGTGAGATATCTCATTTGAGATGTTCAGTGAGTAGTTGGAGAGGCTGTTTTGAAAGTTAAGGCCATATAAGTGTATCAGGTCATCAGTAATGGAATCCACGGGAACAGATGTGGTTATTGAGTGAAATAGTATATAGGGAGAAGAGAAGGGGTCCCAGGATGATGCCTTGGAGAGTACCCACAATTAGGGACCATGACATAGGTGATGACTCAGCACTGTTAGACCCTCCCCGGGGAAGGAGGGGTCAGACAGGTAACAGGAAAACCAAAAGAGAGTGGGGTCATGAAAACTTAGAAGAAAGTATACTAGAGAAAAGAGAGTAAGAGGTCAAAGAAGAATGAGTCTTAGGAAGAGGTCAGGTTTGGTGATGATGGGACCATTGGTGCATTTGGAGATCACAAAATTCAGTCAGCGATGAAGTTGGAAGCAAGATTAAAAAGAGATTGGAAATTGAGTAAGCGGACACGCAAATAACAGAAGACTTTTTAAGGAATTAGCCTAAGAAAGGGAAGAGAGCAATAGAGGGATAGTTGTAGTGAGGGTTGTTGGGGGGAAATTGAGTGTGTTTGAAGATAGTACAGGGGTACACAGGCAAGGCAGGGAGAAGTTGAGGATTAGAGAGAGTGGGGGGCTCATTGGGGAGACATTGAGCTGGAGAAGATGGGAGGGAAGGGGATTAATTGAACACACTGAGTGACTGGACTTGGCAAGGAGAAGGGCTATCTCTTCCTCAGGGATTGGAGTAAAGGAGGACCCCAGGGGGTTTGTTTTAAGAGAGAGTCAGCTATAGAAGAAAGGAAAATGAAGAATTTTGAGCAAGTGGCCTGTAATCTCTCAGTCAAGTCTGACATAAAAGTCTGAGTTGAACCTGGGGGAGGGAAGGGCCAGTGTAGGACCTTGAATGAAGAGAAGGTGAAGTGGGGGCTCCCACTGCAGAATGTTGCATACACTGTTAGACATATGTTTGTTTTGCTTATCTGTTTTTTGCTACAAGGGAGAATTCTACTGGGAAGTAACTAGTGTAAAAAAAAAACATGATTTATCAACATAAGTTTTTTTAAGAGAGGGGAAAAAAGCAAGACCTCATAAGCAACCAGCCCAGCCTTGGAATCCATCCCTGCCTCTGGAGCCTTGGGTATCATCCATCCCATTTAGTGGAGGGAGTCGAAGGGGGTCTGATCCAGCCCCACACGTGGGGCTTGCACCTGCATGGCTTTGCAGGACCCCTCATCTCATGGCCACACTGAAGCCCTGAAGGACAGGCCCCTGGGGTGGTCAGTCTTTCTACAAAGTGTAGGGATGTGATGGGTAAATACTTGTGTTGTAACATGTTATTTCTTAGGAGAGGCTGCCATAGCACAGTGGGTAGAATTGACTGGTACACAGTGAAGAAGCAAGAGCCCTGGACTGAGGATCAAGAGACCCGAGTTCGAGTCCTAGTTGAGCTACTCTCTAGATGTGTCGTCTTGGATTTCCCCTCTCTGGGCCTCAGTTCCCTTCTTCATAGAGTGAGACCCTGGGGTCCCTTCCAAGGACCATAGAATTAGAGGCCATTATATAGATGAGGAAACAGAGGCCCAGTACCACATAGGAAGTCAGTAGTAGGGTTGGGCTTTGAACCCAGGTTCTGTGACTCTTATGAGCGGTGATAACAATAATAATAATAATAATAATAATAATAATAATAATAATAATAAATAATGATAGCATTTATAGAACACTTGGAAGTTTTGCAAAGCACTTTGCAAATATGGTCATTCGGATCCTCATAGCAACCCTATGAAGTAGATACTCTAATTATCTCATTTTATAGATGAGGAAATGGGCACAGAGAGGTTGTGACTTGTTCAGGGTCACGCTGCTAGTAAGCACTAGGATTTGAACTCAGGTCTTTCTGATTCCAATTCTAGCTTTCTTCTCTCTAGGCCATGTCTTACTGCTGTCCCATACTTTCTTGTGAAATTTTAAATTTTTCTCTAAAATCCTATCATTTTATGGCCTGAAAAATGAGATTTGCTCAATTTTATATTTGTCATGACTGTGGCAGAAGGTCTGGCCTCACAAATATTGGTCCAGCAGGCTCCATGTCCAGGTCCCTGGCGCCATCTTCTTTTTTTTTTTTTTGGTATGGTCTCTGTAGCCTGAGCCTGTTGTGTTTTCCTCTTCACAGGTTTGAGAAGATGGTCAGCGGCATGTACATGGGGGAGCTTGTCAGACTGATTATTGTGAAGATGGCGAAGGCAGGCCTCCTGTTTGAAGGACAGATCACGCCCGAGCTGCTCACCAGAGGGAAATTTGAAACCAAGAATGTGTCGGCCATTGAGAAGTAAGTAGGTGGCTCCTTCCTTTTCATATCTGGTTCCTCTATCCTGGAGAACTCCAGCAGTGAGTTGAAGGACAGGAGGGTGGGAGTAATAGGAAACTTCTCCTGTTGACACTCTTGCTTCCTGGGCTTTTAACATTTTCTCCAAGAGATGGCCTTGTCTTCAGTCAGTCTGTGGACCTTGGGAAAGGGAGGATCAAGGTTCTTTCCAGAATAGAGCAGATGGATCAGTTCTCCATTGGTCCATTCGGAAGGCTTCTTGGATTGGCCATACCACCCAAAACAGTGCCACTGGGTACCTCAATTAACTTCAAATGTTCTCTTTACCAAACTCTGAAAGGATGGATTGGGGAGAGACTGGAACAGTGCTGACATCAGCCGAGCGAGTGATGAGTCAGGAAGCAGATGGTTTGGGTGATGGAGCAGGGATTAAAAAATCCCCTGGATTTAGATTCTTGAGGATTTCTCTCCAGAATTTCCTTAAATGACTGTTTCAAAGCTCACCCCAGAGGGGACTATAATTCTAGCTTTAAGCATTTTGCCTGGCAATCCAGCAGCTGTTTCTGAGTATTAAGTAAAAAACTTAGAAATTCACTCTTTTTCTGTCCTATGTTTGCTACTCAAGTGTCTCTCCCCTTGAGGGTGAAGCTTAGTGAAGGTTCCCAGAGTCTAAAGGCCCTGAAAATTAGATACTGATGAGTTGGAGGACAGCTAGAGCCTGGGGCCCACAGATTACACTCCCTCCCAGGGGGCTTTGAATTTGGTGTTTTAACATATTAATAACTATATTTCAGTATAATTGGTGTCTATTGGTGTCAGTATAAAAAAATACCAAACTGAGATGGGCCTTACTCTCAATGAGCTTACATTTTATAGGGAGAGAAAAGAGTATTTGCAGAGAAGTCGATAGGATCTGGTGCTAAATGATCATTGGGATTTGTCTTGGTCCTTCCTCACGTTGTGAGTTTGCTTCTGCTTCCTTCTCTGTAAAAGAAGGGGGTTCAATTATGCGTCCTCTAAAGTCCCTCCTTGCTCTAAATCTCTAATCTGAAAAATCCGAAAATCTTCACTGTTTTTTGCATTCTGTATCCCCTTGGCAGGCTGGTGAAGCCTATGAGCCTTCTCAGAAGAACATGCTTCAATGCATAAAATAAACTATATAAGATTACAAAGGAAATTGATAATATTGAAATAAAGGTGTAATTATTTCCTGCCATCCAAGTTCACGGGCCTTTTGAAATCTACCTACAGACCCCTCCAGGCTCCTCAAACCCCAGGAGAAGAACCCCTATTACAGTTTATCTGTTAGTAATTACTCATAACTGGTCATGCTACTTCTTTGCCCCAATAATATGACACAATTAATATGGGGCTTTCCATCATCCAACATGGTAGACCTTCCTGGCAGCCCTATCAGATTCTTGATTTTGTTGTTGAGTTATTTCAATTGTGTCTGACTCTTCATGACTCCACTTGGGGTTTTCTTGGCAGAGATACTGGGGTGGTTTGTCATTTCCTTCTCTAACCCCTTTTATAGACAAGGAAACTAAGGCAAACAGGGTAAAGTGACTTGCCCAGGGTCCTAACCCCTTTTATAGACAAGGAAACTAAGGCAAACAGGGTAAAGTGACTTGCCCAGGGTCACACAGCTAGTAAACATCTGAGATCAGATTTGAACTCATGAAGATGAGTCTTCCTGACTCTGGGTCTGGCACTGTGTCCACTGCACCATGCGATTTCCCTATTCCATGGTCACTCGCCTGTGTCTGACCCTGGATAAGTTGTGATCTTTTTGTGACCCTGCCCTTCATGCACCCTAATATGGACCTCTCACCCGATAGAACTAAAGAAGGCCTCCAAAGAGCCCAAGAAATCCTGACCAACCTTGGCCTGGAGCCGTCCCCTGAAGATTGCGTCTCTGTCCAGCACGTGTGTGCCATTGTCTCACATCGATCAGCCAACCTGGTGGCTGCCATGTTGGCCGCCATCTTGTCTCGCCTGAAAGAAAACAAGAGCCAGACTCGGCTGCGGACCACGGTGGGCGTGGATGGGACGCTCTACAAGTTTCACCCGCAGTAAGTCCACCCACTCTGTAACTAACACCCGATATACCAAGCAGTGCGTGTAGATTAACCGACTGAGCCACTGATTGGTTGATTAGGCGGGTGGCCAGACCTGAGACCCAGGGGAGATCTGATGACGGCTTGGTCAGCGCCAGCCCTGGCAGATAGAAGACAGTGTAATGTGCTTGGGTCAGAAAGCTAGCTCACAGAGAGGTTTTGCCATACGGCCATTGGTTGAAAGGGCTGGGTGTGCTGAGGTGAAAAGATTAGGACTGTCCTGTTGAGAAGAGATTGGCTTTAGAAATATAGGATGATAGACAATGGAACTGTTAAAGCTAAAAGGATCTAGAAAAACTCTAGTTCCACCCCTGCTCCCTTTTTTTGAGAGGCAAACAGGGTGAAGTGACTTGCCCAGGGTCATACAGCTAGTGAGTCTCTGAATCCAGATTTGAACTCAGGTCCTCGAGACTCTAGGGCCAGTACTCTATCCACTGCCCCGCCCTCTTTTTTACAGGGTAGGAAACTGAGGCCCAGCCTCATTAGAACAAGGATCAGAGGCAGGATTCAAAGCTGGTGTTCTTTGCACCAGGTCATGCTTCCCTCCATAGTCCAGGAGGGCAGAAGTAAGAGCAGTGGGGGATGCTAGAAAAGGCCGGATTTAAGGAGCTTTAAGAAAAGCCTTCCTAGTTATTCCAACCTAGAGTGGGATCCCTTGGGAGGTAGCAAGCCCCCTTTCATCTGGAGCTCTTTAATTCAATACTAAATGAATTAATCATATGTAAAGTGGTGGTGGTGGGGGGGGTTTGCCTTTTTTTTTTTTGGAGGGGGGAAGGTAAGGCAATTGAAGTTAAGTGACTTGACCAAGGTCACACAACCAGTTTTGTGTTAAGTGTCTGAGGTCAGATTTGAACTCAGATCCTCCTGACTCCAGAGCCAGTGCTCTATCCACTGTGCCACCTAGCCACTCCTGTAAAGTGATTTTTAATGTGAACACTATAATTATTATTGTTGAAAACAAAAGGGAAAAACAGACTGGGGGAATTTTTTTCCAGGGGTAGGCTAGGTTGCAAGGTCCCTTTCAACTCTGAAATTCTGCTTGGGAAGAATTGCACAATGTGCTGTGCAGGGACGTCCCAGGGCCTTGAAGAAGAGTCCAGTTTCTTAAGGGAGCTTGGATTCACTGAGTCACTGTCCTGAGGTCCTACCTCTTCATGGCGCTTAGGGGCTCCTGTCTGCCTTCCCTTTTCTTTTTCCATGATGCTGCTGCCCTGGAAGGTTTTGTAAAGCACTTTACATATATGTGGTTAATTCATTTTGATTCCCAAAAGGTGTTACCAGTTATTTCAAGTTTCCAGAAATAGAGGGTAGACAGCATTTATGGCTAAAGTTCTTTGCCCGTTCGTGGCTCATTTCCGTCATGGCTTCTTTCCCACCCCCTCCCAATCCCCCTTACCATCCCCTTTTTTCCTTAACAAATAATCGTGATAGCCGATGTTTTTACACGTACTTCTTATTGGTGAGTCTTTTCAGTTGTATCCGACTCTCCATGATACCAGATCATATGGGATTTTCTTGGTGGAGATGCTAGAGGAGTTTGTCATTTCCTTCTCTAGCTTATTTTTTTAAATTTATTTTAATTTATTTTCTTGGTTACATCATTCATTTCCACAAGGTTTTGAGTTACAAATTTTCTCCCCTTCTTTCCCCTACCACCCAGCCCAAAACATTGATCCCACCATAAAGCCCCTCCCACCATCTGTTCCCCTTTATGTCCTCCTCCAACACCCTTCTAGCTTTCTAGTAGGGCAGGGAGGGTTTCCCTGCCCGCGTCTCTGTATGTATTATTTACCAGTTGCATTTGATTGTATAGCTTTAAATTCTAAATTCTTGCAATTCCTCCCCTGTCACCCACTCCCACTGGAAGGAGTGGCAATTCAATACAGGCTGTACATGTGTAATTACGCAGGACATCTCTATGGTGGGCAAAT
>CM053598.1:24311121-24330027 GCA_028646575.1 Pseudocheirus occidentalis
AGGCCCTTCGATCCTTCAGTGTAGAAGCTGTCAGATCCTGGGTTATCCTGATAGTGCTTCCGCAGTATTCAAAATGCCGGAGCTATTAGTGGAATGCTGCAGCCCCCCCCCAGCTTTGGCTCACTGAAAGCACACCCCAGGACCACCACTCAAGACCACGATCCAAATCCAGGCCGCTCAACGCAAGAGCCCTTGGCCCTGATGGATCGTGTCAGCCCCCCTGCAATCTGCAGGCTGAGGGCTCTGAAGCAGCCCAGTGGGGGCTGCTGCTGCTCCGTTCCTGCTGCTACAGCCGCCTCCCGCTGCTTTCTTGCCCTGGGAGCAGTTTGGCTGGACCTGTTCTTCTCCTCCCAATTTAGCAAAATCCACTGACCTTTCTCTTAGCCTTTTTTTCTTCTGGCCTGATAGATGTGGTAACTGTGCCTCCAGTGCAGCTGATCTGCTCTTCTATAGACGCAGCTCCCCGCCCGATGCCCCAGGGCCTGACCCAGCTGGGGTTTTGGCCGCGGCTCCCAGACTGCTGCGAAGAGCCCCCACCTGCTGAGCTACCTGTAGCAACAGATGTGCATTCTGTCTTGTGGAGAGTTTTGGAGCTTGAAAATCTGTTTTAGAGTCCCATTTTATGAGTTTTTTAGCATGTTTGTGTGGGAGCTGTGGTGCTTTGCTGCTTCTATGCTGCCATCTTGGCTCCGCCCCTGAGAATTCCTTCTCTAGCTTGTTTGACAGATGAGGAAACTGAGGCAAACAGGGTTAAGTGACTTGCCCAGGGTCACACGGCTAGTAAGTGTCTGAGGCCGGATTTGAACTTGGATCCTCCTGACTCAGGGTGAGCCGGCATCTCATTATACTACCATACACCCTCTCATTTAATCATTAGGCAACTATGTAAAACAAACACTTGGTACAGGTTTTTTTTTTTACTGATTTTATAGCTGAGAGGAAATTGAAGTTCAGAGTTAAGTGGCTTGCCCTTGGCCTTCAGGTGAGATGCTGAGTTAACTAGAGTAACTTCTGTTTTTGTCCTGGTAATCCCATAAATAAGAGAATAGATGAAGTCAGCCCCCTAGCCAGCCTGGTACGTTACACTTTTTGTGAGGTATGGGAAACCATCTCTCGCCCCTTGGTCAGCTGTGGGACCCTTCAGAGACCATTGGAGTGACGAGACGTAGCTTTTCTCCAGGCTCCGGGTATAAAAAGAAGGCCCGCAGGAGAATGGGTTAGAAATCACCTTCTACGGTCATTGTACGCACTAACAGCAATATTGTACAATGATCAACTGTGGAAGACTTGGGCTGCTCTGGTCAAGATGCTTCCAAAGGACCCGTGATGGAAAATGCTGTCGACCTGCAGAGAACTGATGGGTGGGTCAGACAGAAGCATGACGCCTGCGGAGAGTGCTGTGGAAGCTGTAATGGTGATGGTGCTAATAACAGCATATGATGCTTTGGAGCTTGCAAAATACTTCAACTTAAAAAGCGTAAAAGAACCAGGGCAGCTAGGTGGTGCAGTGAATAGAGTGCTGGCCCTGCAATCAGGAGGACCTGAGTTCCAGTCTGACTTCAGACACTTACCAGTTGTGTGACCTTGGGCAAGTCACTTAATCCCAATTACTCTGCCTTCCCCCCTCCAAAAAGACAAAAAAAAATTTTTAAACCACCTTTGAGGTACCGTGTATAAACACTGAATGCAGATAATTTAGGTTTGAAAAAAATTTTCCCCCCAAGTTGGCCACCTCTTCCTAAGTAGGCTCTGAATATTTCTTATGGCTATGTGACAGAATCTGCAAACTACGATCTCTGAGACAGCTGTCGCTTCTCTTCACATCATGGCACATGTGTGGGGTAATGACGGTGGTGGGGGAGAGACTGGGGCAACACCGGCTCCCAGAATCTGACGGCACCCTCCCTCCTGCACAACTAGGTATTCCCGTCGATTCCACAAGACCCTACGGCGCCTGGTCCCCGATTGTGATGTGCGCTTCATCCTCTCGGAGAGCGGGAGCGGGAAGGGGGCTGCCTTGGTGACGGCCGTGGCATATCGGCTGGCCGAGCAGCACAAGCAGATGGAGGAGATCCTGGCGCCCTTCAAGCTCGGTAACGAGCAGCTCATGCAGGTGAAGAATAGGATGCGGGTAGAGATGAACCTTGGCTTACAGAAGAAGACCAATGAGCAAGCCAAGGTGAAGATGTTGCCGTCCTTCGTCTGCGGCGTCCCCGACGGGACCGGTGAGCTCTCAGGACGAGGGAGGGGCCGCAAGCCTGTCTATCCCTACTGCTCCCCGGGGGTCCGGAAGCGGGCTTCCTTCATCCTCCTAGAAGTTGCAGTGGGCATCTCCACTATGTTGTGAGTGCCCGTTAGAGTGGTCAGTGGATCATCCCAGGGCCCTTCCTCCTTTGAGGTCTCTGCCTGAGGAAGGGCTAAAAGCCCCCAGTCCATGTGTGCATGCAACATGTATGTGCCCCTGGACCGCTCATTTCTCCCATTTGAGCTTTCCTCTTGAAACCTTGGGAGTGTTTCTGAGTGAGTGGCGGCCTGTCCGTTAGGATGCCCTAACACCCCTGTTTTCTTTTTCTTTCTTGGAGGGTGGAGGGCGGGGCAGTTGGGGTTAAATGACTTGCCCAAGGTCACTCGACTACTAAGTGTGTGAAGTGTTTGAGGCTGGATTTGAACTCAGGTCCTCCTGGCTCCAGAACCAGCCGCCCCACCTGTGTTTTCTGATGTACTCCATCGTCTTGCTTTCTGACAGAGAACGGAGACTTCTTGGCCCTTGATCTTGGCGGCACAAATTTCCGGGTCCTGCTGGTAAAGATCCGTAGCGGGAAGAAGAGAAGTGTGGAAATGCACAACAAAATCTACGCCATCCCTGAGGAAGTGATGCAGGGCACGGGAGAGGAGGTGAGAGAGGGGGTTTCCTGGTGCGGCCACACCGCGTCCGTTCCCATTCCCACAATGCATTTTTGAAGAGGCATCGACTGCCTCCTCCAGGGGCGTCTGGTGAGGTACTGAATAATGGTTTAATAGTTTTTAATAGTTTAATAGCATTATTATATTATTATATGTAACATATAATATTATTAATTAATAAAGTTTTAATAGTTTAATAGGAATAATAGTTTAGTCTGTTAATATTTCATTTAAATTAATTTTTATTTAAATGTATTTAACAATATTTAAATCTTTTTTATTCTATTACATCTATTAATAATAATTCTATTAAATCTATTTCTTTGGAAAACTAAGTAGCACCCTAGAGGCCTGAAAGTGTGGGTGTTTTGCCATAATAACAATAATAATGAAATAATTAAAATTAGCATTTACATAGTGCTTTAAGATTTATAAAATCCTTTACACACGCTACGTCATTTGATTCTCACATCAGCCCTGGAAGGTAGGTCCCATTATTCTCCTTGTTATACAGATGAGGAAACCGAGGCAGACAGAGATTAAGTGACTTGCCCAGGGTCACACTGCTAGTGTCTGAGACTGGATTTGAACTCAGGTCTTCCTGACTCCAAGTCTAGTACTCAGAAAGACATATCCTATAGATTTAGGTCTAGAAAGGGCCATAGAGGTCATTGGATCTAGATGCTTTACAGATGAGGACCAAGGCTCAGAAATGCCAGGGGGCATGGATGAGGCAGGATGGGAATATCCTGGCCTTGGGCTCAGTCAGTGCAGGTTCTCACTGGGACAGTCACATGTGGTTCTCCATCTCTCTTCTCCTCCAGCTTTTTGACCACATTGTCTCCTGTATTTCTGACTTCCTGGATTACATGGGCATCAAGGGTGCCCGGATGCCCCTTGGCTTCACCTTTTCTTTCCCTTGCCGACAGACCAGCTTAGATGGGGTGAGTTGTGTTGTGTCTCGGGTCTGCGCTTTGACTCCCAGGTTGTGGGGGCTAGAAATCTGGCTCCTTGGGGCCCCTCCCTCTTAAACGAAGCCTGTCCTTCTCCCCGTCCAGATGCTCTGTTGAAGGCCCATTGGGCTGGCCAAAGCGAGCGCCGTTAGTCATATGACAAGGCTACTAAAAGCCTCCGTATCTCCCTCACTGGTTCTTTGATGGGGAAACACAGTGAAAGCCGTGGGACTTTTAAATATTTGAATCTTTGGTGGCGGTTGTTTTTAATCCTCATCCATTTCATAAATCATGTTTGCTGTGTTGTGATAGGGCTGCGAGGGTTCACGGACTTAGTGTATCACTGAAAACCCAACCTTTCCTTTCCTTAGGGCATCTTGGTCACCTGGACGAAGGGCTTTAATGCCTCCAACTGTGAAGGACATGATATACCCACCTTGCTGAGAGAAGCGATTAAAAGGAGAGAGGTGACAGCTTTCACTTGGTTTAGCCCCCCGCTCCATGGCCTGGTTGTTCATGAGTGCCCATAGCCTGGATCTGAGCTGGGGGAATGTGATCCAGAGACAGGCACCTCCCTCGCACCCTAGCATTGGAGAGGCTAGGCACTTAACATTCGCCCTGGCACGCAGGAAACATTAAATGCACCGTTATTCCCTTCCAGGGCCAGGGGACACTAAATGGCTTTGACCAGGTTCACAAAACCAGGTTGGGGTAGACATGTCTTCCTGAATCTGAGGCTGGCTCTAACAACTCCGTCACACTGCCCCTTACAGCTTTTGGTGAAGCTGCTCCAGCATTTCGTTTCTCTGCTTACCAATCTTCCAGTACTGAAATACATAGGATCTTAAAATAGTAGGACTGGGGAGACCTTTAGGGTATTGGAGCTGGCTGGGACCTTAGAACGCTAAGTGTTGAAAATAAAAACCAAGGATTTGGAACCTAGAATATTATTAGATTCTGATAGTATTAGAACCTAAAACTAACAGGAACCTTAGAACACGGAATGTCACCGAGTTCTCAAAGGAGTCTGTGAACCTCTTTCAGGGGGTCCATGAACCTGGATGGGAGAAAAAAAATGCTTTACTCATCTCTAAAGTGACATTCATTTTTTAAAATGTTGAGTTCCAAGTTCTCTCCCCCACTCATTGAGAAGGCAAGCAATGTAATATCAATTAGACACTTAGCAATTTTAAATGTTGAGTTCTGAATTCCCTCCCTCTAGCCCATCCCCCACTCATTGTCTTCCTTCCTGCCATTGAGAAGGAAAACAGCGTGATATCCCTGTGAAGTCATACAAAGTTTATTTTTCTTATTAACCACATTAGCATTTCTTTCAATCAAGAAGCAAACTTGTTTCTGAATAGAGGTCCGTGGGCTTCACCAGTCTGCCCAAGGGGGCGGGGCCACACACTCCTGCTGGAGCTCAACCCCATCGGTTTTATAGGTGGAGAAACAGGCCCCGGGGACCTGCCTGAGGTTACACAGCATCAGAGACAGGATTTAAAACCTGTGTTATCTGAATCTCAGATTGGTGCTTCCCTTTGCTGTACGGTATGTGTGATGGTCACATCTGAAAAAGGATGACCAGTGTGGTTGGGGAGACTGGAGAACACATCTGATGAGGTTAATGAAGAGAGTGTGGGAGATTTAACTTCGAGAAGGTCACACTGGGTGTAAACATAAAGGCAGGATTCGAATCCACATCTTCCAGTGCCTTGGATTCATGGCCCACACTACCTTTTTGCTTCTCTTTCTGAACTGTGATCCCCAGAACCAAACAGTTCTTCAGATGGGGTAAAAACCCAAAAGGTCCATGAATGTTTTACAGATTCCTATTAAAACACAAAAATAAAAAACCCCAAGATCTGTGCTCTGTCTAATCTCATCCCACATCCTGCTCTCTCCAAAGGAATTTGACCTGGATGTTGTCGCGTTGGTCAATGACACAGTGGGCACCATGATGACCTGTGCCTATGAAGAGCCCACTTGTGAAATTGGACTTATCGTTGGTGAGTGAGATGAGCTGTAGCTCCCCAGTGCCCAGGTGCCCAGTACCTCCTGGGGATTGGCACAGTAATTATTGCTTATATAGGCTGTGGATGTGTCTGAGGAGTCCCTGTTCTGATGTCCTTGGAGGGGTGCCCATAACGCTTCACTTGCCCCAAATATCATAACAGCCCTTCAGTTGTTTGTAGGGTAGGATTCCTTTGTGTTTTCTCCTGGTATTTTCAAAGACACTTACCCTTGAAGAGATATTTTATTAAACAATTAGCTTCTGATTGACCTAGAATCTGAGAGTCTGAGAATTGGCAGTCTCCCAGTCCAACCCATACACCAAAGGAATCCCTCCTATAGCACCCCTAGCAAGGGGTCCTCTTCAGCCTCTGTTTGAAGGTCTCCAAGGTGGAGGGCACTGCCTTTCTCGCCATTCTGTTCTACTTTTTGGACAGCTTTCACAGATAGAAAGTTTTTCTTGGACTTCAAAGTCTATGCTGGCATCTTTGCCCGCCTTTCCATGCCCAAGCAGAGTAAATCTAACCCATCTTCTCCAGGAGGCACATACCATTCTTTCGTTGAATCTTTCTATGGTGACACTTTTGTGTGGGATTGATTTATGGGATTGCTGGGACAGGGGGCACATTAGTCCTGGTGGTTGAAGTATGGAGAGGTAGGCCTGAGAAACTCTGTGATGGAAGGGAATAAACATTTCTAGAAACCCTACTGTATTCAAGGCTCTGTGCTTTTTACAAATAGTACCACATCTGATCCTTATAGCAAGATTTTTTTTGTTGGCAAACTGAGGAGAGCAAAGATTGAGGGACTTGGTCAGGGTCTCACAGATAATAAGAGTCTGAAGCTAGCTTTGAGCTCAGGTCTTCCTGACTTCGGACTAAGTTTGGCAGCCAAAGGCCAGCAGGAGATCATTAGATAAGTGAGACCTGGGGAAAGCAAGGTGCAGGAGCCCGGGGTGGGAGACAGCCTGAAAAGGGAGATGCTAAGTTGATAGACACTGACCAGACTTTGTCCTTTGGCCAAAGGACACTGCCTCGGCCCCCTGGCCTTTTGTTCTCACATTCTCTGCTCCAGGTGGTTTATGAGGCCTCTTTCTAAAGGTGTGGATTTTAAAGCCACTGTAGTACTTATATGGAGAATTTGCACTGGGTTCAAATGAAAAAGTTGACTGAACATGTATTAAATACTTACTGTGTGTGACTCCTTGGTTAGCTGGGAGATGCAAGAGAAACCCTGAGCCCTTTGGGCAGACCCGATGGGGTGACTTTCTGGGAAGGTACAGAGGAGAGTTTCCTGGGGTGAGCAGGCATGGATGGGTGGCCTTTTGTGACCTTTTTCCATGTCAGTAAGATCTTGGCTACACTGGCGTACCCTTATATCAAGGCAATTGATTTTGAGCTGAAAGGAAGAGGTCATGCACTGTAACACCATTCTTTTACAGATGAGGAACCTGAGCCCCAGAGGGATAAGGTGTAGTTTGCCCAGTTTAACCAGGTAGTTAGGTCAGAGGCAGGATTAGAATCTTCCCCGTACCATGATGCCTGCTATTTAAGGGATATTGGTTGGTTCGGGATAATTCAGCATTTATTAAACAACCGTTTTCAGAATAGCAGAATGTAAGCTTCTTAAAATCAAGGCCTATTTTTGTTTTATCTTTGGAAACCTGGTACCTAGAATACAACCTTGCCCATAATAAATGCTGGGTGCAAGGCCCTTTGCTTGGTGCTAAGAGCATCGATAAAGGGCCTTGTGGTCGCTGGTGGCAAGATTGCCTTAGCATGCCATGGCCTCATATGTTAGAGACCAGAGTTGGTCCAGATCACTTCTCAGCTTCATTGCATCTCCATAATGGTGGTTTCAAGACCAAGAACTCACCTGGTGTGGGGGGATCCTTGGGACGACACTGCTTTCTGTTTATTTCCTTGGGGAGAGGAATTTTTCCAAGATTCTAAAGTGATTGTTTGGCATAATTTACAAACACTCAGAAGGAAGGCCGGGGTCCCTCTGCCGCTCTCCAACCCCCACAGTCCAGGCTTTGACAAGACATTTCCAGGGCCCACCCGCTGCTCAGCCCCTGACCAAAGAGTCAGGGTGAGGATTTTTTTTTTCTAATTTCTGTAGAGAAAGCTAAGAATCCTCCATAGAAACAACCTTCCTTTGGGGCCCTTTTCACTTCTTGTGCAAAACTCTTTCCTCCCCGTCTGAGGCTGAGTCTGAAAATGCCGAGTTAGGGTGACAAGGCAGGTTTGGGATCCAGTGTGGTTTGCCTTCCTGCCCAAAAAAGACACGCCCAGCCCCAGGAAAGGCAGTTGGTCAGAGGCTCCCCTGGAAGTGAGTCACGGGCTAAGGGGAACTCTGGATGGCAAGAGCTGAATCCAGAAATCATTCTAGCAAACTAGGGACTCTAGAACCAGCTTCCCTATGGGAGAAGTGGAAGGGACCCAGGAGGTGCTCATATTGCAGATGAGGAAACTGAGGCAGACAGGTGGAGATCCTGGTCAGGGTCATACACTAGTAAGTGTCCGAGGCTGTGGGAATGTCCCGGGCCTTCTACTCCAAAAGAATCTCCCCCAAGACATGCCTGGCAGACAGGTGTCCCTTGGGTGTCCAGGAAGGGCAGTCCTGCCCCATGGACTCTCAGGCTTTCCATGCTCCCTTTAGCAGCTGCTGCTTGCCCTGGGCAGAGGCCAGCTCAGTCTTCCAGTACCGTCCTCACCTACATGTGCTGGCCATGCGCCAAAAGCCAACTTGAGTGGGGGGACACCTTCCTTCCTCCAACACATAATTTGCTTTTTAAAAATGTTCCTGACGTCCCTCGCTTTTCCTGAAAGCCCTTTTCCTGAAAGCTGTCATTGTTGCAGAGAATAAATATGAAGGAGTGGGGGGAAGCTCAGCTGCCATGGTGCCCCACCTCCACCTTCCCTCTGAGACTGCCTGTCTCCTTCATAGACCTTGTTTGCATATAGTGGTTTATAAGTAGTTTCTGGACCCCCCCCCCCCCCATTAGACTTTAAGTTCCTTGAGGACAGCAAATATTTTTACCTTTCTTTGCATGCCCAACACACTGGGCACAGTAGGCTGGCTCACATTAGGTATTTAATAAATGCTTATCGCCCTGCTGATTTCTGCGGACAAGGGCAGGAGCAGATTCTCCTGTCTCTGCTCCTGGGCTGTGCTTGCCTTCTGTCGGGCTGATTTTTGTTGATTGATTGTCTGTTGTATGTTGATTTTCTGGCTCTGCTTTTGCAAATACTCATTTTGAAGGTCTGGTCTGTTCTCCGGGCATCGTGTGAGCAGGATCCCATACTCTGTACTCTGGGGGCCAGAGCACCCAAGGTTCCAGCATCTGTTACCGGAACAAGCCTGTTACTGTACCGTCTATGGCCACGCCCCATCCGGACAGATTATACCCATCCAGCCTTCCTCATTTTCCACTGTTCTTATGCTCCAGCTTTCCTTGAATTTTCCGCAGAGAATCTCACCCAAAATGGGCCCTGGGCCCTCCTAAGTTCTTTAACAGTTTGTGGCCTTTGAAGTGTAAAAAACCTGTGAAGGTTTGCCCACAAAACCATCAAAGGTACTTGTCTAGAATTCAGTGAGATGAAGAATGTGGTTAAGAGAAGTGAATTGTCTCACAAAGGGAGGGAGGAAGGAAGAAAGGAAAGAAGGAAAGAAGACAGGCATGTTTAAGAGCCTGCTATTTGCCAAACACTGTGCTAAGAGCTGTGAATAAATGGAAAGGGCTAGATAGTCCCTGCCCTCAAAAAAAATCACAGTCCAGTTGAGGGAGACGACATGTAAGAAAGGCGGTAAGGGTTCAGCCCTAGGGAAAGGGGCAAAGCCCGAGGGTTCTTAGTTTGACTTGTTGTATGAAACCACTGATTCTTACTGTTTTTTTTTCTTTGTCCATTCAGGGACGGGAAGCAATGCCTGCTACATGGAAGAAATGAAGAATATTGAGATGGTGGAGGGGAACGAGGGTCGGATGTGCATCAACATGGAGTGGGGTGCTTTTGGGGACAACGGATGCCTAGAAGACATCAGGACAGAATATGACAGAATCGTGGATACTTATTCCCTCAATGCCGGGAAACAAAGGTATTTGTCTAGAGTTCAGTGAGATGAAGAACGTGATTAAGACAAGTGAATTGTCCCACAAAGGGAAGGAGGAAGGGAGGAAGAAAGGAAAGGAAGGAGGGAAAGTAGGTGTGTCTAAGAGCCTACTATTTACCAAGCACTGTGCTTAGAGCTGTAGATATAGATGGAAAAGGCTAGATCATCCCTGCCTTCAAGAAAATCACAATCCAGTTGGGGGAGACAACATGTAAGAAAGTCTATAAGGGTTCAGTCCTAGGGAAGGGGGCAAAGCCCAAGGATTCTTAGGTTGGGACATCAGCAGAGTGTAGTAACAGTGTAGGAGGTGTTCAGAGAATACCTAGGGGGCTGTAGGAGTCCTTGGGGAAGGCCTGATGATCCCCCCCTTACTGCAAGGAATAGAGTTGGTCCCTCCTGTCTCCTCTAAAAGGTATGAGCATTGTTTAGATGAAGGAATGGATGCTCAGAAATGACTTGGCCAAGGACACAAGTCAGTGTTGGAGAAAGCATTTGAACCCAGGGCTCAAACTTCCCACCTGCTGCCCGATAAATACCCCTTGTTAATTTTTTGGTTACGAGGCAGCTTTTTGGGGCTTTGATCTCTGTGACCTTCCCAGAGTGTCCCTAGGAATTTTGTCCACTCCGTTTGGAGAAAGTCTAGCCTCAAAGTCCCTATGACCTTTTAGCTACCATTGAGGTGAAGCCACAGGTGCTAGGGGATGTACCACAGAGGAGTTTTAAGTTCTTTATTTTTACTGGGAAACAGATTTAAAGTTTAAAGTTTTTATGGGAAACAGATTTAAAGTTCTAAGGACAGATTTGAAAGGAATGAAGTCCGGTGGCAGGTGGGGAGTGGGGTGGGGGCAGGGGGACGGGCAAGAATGATGAAGATCCTGGCTCGAAATCTCAGCTCTGTCACTTACTGCCTGTGTGACCTTGTGCAGACCGTGCCCTTTGGGCCTCATCTCCTCCCTTTGAGCTGTGGATCTTCCACAAGCCTACGGAAGAGGCACCCAACTGGAATCTACAGAATCCCTCACAAGTCTCACGGATACCATCCACATCACTGCCAGGACAGTGACACCCTTTTATAACACTACAGGACTAGGAGAAGGAGGGCTGGCTGCAGGGAATTTTTCCTGGGCGGCTTCTTTCCCGAATATCTTTGCTTTTCTGTTTTAACTGGTAGTGTCCGAGCAACTGGGATGCTTACGGAACCATGTTGGAAGTATTTGGCACCACCTGGTGGTTTTAGGCTGCTACCGAGGGACCCGGCCCTGGGACCTTGCTTATTATTAGTAAAGGCTGTTGGATGGTGTCATCAGTGAGGAAGGTTTCTTCCTCTCAGGGCTGCACGAGGGAATAATCCTGCTCAGAAACTCTTCTATAATTGATGTAGAGCGACCTCTGGTATTGAGAAGAGGAGAGACAATCATGGGCTCATACACTCAGAGAGAGAAGGATCTTAGAGGCCGTCTTATTATCTGAACTTGAAGGGTTCTCCAGTACAACTTCCTCATTTTACAAATAAAGAAACTAAGGCCCAGAAAAGTGCCTCACCCAAGGTCACATATATATCAGATGTCAGAGGTGGGGTTTGAACTCAGCTCCTCTAAATTCAAATCTAACTTGAACCCAGCTATTGAACACATGATACATGGTAGCATGGGCTAATGACCAGCACTTCATTGGCTTTGGAATTTACCTCTTCCCTGTGGTCCTTAGCTTCCTCTTCTGTCAAAGGGGAAGGTTTACCCAGACAGTCTCTGAGACTCCTTCTAGGTCTAATAGTCGACGAGTCCCCTGGGTCTGTCTGTCTGTCTGTCTTATTAGATTGAATGCACAAAGTCATGGCTTGGGCAGCTGGTCAAGCAGAGGCTGTGTCCTGAGCCACCTCTGCTATGGGCTCCCATTCTTAGCTAAGTGAGAGCATTACTTGGGATTACTCCATCTTTACCCTTATCAATCCTAAAAATCCTCCCTGCATGGGGTAGTATAGAGGGCTCTGAACTGAAGAGTTTAAATCCCGTGTCACACAATTACTAACTGGGTGGGCCTGTGTATGCCACTTCCCTTAGAAGTCTCACTTTCCTCATCTGCAAAACAAGAGTTGAACTCAGTGGCTTCTGAAATCCTTTCTGGCTTGAAATGTCTTTGGATCTCATTCTCTCCTGACTGTGAGGATCAGGCTTGGAGGAGAGAGAGCCCTGGCTTTTCTCTTTTTTAGGCTTCCTTTCTCTTTGGATGCCATGTCTTTTTCTGGGATTTCTCCTGGCTGTCTCCCCATCGACCTGCTTCTTATGTGGGGAGGAGAACTAATATTGGTGGATATTGGTGGAACCCTCTGAGAAGCTCTGGGGAAGGAGCTGTGTAGAATCCCACAGAATCTGGGAACCCACTGTTGGTTTCTTCTCAGTGTGACTCCTCTTCCCTCTCTGTTTCAGGTTTGAGAAGATGATTAGTGGTATGTACCTGGGAGAGATCGTCCGAAACATTTTAATTGACTTCACTCGAAAGGGTTTCCTGTTCCGAGGTCAGATCTCTGAGACCTTGAAAACCCGGGGAATCTTTAAGACCAAGTTCCTATCACAGATTGAAAGGTAAGTGAGCAGCAAGAGGGAGAGTCTGGGCTTATCATCCTTTCCCTTAGGTATCCCATTAAATCGCAGGCAAGCCCCTCTCCAGGCCTCAGTAACCTCATCTGTGAAGGAGGGGTAGTCATCTGGACTTTGCCTGAACTCTAGCAAGGCTCAGTCTTACTTGATGTACCCCTTCTCCTGCAACAAAAATATTCTGTATTTTTCCCCAGATGAATGAAAACTGCTTGTTCTTGAGGAAGGATTCATTTCAATTTTATTCTGTCCCCAGCACATGGCAAATGCTTATTAAATGCTTGTTGAATTGAATTTCCAACCTTACAAGGGTATAAATATTTCAAGAACATAAAAATAGAAATCATTGTGGTATTAATCATGTCAGAGTCCCTGGGTTCAAATCCTCCCATTATGATGTTGATAGAATCATTTCCGTTTCCTGGGCCTCATTCTCTTTTTCTGGAGAAAGAGAGAGGTTGGACTGGGTGGTCTCTGAGGTCCTGGCTCTAGCTCTAATGTTTAAGACCTTCCCTAGACTGCAGCTTCTTTATTTGTAGAATGAGGAGTCGGATGCCCTTGGTGTGCTCAGTGCAAATGCTCTACCAAGAATCAGCATTCCACAGAGGCAGACTTCAAACCTAGATCTCTCCCAGTCACAAATGTAGGGCTTTTTCTGTCTCCTTGATTCTCACTAGGACCTTTGGTGGATGCTCAGAGATCCGTGTTGCCAGATGACTGATGATTGTGACTACCTTTCCTGTCTTTTCCTTCCCTTCCTGCAGCGATAGGTTAGCTCTGCTCCAAGTACGAACAATCCTGCAGGATCTGGGCCTGAACAGCACCTGTGATGACAGTATCCTCGTCAAGATGGTCTGTGGGATCGTGTCCAAGAGGGCCGCCCAGCTTTGTGGGGCGGGCATGGCGGCCGTGGTGGAGAAGATCAAGGAGAACAGGGGCCTGAAGACGTTGAACGTGACCGTCGGAGTTGACGGGACACTCTACAAACTTCATCCTCAGTAAGTGCTGTCCTTGCCTTCGGTCCCTGCCAGCATGCTTCCTGGGAGGCCAGGCTTGTCCCCAGCAGGCCATGGGTCATTCAGTCTTTTCAGTTGCGTCTGACTCCCCGTGACCCCATTTGGGATTTTCTAGGCAGAGACACTGGGGTGGTGTGCTGGTGCCCCTACTGGGGCATTCTCTCACGGCCATCCTTGTCTTTTTGTCACTGGGTTGCCCTCTCCTTGAGAATTCCTATTTCTTTCAAGGGCAGTGTCATCATCTCAGTCAAATTTGATAATATTTGTAATTACATAGTAGGGGCTTGATAAATGCTTGTTCCCTCCCCTTGGCATCTTCAGCATCATCTTTGCCTGTTGCTTCTTCACTTCAGTCTTCAGTTCATTTGCCGTGTCCTGTAGATTCTATTTCCACAACTTTCTCATTTCTTTTTCTTTCCCTGCACCCCTCTCCTCCTCCCTTCCTTCTCTTCCTAGCTATCATTTATATGATGCTTTTCAGTTTTGCAAAGTGCTTTCTTTATGTCATCCTCCCAGCAACCCTGGGAGGGAGGGAGGTACTGTGATTATCCCCTTTTTACAGGTGAGAAAAGTGAGGAACAGAAATTAAGTGACTTGGCCAGGGTCACCCAGTGTCAGAGGCTCTTCATGATTCCAAGGCCCCTGTGCCAGGCTGCTTTCACAAATGTTCTTTGCAGGACACTCCCCCTCTGCCCACCCTTCTTAGGATCACAAGGGACCTCAGGCCATACAACCCGATCCCCTAAGAAACTAAGAAGTTGGGGCGGCTAGGTGGCGCAGTGAGTAGAGCACTGGCCCTGGAGTCAGGAGTACCTGAGTTCAAATCCGACCTCAGACACTTAACACAAAAACTAGCCGTGTGACCTTGGGCAAGTCACTTAACCCCAACTGCCCTCCAAAAAGCAAAAAAAAAAAAAAAAAGAAACTAAGAAGTTGTCCAAGGCAGGGAAGGACCAGGAGGAGGATTCAAACCGAATTCTCAGAGGACAGAGGCAGGATCTTTTGTACTGTAAAAGACCCAAGAGTTGGGGGTTCTGGCAGAACCAGCAAATGTCGCCAACATCCCCCTCCACCGTCCCCCTCTCTTCCTCTCTTGTAGCTTCTCCAGGATCATGCATCGGACAGTGAGCGAGTTGGCCCCCAACTGTAAGGTGAAATTTCTCCTCTCAGAAGATGGCAGTGGGAAAGGAGCGGCGCTCATCTCAGCTGTTGGGGTCAGGCTCCGGGAGGCCAAGGCCAAGTCCAAGGCCAGCTAAGAGCCCCACCCTTGGAGGAGCCTCTCCCTCTCTCTCTCTGTCTTTTCTCTTTCTCTCTCTCTCTCTCTCTCTCTCTCTCTCTCTCTCTCTCTCTCTCTCTCTCTCTCTCTCCCTCCCCCTCCACCCTCCCCTCAGCACTCCTCCACCTTCCTTCCTTGGGTAGCCTGAACTGAACGCACACCAGACCCTGCCAATGTATGGAGCCCTGTACAGCTCAAGGCATAAAGAACTTGGGTGCAAAATTGAGTGTGTGCTGTTGATAATATCTCTCACCCGGGGAGCCCCATCCTTCCTGCCCTGCCCTGTTGCCTTCTCCCCTTCCTGGTCACTGTTCTGCATGTTTTCATCTCCATTGGTTTGTCCCATTTCCACATGTGAGTTAGTGAAGTCAGTTCCTAATTTACATAGTCATCTAAGTTATTTATTGACTGAACGTGAAGTTCTAGCCGCCTAGTAGCCTCTACTCCTCTGCCGCCCTCGGGAACATATCCTCTCTGTGAAATGTATTATCACGGCAAATTGTGTCTAGATACCCACTGCTGCCCTCGGGTTTCCCAGAAACCAGAGGGCTCTTTCCGTCCCAGTAATGAAAGCCAGCCGTCTCACTTCCTAAGGGAACTTCCTGTTGGGAAGGGGCCGTGCTGGTCTGTGCTGTGAGGGTCCGGTGATTACCTGCTGCATATGATGGTCTAGCCCTGCGTGTGTGTGTGTGTGTGTGTGTGTGTGTGTGTGTGTGTGTGTGTGTGTCTTGGAGGGAGGGGCCAGAAGGGGCCTCACCTCAGTTTCTCTCCCCCCCTCCCCCCCCCATCCCCTGAAGTATCTTTCTTGCCTCCTGTCTTACCCTTGGCCTGCCACCTGTTTTCATGGGCCGTCTTGTGTGACTCTGTGAACTCTGTACCATTCCAACAGTCAGAGCCTTGCTCGGGCTGATTGCGGGTGTGGGAGGGGGCTGCTTCTCAAAGGGTGGCCAAACCAAAATGCCCTGTAGACTCACATGAATTTGGGGGCTTCTGGTTGGGTTTGCGGCATATATATATATGTCATTTCCCTAAGTCCACTCTTCTCTCCAGCCCTGCCCAGAAAGACCCTACTTGGTGTGACTGTGTGTTGTTTTCCTCCGTGTTGTGTGTGATGAGGGTCTCTCCCTCTCTGTGTCTAGTACTGTATCTCAGCAGTCATCCTGCCAGCCCCCCTCACTTGGCCAGTAGTCTCCAGCCAGAGTATCCCTTCCTTCTCATCATGATGAGGGGTAACCAAATGCTAGGGAGCAAGATGGAGAGTCAGTCTCTCGGCCTCCTCACTGCCCTAGCTGGGGCCCAGGGGCAGCTGCATAAAGTCCTAGGATGATAGAGGTGAAACTCAAGGGACCTCAGAAGGGAAAGTGACTTGTTTTAGGTCACACAGTTCAGTATCAGTAGCAGAGGCAGGATTTGAACCCAGAGCCAATGTTCTTCACACTGGACTGTATAGAATTGGAGATGGGAGGGCCTGGTTTGAATTTCATGAGGAGACGGGGATAACCGCTCCTCTACCTGCCATTTCTAAACCAAGGCCCTTCCGTCCCTCTTTGGCCTAACCTGGAGACATGAAGCTGAGTAGATTGTCTCCTGATTCCCATGCAGACACGAACAATCCTTTGAACCGGCATGCACCCTGCCAGGGCCAGGTGAAGCTGGCAGGCTCCATTTTTACCTCTTTCTGTTCATGAGTTACTCCCTCCCATGGGTAACTCCCATAAGTAACCTAGCCCAAACCCCCAGCTCCACTCTGGCTTCCTTGTCCCCAGCTACCATCTTGAATTCCCTCCCCTCCCCCTTCATGGATCGCGTGTCCACCTGTGTCCTGATGCACTGTGATTGACTGAATGTTGTGAGGTTCTGCGTTTGTCTGCTTTGCTGTTCCTGCAGTTTGTGGTGTGTCCACCTTCAGGGACTGCATGCCCACTTGGTTAGGACAGGGAGGAAGTCCTTCCATTTGTTGCATCGGCAGTGACCGTGCTCGCGGCACAGTGATATTTGTGGAGAAAACAAACATCATTAAAAATTTTTTGATGTCGGCTCAATGGTGTGGAATCATTCTTTCTGTAGAATCTTGGAGGTGAAGGTGTGATATCTCAGAAAGAAAAGAGGGTTTTTATTTTCATTAAATTGGTCAAGGCCCAGTGTTTGCTGGAAACTGGGTGTGGCTGCCACGGTCTTGTGGGGAACCCAGTTATAGTTTCATCTGTGTGGGCTCAAGGTCATGGAGCCAGTGAGCCCACCCTCACCTCTGCACAATGGGCAGGCAGGCTGCTGGGTAAACACAACTTGGGTTTGGTTATCTCCGGAGGCTCCTTCTAAAGGGACCCATGAGTCAATGTGGATGTGTGCAGGTATCTAAACAAGCCCCCTGCCTTTTCTGGGCTTATTTGTTGATATTTCTGGTGAGTAATGGTGGTGATTTGAGCAGCAGACCCCGGGAGAAATGAACAGCTTATGGATACCATCTGCCTTGTCTCCACTGTCCAGATTCTCTCCCCACCAGAGGTCCAGAATTCACGTCTGCATTTCCTGAGGTATGTATTCATGGACGCATAGATTTATAGTTAGAAGGACCATGGAGTCCATCAAATCCAATTCCTTCATCTTACAAGAGAGGATATAAGGCTTAGCTTAAGTGATTTACCTGGGATCACATTTCAGGTGTGCTGAGGACAGAATTTGAATTCAAATCTCAGCTCTTATAACATGAGCCATCTTGATTGGAGACTGTGAGGGCAAACTAAGTGTAGTTACCTATACTTAGCCAGTGCCATAGCAGACTATGTGTCATGTCCCATAGGACCACCTTGACATTGCTCATGAACACCGTCTTGACCTCCTGCTTTTCACCTCCAGCTCTGGCCACTATAAGCCAGTCAACACGACCATTATTCCTGGAAAGAAAGTCCTATTTACTCTGTAGCACCACTCCTAAGTCTGAAAGGTAGGTCCTATTATTCCCATTTTACAGATAGGGAAACTGAGGCTAAGAGACATTACATGACTTGCCTAGGATCATATAGTTAGGAAGTGTCTGAGGCTTGATTTGAACTCAAGTCTTCCTGACTCAGGCCAGCCCTCCATCCACCATGCCACAACTTCCTCTCGAGTATCCCTGAGCCCTTCAAAGCCCCAAATTCTAGTGGGCCCCTCCACGTTCACCAGGCCCAGCATTTCTCGGCCCCCTTGGGCCCATTCTGTGCTATCTTGCCCATCAGATCTGGAGCTCTGTTGATTCCTAGAATCCCAGAGCTTTGGAGGGACCTCAGAAGCCATCTCATCCAGCCACCACATAGGCAGCCTGTTCCCCACCAGTGGTCTCATGCCCCCTGCACTTGACCTCTAGAGAATGAACTCTGTGTCCTTGTGTGTAAATCATTCTACTTCTGAACAGCTGTTATGGTTTAATAGTTTTTCTTTAAATCCATCCAGGATCAGCTTCTCTGCAGACTGGGTCTGGAGGCAGGAGGTGAATCTTCATGGCAATTGAAGCCACACACCTCCCATTTTTTTTTTTTTGTAAGAAACCAATGTTTATTTTCCATCAGCATTCTTCCAACACTATCAGAGCATGTGGGTTTTATGACCATTCTGTGGTAGTTCCTACCCACTCAGTAGCCTGAGCAGTTGGAGCAGCAGACCAATCCTCAGTAGCCGGCTGAGCACTCCAATCTTTGGTGGGGAACTGCTGAATGGGCACAGATGGGACCTGTACTCCCTCAGACCAATCAGCCACCGCTGGTTGAGTAGCAGTGAATTCTGGGGCAGATGCAGTCCATTCACCCTGAAATTCCTCCTTTGTTACTGCCTTCTCAGCTGTGGCCTGCTCTTCCTTTTCAATCTCCTGTGGATCCCTGTAGAAGTAAAGATCAAGCATAACCTCCCATGGGTGTTCCCGGGAGATGGTACCACGCATGCATAGGACTTCACGGGCCAGCATCCACCACATCAGACCCACAGAGTGAGCTCCCTTGTTGTTACATGGAATGGCAATGTCCACATAGCGAAGTGGGGAGTCTGTGTTGCACAGTGCAATG
>CM053598.1:24330527-24351465 GCA_028646575.1 Pseudocheirus occidentalis
GGGTTCCTGCAGCAAGGAATTTGAGGACATCCTCCTCCTTCATCTGCAAGACATCTAGGGCTCTGGACATTGTGAAAGTTTCCCTTTTAAGTTACAACGGAAACCAAGAACAACGCCGTATGGAACTCTCTTCGGGGTAGCACAGAAAGCCACACACCTCCCATTTTGCAGATGAGAACACTGAGACCCTTAGTCACATAGGTAGTAAGCCTGATGGACAGAATGTCACAGGCCTTTCCTTGGCAGCAGTTATCTATGGCCAGGGCCTAGAAAGAAGGGGAAAAGGGAAGGGAGGTGCTAGGTACTGAGCCAGGCGATTTACAAATACTATCTCCTCATTAATGTGACTAACAGCATGTGAAAATCGACTTACATCCTTGAAAAGAATACACGTGAATGTCTGCAGGAGCAGGCTTGTCAAATGCACCTTTTCAATTGGAGATTTGCTTCCTACACTGTTTTCTCCATATCCCAGGAAAGAGGGAGCCCAGCCCAGTGAGTTGAAAGCTGGTTTCAGAATCGAGGAGTCCTTGGGTTCAAGCTCTACCTCTGAGACATGCTGGCTGTGTGAGCCAAAGCAAGCCACTGAACTTCTCTGGGCCCTCAAAGACTAAGTTGCCAAGCTTTACCAATAATGGGAGTCTTCTCACCATGGATTCCCTACACCAATGGTGTCAAACCTGCATAGAAACTAGGGGCGGCTGGCGCGAAAGGAACCCTGCAGGCCATGTTGTTAGAAAACCACATATTAACATTATCTATGTTCTATTGCGTTTTTATTTTGTGAAATATTTCTCAATTGTATTTTGATCTGGGTCAGTTCACACTTGGGAGTCCTGTGAATCACATGCAGCTGTATTTGATGGCCCTGCTGTCCTACTCCAGTGAAATTACAGGTTTGGTCCAAAGAAAATTAAAATTACAAAGAAATAAAGATCATTGGGAACATGGGTGTGGTCAAATCCAGAGCAACCTTGGAGAGCTCTCACTACCTCTCAGTTTCTCTGGGAAAAATTAGAAAGAGTCCTGGCCTGGGACACAGGAGACCTTGTTCAAGTCCACAGCTAACTTGTTCTGTGGCCCGGATGGGTCACTGCACTCAATGAGGGACTTGGATAATATCTCAAAGATCCCTTCCAGTCCTAACTTCCTTATCCTATCATCTCATAACACTTGTATCACAAACTTTTTATGAGTTAAATTTAAAAAAAAAATCAAAATCCGCCTTCTTTCTCTCCCCAAATGTAAAAGAAAGCGAGGGTCCTTGTAATAAATCTCTATAATCAAGAAAAATAATTTCCTCATGCATTTTCATACCCTACATTTATACATTATACTTGATTTTTTTAAAAGACTGATTTCTCCCCTTCTCCCTCTTCTATCTGACAAAGCAAGAATAACCCCCACTACCCCCAGTTAAAAACAAGCAAACACATTTCCGAATTGGCTTTGTCTAAGACAATTATGCTTCAATCTCCCTGGAGTCCGTCAGCTCATTGGGAGGCGGAAAGCCTGTCTCATCAAGAGACCTCTGGAACTGTGGTAGGTCAGTGTGCTGTTCACAGTTGCGAAGTCATCAGTGTAACAATTGTTCTGGTTCTTTTCACTTCACTCAGAATCAGTTCATATGAATTTTCCCAGGTTTTTCTGAAACCATCCCCTTCATCATTTCTCATAGCACAATAGTATTCCATCACATTCATAAACCTGAATTTTGTTCCCCGTGAAAGACATGCATTTATTTTTACCCTTACTAGATTGTAAGTTCCTTGAGGGCAGGGGCCGTGTCTTATTTCTCTTATCAGAGCAGAGACTTTATAGGATTTAGAACTAGAAGAGATATTAAGATATTTTGCAGTTCAACTTCCTTATTGTACGCCCAGAGGGGTGAAGTAACTCAGACGAAGTTACACAGCCAATAAAAGGCAGAGCCCTAATTCCACCCTCCCGGCCTCAGTTTTCCCATTGTGAACTGAAGGTAATGAGACACACCTTATTTAGTGTATGTAATTGTGACCATCAAATACTTTTAGAGAGGAGGAAGTCCTTGCTTATCTCCAGGGGAGAGACCATCACTGACTGGTGATTTAGTAGAATTCCTTGTCTTGAAACTTCTTCCATCCATGCACTGGCATTAATAATGACAACTGATATTAACAGTATTGTGCTCTTAAGTCTGCAAGGTTTTAGCTTTTTGTCAGTCTCACAACAACCTGGTGAGGTAGATAATACAAATGTTAATAGTCCTATTTTACAGATGAGGACACTGAGGCTCTAGGAGTTAAATGGTGACACAACTAGAAAGGGTCAGAGGTAGGATTTGAACTCAGGTCCAGTATTGGCTTGGGTGGGGTGGGGGGGCTTATGGAGAGCTGGGAATATTGGTTGGAAGTGTTTTTTCCTTTACTTGGGTTTGGTGTGTGAATCCCGAGGAGTCTGAATGAGAGAGCCAGGCTGCTGGCTCTTTGTTCTTCAAAGGAATATGCAGCTCAGACTGCCTTCTCTGATCCTGGTTTCATGATGTGTGTGGGTTTTTAAAAATTTTATTCTGATGAGAAATAAATATTTTATTTTCTCCAGCCAGCATTTTATAGGAGAAAGAACAAAGGACTAGAAGTCTGAGGGGTTTGAGTCCCAGCTCTGACACAACTGTGTGATTTGGGGCAGGTTGCTTCCCTCTTGGACTTCTCTATGAGATGGGGGATGGGAGGGTGGAGGGAGGTGTTAGATGCTAAGTTTTTCCTTTTTCTAAAAGTATAGCATTGGGGTAGCTAGGTGATGTAGTGAATAGAGCACTGGCCCTGGAATCAGGAGGACCTGAGTTCAAATGTGGCCTCAGACAGTTAATACTTACTAGCTGTGTGACCTTGGGCAAGTCATTTAACCCCAATTACCCGGCCTTCCCCCCTCCAAAAAGCAAAAAAAAAAATTTAAATGAAAGTACAGCTTACTTGCTTTAGAGCTACAAAGGATTGTACCAGGTCATCCTGTCCATTTTACAGAGGACAAGTGAAGTGACTTAACCCAGGTCACACAGGTGGTGTGGGAGAGGGAGCTCTCTCTTTCAACATAGACACTGATGAACACATTTTCCATTATACCCCACTTTGAATATCTTAACCAGATGGGGTGGGAACCTCATAAACATGGAGACCTGTGTGGCTCAGGGCCATCTTAATAGAGTAAGTTGCTACAAGGCAAGATACACTAGGGATAGCTAGGTGGTGCAGTGAATAGAGCACCAGCCCTGGAATCAGGAGGACCTGAGTTCAAATCCAGCCTCAACCACTTAACACAAAAACTAGCCAAGTGACCTTGGGCAATTAATCCCAATTGCCCTGCTTCTCCGCCCCCCCCCCCAAGAAAAAAAGAGATACACTACCCCTGGGAAAGGTATTAAGCTGTTTTCTGGGGTTGAGCTAGCTGACAGTTCACTCACAGAAGTATGGATCCTCTTTTATACCTACCTTCAAGGTGTTGGTAAGGAAAGCATTTTTAAAAAATAGTGTTTTATTTTTCCTAATTGCATGTAAAAACAATTTCCAGCATTTGTTTTTAAAATTTTGAGTTCTATATTCTCTCCCTCCCTCTGCATACCCCTCACTGAGAAGGCAAACAATTTGATATAGGCTATACATGTGTAGTCATGCAAAACATTTCCCTATTAGTCACACTATAAAAGGAAACAGAGACCAAAAAACCCCAAGAAAAATAAAGCAAAAAAGTCTGCTTCGCTCTGCGTTCAGCCTCCGTCAGTTCTTTCTCTGAAGGTGGAGAGCGTTTTTCCTAAGTCCTTCAGAGTTGTCTTGGAGCACTGTATTGCTGGGAAGAGCTAAGTCATTCACAGTTGGTCATCAGGATTGCCGTTACTGTGTATGATGTGAGGGCAGCACCGCGTTAAAATTAAAGTGATGTATAAATATTGGTTGATGTTCTCTGGCCTGGTTTTGGTGATTCTGCTTTGGTTTGTTGTTGCTGTCGGTTTTTTAGCACAAACCCAACTTGTAAAATTCCAAGGCTTGAACTAGGAAGCCCCCTTAGAGAAAGTTAGCTGTCTGCCGAGGGACATAGTCTATGTTTTGCTTTCCACTAGACAGTTAAGGACTGACTTTCCAAACTGTGTATTGTTGTTTCCAAGGGAAGAATTGGGGTGAGGGGAGACTCCAGCAAAGTAAAGAGGAAGGGATGGCCATCAGAGTTTGCTAGGAATCTGGTACCCAAGGTCTCCCTTCTGATCATTGGGGGTTTCTGGGAAAGATCCTTTTCTGACAGAGAGTGACATTTTGTTGTGGTTTTGGTGGTTGGTCAACAGTGACTGGTTCTGGAAGAGTTTTAGCTTGTCTTCATCAGGCGGGGTGACCCAGGGACAGCAGCGAAAGGCAAGTCGAAAGCCAGAGCGAAACCTAGGGAATGCAATATTCTGATGAATGCAGCATTCAAGTTAATGGAGACTGACCCAGAAGAACAGTGAGGAGGCTATATGGGAATGAAGGCCATTTTGGATTTTGTCTCTTTCATGGGTCTCTGCTGCCAAAGGATTCATGACCTAGTGGCTGAGATGCTGGAGATAGGCCACTCTAAGCTAAGCTAGCCAGTGAGTAGTATTTATTAAGTAATTAAGTACTGACACTATGCTAAGCTAGGTGGGTTATGTGATAGCAGATACAATCTGTCACCCAGGCAGAACCTGAAGCCCTTTCAGTTTAGTATCTACAGTGCCAAGTTTGGCTCATCTGGCAAAGCCAGGGTCACCTTTGGGCCCTGATGAAGCATTGATGGGAGCGGATGGAGCGTTGATGGGAGCGGATGGCTTTGTCTTCTCACTGTTCTTCTGGGTCAGTCTCCATTAACTTGATGATGCATGTCTGGATGATAATGTTAATTTGAGTGGGCAATCCATTAATTTCTTTGATCAATATGTAGATGTGGGACAGATGCTACAAATGTATGAGTCAGGATCAGAAAGAACTGGGAGAAGCAAAGAAAATTAAAAACAAAAAAAATAATCATAAGGGGTGGCTAGGTGGCACAATGAATAGAGCACCGGCCTGGGAGTCAGGAGGTCCTGAGTTCAAATCTGGCCTCAGATACTTAACACACACACACACACACACACCCCTAGCCATGTGACCTTGGGCAAGTCACTTAAGCCCAGTTGCCCTGCATTCCCCCCTCCAAAAAGCAAAATTAATTAATTAATTAACTACTTTTTAAAAAAGAGGGACTGGGAGGAGGAAGGCGGGTTGGCTCGCCTTTGGGAAGTCCCATTTTGCCTTCAATGTTCCCTAGCTGCCCTCTAATACAAAATCCATCTTTTTCACACTGGCATTCTCCCAGTGATGCTGTGTGGCTTTGAATTATTGAATACCGCAGTCTGAACAGTCAAAATTTCTGGTGACTGGAGACTTAGATCTGCATTAGAATCTGAACTTCATGACTTACCTGTGTGACCTCTTAGCTACCCTATTTGTAAAATGTTTTTTTCCATTCTAAATCTGATGCTAACATATGCCCTTTGTGCCATCTGTGATGGTCATATGAAATAATCATGGCTAACATTTTATGTAGCACTTTACACACATTATCATTTGATCCTCACAACATCCCTGTGAGGTAGGTACCCCCATTTTAGAGATGAAGAAACTGAAGCTAAGAGGTTTTAAGTGACTTGTCTAAGTTTACACAGCTAGTTAGTATGAAACAGGATTTGGATTCAAGCCTGGTATTCTATTCGTAGCTGGGGAAATACTTTGGAAACTGTAATATGCTACGTAAATCTAGGTGTTACTCAAATGGAAGTGAGACAAATTTAGGGTTGTGAAGGAAACACTTGTTGAGAACATGGAGCCATCTAAAGGGGAAGGAGCTGTCCCAGGTGTGGTAGGTTCTCAGTTACTGGAGGTCTTCAAGGATAGACTGACTATCCAACCACTTCTCAGGATGGTGGAAGGGAGAGTCTTGTAAGGGTGAGGTTTAGCCTTGATGGACTCCAAGGCTGCTAAATGGGAGCAGGGGGGATGCAGCAGGCCATGGTAAAATGGAAAGAACACTGGACATGGAGGAAGAGAATTTCCTTCATGAGTTGGTTGAAGGCAGATGAACTGTCCAGGGATACTGAGAGACCCAGCAACTTCAGAAATGCTAGAAGCTGACTCAACACTGGGACATCCTTCCTCATCCTACATCCTCCTAGTGGGTGGATGGGTAAGATTGCCAGATTGTGTTTGTGGGTGTCAGGGACGATGCTCTTTCCCTTCTTTGTCTCCTCAGCCCTGGGCATCACACACAGCACTCGGTGTTGTACTTGGCACATACTAAGTACTTATTAAATGCTTGTTGACCCATTGTTGATAGTTATTAACACTATACAGGGGGCGGCAAGGTGGTGTAGTGAATAGAGCACCGGCCCTGGAGTCAGGAGGACCTGAGTTCAAATCCAGCCTCAGACACTTAACATGAAAAAACTAGCCGTGTGACCTTGGGCAAGTCACTTAACCCCAACTGTCCTCCAAAAAGCAAAAAACAAAACAAAACAAAAAAAACCACTATGCAGAGACCATATTCCCCATTTCTTTTGTTTATTACTCTCTTCCTTCCTCTCCGACATATGGCCTGAATCGCTAACATGGCACTCAGAAACAAGGGGATGCTTAGCCAACAGTACTGACTGTCTGACCAAGAACTGGGCGATGTCCTTCATAGCTTTAGAGCTGTGATGAGAAGTAGACCCACAGTGATGAGACCAGCTGGTCTAGAGCCAGGGCGCACGCACGCACACACACACACACACACATATACATACACACACAACTACACATGTATACACATACCTCAGCTTTTCTACACAAACACACATGTATGCACATGACTACACACACATGCACACATACCTCTACTTTTCTGTATATACACATACATGTATACAAACACACATGCACACGTGGCTACACACACATATATACCTACACTTTCTGCACATACATGCACACATACATGCACACACATGACTATACACGTGTGCACACATATTGCTATATTTCTGTATATACATGTATTTATAAATATACACATACACCCACATGTACACATGACTACGCACATGTGTGGTATATATACCTCCACTTTTCTGTTGAGATAGAGAGGTCCCAAAGAAGAGATAAGAAATGTCCCCCTCTCCCCTCTGAGGGGTATCTATCTAGCACAGATAGGACTGTAGATGACATCTATTCCAGCCCCCTTGGATTAGAGATGAAACAAATGGAGTCCTGAAGAGGTGAAATGCTTCGTTCAGGGGCACACAGTAAGTGGCAGAGGGTGGGGTTTAAATCCAGGCCTTCTGGCTCCAAATTCACTGCTCATTCTACTCTGTTGGTCTCGCCTTTTCCCTCTCTTCTTTACAGGACTCGGGGTCTACGGGGATGAAATCCTGCATATACAGTCAAGCTCACAAACTAATTTTTTCCCTCTTTTTAAAAATCTTCGCCCCAAAGGATGGCTTACTGGAATATATTCAGGAATAAAGGTGATGAGGGGAAAAAAAGATAAAAGTCAAATAATGTTTAAAAAAATGCTGGAGTCAGAGTGAGGAGATATCTCGGTGTGAATCTCGGTACTTAACAGTGTGAACACATTGGGTCACACCTCAATTTCCTTCATCTGTAAGATAAGTGGGATACTTGTGCCCCTATAGTAATTACCTCACAGGGTAATTATAAGGGTCCAATGAGAGGATGTATGCAAAGCATGACCATTGCTATTTATTATTATTGTGACCGCTGCCGAGCGGCAGAGCCTGGGTTGGGGCCTGTGGGAGACTCACCTTTGGTTGAGACAGCAGTAGATGATGGGGTTGTACATGGTGGAGCTCATGGCCAACCAGAAGAGGGCCAGGTAGACCTGTTGGATAAACTTGTGGCAATAGATGTCTTGACGGAAGGTACCCAGGATGAAGTAGAGGTGATAGGGCAGCCAGCAGATGGCAAAAGTCACCACCACAGCCACCATGGTTTTCACGAACTGCTGGGAGGAGAAAGAGCCTGGGGTCATTAGTCCAGCCACCACATTCCATTTTGGCGTTCTGGAAAATCAAAAGGGCTAAGAAGTAGGCCCCTGTCTTTGGGCAGCTTCTGGTTTATTGGGAGGGACGGGCCAGTGTATCTACCCACAAAGAACCATAGGACAATTCCCAGGCATCTTTAAAATGAGTTTGTCCTGGAGAAGACTGGAGACAGGTATGCTCATGGGTGCGGGATGGCTATCTTCGAGGATCACGTTGAGTCTTGGCCCATCTCGGCGTCTTCAGTACATTTCAGCACCTTTTCCAGGGTCAGCAGTGATGTGTGTGACCCCGGCTCACCCTCCCGTGCTGGGCCAGCTGTAGATGCCTGGTGCTTGGGGGCATTATCTCCGGTTCTGTTTCACCTGCAGATGTTTCTTCTTTCCCTTTCCTTGGCCCAGCCCTCAAGAATGCCTATTGTAGCTGGCATTTACATGAGATTTGCAAAGTGCTTTCCATAGCTAATCTCATTCCTGGCATAATCCTCCCATTGTACGTACAGGTGAGTAAATTGAAGCTCAGGGACTTTAAGTGATTTACTTCTGGTCACCTAAGAGGGGGATCCGAACCCAGGGCTCCCTGTCTCAAAGCCCAGCCCTGAATCCACTATACCATAGTCAACACCCTCCGTGGCACCACTTCCTCCCCAGACTTGAGATGCTCCCCCCAATCACCGATGCCCTCCCTCCCTAAAATACTGGGTAAAGCACTTGGCCTGGAGTCAGAAAGACCTGTGTTCAAATGTGACCTCAGACACTTCTTAGCTGGGTGATCAGGGGCAAGGCACTGATATCTGACTGCTTTGGTGTCTTCGTCCCTACGTGGGGATAATAATGGCATCTATCTTTCTTCTAGGATTATTGAGAGGATAGAACAAGACAGTATTTCTAAAGTGCTTGGCACAAAGTAGACACTAAATGCTTGTTCCCCCCATATATGTAAATGGTGTCTCCCCTGACAGAATGCGTTTTTCTTTCTCCTTCCTTCCTTCCCTCCCTCCTTCCTTCCTTCCTTCCCTCCTTTCTTACTCCCTCCCTCCCTCTCTCCCTTTCTTTCTTTCTTTCCCTTTGTGTTCTCCAAATATGGCGTAATGTGTGGTACATTTGTTGTTCAGTCATTTCAGTCATGTCTCACTCCTCATAACCCCATTTAGGGTTTTCTTGGCAAAACTACTGAAATGGTTTGCATTCTCCTTCTTCAGTTCATTTTACAGATGAGGAAACTGAGGCTAGCAGGGTGAAGCAAGTTGCCCAGGGCCACACAGCTAGTAGGTGCCTGAGACTGGATTTGAACTCAGGTCTTCCTGACTCCAGGCCCGGTGCTCTATCCACTGAGTCACCCGTCTGTCTGCCTGGTACATGGAAGGTGCTTAATAAATGTTGTTTGGTTGGTTAAAGAGTTGGCACGTTAGGAAGATGTATCTCTTTGTAGCCAAGCTGGTGATGAGCCTGTAGGAACATGGTCCTCAGCTGGTCCTTAGAAGATAAACATTCAGGCTGTTACAAAGTCCAAACCTTAAGATGGTCCAGCTTGGCATCGGAGCTAAGCAGAGTTTGTATTCTGTGGGTCCAGCCTGGAGGACCCAAGGTGGCCACTGGGAAAAGCCCTACCATATTCTAGGGCAGCAGTTCTCAACTTGTGGGTTATGTTCAATTTGTAACAATGAAAATACATCCGGCATATTAGATATTTACATTACAATTCATAACAGTAGCAAAATTACAGTTATGAAGTAGTGACGGAAATAATCTTATGGTTGGGGTCACCACCACATGAGGAGCTGTATTAAAGGGTCATGGCATTAGGAAGGTTGAGAACCACTGCTCTAGGGTTTCTAAACCTACTTTTGATGCCTGCTGCCTGTGAGAAAGGAACTTGGCCAGAATATTTAACCTCACTGGACCCTGGTTTCTTGTAAAACGAGGGGTCTGGATTTGGAGGCCTCCAAGGTGTCCCTTCTATTTTATCTATAATACTCTGACCTCAGTGGAGAGTCAGCCATAAAGGAGTATGGGCATGGATGGGCTTTGTATAGACACTGCATGTTCTATAGATAAAAGCAGCCCAGAGCAAGGCCCAGAGGAGGACCCAGAGCAGGACCCAGAGTGGCCTGTGTTGGGCACAGGGTTCTCAGAAGTCTGGCCTCACCCTCTTTTTTGCTGCCACGTGTCTCCATCTCTGCTGGACCCTGATCAGCTGGTTTCCAGGGATAACCTGTCTCCAGAGGGTGACGCCTATGATGCTGTACGTGACAAACATCACCGCCAGTGGCAAGAAGTAGGTCAGGATGATCACGGTCAGATGGTACCTGGGGAGGGAACAGGAAGGTGGCCCATGTGGGACATTCTGCCTCAGCCCCCAGAGGAATCCAAGGTCCCTGCAGCTGGACGGGGCTCCCCCTGTCCACACCCTCCCCAATCACTGACCAGATCTTCCCAGGTTTCTTTCGCTGGATTCTGCACACATTCTGTGATCCAGCTGTACTGTCCTACTTTCTGTTCCTTGCACCCTATCTCCAGCCTCCATGCCTTTGTACTGGCTGTGTCCCCTATGCCTGGAATATACCTTCTCCCCTCCCTTCCCAGCTTCCCTGGCTTTCTTCAGGACTCAGTTTAAATTCCAATAACTGCTTTTTTCTTTCTCTGCATCCCCAAAGCTTAGCACACTGCCCGACATTATAAACACTTAATAAATACTTGTTAGCTTGACTTGCCTGGGAGAGATGAAAGCCTGTGCCCAGGGCCTGCTGGACTGACCTGGCGGGGAGCACAGCAAGGCCTCCATGCCTCACTGAGCTTCACTCTAGGGGGCTGTTTCTGAGAGCACAATTACCATGAACTTGGAAATGCAGAAAAAGGCACATTTGTTGCTGCTGCTTTCTCTTCCCTTCCAATATCTGTAAGCCAATTATGTGCCTTACCTAGGCTTTATCACTAGGCTGAAAACAGATCCAGTTCTAGATGCCATCCCCCCATTTTATAGAAGGCCACACTGAGGCTCAGAAAAAGACACCTCATAGGTTTTTAAAGCTTGGAGGGATATTAAAAATCACTCTGAGGAAACCGAGACCCAGAGAGGGTAAGGGTCTTGTCTCAATGTCATGTAGTGAGTAGCAGAATCAGGCTTGGGGTCATAGAGGTGACATTCGAACCCAGATCCCATGGCCCCAGATGGAAGGCTCTTTCCTCTACGGGAGAGGTCCTGTCAAACCCACACCTAAAGCAGGAGTCCCTCTTGTTACACAGATACTGGGGGAAGCACCCATTTTATAACACGAGGCTGCCTCTAAGTCACAGTGGGGGGTCAGGCAAAGCAACTCCCTCCCCACTGTCTCCAGATGGGTGTGCGCCCCCCCCCCCATCCCTATCCCTCATCTTTTCCAGCTCTCCTGGGTGATGGTGGGATGGCTGCGGAAGGTAAAGAAGCTCTGCCCCCTAGTGGCCAGAGCTCACTAAGTGAGCCATGAGAGCCTCAGATTTTGAGCGGATGCTCACAGCCCTATTCATACCTGAGCAGGAATTCCTCCACAATGTCCTTGAAGAGGAGGAAGGCAGTGTGGGAAAGTAGGAAGGGAGCAGGACCCGGTTCCATTCCCTTCTCTGATGCTTACCACTTGTGTGACCTCAGACAAATCACCACTTCCCTGGGTCTCAGTTTCCCTATCTGTAAAGTGAGGTGGTTGGACTGGAGGTCTGTGACCTTTCTAGCCCTATATTTAGGATTTTAAGTGACTGTCCACATTCGTTTTGAATGCTCAGGGTAAGGGGAACTCACTGCCTATGGAAGTAATCAATTTGATTTTTGTTCAGCCCCCATTTTTAGTAAGTTTTTCTCAGCAGGAAGCAATTTCTATCATTAATCTTGATTCTGTCCCATCTAACCCTAACTCCTGTTCCCTGTGACAGTCCCTCCAATACTTGAAGATAGCTCTCATGTTCTCTACCCCCAAATCTTCCTTTCTCTAGGCTAAATATTCCCAGTTCCTCCTTAGAGGCAAAAATTTCCCCATGGACACCCATTATCCATTTCACATTTTCCTGAGATGTGGGACTCCCAATCTCTATCAAGCAGCCCCCATATTCCCTAATTCGGTTTTTAAAATCTACTTGGTTTTCTCTTCCCTATTGGAGTATAAACTGTATAAGGGAAAAGACTCTGGCTTCCCTGGGACAAGAGTCCTTAGGGTCCAACACAAGCTCTGGCTCCCGGAAGGCACTCAGGAAAGGTTTGAACAAAGGGATTCATATCTTGGATAACCTGATCATCCAGGAGGGGTTATAGATGGCTGGTCACCACAGTCAAAAGACCAGTCAAACAATGAATAAGTTTAACATGCACCTATCAGGTACCTGCTCTGTGCTAGGTGAAAATGAGAAACTGGCTATAGAGAAAATGAAAGTCTGTCCTCAGGGAGCTTATATTCTATTGTTAGATACTATATGTGCAAAATAAACTCAAAGTATTTGTATGTTATAATCATGGGGAGGGGCTTCACGAAGAAGGTGGCACAGAAGCTAAGCATTGAAAAGAACTAGGGATTCTAAGAGAGAAGTGAGGAGAGGGCATCCCTGTGCCCAGACATGGAGAGGGAAGGCTGTGTGTGAGGAATGGTCACAAGGGCCAACTTGGTTCTTATTAGACTTGTTCTTGGGAGTGATGTATAATAAAAGGTAAGTTGGAGCCAGGCTGTGAAGGGTTTTAAGGGTCAAACAGAGGCTTTTGTACCCAATTCTGGATGTGTTAGGAATGCCAGGCTGGTGTGGTACTTCTTGAACAAACCCAGTCTATCAGGTCCCCCAGCCTTACACAAGGAGCTTGACCTTGCTGTCTTCTGGCCAGTTCACAATGCACTTGGTCACCCCCTCTTCCACAGTGATCGTGGAGTAGAAAAACTGAGGGAAGGCCAGTCCGGAGGCCACCAGCCAGATGGCCCCAATGACCACCTTGGTGTGGAGGGTTGACAGCCGGGGTTGGAAGGGATGGATGATGGCCATGTACCTAGAAAAGGAAGAGACGCCATGGAAAACCACTGGTGAGTTGTGAGCATTTTTGGTTTTTATGAGAACTTCCTTTTCTGCCCAGCCCCCCAGCTTTGACCATAACAGCCACCCTCTGCACAGCTCTGTTTTCCTGAGGACAGCTGCTGTGGGAGTTTAGAGATCACCTGGTTCATCTTATAAGAGAGGAAGCTGAGGCTCAGACCTCTACTTCTCCCCCCTTCTTTCCTCTGTCTTGGGTTTTCTCTGGGCTATTTTCTGTGTTCCATTCCAAACAGGTCTTTGATCTCACTTAGCTAGGGACAAATCCAGTAAGAGGATAGCTAGGTCCAGCCTCAGACACTTACTAGCTATGTGACCCTGGGCAAGTCACTTACCCCTGTTTGCCTCAGTTTCCTCCTATGTAAATGAGCTGGAGAAGGAAATTGATGGCAAACCTCTCTAGTGTCTGCCAAGAAAACCCCAAATAGGGTCACGAAGGGTGTGACAACTGGAAATGCCTGAACAACAGCAATAAAAACCCACTGAGACAAAACTGACTGAAAAGAGTTTGAGGTTGAGCCCCTTCCCAGGATTTGCTCACCTTTTTAGAGGATGATTCCCCAGCCTCTAACCTAACGCCTACCACACTAGAGCCAAAGGAATTCATTGAATGGTGATGGGCCAGGTGCTAGGCCAGGACATGGGAGGCCATGCTAGATTCTTTTTGTTTTTTAATTGATTCATTTGTTTACTTTTAGTTTACAAGATTCAGTCCCAGAATCCCTTGAGTTTCACATTTTCTCCCCTCCCTTCCCCCTCCCCCCATGACAGCATGCAATCAAGTATAAGATCTGCAAATGCTTTCCCATTGTACGATAGCCTGGTTGTACAGAAGGGCTGTAACCAATGGAGTGAACAATAGGAAAAAAGAAACAAATCCAAACATGGAAAAGAACAACAGCAGGTGTTGCTTCAGTCTCCATTTAAACTCTGGTTTTTCTAGATCTTTCTCTGAATGTAGACATCTCCTTCCATCCTGAGACTTGTAGAGCTGTCTTATAACTGTGTGTTGCTAAGAAGAGTCCAGTTTTTCAAAGTTGGTTGTCACACATATGATGTGTCTGTGACTGTGTACAAATTTCTCCTGTTTCTGCTCTTCTCACTCAGCATCAGCTTGTATAGGCCTCTCCAGGTAAATATGAAGTCCGTCTCCTCCCCATTTCTTATAGCACAATGGTATTCCATTACATTCATATACCACAACGTGTTTAGCCATTCCTCAATGGATGGGCATCCCCTTGATTTCCAGTTTTTTGCCACCACAAAGAGAGCTGCAATAAATATTTTTGTACATACGGGTCTTCTTCCCACATCTATGATCTCTTTGGGATACAACCCTAGAAGTGGCATTACTGGGTCAAAGGGTATGCAGTTATTTATAGCCCTTTGGGCGTAGTTCCAGATTGCTCTCCAGAATGGTTGTATCAGTTCACAGCTCCACCAACAATGCATTAGCGTTCCAGTTTTTCCACATCCTCTCCAGCATTTGTCATTTTCCTGTTTTGTCATCTTGGCCAGTCTGACTGGTGAAGTGTGGTACCTCAGAGTTGTTTTGATTTGCATTTCTCGAATCAATAGGCCACATTAGATTTTGCTACATTAGAAACCATCTTGTCTAAACTCTGCATTCTACAGATTAAGAAACTGAAGCCCAGAGCCGGAAGTGACTTGCCCAAGGCATCTCAGTGGTGCATTGGCTCCATGCACAGGGCCTGGGGGCAGGAAGACCTGAGTTCAAATCCAGTCTCAGACACTCACTAGCTGTGTGACCCTGGGCAAATCTTTGAACCTCTCTGGGCCTCAGTATTCCCATCTGTATAATGAAGGAAACTTTAAGCTCTCTTTCTGGCTTTTCATGTAGTCAGTTAGGTAACACAGTTAGAGTCAGGAAGACCTGAGTTCAAATATGACCTCAGGTATTTATTCTCTGGGTGACGCAAAGGAAGACACAACTTCTGTCTGCCTCAGTGTCCTCACCTATAAAATGAAGGTCATAATAGCTCTCATCCCTAGGGATCAAATGAGATAAAATTCGTGAAGTGCTCAGCCACAGTGCTTGGCACATAGTAGGTACTTAAATGGATTTGAGGTAGGGTTTCCTGATTCCAAGTCCACTTTGCTTCCTTTTGCTCACCCTTTCAAATCTTGCCGGTTCTTACCAAACCTTATCAGGTCTCTTTCTTTCCATCCCTGCTGTGTGTGAAAGGAAAGAAGGGATTTTTCACTGTTTCTGGCTAAGCTGAGAACAGGTCATTAATGGATGGTAATTTAGCACACCCCCCTCCCCCAAGTAACAGCTGTGTTTCAGCTGGGTCCTTCAGCAGTTTAATCTCCAAAGACAACTCCCCAAACTCCCCAGGCCCAAAGCTTCTTGGGCAACTCTTGGAAGGCAGGTTCTCTGGGCTTTGGGAGGAGGCCTCGATTCAAAGATTGTAGGAGTTAGGGCTGAAAGGAACCACGGGGACCCCTAGTCCAATCTCTCACATGGAAGGGCCCAGGGAAGGGAAATGACTCTTCTGAGGTTATACTCCTAGTAAATACAGAGGCAGAATTTAAACACAACACCTTTTGACCCCAAAGGGCTCTTAGAGGAGAGTTTCCACCTGTCTTTATAACCCGAGCTCTTGCAGAGTCCCTTCCTCACAAGATCCTATATCAGCACAAAGAGCTGAGAATCATAGAGAATCAATCACATTCAAAACAGGAAGTACCCTTAGAGGTCATTTAGTCCAAAACCCTTATTTTAACAGATGTGGAAACAGGCATGCAGGAGAAATGACTTGTCCAAGCTCTCACAGGTTATAAATAGTCCAACTGGGTTCTAACCTTGGCCCTCTGCCTCTGAATATAATTCTCTGTCTCCCTGGGCTTCCCCAGAGCCCAGACTCACACAACAAGTCCACAGACACTGACAGCTCAGGGGAGGAGATTATAAACCAGCAGAAGCCTGGATAATACTTGGCCCCCATCCAGACCCCTCATGCTGTTCTCAGGAAGGATCATGGGATCACAGCTCTGAGAGCCCATCGATCCAGCCTCCTCATCTGGACAATAAGGAAGCCAAGGCACCAAGAAGTGAAGAGTTGTCCAGGGTCAACCAATCAATCAATCAATCAATCCACACATAATAAGCACCTTCTGTGTGCTAGGCAAGGAGTACAAAGAATGAGACAGTCCCTTCTTCCAAGAGGCCTTCCTTGTAATAGGCAAGATAACAAGTGTCCATTGTCCAGCTTCTTTTAAATCCCATGTCCCCAAAATGCTTTTTGGACGTGCTCCCCCCAATCTCCTTACTCCTGCCCCAAATAGAAACCCAAGAAAGATAGTGCACAGGCGGGAGGTGCCTCCAAGTCTCAAGAGCCTTTTGGGTTTGCATGCAAACAAGTGCCTCTGGTACTTCCTCCCTCTCAGCTGGTTTGGGGGGGGGGCGCCCTTTAACACTACCTAGTGAGAACCTTATTAACACTAGCTATAGAGTACGCTGAAGTTTGTAAAGCCCCTTGAATGCATCTTCTCATTTGATTCTCACACCAATCCTGTGATGTAGGCGCTGTTATTATCCCAATTTTACAGATGGGAAAACCGAGGTTGGAAGAAGTCAAGGGATTTGCCCAGGGTCACACAACTAGCAAATGTCTACATCAGGATTTGAACTCAGGTCTTCTTGTCTTCAAGTCCGATGCTGTGTTCACTGTCCCACTTAATTGCCTGCTTATTATCAGAACCACAAGTAGTGGCACCAGCAGAGGGGTAGAGGAAGGGGTATATTCACCCAGGATGAGTCCACTGATAGAGAATAGTAGGGAGGTAGAAGAACCACCTAGAAAACTGTAAGATTCTTAAGTTGCTGAAGGGAGGATAGTCTCTGTGGAGCAAGAGTACTGCTTCAGGGGCAAGCTGGGCAGGGGAGAAAGGACCTTTTAAATTTCATTTTTAAAAAATCTTTTTTGGCTTTTTGTAGGGGAAGGGCAGGACAACTGGGGTTAAGTGACTTGCCCAAGGTCGCACAGCTAGTAAGCGTTAAGTGTCTGAGGTCAAATTTGAACTCAGGTCCTCCTGACTCCAAGGCTGGTGCTCTATTCACTGCGTCACATAGCCACCCTAACCTTCTAAATTTCTCACCCTGGAACAAAGCCCCGATCACCCACCCTAGTTATGTCTCTAGTAATCATTGTCCTGGGCTGGCATAACCCCCTGGTAGGGGCTTCTTGTCCCTTATATTCTTTATTCCTTGCCCCCACCCTTATCCCACATCAATTCCCCATCACTTGCCTGTCCACAGCGACGGCCATCATGGAGTAAATGCTCACAAACATCGCCATGATAGGGAAGAAATTCTGGGAGTGGCAGAAGGCTTGGCCAAAGTACCAGATATTGTGACTGGCGTAGACAAAATTGAAGGCAACGTTGAAGGTGGCCATGCAGGTGTCAGCAAGCGCCAGGTTAACGATGAAATAATTAGTCACCGTCCGCATCCTCTTATGGGCCAGGATGATCCAGATGACAGTGATATTGCCCGTGAGGGCCACCAGTATCAGGAAGAGGTAAGCCAGGGCCCAGAGGGCTAGCTGCCACCCGGGCAGTGAAAATGATGTGATGCCGGTGGTATTGCTCTCAGAGTCAGAGGAGCTGTTTCCATCACTTGATAGGATACATTCGACCATGACTTCCTGGGGGATGGGGCTGAAGGATGAAAGGTTTTGAAATCTCTCAGTTTTCCCCCAATTCTATGTTTTATAGATTTGCTACAGAATGAAAATGTCTTTTGACGGTCATTCTCTTGTAAGAAGGTGGGTCTCAGAAGCCAGGGCAGTGACCTCAGAAGTCATCCTGTCCCAAACTCTCATTTTTCCAGAGGAAACACAGAGGAGGTGAGGGATTAACTCTCCCAAGTCACCCAGGTAGTAATAACCAGAATTAGGACTAAACCCACATTATAGAATCACAAGCTAGAGCTAATGGGGCCTCATAGGCCAGCTAGTCCAACCCTCTTACTTTACAGATGAGGAAACTGAGACCCAGAGAAGTTAAGGGGCTTACCCAGGGATTCTTTCTTCTATTCCTGCTAGTTCCTTCTCAACCCCTGATGGTGACTGCAAGGATAGAAGATTTTCCTCAGCTCCTGTGGAATCCCAGGTCCTAACCTCCTGCTTAGGCAGAAGAAGCCTGAAACAACTCCTACTCTGATCCCCAGGATAGCTCGAAGGGCTGGCTGGATCTTCCCCTCATCCAGGCTGTGTTTAGGTCATCAGCCGTCTCTGCTTCCTTTTAAACTGCCAGGCTCAGCCCGCTGCTGGGCTGGTCAACCTCCCTTTGAAACAACTGCCTTTGAAGGAAGGAGGGAGGTGGGAGGTCTCCCAAATTGGACACTCATTCTCTTCTTTTCCCTTCAGGAACTGCTCACTCACTTTCGCCACTGTGGGAAATCTTTAAGCTAACTTGGTTCAGCAGAGGGAAATGGAGCAATTCAGGGGAGCAGCAGGGAGAAATAAGGGTCTTCTAAAAAACCGGAAAGGAGCATTATCTTAGGGTATCTTAATTCCCATTCTCTTTCACAAAGGGATGGGAAAGTTGCCACTTGAGAATTAAGTCAGGGCAGTTCTAGGAATCCTGATACTAATTAGCTGTGTGACCTTGGGCAAGTAAATCATTCATCTCTTGGGGCCATCTGTAAAATGGCTTCTAAGCATTAAATCTTGTGATCTACTCTAGATCCCTCATTTTAAAGAGGAAGAAACTGAAGACCAGAAAGGAGAAGGGTTATGCTTGAGGTTACAGGCTATTTCCTTTCTCCTCTAGCCTAATTTGGGACTAACATGGGAAGATAATACTGACTAACACTAAAAGATATTAGAATTTTGAATCAAGAGCATGACCAGTCTTGACTCTAGAGGATTATACATTTCCAGAGAGGAGCTTGGCAATTTCTAATCCTAAATCATAGCGCTGTCTGGGAGAAAGGGCTTTATGTCAAATTCCAACAGAGGTGTTACAAGACAAGACAGAATCTTAGCTTGGGCATACTGTGCCTGCCTTTTGTTAGCTGGCGTAGTAATGGCTCATAACCTCTGGCTATGACTAAATGGCTTTCAGTCTGCTCTTAACAAAGACCTGCTTTCTAGTTTTTGTGCCCAAGCAAACTGAAGCTGACATTATCAGCAGGTGGTCCTGAAGTGACAAAGCTGAGATGCCGATAGTAGGAAGCAACACAGGGGGAACAACCGTGATATTAATAGTGAGTTGGAAAGTAGAGGAGTCCTAGGGATTAATAGAGACAGAGAACAGCAGCCCCAGCCTGGTGTAGTGGATAGAGAGTTAGACTTGGAGTCAAAAAGACATGGGTCCCACCTCAGAAACTCAAAAACTGGGTGACCCTGGGCAAATTCCAACTCTTTTTACTTATTTCCGCATCTGTAAAAGGGGTTTAATAATAGTCCCCACCTCACAGAGTTATTGTGAGGATACAGTGCTTTGCAAAACTTAAAATGGTTATGTAAATGATAGCTAATATAATCAGCCATTATACGCAGAAGACCCTAGCAGCTGTTTAGCATAGGAAGTATGAGCTGTCCCTCTTGTGTGTGCCCTGTTCATGGGTTCTCAATGTGTATACCCCCACTTGTATGTTCTTCTGTTATGTGCCTTCTCTTCATGTGCTCTTCCTATGAATGTTCATTCTGTCCATTGATGGTGATGATATTAGCGGGAAAGTACGCCCTAGGGATTACACAGACTGGGAGACCGAGGCCCGCTGTGATTAAGTGATTTGCCCATTTGGTACAGTGGTAAGGGTGTGATTCAAACTCAGGTTCCCTGATTCCAAAGCAAGTGTCCTTTCACTACTGACAAGGGTTTGAATGGATCCACCTCTGTGGGAACTTACATTCTACAACAGAGCCTTGTCATTAAAGTACAGTGGGACTTGGGGCTGCCATGGCCTTTGGGGAAGGAGTGCATTTTTCTTTGGATCTTCTTTTTATTACTTTTTCAATTAAACCCTAGATCTAACCATAAAAGGTGGAGAGCTCATCTAGCCTACTCCCTCCCATTTTACAAATGAGGACGCTGAGGCCAAAATGGTCAACTGACTTGACAATGGCCTCTCCTATGGCAAGAACGTAGGAAGGTTTAATTGTCGACTGAGCACCAGGCTGGGTATTTCAGTCCTTGGCTCAGGAAGGCATGCAGCCTTTCCATGACTCCCACTCCCGCCCCTTGTACCAAATACACGTTAAGCTGCTGCCAGTTTGTCTAAACACTCTCAGTGTGTTGGTGGCAATGTCTTGGGGGAGGGTGCAAGATTTATGAAGCTGGAGGAGAGCCCCAGAGGTTGCATAAACCAGCAGTCTCTCCAGGAGAAGTCTGTTTACCTTCTGAGTATATAGATCCAGGACCATCTGAGAGGAGGGAGGGTGGCTCAGTGTTTCACAGCCAGAGAGGGGATTCTCCCCAGCATATACTTGCAACAGCATTTGAGAAGTGATTCCCGTTTCACCTGATAATGGGGAGAGGTCTCAGAATGCACCATTACCGTCTGGTAGCTTCCTGTTTTAGCAGATTATTTTTGCTTACTAGGTGCTAAGTTGGGTTGAGTTTTTTTAATTTTTTAACCTGCTGGAGGAGCACAAGCTACCAGTGATAGCCCTTGTAATAGTAATCAATTTATTAGATATTTAGGGATAAGTAGATCAGATACTTAGGGCTAAGTAGATCAGATACTTTGGGCTAAGTAGCACCTAGTAACTTAGGGCTAAGTATAGAAGGTAGAACTCCTCCATTGGTGTAAAGGTGTGAATTCCCCTGTTGACTTGGGAGAAGGCTATTGGCTGAGACACTCCCCTGT
>CM053598.1:24351965-24387782 GCA_028646575.1 Pseudocheirus occidentalis
CTCATTTCACTCAGCATCATCAGTTCATGTAAGTCTTCCCAGGTTTTTTTGAAATCTGCCTGCTCATCATTTCTTATAGCACAATAGTATTCCATTATATTCATATACCAGAACTTGTTCAGCCATTCCCCAGTTGATGGGCATCCCCTTGATTTCCAATTCTTTGCCACCACAAAAAGAGCTGCTATAAATATTTTTGTACATGTGGGTCCTTTCCCCTTTTTAACGATCTCTTTGGGATAGATGTGGACAGATGCTGGATCAAACAGTATGCAGTTTTATAGCCCTTTGGGCATAGTACCAGATTGCTCTCCAGAATGGCTGGATCACTTCACAACTCCACCAACAATGTGTTAGGGTTCTGATTTTCCCACATTTTCTCTTAATACCTATCACTTTCCTTTTCTGTCTTATTAGCCAATCTGATAAGTGTGAGTTGCTTTAATCTGCATTTCTTATCACTACATCAGTAGTGATATAGAACATTTTTTCATATGACTATAGATAGCTTTAATTTCTTCATCTGAAAACTTCCTGCTCATATCCTTTGACCATTTATCAACTGGGGAATGACTTATATTCTTTTAAATTTGAGTCAGTTCTCTATATATTTTAGAAATGAAGCTTTATTAGAAGCACTGACAATAAAAATTATTTCCTAGCTTTCTGTTTCCTTCTAAACTTGGTTGCATTGGCTTTGTGAAAAACCATTTTAATTTAATGTAATCAAAATTATCTATTTTGCATTTCATAATGTTCTCCATCTCTTGTTTGGTCTTAAATTCTTCACTTCTTCATAGATCTGACAGGTAAACTATTCCTTGCTCTTCTAATTTGCTTATGGTATCACCCTTTATGTCTAGATCATGTACCCATTTTGACCTTATGTTGATATATGGTATAAAATATTGGTCTATTCCCAGTCTCTGTCATACTATTTTCCAGTTTTCCCAGCAATTTCTGTCAAATAGAGAGCTCTTATCCCAGATGCTGGAGACTTTAGGTTTGTCAAACAGTAGATGGCTTTAGTCATTGACTACTGCGTCTTCTGTACCTAACCTATTTCATTGATCCACCATTCTATTTCTTAGCCAGTACAAAATCATTTTCTTGATTGCCACTTTATAATGTAGTTTTAAATCTGGTACGGCCACCTTCCTTTGCATTATTCCCCATTAATTCCCTTGATATTCTTGACCTTTCATTCTTCTGAATGAATTTGGTTATTGGTTTTTTTGAGCTCTATCAAATAATTTTTTTGTAGTTTGATTGGTATGGCCTGCATAAAGAAATTAATTTAGGAAGAATTGTCCTTTCTATTATATTAGCTCAGCCTACCCGTGAGCAACTGATATTTTTCCAATTATTTACATCTGACTTTGTGTGAAAAGCATTTTGTAATTGTGTTCACATAGTTCCTGGATTTGTCTTGGCAAGTAGGCTCCCAAATGTTTTATATTGCCTATAGTTCTTTTAAATGGAATTTCTCTTTCTATCTTTTGCTGCTGGGCTTTGTTGGTAGGTAGTACATAGAAATGCTGATGATTTATGTGGGTTTGTTTCATATCTGACTTTGCTCAAGCTGTTAATTATTTCAAGTAGGTTTTTTAGTTGATTCTCTAGGATTCTCCAAGTATGTCATCATATCCTCTGCAGAGGGACAGTTTTCTTTCCTCATTGCCCATTCTAATTCCTTCAATTTCTCGTTCATCCCTTATTGCTACAGCTAACATTTTATTATTTTTAGTATGATTCTCATAATAATTGCTAACTTTTACATAGCACATAGTAGGTCCTACATAAATGCCAGCTGTTTATATTATTGTTTTTGTAACAATAGCACACAGTAACAATAACAATTTTGTAACAATGCCACAGTAAATGCTAGCTATTGTTATTATTTCCTCTGGACAAGCCTCCTCAGTTCCTTTAACTAATCCTCAGAGGCCCAGACTCAAAGTTCCTCTGGCCTCTCTCCAGCTAATCAATGTCTTTCCTTCCTTTTGGATCCTGGAACAGAACCTGACACCCCTGATGAGGTCTGCCCAGGGCAGAGGACAGAGGCATTATCACTTCCTTGTTCCTATTCTCTTAATGCAGTCCAAATTCAGATTAGCTTTTTAGTTGCTGTCACAGGCTTTACTGATATGGAACCTGTGGTCCACTAAAACCTCCTAGATCTTTTTTCAGAACTGCTAACCCTACGTTTCCAATCTTGTACTCATGAAGTTGGTTTTTTTTGTACCCAAATAGAAGCCTACGTTTAGGAACAGGAATAGGGCTGAACCTGTGATTTTATTGATATAGGGAACTCCCAGATGAAGATATTTCCTCTACCAATGCAAGTCAACACCTTCTTTGCAACGTACAGTCCTAGGGAGTTGGGCGAGAGCATGGAGAAGCTAAAGTCCGTATGTGTCAGGGGTGGGACCTGACCCCAGGTCTTCCTGGCTCCAAGGCTAGCTGTCTAACCACTGCACCACATGGCCCCTCTGGCCACTCTCAAGGGCTTTTTGGATGCTAAGCTTGCCATCAAGGGCACAAGCAGATTTGGTGAGATGCTGCATCCCGTGAAGGTGTAGTAGGTATGCCAAATTCCTTAGAAAGAATAATCATTTCTGACAAGCATCCAGTACTTTATACACAATAAGTCATAACTGTCACCAGCATATCACTTCATCCCCAATGAAAAGGTGTGGACTGTATTAGGGAATAAATTAAAAATGGGGGAGGAGGAGATTGCTGTCTTCAAGTGTCTGAAGGGCTCCCACCAGGGACTAGACCATTGTACTTGGCTCCACTGTGTGAGCTAGGAGCATGGGAAGGACCCAAAGGCAGGGGGATGAGAGGGAATACCTCCTGCCAATTACAAATGAAAGCTCCCCCAAAGCCAGGAGTCCTGTGAGGAAGATGATGGCTTAGCCCTCGTTGGAGCTTTCTAAACAAGGTTGGATGACCACTTGTCCATGGTGTTGTTGTAGGGGGATTTCTTGTACGGGACTCAGGCAGGATCTCAGAGGATTTGGGACCAACAGGGACCTTATTGGTCATATAGATTTTACAGATGAGAGTACTGAGTCTCAGACTGATAGCTACTCTAAGGTACACTGGTGGCCAACCAGAGAGAGCTAAAAATTGGTACCTTCTAGTTTAACCTGCTCAATTTTTAGATGGGAAACTGAGATGGAAAAAAAGGTTAACTTGCCCAGATCATACTGGTAGTACTCACTGGAGGCAGAATTTGAATCCAGGTCCTATTATTCCAAAGCTATTCACTTGACACCATACAAGATTGGTTGTTATCTCCATCTTATAGATACAGAACCCTAGAGAGGTGAATGACTTGTCCTGCTTCATCCAGCCAGCTAGTGCCTGATCTAGGACTAGAACCCACACCAATCCTGGGTTCAGATCTTACTCCATGTGCTAAGCAAAAACAGCTTTAATAATAGCTATATGTACATATACATATGTATACACACACATATATTTAATATATATATATACTATTACCACTTTATAGAACATAATAGCTATATAATTGCTAATATGTAATATAAAAGATATACTACTTTAAGGTTTCTAAATGTGTTTTACAAATATCTCATTTCTTCAATAGTATCTACTTTATTAGCATAAGTAAAACTTCATTAGAGCAGGTAGGTGACACCATAGCATGTAGAGTTCTGGGCCTGGAGTCAGGAACACTTGAGTTCAAATCCTATCCCAGGCTCTTACTAGCTGTGTGACCCTGGGGAAGTCACTTAACCCTGCTTGCATCAGTTTTCTCATTTGTAAAATTATCTGGAGAAGGAAATGGTAAACCACTCCAGTATCTCTGCCAAGAAAACCACCAGATGGGGTCATGACGAGTTGGACACAACTGAGACTGAATTAAAATCCCACAAAATCTCCTCAAGGCAGATTGGCCTCATCCAGATTGGGCCTCAGTTCCTGGTGTCCTTTTCTGCTTTATGTTAGGTCTATGAAGAAGTTTATATGCCTCCTGATAGAATGTAAACTCCTTGAAGGAAGACAGTCTCTTTTTTTTTTTTTTTGGTCTTTCTATCCCCTGGCACAGGGCTTAGCATAAAGATGGCCCTTGAGTGTCCTTACCAAGGAGAACCAGCTGTTTTAAAGAACTATCCCATTTGTAACTATTTCTTTGCAAATCCATGCTCCTAATTACAGATGTGCCTCTTCTAGAAACATCTGTGAAAGATTAGGCTGAGTTAGAGGGCATTCTTTAAAGTAATAAAAGTGGTTTTCTTTGAAGGTTCTTCCCTGTATCCCCAAAAACCAGGATTAACAAGAGGTTAGAAACAGGGCTCTCATTATTTCCATAACAAAAGACTGTTACTAGAAGGGCTCACTTTAAATAGGAGATAAATCCTTTAGTGCCTTTTAAAGGTATGGAATAGAAAAAGTCAAAATTCTATCTCCAGCAGGACTTTCCAGTAACATAAAATCAAGTGGCCCATTGGGTAAAGCGAATCCCCTTCTCTATTCCCTTTGTAACTGATAAATTCGGTTTTCTCCCAGCAGAAATACCTAATCACACAAACTTACCACCTGTGAAGGATATATTCCTTCCAAACAATGAAGTAAAAAAATATCTGAGAGATTGGTAATGTCTGAATCACCTTCTATTTACTCTTCAAGATGGAGAAAAGGTAGCACCAATGGTGGTTTTACTTGAGTTTTATTACTTCTTGAAGCTTTCATTTCCAAAGCTGGCATCAGTGAGAAAATTGTCCTGGTTCTCTTTCCTTCCTTCTGCCCAACTGCCCAAATTCGTGCAGCCAGCTTTCTGGATAGACTTTTCCATTTTAATAAGTTAATTCAATTCACCAATCATTTATCCATCGATTAGTTAAAAGGCATCCATTAAGTGATTACTCCATGCTAGGCACAGTGCTAGGCACAGAGAACACAGGTACAAAAAGGAAATAATCCTTATCTTCAAGAAGCTCACATTCTACAAAGAAGCATCTTCGGCCTGACCCAGTCTCCCTTCCCCCACTTCCATTCTGCTCTTCCCTACAGGATAAAGTCAAAATTCTCTATCTGTGCCTTCCTTTCCCAGCATCCCCCACAATGACTCCTCACTTAGGGCTGGTCTGCCCTTTGGGTAGTAGCCCTTTCTGGTTACTGGGCTCTGCCTGAGGTGACCCTGGTCCACCCCCAGGCCAGGTCTCTGATATAGTCAAGACCTGCAAAGGCTCAGACGAATTCAGCCATGTCAGTGTGAGTCAGCTAAGGGAGCAACGCCCAAGTCAGGGTTCCCTCCCTAGCCCACTTTCCTGGTATAGCTACCTGGCTGGATTTTCCGGAGAAAGTTCCATTCCTTGGAGCACAGAAATGACTTTCAATTCAATTTAATAAAATTTATTGAGTCCCTGTTGTGTGCAAGGGCTCTTCACTGGGCCCTGGGAAAATAAAGGTTAAAAAAAAATACAGCATCTGCTCTCATGAACTTGTGTGTGACAGATACACAAATAAATGATATCTGACTGACTGGGAGAGGGAACAGAGGAGAGAGCCAGGCAAAGGTCCATGAGGAGAGAGAATCGGTTTGACTTGGGGGCTCAACATGGAAAGATTTCACAGAATGTTGCACCTGGAAAGGACAAGAATGTAGAATATTAATACAGGAAAGGACTCTAGGACACAGAATTTTAGAACAAAGATTACTGGAATTGGAAGAGACCTTAGAACGTAGAACGTCAGAGTTGGAAGGGTTCTTAGAACATTATAATGGTACAGAAAGTGAGAGAGCAGGCAGTTCTCTTCAATCTGCGTTCAGACTCTGGTTCTTTTCTCTGAATGCGGATCACCTTTCCATCGTGAGGCTTTTCTGCACTATTCTTCTTCTTGTTCACTCCATTGGTTATAATTCTTCCTTACGACCTGATTAATGTTTAATTCGAAGGTATTTGTAGAACTTTTATCAGATTGCACACTACCATGGGGAGAGAGGGGAGAAAGTATGGGACTCAAGGGATTGTGGAACTGAATGTTGTAAACTAAAAGTAAATAAATAAATTTAAAAAATAAAACAAAACATTAAAAACCAAACCAAACCAAAAAAGGAAGGGACTTTAGAATATAGACTGCTAGATGTGGAAGAGGTTTTGGAATATAGAACGCTGGACAGAAGTTCTGAGCAGGAGGAGAACAATTTATGCAGATGAAATGTGTTGTGAATTTCCACTTGAAACAAGGTAAATGGAAAGACCCTTCATATCCTCCTCCCAAACATTCACAACAACAAAATGCTGTATAATTAAAATAACCAAGCTTGCCCTCCAAGTTATACAAATGCACCTCCTTTCCTTCTTCTTAGAAGTGGGAGACCATGGACACTGAACCCTACAAGTGACGTCTTCCTCCGGTAATGCATCATTGGTTAGGATTGCTGAGGTACTTTTGAAAAATTTCTTTTTTTCTTCTTTGTTATGAGGGATGGTTCTCTGGATGAGAAAAGAGAGGGGCATTTTGGGGAATGGAAGTGATATAAAAACAAAATATGTCAAAATAAAATATATATCAAAATTTTTTTCTTTTTTTTTGGAGGGGGGAGGGCAGGGCAATTGGGGTTGAGTGACTTGCCCAAGGTCACACGGATAGAAAGTGTTAGGTATCTGAGGCCAGATTTGAACTCAGATCCTTCTGACTTCAGGGCTGGTACTCAAAAAATATTTTAAAAGAAGAAAAAGACAAAGAATGTCACAGCTAAAAGGGCCCTTAGAGATCGTCTATCTGGTTCGCAGATGTGGGTCTCATGATCACTGGGACGATGTGAATTTTCCTGTACAGAAGATCTGAGTTTGTCCTGGCTTTACATTTAACTCAGTATGTGATCTTGGGCCTCACTTTCCCCCTCTGTAAAATGAGTGTATTGTTGGACTAAGATGATCTGGAAAGCTCTCTGGCTCTCAAGATCTGAGGAAAGCAGAACCTAAGACAAAGGAACAAGCTGGGTTTTACAGGGACCTATTACAAGGAGCATAATGAACAGGTGAGGACCTTGGGGGTAAAAGAACTGAAGAAACAGGAAGAGGGAAAAAAAACGAGACCATGGTATCTAGGTGGTGATTGGAGGTGATCGGAGTCCAGAAAGTTTGGGGGGAGGGCTGTTGTGTGTGTTTTGAGGAAGAATTTTTAATTTCAGTATGGACCTGTGATTTCAGTGGTCCCAAGAACTCTCCCATGGAGATCTGTGCCTGGGGAAGAATTATAACAATCTTTGTTATTCAATTTTATCACAGGATTTAAATTTGCAAGGGTTTTCAGAGATGATCTAATCTGATGCTTTCATATTGCAGATGAGGAAACTGAGTCCTAGAGGAAGGAAGGCACAGATAGGGTTTGGACACAGCTCCTCTGGCTCCACATCCATCAGTCCTTGCACCACAAACAACAAAACATAAGCTCTGTACAAACACTAGCCTCAGTGAAAGAGGCAGAGATTTTCTTCCAGACCTCTAGGAATTTTTAGTCTTACAAAAAGGCAAAAGACATGCACATATAGCTCCAATCAGGATGGTAATGAGCCTTTTCGGGCTCACATGGCACTTTCCTAACTGCTCTGGGAGATAGGTGGTACAAGGCTCACCTTCATTTCTCAGATGGGGAAACCAAAGCATAGAACAGTTAAGGGGCTTACCCACAGAGACCCATGGCAGAGCCAGGATTTGATCCAAGCCTTCTGGCTCCAAGCCCAGAACTTTTTACTTGGATTCACAAGACACTTAGGTTTGAGCACCTGCCAAGGCCCTCCCTTGCTGTATTAGAATATACCCCTAGTCTCTGGAGGTGGGAATTAAGTTTGGAACGGGTGGGGAGTAAGTGCCTCAGAAGCGGTCATTCTAGTAACGGCCTTCTGGGATGTTCTCTAGAAATCCCAGCAACGTATGGAGACAGCGTAATAGAGTTGAAAGAACCACTAGCCTGGAATTAGGGGACCTGAATTCGAAACCTGTCCTTGATACTCACTAATCAGAATACAGTGTACGTTAGTAGGTCTCCATTCCCCTAAATAGGGATATTAGTACTTATAATATCTACTTAGATATGGTAAGAAGAAAATACTTTTTGTAAACCCTAAAGTGACAGAAAAATGGGAGTTATTACCCATATTCATTCCCATCTTTTCAATACCAATTATTTCCTGGTGGTGCACTACCTGGGCTTGAAGTCACAAACACCCCCAAACCTCCAACCACATTGCAGGTTCCCAAAGAGTCCTGAAGGTTGCTGGCTGGTGTGAGGTTTGGGCAAGCTCCCTTTAAAGACTTCTGCACAAGAAGTGAGCTTTGGAAAAGGTAAGTGGGTGCAGTCACCAAGAGAGACTGGTCCAAGTACTTTCCCCCTTTCTAAGAAGGAAATCTAGAGAGAAAACTGAGAAAGAGGGAGGCAACCTCTTGCCAAAGGGAAGTTCCTGTTTCTCACTTTGCCTCTGTATTCCCAGTACTTGGAGCACATAATAGATTCTCAATAATACCTACTGAATTTTACTGAACTAAGTGGGAAAATCTGCTACCCCTAAAAGGGGTGGAGAGAGGGGCTTTGGCAGCCATATAAAGATTTTTCTGAGCCTCTGGCTTTTAATCTAATAGTATTTGAAGGCACTCTGAGACTGACGGGATGGGGGACCCAGAGGATGGGAGCCTTGGCCATTATTATAACTAGCATTTACAGTGCTTTACAGTTTACAAAGCACTTTATAACAATTAACTCATTTTAGCCTGACGAAACTCTTGGGAGGTAGGCACTACTGTTAATATTATTCACAACTTACAGATGAAGAAACTGGGAAAGGGAGAGGGAAAGCAAGAGCTGAGTTACCCAACTAGCTGAGTCCCTATTCAGGCAGCTTGGTCTACTTACAAGGTTGTGCTTGTCCTTCGTTTTTGAAGAGGACCAGGACATCAGGGAGATGATGCCATCACTTGCTGTTGACTTTGATATAAGTAAGGGAGGGCTGTGCAAAGTCACCAGCCTCACTTTCTCCTCCAGAGTCATCTAGTTCCAGTGACCAGATATATTCATCAGGATGACTGGAGATGACCCATGGAGATGACCCAAGATGCAATGAGGAAACTGAGGCAGACTGGTTAAGTGACTTGTCCAGGGTCATACAGCTAGTAGGTTTTTGAGGCAAGATTTCAGCTTGGGTCTTCCTGACTCCAGCAGTCCAGTCATTGCACCCCATAGATTCCTGAGCTGCTCTCTATCCCAGGAGAAAGAACTGGCAGCCTGAATGCAGACTGCAGCATACTTTTTAAACTTTATTAATTCTGGTTTTCCTTGGTCTGCATTTTCTTTTGCAACATGGCTAATCTGGGAATTTTTTGCATGACTACACATGTATAATCTATATCAAGTAGCCTGACTTCTCAGGGAAGGGAAAGAGTGAAAGGAAATATAGAACTCAACATTTAAAAAAATGTTAAAAATGTATTTACATGTAATTGAGCAAAAAAAAAAATTAAATGGAGATTCCTGAGCTAAGGATTAATGCAATGTATGTAAACTACTAAAAAAAACAGTAACTCATTTACATAGGAATTTCACATACCTTATCCCACGGATTCTTAGCGCAACCTGCTAGGGCAAGCATTTATTACCTCCACCAAATGGGAAAGAGGAAGCTGGACTGCTGCGGATTATTCACAGCGCAGCCGAGACCAGAGTTAAAATAGGGCCCCAGACCTTTAGCTGCCAGGTGACCCTGGGCATGTCACTTTACTGTGGCCTGCCTCAGTTTCCTCAACTGTAACAGCACCTGACTCCCAGAACTGGTATGAGAATCAGATATAGTAATATTTGTAAAGCACTTCACACAGTGCCGTGCACAGTAAGCCCTCCTTTGGGGAGGGTCCCAGCCCGCTAACCTCTGGTCCTGTTTCAGAATTCAGGTATTTCGACTCCCCTCCCTCTTCAGCTCCCTTTGTGGGGTTTTACCCCACAGAGAAGTGCTTGAACTCAGACGCCCCGAGTTTAAACCTGGGCTCCACTACTTACTTGGCTGACTGTCCATAAATCACCTGGTTGTCTCCTGCCCTCAGTTTCCCCCTTAGTAAGAGGTGGGGATTGGGACTCCGGAGATCTCTGCAGATCCCCTTCCTGGATCTGAAATCTACAGCTCAATGCGGAGTCACTTAGAAACTCCTTCTCCAACCTATGGAAAGTGTACTGGTTCTGGAGTAATAAGCATAAAATGATAATAATAATAATAATAATACAGAAACCTTGTTTGTCTCATGTACACGCTATTCTGTCGCGTTGGACCCCCACTCCTTAACTATAGGGGACGGGATGCTTTTTTAATGTCTTCTCTCAGACTGTAGATTTTTTTCTCCCATTTTTCTAAGTTGAACTTCCTTTTGCGCATCTCGGTCACTTTCAGGTTCTGATCTTGTCACTTTCAGGTTCTGATTTTGTCATTTTCAGGCTCTGATCTTGTCGTTTTCAGGTGGTGGTTTTCGGTTCTGCTTTAGTACAGCCCAAGGAACACTTGGCTCTGGCATGTCAGAGCCGGGGTTCAATCCCAGCCCAGGTTTGCCAGCTTTGCAGCTCTGGGCAAGTCCCGTCTCCCCGTCGAGGTAAAATAAGGGCTCGGCTCCTCCTCCGTCCCTTTCTCCACCTCAGCACTAGAAGGGTGACCCCAATCCCCCCCACCCTCGCCAGGTCCAACAAACATTTGTCACAGGCACCGCTGAGTTCGAGGACACTAGGAGAGGCGAGGCCAGCCCCTGCCTCCAGGGGCTCAGTCGGGTCCACAGCAGATCACCCCGCGGGAAGCCCCAGACTTCGGAGGGGCCAGTGTCCCTGCACACCGGCCCCCTAGACTGAAGGCTGTGGCCCGCGGGAGCTGCTGGGCCTTTTTGGGAGCCCCTCTCCTCACTCTCCGGCGCAGCTCCTGGCCCAGCCGCCTCCGAGGGGCTCACGTTCCATTATCCATCCCCAGTCCCTGTGCGTGCTCCCGGGTCTGTCCCCTCCACTCTCTTTGGAGACGCTCCTGGGGATCCACCAGCTCCCCGGCTCCCAGAACACGGCGATCAGGGGCTGCCAGCCAGCCTGCTGAAGACGGGCCAGCCCCCGCCACCCCCACCCCCCGCGAGTCTCCGCCCCTCCCCAGCCCTCGCCCGCGTCCATTGGCGGCCTTCGAGGGCCGAGCGCGGTGATTGGTGCGCGCCGCTGCCGGTCGGCGGAGGGGGCGGGGTGCTGGCCTGCCCCGGCAGCAGCTGCAGCCGCAGGTGGGGCCGGGCCGGGCCGGGCCAGGCGGCGGAGTCTGGGTCCGGCGGCGGGAGGATGATGGCCAGTGGGGACTCGGAGCAGGTGCGCTATTGCGCGCGCTTCTCCTACCTGTGCCTCAAGTTCTCGCTCGTCGTCTACTCCACGTTCTTCTGGGTGAGTGACCCCGCGCTGACCCCTCTCCCCCTCCCCCACTGGGGGAGCCGGGCCAGGGCCGGGGCCGGGGGCAGGGAGCCGCCTAGCTCCGGCCGGGAGAGCCGCGGGGCCGTGGGAAGCGCTCCGCCCGATCTCCGGGGCCGAGACCCCTCCCCCCGGCTGGCCGGGGGCGTAGGTTGGGAGGGGGAGAAAGAAATGGGAAGAGTATGAGAAAGTGGACCGCATGGGGGAGGGGTAAAAAGGAAGCCTTGGGGGGAAAGGGGAGAGTCGGACCCTGAGACGGGGGAGGGGCCGGCACGCGAGCCAGAGAAGAATGAAAGGGAGAAGGGTCACTGGGGGAAGGGGCAAGAGGATCACTGATCCCTTCCTCCCGTTAGTCCCCGGTCCTCCTGGGAAAGTAACTGGCCATTCCGCTGGTGCCCAGGTGAACCCACCTGAAGGGAGGGAGGGTCGGATGCTACTGCGGAGCCTGCCCGGCTGCACAGACCGATCGCTTCAACCTTGTTTCCATGACTTGGCAATGATGGGGCACTCCAGCCCCTCTCTGCCTTCCCGTCCGGCCCTAGTGGCGCACAGGGCAGGTTAAGTAGGATTCCTTTTGTTAACTGCAAACTAATTAAGTGTGGTGCTTATTGGATTTGGAAGGGGGAGCCCGACTCTCTTCCGGGACTAGTCTTCCACCTGTCTGGATTTCAGGTCTAAGTTTCCTCTTCTAAAAAACGGGAGGGTTGGACTGGATGACCGGTAAGGTCCCTTCCAGCTATAAATCAGAGGCTCTAGAGATGATTGATTCAGGAAAGGGAGGGAACCCAGGAATCCTGTGCCAAGGTAATCGCGAGATAAGAAATGTTGGATGAGCACCTGTGCGTTGGCGACAGCGTGTCTAGGGTAGGGTCGCTCTCCCGTGGGGAAGGAGGTGCTGGCTTTTATATCATGGCATGGCATCGTGTCCAAGGCCTTGCGCTTAGTGGATGATGACTTCCTTGCCTAAGGATCGGTCTTCATCTCTGAAATGAAGGCAGATAACACTCATTTACAGCCTGTGGGCTTGAGCGCGGAGGGCTGCTTGGTAAGCTTTGCTAGGTAAACTTCACTGGAAACTTTGGTAGGCTCTCTCGAAGATGCCAAGCGTCTTAGTTCCTTTCCCTCCTGGTTTAATGGGGAAAGCTGGATTGTATATGCTTCTGGTTCACATTACTGTAGCTCCTTCTGTTAGAGATTCACATATTGGAGGTGTCCGGTGCCTCCTAGATAAGGACCCCCAATTTGACAATTCCATTCGACCCGCATTTTCCTGGGATGAGAGTGGCCTGGGGAGCCACCTGGCTTCTTGTCTTGCCTCAGGGCAAGACCAGACACGCCCTCCTGGCAAGGCATAAATCTCTGTGGGTAACTCTATGACTAAATTGAAAACAGGTGCAGATCTGCCTTGTGAGATGAAGTTTTCTTACCTGAACTTCCATATATCAAGGAAATAATGAGTTCAATTTTTTTTAAAAGTGCCTCCTTTTACAAGAAAATGAAGTTATAGCTTGCTAAGTGTCGTTTTACTAAGCGCCTACTGTGTGCTATGTAAAGTAAGCTATATACAGGATAAATAGGAAATAACCCAGGGAAAACCTAAATTAAGGCGGTTGGAGACGGCTTCCTGGAAAAGGTGGAGTTTTAATTGGGTCTTGAAGGAAGGGGGCAGGGTATTGGTAGTTGAGCAGAAAAGGAAGAGAAATCCAGGTGTGAGGGACAACCAGAGAGAATGCACGGAGTGGAGATGGGATGTTTTGTTTATGGAACAGCCTGGAGGTCTGGGTATTAAGCAGGAAAGTCTTGTTTCAAATCCAGGTCCTTTGGCTTCCTAATCAGAACACCTTCCACTGGGCCATACTGCCTCAGGGGGCATACCCATTGGACATAAAAGGGGAATAAAGTAAAATATTTGGGAAGGTGGATGGGAGCCAGATTGGGGAGCATATTACTCCGTATATGTTTGATTAAGACCTTACTGTTGCAGTGGGAGCTCTGCCCACCCAAAAACTGTTGTGGTAGACCGCTCTCAAAGAATTCAGAATCAGATCACCTCTAATCCAGGAATAGGCATTTATTGAGATGGACGCCTCTCATGAAGCAGACTTAAGTTCCAAGAGACAGGAGCACCTTCAGAGAAAGCAAGATGGATTTTTGTAGGGTGAAGATGCAATTACATGACAGAAATTTACATAGAATAGGGGAATATGATTAATATTTAAAAGGCAGGAGGAGTTTGTTAAGGGATTAGGTAATGGAGCAGGGGTCCTGTCTGTGGTTCGATGTTTAAACATTCTGTTAATGGTACCCTCCACTTGTGGTCCTGTCTGGTCAAGGTAGATAGGTATTGTGGTCCTGTCGTGGGCTAGATGGATGATGTGATTGTGATTGAGTGCAAGAACACACCTGTTTCTGTGGGAATGGGTCTGGGGGCAGTGATTGGGTAGTGTCAGTGTCTGGGTTCCCATCACATGGACGCACCTATGGTTTCTGTGGGAACACCTGTTGTTCCATGAGCAGTGAGGCATATGTGAAGAAGTTAGGACATTGGCTTCTGTTCAGTGGGGCTGGGTCTATAATGAAGTTAGAATATTGGGGCTGGGGGCAGCTTTATTAGGATTCTATCATTGCTGTTTTCCAAGACACTATGCAAAGTATTGGGAATGTAAGGAATAAAACAAGAGTAGTCCTTACCTTCAAGGAACCTATATTCTAATATGGAATGCAACATGCCCATTCACATAAACTAATAATATCAAAGGCTGGAATTTATGTATCATTATAAGGTTTGCAAAACTCTTAACATGTTAACTCATTCGATCCTTACAGGAACCCTGTGAAGTAGGTGCTATTATTATCCCTAATTTGCTGATGAAGAAACTGAGGCAGGCAGAAGTTAAGTGACTTGACCTGGGTCACCCAGCTAGTGTCTTAGGTAGGATTGGAATTTGGGACTCCAAATCTAGCATTCTGTCCACTGCACTGCCTAGTTACCCTGTTAAGTATTATCATACACATGGGTACATGCAAGATATGTACAAAGAGGATTTTTGTTTTCCCTCCTAGAGCCAGTATGGCTTAGTGGATGGAAAACTGGAGATTTGGGTCCTCCCTCTAACTGGCTGTCATTTTGGGCAAGTCCTCTGACCCCTTAGGGCTCTAAGTAGCTCTCTATGAATGGAATTCCCAGAGGAGGGACTGACCTGTCTCGGCAGCTTGAGTTTCCCTGCCTAGAAGTACCATGTACCGATGAAATGACATTTTAGAGGTAATAGGGAGTCTCTGGAGATTTTTGAGTAGAGGAGTTACACGGTCAGAGCTGTGTTTTAGGAACATCAAGTTGGCAGCTTCATGGAGAGTGGGTTGTGGAGGAACAAGACTTGCCCCACCCAGAAATCTCTCTACTGGGCATCACAATGGGCACCTACTTTCTACCATGGAACGTTTCTGAAGGAAGTTTATGAAAATGAAAGAAGTCACTGCAAGACTTCCCAAGTTGCACAAGAAGCAACAAAGCTGGTGCTTGCACCACCCAGGGCCACTCCTAGTCCCTGTGTGATGACCTGCTGTCATTCAGTAAGTCCTTTAAAGTTTGCAGAGCCTTGTTTGTTTGTGTGTGTGTGTGTGTGTATTATATGCATAGGATGTGTATAGAAACATATAAAATACATACATATTGTGTGTGTATCTTAGAGGATTGTTTAGATAGAACTGAAAGGGGTCTCAGAGGTCCTTTAATCCACACTCCCTCTTCCATTCTGCAAATGTGGACTATAGAGGAGAAATGACCAGCCCAAGATCTCATAGCTAGTAAGTGACCTTAGCTCATTCCTCTGATTCAAAATCTAACCTCCTTCTGCCCTGGGCTGTGTGATCTCATTTAAACCTTACAGCAAGCACCCCCCTTTGAGGGGGTACAGCAAATACCCCCTGGGTATTCAGGCATTATAATTCCCATTTTACAGAGAAGAACACTGAGGCAGAGAGACAAAGTGATTTGTCTAGGATCATGTAACTGGGGTCAGAGGATGGTGTTTGAGGCCAGGTCACTTTCTAAACCCTGAGTTTGGCTCACTTGCTGGTAAATGAATCTGTTCATATTCTGCCTCTTCTTCTAAGCTCTGGTGTAGTTCACAGGGGACTAGATTAGGAGCCTAGAACCTGGGTTTTAGTTATGATGCTTTTGTCTGTAACATCAGTTTGTAACAAGCCTGTGCAATTAAGTTGTAAAAGTCACACTTTCCCCCTCAGCCATAAAGGCATTACCTTTGCCAAAAGACAGCTTGGGTATATGGCACCCCTCAGACAGACACCCCTCTCCCAAACCTCTTCAGTTCCAGCTCCAGCGGTAAGTTACTAGCTGTGTGCTGTTGCTTAGCAGTTTTCAGTTGTGCCTGACTCTGTGACCTCTTTCAGGGATTTCTTGGCAAAGCTAGGGCGCTGGATTGCCATGTCTTTCTCCAGTTCTTTTTACAGATGAGGAAGCCAAGGCAAACAGGGTTAAGTGACTCACCCGGGATCACACAACTAGGAAGCGTCAGAGAATGGATTTAAACTCAGGTCTTCCTGACGCTAGCCCGGTGCTCCATCCCGCCACCACCTAGCCGCCCTTAACTAGCTGTCTCACACACATCACACCAGCCTTCAGGCCTCTTACCGGGAATCGGTATGGCCAGCTGGTCTCCTAGGAGTACTTCCAGAGCTAAGGACTGTGATAATCTCCAAATTCTGCGGGCGGCATAGTTACATTTACTCTTCGACCATGGCCTCCTCCCACCCAGCTCTGCTTGGGGAAGGGGGCACTGCCTATGTTTTCTCTTCTATGACCTTCCCATCTGGTTTGTGCTCAGCCTCCAAGCTCTAAGCTCCAGCAGCCACTGGCCAGATCTCAAGATTCCTTCCTCTTGAGGCTCCCTTCCCAGTGATTTATTTGGATCCCTCAGCTGCTTTGGATGTGGGGTCTGATTGTCACTGTCCAATGGCTCCCACTGTCTCTGATATGGCTCTTAATAGTTTTTGTGTCATGGTCCCCTCGGGCAGTCTGGTGAAACCTCTGTGGACCCCATTATGTTGAAGTATATTTATCTATATCTAACAAAAAAAATTCACAGCCCTGTGGTGCTCGTGGATAAAATACAAAACTTCGTTGTCACTGAAGGCCCTTTGAAGCCTGTCTCCACCAGCTCTTCCTCTAGACCCATCCTGCAGCCCCTGTTCCAACAAGCTGGCCTACTTGCTGCTCCCTCCCCCGTGCCTGGAATGTGCCCACTTAGAATCCTCACCTTTCTTCAAGACTCAGCTCAAGTGTCCCTTCCCTCCCCCTCCTCCAGGCACTTCCTGGTTCCCCCAAGTTCCCAAGGTCTCCCCCTCCCAAATTACTGCTTCATGGGTTTTGAGGCCTGTTTTCAAATCCTAATGAGCTGTAGGACTTGGAGGGGGTGAACATAAAAGTGTCATTTTTTTTTTTCTTCTTCAAGTACATGGATCCCTGAAAGCTGTCCCTGGACTCTTTGCATTTGGGAGTCCCAGGTGAAGAAAGCTTGTAGCAGCCTACCGGACTCTGCTAATCTGCCCCACCCTGTTCTTTTAATGAGCCAGGTTCTAGTTCAATCTGGTCATTTTTTTATGGAGCTGGAACCAAGTCCCTTCCCCTTTCATGTCAGGCGATCCTCGCCTCTCTCCCTTCCTCCTTCTCCTTCCTAATTTCATTCATTTGACAATTCTTAAGCCCTGAGCTAGGTGAGAACTGACAGGGAGAGGGGTCAGACCTCTTCCGGCTCTTGGTGACAAGTAGTAAAGTGTATTTACTGCCTCATTGTGGCCTCCTCTCCCCCCATGGCTCTCTGTGGTTGGTACTGCAAGGTTGTTACCCCCATTTTACAGATGAGGACACCAAGGCCCAGGCATGTGAAGGCTCTTCCCCAACCCGAAAGCTTTGAAGCAGCAGAGCCCAAGTCTGGCAGCTTGGCCTTCCCATCCAGAGTCCACTGGACCGCCTCTCTGGCTGTGGCTTCCAGTCTCCTTCCCATGAGAGGCTTAAGGGGCGTGGTGAAGGATTCTAGGTTTTAGAATTGGAATGGACCTTGGCTGTCATCCAATTTAGGGATTCTTTTTTGGGGGGTCCTGAGTCCCTTTGGTAGTCTGATGAAGCCAGACTGTGGAGCCCTTCCCACAATTTTTTAAAATCCTAGAATGTTTTAAATAAAATAGATTACATAAAAACCAATTATCTGAGAATGTAGTTATCAAAATATATTAACACCCCGCCCCACCTCCACCCCAAGTTTAGGGATCCCAATTTAAGAACTCCCTAATCTGGTTCAGTGTATCCCATTTTGTGGAGGAGGATCCTGTGGCCCAGGGAGCTTAAGTGACTTTCCCAGGGTTATGAATTAAGGGGCAGAGCTGGGATTCAAATTGCTGATGTGAACCTCTGACCCCCAGTCCCTATGGGGACCACAGACTTCCATTAGTACATGAAGCCTGCTGCTTCTCAGGTTTCTGGGTTTGAATAGCAGGGGCAGGCTGGAGGAGAGATTTGTCAGGAACTGGTTTCCCAGTTAGCCCTGCTCAGCAAAAAGAAAGGCAGGCTGGGCCCAGGCATTGACACCCATTCACAGTGAAAACTAGTTGTCATTGTTTCTGAGCAGGGGCAAAGGGCTGTTTGCTTTCAAAAGTCAGCAGTGGTAAACATTCCCTGCTCTGCTGGTGGTTTCTTTCTGAGGGTGTTAATATATTTAAAAAAAAAAAAAAGGGGTTTTCAGCTGGAGAAGAGTCTCTCCCCAGAGCAGTTTTGATGTAGTCCAAGGTTTCAGGGTGAAATCTGGTCCCCAGAGAGTGTGGGTAACCATAGGGAAGGCAGTTTTACAGCAGTGGGTAGATTTCACGATGGGGTGTTTCAGTGCCGAAGTAGAACTAATACTAAATGATCAGAGATTGAGAGGTGAAAGGGAACTCCCAGGCCATCCAGTCTAATCCCCACATGTTGGGAAACTGAGGTCCTGAGAATTTCATTGGATTTCTTAGGCAGTATCGGGGTGGGAGTCCAAACCCTGTCCTCTGCCCTTTCTCCTGTGTTCTCTGAGGGTCTTGAATGGAGAGACCTGGGCTGGCCTTGGAGTCTAAGAGACCTCATCTGCGACACATCCTAGTTTGTTATTCTGGGTAAATCACTTAACCTCCTAGACTATAAATTATCTAGAGGCGAATGGCCGATGTGCTTTGCTGGAATGTGAGCTAGCATCTATCCTGGGCAATGTCTGTGTTGATGGAATACTCCTCTGTTTCTCCCCAGCCCCCTGCCCCCACAACAGCCTGCCTTTGGTCATTATAACCCCCATTGACAGGACATTTCCAGGTTCACAAAGAGTGCTCTCGTAAGAGAGGAGGACCGGCGTGATGAGACCCCACTGTTCCAAATGGCAGTTCCAAAAGATAGATGGGGTGCTGATGGAGTGGCCTCACCTGAGGTTTCCTAGACCAGTGAAAGCAGGAACCTGTTTAAACAAATTAGAGATGAGGAAGTGCAGCTTTGGGGGCTGCAGAAATGGCCGCTCTCACTTCTGTGGCCTTGTGAAGGTTTATGCAAAGCTCTCTGCTCTCACCAGTGCCTGCCAGGTGTGGCCATGGGCATCGTTGTCCGTTTTGCAGAAGGAAAACTAAGGTGCCCAAAGCCGTGTCCTTATTAGTGTAGTGTGAAGACTTGTTAGAACAGGGACGGTCCCTGGGGGGTTTTAGTTCTGGTACCATCTCCTCTCTGCTCTGCGGTGAGGAAGTATCTATGTCATCAGGAGCCACAGGACCTGGGTTCAAATCCCAGCTCTGCCGCATCCGACCCGTGTGATCTCAGGCAGCCCCTTTATGTGTCTGAGTCTCAGCTTCCTAAAATGAGGGAGCTGAACTGGATTGATGGATCATGAGAGACCTGAGTTCAATTTTTGCCGCTGACAGTTACTAGCCTTGTGATCCTAGGGTAAATCACAACCTCTCTAAGTCTGAGTGTTGTTGTTGTTTTTGCTTTGTTTTCCATAAAACGGGATAATAAGGCCTATAGTACCGACCATAGACTGGTGGGTACAGAGCTGGTCCCAAGCATCGTAAAGATCTGAGTTCAAGTGCTACTTCTGCCACATCCTGGCTGTTTGACTTTGAGCCAGGCTTCTCTCTTCTGGCTCCAGGCTGTTCTCTAAGACAGCTGGGTACAGAGCCCAAGCCAGGGGGCTCCCCTCAGGAACCTGTTCCTCTCATGAAATCACAGGCCAGGGTAAGTAAGGTAAACGTTTCTCTCTCTCCAGGGTGTGTTTTGGGTCAAACAAGATAAGGCTTATAGAGTGTTGAGCAAAACTGAAGAGTGATAAGGTTATCGCTTTTTTAATAGAAGCAAAGTGGAAAGGGAGTGCCGGGGAGGGGTCAAAGAAGGCAGCCTGAATTTGAACTGGCATTTGGCACTATGTCGGGGAGAGCTGGGAGGATTCCCAAAGATCAGGGTTCAAATCTTCCCTCACACCCACCCACACTGTCTCCACATGTCTTTTTCTTATTCCCAGTTTGCTCATCTGTACAGTGAAGGGCTCAGCCTCTGAGTTCCCATCGTGCTCCGCATCCATAGTCCTCGGATCATTCCTCATCATAGGAAAGAGTAACCTGGACCTTGGTGCTGGGCCCTGGGGATCCAGAGAGAGGGAGGCCTTTCTCACAGTGGGGAGAAACGTGTAAACTAAATAAATATTGATGTGAGGGGGGAGTGAGAGCAGAGCAGAGACGTTGGAAGATCTTGTTTTCTCATTGGGGCTTCTGGGCATCTGACCCGGTGCCTCTGCTGGGATTGCAAAGCAAATCCTCAGCGAAAAGACTTTGGCCTTAGAGTCACACACCAGCCTGATCCAGCTGCAGAAACTATTTTCTTAGGTAAGTCTAGTTTTATTATTTCTAAGTTTTCTATATATTGGGCTCAAGGGTAGGGAGGAGGCCTCCTCCCATCCCTTCTGATAGATTTGGAATGTTTGTTAAAGATAGTGTGATATTCCAGGTGAGAATTGGACAAGGGGTATAGAACCGTAGAACATCAGAGCTGGAGAAAGCTTAGAATGTAGAACATAACATGTCAGACCTGGAAAGGGGCCTCTAGGATGTAAAACATAGAACGTGAGAGCTGTGAAGGGTCTCAGAACATAGAACGTGAGAGCTGTGAAGGACCTTAGAATATAGTACGCAGAATGTCTGAGGAGGATGGAACTTAGAGCATAGACTGCCCCAGACTTGGAAAGGTCTTGGCATGAGAAATGGAAGGAGGCAGAGTATGTTGTCGTTGGAGTGGGGAGGAAGGAGACAGGAACTCTCTGGGAAGGTCTTTTGGAGAATGTATTTGCTGAGTTGGGCCTTGAAGGAAGGTCCTTCAGCAAGGAGAGGTGGGGTTGTCGGGTAGAGTGTGATCTACTTCAGGTGTGAAGGACCACCTTGGTGGGAGCAGTCTGGTGGTTTGTGGGGATCCTGGCTCAGTGTGAGTCCACATGGTGATATGGAGCCAAGGAGTGGATGCCGAGAGAAGTCTGCTCCGTGCTGGAGGGCCCTGCAGGCAGGTGGCCTGGTTCAGTCTCCTCACTTTATAGACAAGAGATTGAGAGCCCAGAGACCTAACTCACCAACACTCAGCAGAGCCCAGTCTCCTCCTGCCTCTGACTCCATAGGCTTTTCTGCCACACCTGCGGAACTATCAGAGCTGGGCAGAAAAGAAGCATCTGCCGGTCTGAGGCCAGAAGGTCCTCGGAGATCCCGTGGTCTTCATTCCTCTGATGTGGAAACTGACACCAGAGAGTTTAAGAGACCTGGCCGGTGGCGCATCCAAGTCAGAAAGGCTAGAGCGAGACCTCCACTGTCAGTCCTTGAGTGGTCTGATCTGCTTGGTGGTCGCCCGATTGTAAGCAGCTGTCCAAAGCCTTTCCCTCTCCTATCCAAGGTGGAGTTCAGTGGGTAAATGCCTAGTGCTGTACTTGGGGACCAAATGCATTTAAAGGGTCATACTTTTGGGGGGAGCCAAGACCTGGAAACACAGTAGATGCCCATCAGTTGGGTAATGGCTAAACACATTGGGGCACATAAAGGAAATGGAACGTTTTGTGTCATAAGAAATGCTGACTATAAAGAATTAGAGAAGCTTGGGAAATCTTTTAGGAACTGACCAGAATGAAATAAGGAAAACCAGGGAAATACCCAGCCATCGGGTAGTAATGGAAGAACAATAAAAGGGGAAACGGATGCTTCGTGATCGTCATGGACAGCCTTGACCCTGGAGGAGATCTGGGAATGCACAGTCAGCATTTGTCCAGCCTCTGTTCTTGTGTGCCAGGCACTGTGGTAGCCTCTGGGGACACCAAGAAAGGTGAATGATTCCTCCTGCCCTTGGGGAGTGTGGCGAGACATCTTGTATGGGAGATGCATGTAAAGGAGGTGGAGGGGAACCATAGTGGGGAAGGTGGTAGCAGCTGGAGGCAGTGGGAAATGAGGAATTAGAAAGAATTAAGCTGAAGGGTCCGAGTTAGCCTTCTCGGTGGCCACCACGAGGGTGTAAATGATGATCAGACAGCAACAGTATTTGCTGGAAAGCCTGATTCCCTTGGGACTAGGGGTCTTTCTAACGAGGGTGGAGAACCTTCGGCCACATGTGGCCTTCTAGGCCCTTGGGTATGGCCTTTTGACTGAGTCCAAGTTTTGCAGAACAAATCCTTTTATTAAGGGGATGTGTTCTGTGAAGTTTGCATTCAGTCAGATGACTTCACTTGAGGATCTAGAAGGCTACATGTGGCCTCTAGGCCCAAGGAAGGTTCCCCACCCCTGCTTCAGGATATTGGGGGGGGGAATTTACATATATGTGTGTGTGTATACACAAGTATGGGTATATACATATATATGCATGTATGTGTATAGTGTGTGTGTGTGTATGTGTATGTATAATGTTGATGTGGCTGTTATATATTGTCAGACACCAAACCAGAAACCAAATAAACCTGGAGAACCTGAAAGGCCTCTTAGCTCCTGATGTTTCGAGATTCTATGACCTGATCTTTCTCCCTCCTTATCGGCCTTAATGGGTTCTTTTCGGGTGACTCCACCTGAGGTTTGGGTGGAGCTCTGGGTGAACCAGATAAGCTGTCATTCCAGAGGCCTTTCTGTACCGGCCTGTTGGAGACCAGGTGAAAAGTTTCTCTGGGGTTTGGTGCTTCGCCCTCTGAAGGCCTTTGCGACTCTGTATTGGAGGGGAGCTAACAATCAGAATCTTAATGGAGATTTTTACCATTTCTTAGAGAAATTTAACATAATTAATTATTAACAATTTAGTAGAATGTACTTATTAACTGAAATGAATAAAAACATAGTTAAATTTAATGTGAAGCATTTGTCAAAAGTAAGTTTAAAAAGTCAAAAAAAATACCAGCCAGAGAATACAACTGATATTTCCATGGAGAGGCAGTGTTTTGTAGTATACTCATCTATAAAATGGTGGTGCTTACGGGCAGTGTGCTGTGACAGACTCAGAGTAAGGACCCCCTCGGACACTCTCAGCTGGGTGACTCACCTTGGGGACGTCCCACAGGCCACCAGTCACTGAAAAATCTCCAGAAATCTCCCGGACTTTCTGTTTGCATCACTGGGGGAAGTTTGCCCTCCGGCAGTTCCCTACACTTGAGAAATCATGGGTTCTACAGCTCCCTCTCCCACTCCCCAGTTATGCAGGGGGATTTAAGGTTAGCAGTGTTTCCCTTACATTCCCATCTGAGGCTCACAGTTATCCTGTTAGCTAGGCACTGTATGTGTTATTACCTCCATTTACCTGAGGAAACAGGCCCAGAATGGTTCAGTGATTTGTCCAAGGTCACACAGCTAGTAAGCTTCAGAGGCAGGAAGTGACCCTGGCTTTGTGACTCAGGTTTCCCTGTCTCCTGGGCTGCACCACTGTGGCCGAGAGCTCCAGGAAGTTGGCCACGGGTGGTACACTTTTACTGAGATGGTTGCTGAGGCAGGGAGGGAGGGAGGAATTTTGACCTGGGTTAATGGAGAGTGTTGAAGAGGCCTCTCGTGAAGACTGAGCTGACACCAGGGCTGTCCTTGGTGACCGTGCACCTTTGGGATAGGAACTGGCTTTCAAGCTGCACCCTTTCTTCCATTCCCATTATAAAAGAAAAAAGAGTTTGAAAGTCTTTGGTTTTTACTTCATAACCAATTAGTGACCTCCAGCCCTGCCCCCCACTTCCCCAGAATAAATTTAGTCTCTCTTCCATCAGCATCCTGTCCAGTCCTTGAAGGCCATTCTTATGAGTCCCTGGAGTCTTCTCCAGGGTAAGGGTCCATTTGCTGGCCCCCTCCTAGTCCAACTACCAGGAGCCTCGTCCGGAGGAAGCGAGACCAAGAAGGAATCTGGGGGCCTGGGCCATTTCCTAGGTTTTGGTTTCCTCACTTGTACAGTGACAGAAAGGGCTAGACTGGATGGTCCCTTGAGCTGCCTTTCTCTCCAGGGTGGGGTGGAGATGGGGTGTATGAGGAAGGGACTCCCTGGGGCTCAGAGCTGCTAAGCCATCTTGTTACCAGATGCAAAGTCAGTTCAGGGGGGGATGGCTGTGGGGGAGTGAAAGAAGTCACCTAGCATCTCCCAGCCTCAGTTTCCCCATCTGTGAAATAGGGATAATGGATGAATTCCTTCCCTGCCATGGTTGTTAGAAGCAGTTTGTGTCAGAGAAGATTCCATGTACTCTGTGTTCCAGTGACGGTGGCTTTCTCCTGTTCTTGGATGGGGCACTTGGCCTCCCTCTGAATATTTTCTTTGGTCTGTCCACTGTTCCGGTCCCCCCCCCCCCCGCCCCTGGGGCTTCCTTCCAGACTCATTTCACATCCCACTTTCTGCCTCTGAGAGGCCTCCTTCGGTGTTGGCTCTGCTGGTGCTCTTCAGTCTGTCCTCTAGAGGTCTGGCACAGACCCTGCTAGTGCCTTGAGCTCAGGGAGTATGTCCTGGCCTTGCTTTGTACCCCCAGCTCCTTGGGATCCTTGCCTACCGTGTGGCGGTGCTTCACAGATGCTTTCTGACTGACTAGCAGTCTCACTGGGCAGAGATAGAGGCAGAAAGAGCCCTGTGTCTCATCTTAGAGACTCTGGGATCTAATCCCCCTGCTGAGGCATATGGCTTACATGACTGGCAAGGTATGTCCTCTCTTGATCTCTGAAATGGGGAAGGGAGTGCACAAGCTGGTTTCTGATATGCCTCCTGGCCCTGGGTCTTTCCTCTTGGGTGAGGATGTGGGCAGAGGGCTTCCCCAGGACTTGGAAATGGGAAGAGATGAGTCTGGTTTGGCAGGAATGTCAGTGGATACAGGGCTGGAGCTTAGCCTGGCACATAATGAGCTCTTGGCAAAGGCAGACTGCCTGCCTGACTGATTGATTGAATAGGTGGATGGATGGACGGATGGACGGAGGGATGGAGGCCCACTGCTGGAGATCCCTTTTCTTCCTTTTGCAAGTTGCCAGGAGAAAGAAATGGAAGAGCCAACAGGCCGAAAGTTCCCCAAGCTAGACAGACACCTGCTCCGTTGAAAGCTGCCTTTGGAAGCTCTTCCTTGTCCAGGCTGGAGCCCCAGGCTAGTGGCCCCCAGTCACTGGGTATGTGTGGGGGCATGTTGGTCCTCACTAAGCCACTGGTACTTTCTGGGGTGTGGGAGAAAGATGCCGGACAAGAAAACTTTAGTAAAGGCTCTCAGCCCATCCAGAGGGATGTTTGCGGAGACAAGCTGCTTTCCTGGCTCCAGGAGGAGGACTGAATCACAGATATGACTCACGCCTTCTGCAGTGAGCAGAGCCACACGGAGCATCCAAAGGCCCTGAAATCCAGTTCTTCCTGAGTAATTCAGATAGGGTTCCTTCCAGGAAAGTGCTTGGCTTGTTTTCCCTCCAGGAGCCATGAAATGAGAATTGCTGGCCTTGGCTTCACACCCTGCCTCTGACACTAGCCAGGGAGCCCTGGGCAGACCCTTTGATTCTTCTGAACCTCCAGCTCCACCTATAAAATAGAGCTAAGAATCCCCGCCGTAGCTGTGGGGCAGGGGTGGCCATGGGCACCCAGGGAAGTGCTTGGTAAGCCTCCCAGTGTTGATGTCAATATCAAAGTCAATGTCCTCCTTCCCCCCCACCTAGCTTCTGCCCAGGGACCCTTCCCCTGACTGTTGAGAGCCAGGAGGGGCCCCAGCCATGCTCCCCCTCCCTATCCTTCTTAGCATCTCTCCAGCCCCCCCCATTAGACTATGAGCCACTGGAGGCCAGGCACTTTGCTTATCCTAGTCTTGCCATCTTCTGCCCAGTACCAGGAGCATAGTAAGCACCTACTAAGGGTTTTCTCCACGATTCTTCCTGGCCTTACGCAACGTACTTTTTGTGTGGCCCTAGGTAAATCATTTCACCTTCAGGCAGCCACCTAACAGGTTTCAGAGCAGGGCTTTCCTCACCTGGGAGCCGGCCCCCTCCTGATGCCCTGACGCTGCCATGTTCTGTTCAGGGACCACCCTTCCCTCCCTTTCTCAGCAGACCCCAGGCATAGAACAGGGAGCTTTGGTGCTGTTTGGGATGGGACTGATCCCTTTCCCCTCTCCTAGGCCTGGGGCTGAGGTCCCAGGGGGCTGCTGAGTAACAAAGAGGAAAAAGGAGGACAGGTTTCTGATTGTGGCTCTGCCTCTGCCTCCCTGTGGGAGCGCTTTGTTTTCCTCATCTGTAAAATGGGAGACCTGGTCTAGATAGGAGGCAGTATGGCTTGGTGGTTAGAGTATTGGATTTGGATTCAGTAAGCTCTAGATTCAAATCTTATCCAGATATATAAAACATATAAACATATAAATCCTAATATATAAATATACATTGTAAATATTATTGTGCAGTTTTGGGCAGGTCTCTTAACCTTCTCCACAGCCTCAGTGTCCTCATGGTAGAATGGGAACCATAACAGCCTCTAGCTCATAGGCTTGTTGTGAGGATGAAATGACTTGGAGTCTCAAGATCTAGGTTTGAATCTCACCCCAGACACTTACTAGCTGTGCAGACTTGGCACCTACTTCACAGGGTGATGGGATAATCAAATGAGATGATGTATGTACAGAGTTTTGCCAACCTCACAGTGTTCCAGAAATATGAACTTTATCGTTGCTTTGAGGATTTCTCAGTCCTCATTCCAGCCCTGGGGCCAGAGCATCCCAGAGCTGCGGGTGGCTACTCTGGCTGTTTGGCAGGTGAGGGAACTGAGGCCCGAGGTCACCACGTAGTAAATGGCCAAGCTGGGACTGGCTCCTGGCTCTCCGTTCCGTGCCCATTTCCCTGGGCTCATTTTGTTCTGAGGTCCCTCCTTCCCTCCCACCTCCGATGTCTGAATGCTTCGACATCCTCTTAAAGCCGGGGTGGTGGCTAAGCACAGCCTGCATGCCCAGGATCATAGAAGGCAGAAGCAGCGCTGGGGGCTGCAGTGATGGGGGCAGTGACTCGATGCCTTCCCCAAGTGGGGGTGGAACCTGCAGCTGGCATGTGGTGCATCCCCTTGACTTGTCAGATGGTGTTTGGGCCTTCTCTTCCCCTCCTCCTTCCATCTCTACCCTCCCTCCTAGCCCCCCTTCCTTGGGCTTGAAGAGTTTCCCTCTGGGGTCAGAGGAGACCCCCCACCTCCACTGACTTCCTGCTTGCTCTCCCTCTTCCCTCCAGGCCTTCCCTGCTCCAGCTGGGCTCTCTCTTGCTTTCCTTTTGCCCCAGAGGGTCATGCCTAGAGAGGCTTCTGCTCTGAAGCCTGTTCAGTGACCATTAGATAGGACAGTCAGATCTTCTGACCTATCCAGTTCATCTGTGCCAATTCCCTTATTTTACAGATGGCCCAGAGAGGCCGGGTGACCAGTCCACAGTCACACAGCCAGTAGATGGCAGAGCCTGCCTGACCTGTTTGGTTTTTACTTTTGTTAAGTTAGGGGGAAAAAATCTGTCCTGGGAATGACCAGGGAAGAGATGTGGGAGCGTGGTTTCTCTCCTCTTTCTTCCTCCCCCACATATCCCATTTCTAGCCTCATCAGGAATAACCAGGCCAGGGAGGAGGGAATTTCCACAGCGATTGGTTGGGCCTGGGTAGCATTTCTCATTGAATTTCTGCCTTCAGGAATATGGTCTGCAGGGAGCCAAGGAAGGGTTAGTTGCCACCGGCTTCCTTCCTTTCCAAAACTGACATGCTTCTCTTCTGGTCCTTGGCTTCTGGAATACTTTACTGAGGTCTGGTCTGGCTCTGATCTATTCTCAACCTCATGGATTTCAGATTCAGCTTTCCGCAGTCACAGGCATAAAATCCAGGACCTCCAGAGACCTTTTCAGCTCTGATATCTTACAGTGTGACCTTGGGCGAGCCACCTGTCCTAAGCCTGTCCATTTCTGTCAGATAAAAGGATTTGGACTTGATGGTCGTGAGTATGTAGGTTTTAGAACTGGAGGTGGGGGTGCCTTAGATATCATTTAGTTCTGTCCCCTTATTCTCCAGGAGAAGAAGCTAAGGTTCAGAGGTAGGAAGTACCTTGCCCAAAGTTGCATGGGCAAGTGTCAGAAGGGAGACTTGAACCAGGCCCTCTGCCCTTGAGCCCAGTTCTGTTCAGAACTCCAAGGATCCTTCCAATTCTAGACTCTGATTGAATCTAATTTTCTGCCTTCAGACAGGTAGGATGTTATCATTTCCCTGTTCTAGGTGGTGTTCTCGATGGTCATGGCCTCCCTTTGGTACATAATTCGGTGGTGATGGGGTCAGTATTTGGCTTTCTTTATCCTTTATCCTCAGATCAGGATATCTACCATTCTACCAAGTGACTCTGGACCCTTATGAATGATAGGACCAGGGCCTGACACATTCAATCCAGCAAGCACCCCTTTTAAGGGATTACAGGGTATACACTGAGAAGAGAATACAAAAGTATTTGCAAAGTCTTTTTTAGGGCTTTGGGGGCTCACGGGAGACTACTGATAACTGGGGATAAGAGGAAAGGCCTTGTGTAGGGTGTTTTCCCTCAGCTGATCTGTGAAGAAGGCCAGGGATCCCAAGAGAGGAGGCACCAAGGGAGTGGGAAGATGGAATGTTGTGTATGAGCAATACTGAGTGGGATAGCGTGGCTGGAATGATGAGCACGAGAGGGGGAGTCGTGGGAAGTCATCTTGGACAGAGAGATTAGAGCCGATCTGGGAGGGGCTTTAAATGCCAAACACAGGAGGGTCTGTTTTATAGCAGAGCGGCTGCCAGCCACAGAAGCCTCTATTGCAGGGGATGGCAGGGATGGCAGGGCTAGAGTCCTGCTTTAGCTGTGGCACCGATGTGCAAGATTGCATGAAGGAGAGACTTGGGATGGTGAGACCAATTGGGACACTATGACTGTTGTTCAGTTAAGAGCTGGCGAGTCCCTGAATGAGGCAGGGTAAAGTTCAGGTGACTGTGGGTGGAAAAAAGACTTGGCAACTGATTAGCTCTGTGGGATGAATGAAGGTGAAGGGTTGAGGAAGATTGAGGTTGCAAATGTGGATGGCTGAAAAGATGGTGGTCTTTCCTAGATAGAAATAGGGAAGATTTTTTGGGGATAAGGGGAGTGGGACAGTTTTGAGGAAAAAAAATGAACATGTTGAATTTGAGATGCTTATGTAAGTTCAGGTAGAGATTTCCAACAGGCATCTGGAGATGGGGTACTAAAACTCAGGAGAAAGATAGATTTGAGAATCTGTTACGTAGAGTTGATAATTAAACCCATGGGAAGTGACAACATCACTAAGAAAGAGTGTGTAAGGAACGGGGCCCGGAACAGAGCTCTAGAGTGCACGCGTGCATTGGGCTAAAATGTGGGTGATGAGCTAGACAGGAAGGTGGGGAAGCAGGAGAGAGCAGTGACACAAAAACCCATTGTAGTTAGGTGGGGGGGGGCGGGAGGCAGGCAGAAGACTGACTGTATACCTGCACAGCGCCCCCCCCCCCCCCAGGTCGGCTCATAGGATCATAGAGCTTAGGACCTTAGAGCATGTCTTTGACTCACCTAGGGTCACTTAGGTAGCATAGTCCAGGTACAAACCAGGCCCTCTGTAGCTGTGGTCAGTACCCTGCCCCATGCTGTCCTACTGCCCTCTGGGCTGTGCTCTACTCTCAGAATCTCTCTGAACACAACAGGTGTTTAATGAATGACTGGAATTTGAGGTTTTTGACATGGTCCTTGCTGGGGTTGGACAAGTTGCTGGGGCCCTCTAGACTGGACTTTTCTCTCAGAGACTGGCCTGGCTCAGAGATTCCTAACTTCGTGTCATGGACCGATTTAGCAGTCTGGTGAAGCCTGTGGGACCCCTCAGGATAATGTTGCTGCCTACTTTCATAATTGAAGGACAGCCTAAATTTCAGTTAAAGGCTAGGGTAAATAAAGATGCCATTTTTCCTCCCATCAAAATTCACAGACCCCCTGAAATCTATTCATGGACGCTGGCAGGGGGAGACCCATGTTCAGAACCCCAGGTTAAGGCCTCCTGGTATAGAACAAGGAAGTGGGGAACCAGTTTACTCTGCCTGTGTCTTTTTTTTTTTTTTTTAGAATTCAGTTTTATTTTCAGTTTTGAATTCTCACCTTCTCCCCACCCTTTGGGTGCAAGGAAGGAAAGGAAAGCAAGGAAAACAAAACTCATTATGAACATGTATAGTCATGCAAAATAAATTCCCTAATTAGCCATGTTCAAAAAGGAAGAAAGAATCTGCTTCAGTCTGCATTCTGGGTCCACGGCTTCTCTGTCTGGAGCTGGACAGCATGTTTCATTACGAGTCCTTTGGAACTGGGGTTGGCCTTTGTGTTGATCTGAGTTCCTAAGTCATTCCAAGTTAATTATCTTTACAGTGTCACTATTTCCGTGTCACTTGCCGTCCTGGTTCTTCTCACTTCACATTGTGTGCCTTTATACAAATTTTCCCAAGTTTTTCTGAAACTACCCCCTTCATTTCTTACAGCACAATAGCATTCTGTCACATTTGTTTACCATGGCTCGTTCAACCTTCCTGTTTGACGGGCATCCTCTCAGTTTCTGGGTTGTTGCTGCCGTGAAAAGAGCTGCTAAGAATATTTTCGTACACAGGGATCTTTTTCCTCGTTCTTTGATCTCTTTGGTGTATAGACTTACTATCAGTTATCACCGGGTCAGAGGGTGTGCAGAATGGAATGGATTTGGGGCAGAGCTCCAGCTGGCTTTCCAGAATAGTTGGATTAGTTTGCAGCTCCATCAGTAGTGCCTTAGGGGGCCTTTCCCTGCCTCTCCCCACTTCCCCCCACATCCTCTCCCAACATTTGTTATGTCCCTTGTTTGCTGTCTTCACCAATCTTATGGACGTAGCAAAGTACCTCAGCGTTGTTTTAATGTGCATTTCTCTAATTATTAGTGATTTCGAGCATTTTTCCACATATTGATATGCTATTGATAGCTTAGATTTTTTCCTATGAAAACCGCCTATTCATGTCCTTTGACCATTTATCAATTTAGGGAGTGGGTCTTTTTCTTGTGAATTTGACTAAGGTCCATTATATAGCTTAGAAAGGAAGACCTTTATCAGAGAAACTTGCTGTAAAGATTTTTCCCCTAGTTTCCTGATTTTCTTCCAATTTTAGCTGCATTAGTTTTGTTTACACAAAAACTTTTAAAATTTTATGGCATCCAAAGTGTCCATTTTACCTCCTGTGACCCTCTCTCTTGTTTGGTCATAAACTTTTCCCTTATTTGTAGATCTGACAAGTAGTTTCTTCCACATTCCCCTGATTTGCTCATGACGTCACCCTTTATGTCCGAATCATGTATCTTCTTTGAGCTTATTTTGGTAAATGGTGTGAAGTATTGGTCTATACCTAATTTCTGCCAGATTGCTTTCTAGTTTTCCCAACAGTTTTTGTCAAATGGTGAGTTCTTGCCCCTGCATCTGGGATCTTTGGGTTTGTCAGACACTAGGCTACCGTACTCATTTGCTCTCTCTGTATATTATGTACCTAATCCATTCTACTGATCAACTTTTCCATTTCTTACTCAGTACCAAATTGTTTCAGTGATTACAGTTTTGTAGTATGGTTTGAGATCTGTACTGCTAGACCCCTTTCCTTTCCATTTTTTTCCGTTGATGCTTTTGAACTTTTATTTGTCCAGACAAATTTTTTTATTATTTTTTCTTGTTTTTAATTTTCTTACCAAATAAGTAAATTAATATTGGTAGTGTTATCATTTTTGTCGTATTTGCTCAGCCTACCCATGAACAGTTACTATTCCTCCATTTATTTAGATCTGCCTTTATTTAGGTCAGTGGTCCTCAACCTGTGGGTTATATTCAATTTGTTACAATTTGTAATCTGATATCTGCATATCAGATATTTACATTACGATTCATAACAGTAGCAAAATTATAGTTATAAAGTAGCAACAAAAATAATTTTATGATTGGGGGAATCACCACAACATGAGGAACTGTATTAAAGGGTCACAGCATTAGGAAGGTTGAGAACCACTGATTTAGGTGAAGTGTTTTGTAATTGTGTTCATGTGTATTTCTTGACAGGTAGACTCACAAGTATTGTATTCTATCTGTAGTTATTTTAAATGAAATTTCTCATTCTATCTCTTCCTGCTGGGTTTTGTTGGTAATTTACAGAAATGCTGATGATTTGTTTGGGTAAATTTTATTACCTTGCAACTTTGTCCAAATTCTTAATTGTTTTGCCTAGAGATTTCTGAGGACGCTGTCTTTGCTGGAGACTCAGCTTGGAAAAGGGGTTAAACTTTCTGTTAGTGAGTCAGAAAGTTGGGTTTTGCCCAGTACTGGGTATTCTTTGTCTTTGAGTGGATACAAGGGAAATCAGAGATTCAGTCCTTGCTTTCCATTTGCTTACAGTTTTACAAATGAGACAGGGACCACAAGACCACCTTCTCTTCTACCTCTACATTTGGAGTTCTTTGATTGACTCCTGGATGTTGGGGTGTTTGTTTTATGGTGTTTCACTCGAGATGTTTGGCCTGGAGAACAGGAGGCTCAGGGGGAACTTTATGATTCCCATCACATTTTTGAAAAGCTGTCCCCTGGAAGGATTAGACTTATTCTGCTTGACTCCACAATGGAAGCTGAGGAGCAGTGGGAGTGGATCTAAAAAGAGACCCTTGTAGGCTTTTAGTTCTGAGCTAGAAGGAAGCCCATGGTCCATCTAGGGCAGCCTCTTTGTCTCACAGATGAGAAAACTGATCAATCCAGAAAAGGGAAGTGACTTTGCCTCCCCGAAGTCACATGTTGGTTTCAGTTGTTTTTCAGCTGTGTCTGGCTCTCAGTGCCCCCATTTGGGGTTTTCCTGGCAGAGAATACTGAAGTGGTTTGCCACTTCCTTCTCTAGCTCATTTTACAGATGAGGAAACTGAGGCAAAAGGTGGTGACTTGCCAGGGTCACACAGCTAGTAGGTGTCTGAGGCTGGATTTAAACTCAGGTCTTCCGGACTCCAGGCCCAACATTATACCACCTAGCTGCCCCTGAAGTCACATACATAGCAGCTTTTGAATCCAAGTTTTCTGCTTGAAGATCTAGTATTGTTTAATTGTCCCTAAATAGAAAGGGCTGCCTCTGAAGGCAGTGATTTCCTCATCAATGGAAGCCTTCTAGTGGAGGCAGGAACATAGTAGTCACTTAGTAAATGTTTGTTGCACTGAATTGAGACTGACGTTAGACATAAAAAAGCCCGTGGGTCACAGAGCTGGCCTGAGCAGCTGTCTCGTCCCACCAAAGCACCACTGAGGCACCTGTGAGCCACTCCTGCCTTCTTTTACATGCCATGTCTGAGATTGGAGCGCAGGCTCCTTGAGGGCAGGAGCGGTTCTTTGGTCTTTTTACTTGGTTTGCTTTAGTGTTTCTGGGAACTTCCTTGTTGCAGAAGCTGGCTTTTCCCTAGTTCCAGTTGGGTGGGGGTGGCTCAGTACATCCTGATGACTGGGGTCTGGAGACAGTTTGTTTCCTGGGCTGGCCCCTCCCCTGGGAAGCTGCCATAATCCCTGGACACTTTTCCAGTGACTCATTTTTGTTTTGGGCTTATGTTTTGTTTTTCATTTATTTGTACCCCCTAAGAGGAGGGAAAGGAAAAGAACCTGTAAACACTAATTTAAAAAAAAACACCACTAAAAGTAGCAGTGAAAGAAAAAAATGGAAGTAGGTTGGAAGGCTTGGGTTCAAGGCTCACCCCTGCCATCGTGATGGGCAAAATCCTTGATCTCTGGACTTCAGAAAGGAGGGGGATGGGCAAGATCAAAGGTTGTTAGCTTGGGGCCCATAACATTTTGATAACTATTTCACTATAATTGGCTTCCTTTATAATCCTATGGATTTTACTTTGTGGATTAAAAAAACCTTTTTCTGAGAAGGGTCCATAGGCTTCCCGAGACTACTGCCCAAGCGGTCCATGATACAGTAAGATTAAAGGCCCCCTGGATCTAGATGGTCCCTGAGGATTCCCCCATTTCCAAAATTCTCTGTTCCTGTGTTCTCATTGATTCATCCATTCAGTATTAGGGAATCCTTCAGTCCAGTGCACTCCCCAAAGGAATCCTCTCTATAACACACCTGCTAAGTGGTTGCTTAACCTCTGCTCGAAGTTCTCTGGGCAGGTAAGGCCCATAACCTCCTGAGGTAGCTCCCGTAGTCAGGAAGTTTGTCTCCCACTCATTGCCCCTCATTCTGCCTTTCAGAGCCAACACCTTTTCCTTTAGATCCTTAAGATCATAGATTTGAGCTAGAAGGGGCTGCTCCTTCTTTTACAGATGAGGAAAATGAGGTAGAAGACAGTCAGTTGACTTGCCCAAAGTCAAACGGAGAATAAGAAGCAAAGTCAAGTTTAGAACCCAGGGCCTCTGACTCCCTGATCCTGCTGTCTTTCCACTTCAGCTAATGGAAGACTGCCGCCATTCTGTCAGTTCCCACCCCACCTAACCCCCAAGGCTCCCTCTGGGCTAAACATTAGTGCCCCTTCAAGTGATCTGCTGACTCCAGGCCAGGCTCCTGTCCAGTCTAGCACATTGCAACCCCTCCATAGCACGTTCCATCCCCTCCCCCCTTCCCTGGCCCTGCCTCTGACCTTGCTCATCTATGAAATGGGAGCTCCGTGAGGTAGGGGCTCTTATTATACCCATCTTTAGGATAAATAGATTGAAGCTTGGAGAGATTTTAAGTGACTTGACCAAGGTCACCCAGATAATCAGGGTATATATCAGAATTTGAATCCAGATGCTTCTGTCCCTAGGTTCCAGCTCTCCATTCCACTACATTTTCTTCCCATAAGAGGAAAAACCAAAAAACCAGGAATTCAAATTTCAGTCACATATCTGGATTTGTAAGATACTTTCCTCCTAATAACTGCCAGGTCAATAGCATAAGTAGGCTTCTTCTATTTTACAAATGGGCTTGAAGCTGAGACAGGTGGAGTCAACCTGCCCCCTCCTTCTTACCTTGAGTAGCTCTTCAGTGTCTGAGATATGTTTTGAATCCAGATCTCCCAGGTTGTACCTCCCCTGGATGTACTTTCCACGTGGGAATCTTTTCCATCATTGCTCTTCCCTTTGGACTATTTATAGCTACATCCAGGAGAGGGAACCACCCTGACAGGACTGTCCACTCACCCTTACTTTCTTGGAATACTCCTTTTTCCTTACAATATTGTTCTCTTTGTGGTGGCTTTATTGGAGGCTTCTGGCAAGGGCTGGGTCATTCTTTCCAAGGACTGTTACCCCCTGGGAACATGTGGTATGATGGCTCCCTTGAGAACTGATGGACCCGGTGAAATTGTCCTTGGAATGCAGTTGGGGATCTTGGCCATCACTGGTCGGGACTTGCTTCATTCTTTTTTTTTTAATTAAGTTTTTATTTGTTTTCTTGCTTACATTATTCATTTTCATTACATTTTTGAATTACACATTTTCTCCCCCTCTTGCCCCTGCCCCAACCCTAAAACAGCAATCCCACTGTAAAGCCCCTCACCTGCTCTGCTCTCTTACTTTCTGGTAGGGCAGGGAGGGTCTCCCTATCCCATCCCCTGTATATCTTAATTCCTAGTTCCCGGTATTACAGAACTTTAAATTCTAGATTCTTTCAATTCCTCTCTTGTCACCCACCCTCACTGGAAGGACACTCAGTTCAATACAGGCTATGGATGTGTGATTATACAGGACATCTTCATAGCTTCTACTTGCTCCACTCTAATTCTGAAGGAATTATTCTCTTCAGAATGCTTTTGAGATTCTTTTTCCATCTGGGAAATTCGACTTTTTAAGGCATTCTTCTCCTCATTGGCTTTCTGGGCCTCTTTTGCCATTTG
>CM053598.1:24388282-24435278 GCA_028646575.1 Pseudocheirus occidentalis
AGTAGAAGCTGTAGAAGCAGGATCTCAGGAAAAGGTGCAATCTCCAGGTGGTGTCTGAGAAAAAGGGCTCAAGGTCCTCCTGGTTCTCTCTTTACATACAGTATAGCTCCTCCCTGTTCAGCCCCTTCCTGTTAAGGTGTGAATTACTCCCAAGGAGTTAACTGGAAGTAAGGAGCTAAGCCTTTGAGGTGCTAAGTGCCTTTACTAGGTGCCAATAGAAAGGGGCATGGAAGATCTTCTGATTTCATTAACATTACAAGGGGTCAGCCCCAGAACCTCTCAAACTGCATTTGTAGTAGTAGTAGTAGTAGTAGTCCTTGTAGTAGTAGTAGTAGTAGTAGTAGTAGTAGTAGTAGTAGTAGCAGTAGTAGTAGTAGTAGTAGTAGCAGTAGCTGTAGTAGTAGTAATAACAGTAATGGTAGTAGTGGTGGAAGTAGCAGTAATCATAATTTTAAAAATTCTTTATGTAGCCCTCCAAGGTTTTTAAAGCACTTTATGTATATTATCTCATTTGAGCCTCACAACAACCACTAGGAGGGAGGTGCTATTATCATCTGTATGTTACAGATGAGGAAACTGAGGCAAACAGGTGTGGTGAATTTCCCAGAGTCACATGGCTAGCAAGTGTCTGAGGCAGCGTTCCAACTCGGATCTTCCTGAATCTTAGTCCAACACCCTGTGTCACCCAGCGATTATAATACTGCTTTCTGGTACAGTTGAGAAAACAGAGTCTTGGAGGTTAAGGAACAAGGCAGTGTATATTAAGTGACTTACCGGTCAGTCAGCAATTGTTTATTGAGCCCCTTCTATATTTTGCAGGAATGGAACAGTCCCTGCCCTCCAGGAGTTTACATTCTGAGGAGGAAGTCCAACAAGAACCTAGGTTAATATATATAGAATAAATATAAGGAGAATAAATAAAGGATCAGGTTCAAATTGGGGTCTCATCTGACTCCCTGCCCCAGCATCCCAGTCCAGGTTGACTCTCTGTGTTTAGTCCAACTACTCCCTGCCCTTCCTTAACGGGAATCTGAAGATGTTCCCTGCCCCTCGGTCCCTTGATAGGCTTAAGTGACTCTGAGATCCTTCCCTGATTTGAAAATATACTCTGCCTCCTAATAGACTGAATATGGTCACATGGAGCCTGTGGTGGGGGACTGGGGTGGAGGTGGGCTTTTTTTTTAGGAATGCCCACACCTTGTGGGCATTGATTTTGTGATTGGGCAGTGAGTCAAGAGGGTTGTGACATTCTCTGATCCAGGAGAAGGCTATATATACCCTGATATGAGGTTTTTCTTTGGGGCTCACTTTGAGAAGAGTTGTGTGATTTGGCCAGATGAGACTCTGGGCAGCTGTTGAACCCCCTGGTTTTGAGAACCCAGATATTAGTGCTTCTCTCTCTGGTAACTAACTATGGATATATGGTCAGACGGCTGGAATCCCTGTCTGCTTAATTGTGTTATTTTCTGTTGTGACTTGTCTTTATATTCTCTGAAGTTCAGGGTGCTGACTTTTCCCCTGAACTAGGTAAATGATATATGTTTGATTGATTAAAGTAAGATTGTTAACCCATTTTGAGCTGTTTCCTTTAGAAAAGCAGATCTAAGAACCTTTGCTAGCAGCCACCCTGGGTATGCTAGAGTGCTTGCTGCTACACCTTCTCATCCCCCAACTTTGAATACTGTCTTCTAATGGAGAAAACTAGGGTCCAGGGCCTTTTCTCCAAAGCAGTTTATCTTCAAGATGGAGGTTTTCAGCTGGGTTTCATGAACTTGATTTTTAAAAAATACATGTTTCAAAAACGATTTCACTGTAATTGGTTCTCTTTGCAATTCTCCATATCTTATTAAATGCATTTAAAAGCATGTCTCCGAGAAGGGGTCTGTGGATTCTACCCAAGTGCTGCCCCAGGTGACCAGAACAGCAAGAGAGAAGGGGATATTGCGTCAGGTTCAAAGACCCTTAGGCTTTGGGGCTGCCCATTTTTTTACCCAGCCAGAGGGGGAATTGTTGCTGCCTGTTTTGGCCCCAGGGGGTGATTCTGCCTGCCTTCCTGCCCACCTCCAAGCCTTGCTCACCATTATCTTGGGTGCCATCATCACTGAAAAACGAGATGTTTGTTTCCTGCTCTGGGTGACTGAGCCCTATAATTAGCAAAGAGTGCCTGGGGAGGGATTTTGCAGTTGGCATTGGCATTGGCAGAAATCCCGGTGTCCAGAGAGAAACATAAAGCAGAGTTGACAGAGGAATAAATATAGTAATATTTTTCAATTTTGAAGTCCTTAGATGTTTAGAAAGGGATTTTATGGGTGCCTAGGCCTTGCTCTTCCCCATATTGACTACTCCTGGACACCATGAAGCAGCATTAGTGAGGCTAGCAGTATGGCAAACTGAGGAAATGGCTTGGCTTTCTCATGTTCTCCCAGCACTACCTGTCCTCCGGCTGCCTGCCTCTCCTAATTTCCCAGAGCAGTGTTGGTGGGCAGGAGAGCTCTGTGTTCTTAGTCTCTAACTCTGACTGAGCCTGACTGACCCCTAGAACAGGGATCATAACCACAGTGTGACCCAAGGACCGGCATTGTTATGTAAATAGATGTGGGGTCTTCTGGGGATTATGGTGGAGCCCATGGCTATGGCACTGACTGACTATACAAGGCATCTGTCTACCTTGCTTCCGTTTGGTATTTGGCTGCCCAGTGGTGGGATGTCAGTCATAGACTGTCAGAGCTGGAAGGATTTTTCCTTAGAGATCATGCTCAACCCCTTCATTTTACAGATGTCAAAACTGAGTCTTAGAAAGGTCTAAGTAACACATCAAGGAAATGATGGACCAGATCTAGAACCCAAGTTGTCTTATTGTATCTGTTATCCTTTCCATTACATCACATTGAAGGCCTTGAGGAAAAATATTGGGAAGAAGTTGTTTTTTGTTTTATTTTGTTTTGAGGACTTTTTGGTGACTCCCCTACTTAAAAATGTCAACAAAATTGTTTCTAGACTTTTTCACTTTTCTACATTTTCATATTAAAAAAAAACCTAAAATGAGTATTTCCTCAGCAGATCACTTTATCAATATTTTTCTAAACTAGAAAACAGGCACAGTGGACCCAGCTGTGATCTAGTTGGCTGGCCTTTGAGTCTGGAAGCTGGGAATTCCATCCCTGCCTTTGGCTTATATGAATCACTTAACCCCTCAGTGCCCCTAGGTTGCTCTATAACCATACATTATAGTTCTGTTTTGCCCTCTGGTTCTAAAATATCAGGGCAATTTTCCTTGAGAATTTCTTGAAGGATGCTTTCTAGGTTCTTTTTTTGATCATGACTTTCAGGTGGTCCAATAATTTTTACATTGTCTCTTCTGGATCTATTTTCCAGGTCGGTGTTTTTTCAAGAAGACATTTCACATTGCCTTCTCTTTTTTCATTTATTTGGATCTGTTTAATAGTATCTTGATTTCTCATAAAGCCATTTGTTTCCATTTGCTCCACTCTAATTCTGAAGAAATTATTCTCTTCAGAAAGCTTTTGAGATTCTTTTTCCATCTGGCAAATTTGACTTTTTAAGGCATTATTCTCCTCATTGGCCTTTTGGGCCTCTTTTGCCATTTGAGTTCATCTATTTTTTAAGGTGTTATTTTCTTCAGTCAGATTGTTGACTCTCTTTTCATGATTTTCTTGCATCATTCTCATTTCTCTTCCCAGTTTTTCCTCCATGTATTTGGTTTTCAAAATCCTTCTTAAGCTGCTCTATGACTCGTAACCAGTCTACATTTTTCTTGGAAGCTTTTGGTGCGGGAATTCTGACTGTGTTGTCTTCCTCCCACTTCATGCTTTTATCCTTTTTGTCCCCAAAAAAGGAATCTAAAGTTGCATTGCTGTGTTTGCTTTGCTTCCTTTGCCTGCTCATGTTGCCAGTCAATTACTTGACTTTTAGGTTCAGTAGAACTCTGCTTTCAGAGGGGAGAGCTCTGTCCCAAATCTCTGGGGTTTTCATAGCTGCTGGAGCTATTAGGAGGTCAGTGTTTCTGTAGCCCCCACTAGCTTTGGCTCACTGAAAACGCACCTCAGGACCACCACCCAAGACCATGATCCTGATTCAGGCAGCTAAAGGCAACAGCATTTAGCTTTTGAATGATTGCTTGGCCCCCCTGCAATCTGGAAGCCACGGGCTTCTGAAGCAGCCATGTGGAGGTAGCTGCAGGGCTGCTGCTTCAGCGGCTTCTAGCCCTGGGGCAGTCAGCTGGACCCTCTCCCCTGAATTTATCTGAGTTCCATTGACCTTTCTCTTAGTTCTTGTTTCTTATGGGTTGATAATTCTGGAAAACACCAGGGCTGCCGGTGATTTGCCCTCTAGTCACAGCTTGTTCTGGCAGCCCTAGGGCTCCAGCCAGGGGTTCATGTGGTGCTGATCTGGGCTCCCAGCTTGCTCCAGTCTGCCTGTCAGGCTGCCTTCAGCTAGAGCTTTGTTACTCTGTCATTTTGTGAGTTCTGGAGCTTTAAAATTTGTTTAGTCATATTTTATAGGCATTTGAGGTTGTTACGAGGAGAGCTATGGAGTTTTGCTGCTTCCATGCCACATCTTGACCCCGCCCCAGACCATACATTCTAAACTAGTTGCTGATTTGCTTTGGTGGAGAGAGTTTCTTTGGGGATCTGGGGTTTCCCCACATTGATGAAATCACCGGATCAGAGCAATCCTCACCAACCCCCAGATCAAAATGACTCTGAGTTTGTAAGCAACACTTAGAAAGAAGGGATTTCATGGTTTTTGTTTCTCCCAGAAAAGAGAACTGGAAATATTGCACATTTGCATCTTCCCACCAACTCTGTGGTATTCATGGTATTTCCTAAATTTTTTTGCATCCCTGCTGAGGAAGAGAAAAAGGTTAAATTCCAACAAAAGACCACCAGATTAGACCAAAGGAAGTAGCAGGCTTCCTGAGGACAAGGCTGTTGGGTCCAATGACCAGTTCCTGAAGAAACTGAGACTGTAGAGCCGGCCTTCTGTGGATCTCTTGGTAACAATAGAAGAAGTTTCGTTCTGCAAGAGAAGAGCGGGGTCTGGGCCTTCCTGGGGCAGGAGGCTGGGAATGTGGAAGCTTGACTCTTGGGTTGTTTGGGGGTCACCAGGACAGGTTTTAAAGGCCTTTTATCCTCATGCTCAGACCCGGCATGTACTCCTTCCTCACCCCTGGTTCCTACGAAGCCTACCTCAAATGTCTGAGGCCTCTCCTGACCACCCTACCCCAATTTACTATTTCTTGCATGTATGTTTTGTATTTACTTATCTGCCCTCAAGTTATTTTCTCGGATAGAAGGTAGACTACTTGAGGGCAGTGTCTTTTTCATTTTGGAAACCCAGCACTGTTCCTGGCACACAGCAGGCCCTTCATAAGGGCTTGTTCATATCCTTAGTGATTTTTTTCCTTCTGGCTGGCTCAGGGAGGCTCCTGGGTTTGTTGCTGTCAGCACCCTTGGTAGCTTTTAATCAGGTTCATCAGTCCATCTGTAGTTGACATGCAACAATATCCAGAAACTCTGACAAACTGGGGCTTCTGGATGCTGGAAGGCACCCTGTGATTCTCCCTTCCCTTTTGTGGTCCCCACATCTTCAGCCTCATCCACTGTCACTGGAGGTGAGTGGAGGAGAGAATGTGCTCAGCCTGAGGCCCTGTCATTGTGGGAACACCGAAGGGGTCCATCCACTAGCAGTTGCCGTCCGAGGGAGCTCTCTCTGTTCTTGCTGGTGGTCAGTTTCCTGGAGGTGGCAGGGTCAGCCAAGGATGCCTGAGGCCGAGATGGCAGCCTGCTGCCCTAGATAAATTGATCGATGTATGAACACAATGACAAAATGTTTTTCACACAAATAAAGTCAGATCTAAATAATTGGAAAAATATCCATTGTTCATGGATAGGTTGAGCTAATATAATAAAAATTACAATTCTACCTAAATTAAATTACTTATTCAGTGCCATACCAAACTATCAAAAATTTATTTTTTCTCTAGAAAAAATAATAATGAAATTCATCTGACAGAACAAAAGGTCAAGAATATCAAGGGAATTAATGAAAAGAAATACTAAGGAAGGTGGCCTAGCCATACCAGATCTAATTATAAAGCAGCAATCATCAAAAGTGCTTGGTACTGGCTAAGAAATAGAGTGGTAGATAAGTGGAATAGGTTAGGTATATGAGACACAGTAGTCAGTGACTAAAGTAATCTACTGTTTCATAAACCCAAAGACTCCAGCTTCTGGGATAAGAACTCACTACTTGACAAAAAAAACTACTGGGAAAACTAGAAAACAATGTGTCAGAAACTAGCTATAGATCAGCATCCTGCACTATACCTGGATAAGGTCAAAATGGATGCATGATTTGGACATAAAGGTGAAACTGTAAGCAGACTGGGAAAACAAGGAATAGTTCATCTGTCGGATTTGTGGAGAAGGAAAGAATTTATGACCAAATGAGATAGAGAACATTATGAAATACAAAATGGATAATTTTGATTACATTAAATTAAAAATTTTTGCACAGACAAAACCAATGCAACCAAGATTATGAGGGAAGCAGAAAACTAGGAAGTTTTCTAGAAAATTTTTCTGAAAAAGGACTAATTTCTAAAATATATATAGAACTAAGTCAAATTTATAAGAATGTAAGTCATTTGCCAAATTGATAAATGATCAAAGGATATGAACAGGAAGTTTTCAGATGAAGAAATTAAAGTTATCTTTAGTCATATGAAAAAATGCTCTAAATCACTTTTGGTTAGAGAAATGCAGATTGAAATAACTGAGTTACCACATCACACCTACCAAATTGGCTAAGATGACAAAACAGGAAAATGACAAATGTTGGAGAATACGTGGGAAAATTGGAAAACTAATGCATTGTTGGTGGAGCTGTGAATTTATCCAGCCATTCTGGAGAGCAATTTGGAACTATGCCTAAAGGACTATGAAACTGTGCATATGCTTTGATCCAGCAATACCACTTCTAGGCATGTATCCCAAAGAGATCCTAAAAATGAAAAAAGGATCCACATGTACGAAAATTATTTATAGCAGCTCTTTCTTGTGGTGGCCAGGATTTGGAAAACGAGATTCCCATCAAGTTGTGGTATATGAATGTATGGAACTATTGTTCCATAAAAAATGATGAGTAGGCAGATGTCAGAAAAACCTGGAAATACTGGCATAAACTGATGCTTAGTGAGGGGAGGAGAAGCAGGAGAACACTCTGCACTGTAACAACAACATGGTGCCATGATCAGCTTTGTTAGACTTGGCTTTTCTCAGTAATACAAGGATCTAAGATAATTTCAAAAGACTCATGATGGAAAATGCCGTCCACATCCCAAGAAAGAACTACAGAGTCTGAATGCAGAGCAAAGCATCACTATTTCCTCTTTCATTGTTTTTGTTTTTTCTTTCTCATGATTTTTTTCTTTTGTTCTGATTCTTCTTTCACAACATGACTAATGTGAAAACATGTATATCAGATGGCATGCCATCTTGGGGAGAGGGGAGTTGAGGGAGGGGGAAGTGAAATTTAGAACTCAAAATCTTATAAAAGTGAATATTGAAAACTGAAAACAAACAAATTAAATAAACAAAAAACCCAACCAAATTGATTGATGGTTCTGATTGCCCAGAAATGTTTTGATTCCAGAGCAGGGGGTGTGTGGTGAGAGGGGGTGGCAGGAGAACACATTACCCAGAGGGCCCTGGTTGAAGGAGCATTGAGCTCAATGTCAGCAGACTTGGGTTCAGATCTTCTTGTAGACACAAGGCATTAGACTTCAGAGTCTCAGTTTCCTCATCTGTAAAAAGGAAGGCTCATCTTCCTGAATTCAAATCATGCCTCAGACACTAGCTCAGTGACCCTGGGTGAGTCACTTAACTCTTCTTGCCTCAGTTTCCTCATCTGTAAAATGAGCTGGAGAAGGAAATGGAAAACTGCTCTATTATCTCTGCCAAGAAAACCCCAAGTGGGTTCACAAAGAGTTGATATATATAACTGAAATGACTGGACAACAACAAAAAGAGAAGCCTACTGTGGGTCTAGTGCCTTGGATTTAAGAAGACCTGGGTTCAGCTCCCCCTGCCTATGTGACCATGGGCAAGTCACACTTCTCCTGGCTCTGGGCAGCTCCCCAAGACTAGGTGACTTACAGATGAGGTTTTGATCCATATTGGTGGAGAGAGGGAACTATCTCCTTGGTGGAATCACGTGTCTGAATTCCTAGGAAATGTCAGGATCTGTGCCCTTGCCCCAGGACCCAGCACTGGCACACCCTGGCTCTAAGCTCTTCTTCCTTGAGTCCTTTCAGAGAGAAGGGTCCCCAGATTGAGAGTACCCTGGGTGCTCTAGAGCTGGATTCTCTGGAGCCTTCTGGTCCTTGAGTGTTGCTAGGTAGAGGAGTGGATAGAATGCCTGGCCTGGAGTAGGGAAGACCTGAGTTCAAATGTGGCTTCAGATACTTAGTAACTGTATATCCCTGGGCAAGTCATTTTACCTCTGTCTTTAAAATAGAGATAATAGTAGCACTCTGCCTCCCTGGGCTGTCCTGTGGACAACACGAGATAATCATTGTGAGGTGCTTATAGTTAACTATTACAATTAACTGGCCCGAGGTTAAGCATAGCCATTAGTTATCTTATCACCATCTAACCTGAGGACTTTTAGCCCTGAAGTTCCCCTAGATTTATGGAAATGTTTCTAGCTTTGGAGCTGCCATCCCTGGTCATCTCTCCAGGCAGGGGAAAGGCTGTGGGAAAAAAAAAATGATCCCTGGGGCTGCTGGGCTATTTTTGAGTCGGCTGGTGTTAGGACCTATCTTTGGCAAAGTGTGTACATTTCTTTTCGAAATGTTTACTTAAATCTTTGGTCAGCATGACTACCCTGCTTGTTGACTCTTCATCTAGTTTGAAGCTTCCAGCTCCTTGAACTGAGGGGGACAGCCTATTAAATCAGACAGCTTGTTAAGGTTAGAAAGCCTTTATGTGGTCTATCCTGGAGAAGGATTATCTAGAAAGACCCTAAAATTTGGAGAGGCAAGGCACTCTTTGGACCTCTCATTGGGCTTTCTGGACGTGGAAACTGAGCAGAAAGGTCACATGGGGAAGGTAGAGTGAGTGGCTGCTATCACCAGGCATTAGGCAGGGATCAGACGAGAAAAAAGCAGACTGCTTCTGAGTACTTCAAGGCAATCTCCAGGATTCCAGATGTATCTGGACAGGCCTTTGTTCCTAGTTTCAGCCGGATCAAAAGGAATTTCTGAGACTCTAGGGGTGTCTAGGAATATTCCTATGAGTAGTTCTGTATCTGTCATGGGAGTCTCCAGGTTTCTAGGTATATCAAGGAAGACCATCCAGAGCTCTTAGAGGCTCTGTGCTCAACAAGCTGTCTCTAGGGACTGTGTCAAGGGAAGGAGTAGGGGTCAAGGTGAATTTAGAAACACACATTTAGAGCTGGAAGGGGTCTTGGAGACCATGGAGTTCAACTTTTTACAGATGAGGAAACTGAAACTGGAGAAGATAGAGACTTTTCCAGATTAACGTGGCTAGTGAGTATCCAAGGTAGGATTTGATCTCAGGTCTTCCTGACCCAAATCTCAAGCTCTGCCTACCCACTGCACTGCCTAACTGCCTCTTTCTTTGTGACTGACTCTAGGTATGCCACGGGAAACACTGGGGTTGCCGGTGTATCCAAGAATATTTTTGCCATTTGTTTCAGGTCATCCCAGGAAGTCTCCAGGTTTCTAGGTAGATCTAGGAGTCTCTCTGTGGCTTGTTCCAATCTTATCAAGAGTCTCAGCTCAGATACCTTTAGTAGAGCCCTCTAATCCCTCTTCTCCACCTACTCTGAGTGCATTGCTTAAATGGAGGTCCCCTTCATTAGAATAAGTTCCCTGAGGGTAGGAACCATTTCTGCTTTTTCTTTTTTATTCCTTGCCCTTGTCATGGTACCTGGAACATTATAAGATTTTGCTCACTTACATGAACTATTTATCCAGTTGATGAAAAGCCATGTGGCCTAGCTAGAAACCCTGGGTCCGAGTGTCACCTCTGACATGTAGGCACTGTCCCTTAACCCCTTGTGCTCTAGGCCAGTGGTTCTCAACCTTACTAATACTGGAAACCCTTTAATACTTGTATGTGGGTGTGTCTGCATGTGGGTGGACTGCCTGGAGATAGATAGAGGAGCGGTGTCTTGGTTCCTAAGACCATTGGAAATATGTGTTTTCTGATGGTCTTAGGCAACCCCTGTGAAAGGGTCATTTGACCCCCCCAAAGGGGTCGTGACCCTCAGGTTGAGAACCGGTGCTCTAGGCAGATCCTTAAGACCAAGACAGAGAGGGGTCTACCCTACACGGGTGGAAGGATTTTCTTTACTGGGCGTTCCTGTATCCGTGACCATAGATCTTCATCTCCCAGCCATAGTAGAGACAAATTTGTAATTTTGTGTTTTCTCCCCCTTTTTATGATGGGGAAAAGAAGGTCCCATTTGCTTTCTCTTCTTGCACTTTTGAAAGTATTTCAACAAATGCTTATTGATTGAATGATTGATTAAGTCTCCAAAGGTTCTAGGTGTACTCAGGGACCCTAGGAAATCTCATGTGTATCAAGCCATCTCTGTGATTGGATCTCGATGTGCCCCAAGAAAACTCTAGAGTTCTAAGCGTGTCTAGAATATATCCATACCTTGTAGGCGTGTCATCAAGTCTGACAGAACCGAGTTCTCTCCAAAGATTCCAGAGGCCCAGGGGCCTGTGGAAGTAGAAGGGGCACCTCATGTTTCAGGCCAGCTCTGGACTTCGGTGGCCCCTTGGTTAAGTCAGTCGCTTTTGGCCTTGGGACCCTAGAACTCCAAGGCTCTCATGTCTTGGTATAAAGTGCTCTGGAGAGCCAGGAAATAGATGCACAGAAACATAAAAATAAAGATTAGGAGTAGAGTCTGTTAGGAAAAGCATATATTTATATACGTGTGTGTATATGCATGTGTCCATGTACATACGTGTCTCTATATAAACATGACCATGCTTAATTGTAGCCTGGGGAGGAAGGGGGCAAAAAGAACATGGTAAAGAGGGTGCAGCACAGAGCAAAAGAAAACCTACAGGGAAGCAAAGAAAGTATGGACGGCTCTTAACACCATGCATAGCGTTTACTACATAGGCCTTCTTGGAATAGAAATTTATCGCTATATATTTTGAATCTTCTTGTATTCTGCTGTGCGTGACAGATTTTTCCTTTTTATGTTATATTTACGTTTATAATATGTTTTTTCTTATATATTTAAGTTTGGGGGGATTTTTTTTCTTTTTTGAGGGGGAAGGCAGGGCAATTGGGGTTAAGTGACTTGCCCAAGGTCACACGGCTAGTAGAGTGTTAAATGTCTGAGGCCGGATTTGAACTCAGGTCCTCCTGACTCCATTTCCGGTGCTCTATTCACTGTGCCATTTAGCCACCCCTATATTTAAGTTTTAATAAAAAAAATTTTTTAAGTCTGAGAGCATTTCTAAAATATATAGAGAACTGAGTCAAATATATAAGAATACAAGTCATTCTCCAATTGATAAAGGATATGAATAGGCAGTTTTCAGAGGAAGAAATTAAAATATAATTGTATGAAAAATGCTTTAAATCAGTATTGATTAGAGAAATGCAAATTAAAACAACTCTAAGGTACCACATCACACCAGTCAGGTTGGCTAAGATGACAGAACAGGAAAATGACAAATGCTGGAGAAGATGTGGGAAAATAGGAACATTAATGAATTGTTGGTGGAGTTGTGAACTGATCCAACCATTCTGGAGAGCAATTTGGAACTATGCCCAAAGGGCTATAAAGAAAAAGTACATACCCTTTGACCGAGCAATACCACTTCTAGGGCTATATCCCCAAGAGATCGTAGAAGTGGGAAAAGGACAGACCCATATGTACAAAAAATATTTATAGCAGCTCTATTTGTGGTGGCAAAGAATTGGAAATCAAGGGGATGTCCATCACTTGGGGAATGGCTGAACAAGTTGTGGTAGGAATATTATTGTGCTGTAAGAAAAGAGGAGCAGACAGACTTCATAATAACATGGAGAGACTTACATAACTTGATGTTGAGTGAGAAGAGCAGAACCAGGAGAACATTGTACACAGTTACAGACATGTTGTATCTGTGATGACTGACTTGATAGATTGGGCTCCTCTCAGCAATGCAGTTATAAGAAAACTCCAAGGGACTCGTGATGGAGAGAGATATTCATATCCAGAGAAGGAACTGCGGACTCTGAATGCAGTTGGAAGCAAACTACTTGCTCCCTCTCTTTGTTTGTTTGGTTTGGTTTTGTTACTTCTTTCTTGTTCATTCCATTGGTTGTGATTCTTCTTTACAACTTGACTAATGTTTACTGTGAAGGTAATTGTAGAACCTGTATTGGATTTTGTGCCACCATGGGGGGAGGGGGAGGAGAGGGAAGGGGAGACAGTTTGGAACTCAAAAACTTGTGGAACTGAATGTTGTAAGCTAAAAGTAAATTAACAAAAATGCTTGAGAGCAGCAGCTGGTGCTGCAGCCTGGGAGTTGGGGGCTGGTTTCAAGTAATTAGCCCAGTTACCCATTAGAAAAGCACCAGTACAGTCTTTCATTGAAAAAAAAAAAATTCCCCTCCTAAGCCCAGTGAGCTTGCCTGCCCACATTCTCCACCCCCAGGGGCCTTTGTGAAAGGAAACCCCATCTCTTTGCTAGGCCTCCCCACCCTCCCTGTAAAGGTTTGAAATCCCCTTCAGCTGAGGAGCCAGAAACAGCCCAGGCTCTCCTCCCCCCAATCCCCACCATGGTGATGTCCCTCTGCCCCTGCCTCCCAGGTGGTGTCGCTGCTGAAGCCATCCCGCTCCTCCACTTGGTTCCTCATAATTCTTCTTGTCCAGTTGATGAGAGGCCACGTGGCCTAGCTGAAAGCCCTGGGTCCAAGTGTCACCTCTGACATGTAAATGCTGTCCCTTAACCTCCCGGTGTTCTAAGCAGATCCCTAAGACCAAGCCACGAGAGGTGGCTGCTCTGCACTGGTGGAGGGTTTCCTTGCTCGGGAGTTCCCATAGCAGTGACATCACAGGTCCAGTCCCAGCCTCTGTCCAGTTGATCTTGTCCTTCCGGCCACAGTAAAGACACGTTTGTCATTTTTTGTTTTCTCTTCCATTTTTATGATGGGGAAAAGAAAGTCACATCTGCTTTCTCTGCCTGCAGTTTATAGGTGCCTTAATCCTCTCTGTGGGAATCTATGCAGAAGTCGAGCGCCAGAAATACAAAACCCTGGAAAGTGCCTTCCTCGCTCCCGCCATCATCCTCATCCTCCTCGGGGTCATCATGTTCATCGTCTCCTTCGTGGGGGTCCTGGCTTCCCTCCGGGATAACTTCTGTCTCCTCCAAGCGGTGAGCCGGCCCTTCCTGCTGGCCTCGTCCCCTGCTCCTATCTGGCCTTTCCGCCCTCTGGGGCAGGGCCAGGCATCACATATATGGGAAGGTGGCAGAGACTTGGGTCGTAGAGTATGACCCCCCCCCAACCTCGGGCCACATTCAGTCAGTTTATCACTTTGGAGGGGAGGCTGCAGGTAAATAACTGGGCGGGCACAAGATCAGCGGAAAGAAGCTGGAAGGTAATCTCAGAGGGAATGGGGATTGGAGCAGAGTCTTGAAGAAGTCTCCTCTGAGGGGGGCGTGCACATTGTAACAATCCTAGCTAGCGTTCACACTACACTCGGAGGTTCTCAAAGTCCTCAATGCCATGATCTCATCTGATCCGTAGGACCGCCCTGTCTGATGGAGGCTGCCATTATCCCCACTTTACAGATAAGGACACTGAGGCAGAGAGGTTATGTGCCATGCCCAGGGTCACATGGCTCCTACATATCTCTGGCAGGATTTGAACCCAGGAGTTCCTTGTTGCCCCGTACAAAACCATGTCCCATTTCTGGTTTTTATACTACATTTTTTTAAACATAAGTATGGTCGGCTTCTATGCTGCCTTTTTTCTTTTTCATAGGAGACTTCAGGTCTCCATGAAGCCTCTCTGGGCATCATTCAGGGGCAGTGTCATCATCACACAGTAGCTGAGAGCTTTTATTTGGCTCCTCGAGGTTTACAAAGCGCTTACAAACATCGGCTCATCTGATTCTCACAACAACTCTGGAAGCCTGGTGCTGTTGTTTTCTCCATTTTACAGGTGAGGAAACTGAGGCAGAGGTGAAGTGACTTGCCCAGGGTCACACAGCCAGATTTGCTCTGTGCACTATGGCACCACCTAGCGGCCTTGTGCAGCAGAGCCAACACTGGCCCTGGAGGCTGGTGTAATCCTAGGTAAGCAGCTTCCCTGATCTGGAGCCTCAGTCACCTCACCTGTAAAATGGGCATGGGGGCAGTGTGTGTGTGTGTGTGTGTGTGTGTGTGTGTGTGTGTGTGTGTGTGTGTGTGTGTGCGCGAGCGCGCCTGTCTCTGAGTGACTGTTCCATTCCATCCCACAGTTCATGTACATCCTGGGGATCTGCCTCATCATCGAGCTCATTGGGGGTGTGGTGGCCTTAATCTTCAGGAACCAGGTGAGCTGCGAGGCTGGCAGAAATTCTGACTGGTGGGCTTGTGTGTGCAGTCCTGGGCAGGAGGGAATCCGAGGCCCAGAAAAGAGCCCAACAGGGGTTCTTTCCCTTTGCTCTTCATGCCTCTCTCCAGGGTCCTTGCTCACCCAAGAAGCAGTGTGTGACTTATTAACTATCATTAATTTAATTAATTAACTTATTAATGCAGTCAGATGATGGGAGCATTGACTTAGAGGTTGTTGGTGCCAACCCCATGAAAACCCCGGGCCTCTGCGCTTATCCCTCACTGTCCCCGCCCCCACCAAAGCAAAATACCTTAGGTCCTAGGGATACAAATATCAAACAGTCCCTACCCCCAAAGAGCTTACATTCTACTAGAAAATGTATTCAATCTGCTGAGTAAATTAGTGACTGCTCTTTGCTAGGCTTGAGAAAAATGCTAGCCTAGGTTCCAGGTATGTTGTGGGTCGGAGTCCTCTCCAAACTGCAGCTCACATGTGTTTACTCTTGCTAGTCAGCCAGAGATTATAGCTAATTCCCAGAAAAGGCATTGAAATCGTACAGTAATAAAATAACAACAGAACATTCTCCCTCATAAACACTGAGCTTTTATTCTTCGATAAATAAACATGCCCTCAGTGGGAAGAGTGAACTTAAAGCAATCGCGCATGGGGTGTGCGCACAGCTAGGGTATCTGCATAGTGTTGGTGTCAGTATTAAAATATGGCCCGTAATGATGGCGGGAGTGCGTGATAATGAGGCACCTCTGACTCTCGCCATCTGGTCGCTAATAACAGTAACTGTTATAATATTGATTTCTGTCTTGTGTTTTGGTTGGAATCGCTGACCATTTTACCGGGCGGATCCAACCCAGGCTTTTCCCGCTATTTAATTCTAAGTCTGTAATACGTTTACCAGTAACAGGGAATCAGAGCTTGTCACGGTTTGTGATTTGCCGTCAGTTGGCAAGTATTTGTTAAGCGCTTCCCACTGTGTAATATGGGAGCCTGGGGGTGTTGTGTAGGTGTTGTTGGCCCCATCTTACAGATGAAGAAACAGAGGCTTTTAAACACACCCCTTAGGATGGAAGAGAGACCAAGGCTGCACCAAAAGCAGAAATTTTAGGAAGAAGACCCTCCCCTTGAAGCCCTGCAGCCAATTAGTCTTTGCTAGAGGCATGTCAGCCGTTTGTTGGGGCTCGGCCCTGAAGGGAGCCTGGAAGGACTGGGGAGTGGGTCTTGTGCCAGGAGCGTAAGCTCCTTGAGGGCAGGCCCTGTTTTTATTCCCTGAGTCCTCCGCAGTATCAAGTATAGGAAGCCCTGAATCAATGTTTAGTGAATGAAATTGGGTGAAGCAGGAGGTAGCATGGGGTCAGTGGACATTCCTTGGATCTGGGGAGCTTGGGGAACTGGCCGCTAGCTGTCAAATCTGAGGTTCAGTCAGGCCATCAGGATCTGAAGGAGTGCTGAAACAGGAAAGCTGTGAATGTGCTCCCTTCTTCCCTGGATTACCTTATCCCTGTGCCTCATTTTCCTTGTCTGTAAAATGAGGAGGTCCCTTCCAGCCCTGCCCCTCTGAGCCATGTATTGCTCAGGGTCCCCCTGCTGCTAACTCAGTGCCAGGACATAAGCCTGGCTCTTCCCTTTGTCTTACATGGGCTCTCATGTTGATGGCATTTGGATGGCCACAGAGCTGGAGTGGCTGGGCTGGTGCTTGGCACCTCTGAGGTCAAGGGGTATTTTCTTAGGATGGGAGCCCGCTCACCTCCCACCCCTTGGGTCTCACGCGCTTACCTGCAGCCACCAACAGAGTCTCCAGTGACAAAAGGGCCTTTGTCTGGCCAGCGTTCTGCTCTTCCCTGTCTGTGCCACTTGGGCAGTTCAGTCTCTTAGCATGGGAGTGGACCTATCTATAGTAGGATACAGGTGGTGAGGGAGGGGCCCTGGCTGGGGGAGGAAATCTGGGAGAACCAGAGTATTCCTGCTAGGAAGGCTTCCTCCTGCTCCCCCTCTTCCCCCCTTCCCTCTTTTTCTTCTCTTCCCCGCCCCTCCCCCCCCCCAGCTTTGACCCCACGGCCATAGCACCTCATTCACCATCCATTTATTTCGAAAATCAGAACCTTGCCTGAATTTCTTCCAAGGACAGACTCAGAGGTTTTCTTGATAAAATCAACTTTTTAATTAAGTTAGGTAATTGAAACCAGGGGGAAGGGAGGAAGGCCTGGCAGAGAGGATTGGAATAGTTTGTGTTGGCAGGAAGATCAGCCCCATTTGTTGGGACAGAAGGAGAAAGGGAAAGGTGTAGGGTTCCTGGCTGACCCACAGGAGGAGTCCTGGCTGAACTGGCCGCCACTGCCCCCTTTTCCATTGACTCTATGTCTCAGTCTTGGGAAACCAGGACCAGAGACAGGGGAGGTTCCCTGTGGAGCTCTGAGCTTGGGACTGTGGGCTTCACCAGACATTGCCACAGAGATCTAGGACACAAAAAGGGTTAAAAACAAAACCCTGGAATAGACACTTGGTCCTTTCTAGCTTGTGTGAGTCTACATTGAAGCCTGCCTACCCTTGGGACAACCAGGTAGAGAAATCCCTCTGGGATTGGGGGCAGGGTTTCTTGACACCTGGGGAGGGAGGTGGGACAGGGCTCCCACAATTTTCTTGGGGCTCCTTGGGGTGTTGACTCACAGACCCTGGGGGGAGGCCAGTCTGTCTGGAGACACATGTACTTGTCTCCATCCCTGGGATGCAGGTATCTCAGGCTGCCAGCGGCCCCCTGTGACTGCAGTGGAAGGCCAGTGTGATGTGGGAAGAAACAGCCAGGTGTGCCCTTAGCTCCACAGGGGGGAGTGTTCTTGCCTTGTTTCCCTGGAGGATGGCTTGTCGCAAGAGGGATGCCCTCCAGCCCCCCCCCCCCAGAAGGGCCTCTGTCCGTGACAGGGGTCCAGCCTAGAGGCACCCCTTTGGGAATCATAGGCAAAGGCTGCTGGAGAATATGTCGTCCTCAGAATTGCCACCACAGCCTCGGGGGAGGCCATTCACACTTTTCATCTGCCCTTTAATTCCGTCATAGACGGACCTATGAATCAGTGTTATTGAAGACCAGCATGGATTTGTTATTATATGGGAAACAGTGTGCAGAGTGCAGGGCCGGAGTCAGGAGGAACAGAATTCAAATGTGGCCTCAGACACTTCCTAGCTGTGTGACCCTGGGCAGGCACCCCACCCTGTCTGCCTCAGTTTCCTCTGCTGTAAAGTGGAAAGCATAATAGTACTTCCCTCCCAGGGTTGTGCAGAAGGTCAGATGAGATATTTGTAAAGGGCCTGTTACAGCGCTCGGTACGCAGTAGGGGCTGTCTACATCTTGGCCATTATTGTTATCAGGGAGCGAAATCCAACATTGTGGTCCCCAGTATCGCAGTCCAGCCGCTGCCTGAGCGAGAACCCTCTCTAGAACATCCTTAATGAGCTCCGCGACCTCTGGGGACAGGGAGCTCACTACCTTCCTGAAGCAGCGCCTCCCACCTTTGAATAGTTCTTGTAAACCTTGAAAGTTTTTATGGAATTCCCACTCATGGGTGTTGGTTCTGTCCTTTCGGACTGAGCTGAACAGTCTGATTCTCATCCCTCTTCTCCGTGGCAATGCCCCCCCCCCATTCTTTCCCTGGTCCGGCCCTCCTTTGCCCTTGTACTGTATGCTCCAGATGGGTACAGAGGACAGCAGGACCATTGTCCCCCTTATTTTGGATACCGGGCCTCACAATGCAGCCTCAGATGGCGTCCAATGCTCTGGCTGCCCCATCACCCTGCTGACTCGCACCAAGCTCATCTCCCTAACAAGGGCTTTGGTAGGGATTTCTTCCAGACAGTTAGTGGTGACTGTCTGGCCTTTAATGCCCCTTACAGTCCGGCTCCCCTACCTTGCCAGCTTTATTTTACACTTCTCTGCTTCCTGAGGATGCCAGGTGATGCAGTGGTTGGGTGTGCTGGACGTGGGAGTCAGGAAGATCTGAGTTCAGATCCTGCCTCAGCGTGCTTTTGGGAAAGTTCCCTTCTCTAGGCCTCAGCTTCCTCATCTATAAAATGAAAGGGGTTGGACTCTGATCTCTCTGGACCCCTTGAGCTCTTGCTCCGTGATCTTCTGGTCCCTGTGCCTTGGAGCAGGTTCTGTCCGGATCGTGGCTCTGGAGCTAGAAGGACCTCAGGCCATCGAGCCTGACCATCTCCCCAACCTCAGGGAGATGACTTCCTGTGCAGCCCTAGAGGTGCAGGGATCGAGCCGGCTCCTCTCTCCCGGGCCAGTACTGCTGCTTGTGCCTCGCATCTCCCAGGGCCAGGGGTGCTCTGGGTAGAAGGCAAGCTCCTTGGGGGCAGCTCTCGTATAGTGCCTGGCACATTACAAGCGTCTCATAAATATTTGTTGAATTGAATTGAAATTTGAGTTGCCTCGTGAAGGCAATGATGCCTCACACGTCAAAGGCATTTATGATGTTCAGGGCATTTTCCCATCCCTTATACCAGCCCTGTGAAAGAAACAGGGCAGGGACCTTGCTCCCCATTCTGTAGCTGAAGAGACTGAGGCTCAGAGAAGGTCATTGATTCATCACGGTCACCTCTAAATGACGGAGCCCTTCTAGAGACCCGCGTCCGGCTCCTGCTTCCTCGTCCCTCCAGGGCCCTGCTTCACCTGCTTCTTGGTGAAGTGAAAAGTGTTATTGATGTCAGACAGGACGGCGGAAGAGGGGAAGCTAGGCTGGGGGGGTGGGAACTCAGGCCATGTCCAGATGTATGGCCCCTGCCTTGGCTCTGGGTTTCCCATGGATCCCCTGGGCTTTGGGGAGCCAGCTCCTTTGGACAGTTAATGGCTCCTTCTTTTCCTTCCTACTTTCTCTTCCTGTAAATGAAGACTGGAGAGGGTGGGAGGGATGGAGGGGACCGTGGAGATCTCCAGAAATTCTGTTCATAACTGCCCAGAGGTAGCAGGAATTCCAGGCTTTAGAGCTACAGGGGGCCTGAGAGACCACCGACTCATCTCCTTTTACACAGGGGGAAACTGAGTCACGGGAGAAGCCTTTTCTCCAGTCACACATGCTGCTCATAGCCGGGCTAGGATTTGAATCTTGGTCTCATCTCTCTCTGCACTCTAGATGCTGGCACAGCTGCGAGCCAAGGTCTCTTCTGGGCTCTCTGGCCTTTGCTCCTCAGATGGTTTCCTTCCTGCCTTTGTTCTGCCCAGAGGACACGATAGCTCTTTTCTCTTGGCTTCCGCGGGGCTACTGTGTCCTTCTGGTCAAGGTGGGCCTGTGGGCTTCTCTCTCCAGAATTCCCATCCTCCACTCACGCTCCACTCTCCTGTCAGTCCTAGCTATGGGGAGGGAATACCTCGCTGCTTTTACCTGCTTGATCCTGTCTCCTCAGAGAAAGAATGACACACTGGAAAGGGCCCTGACTCGGTCCGGGGGCCTGGACTTAAATCCTGCCTCTGATACTTTTTGCTTTTGTAACCCTGGTGAATGACTTAAACTCTCTGTGCCTCAGTTTCTTTTTCTGTAAAATGAGGGTGTTGGGAAAGTCTCTTCTTGATCTAGTTCTGTGAATCGGCAGATGTGGGCTAGACATTGCTGGGTCAGTGTCAGTGATGTTTGAAAGATAGTGGAGAATGGGGCGAGGGAGGGGGGAACGATGCTGCAGGACTGGAAAAAGGAAAATGTGGTTTAGTAGCTTTTTAGTTGTGTGATTCCTTGCGGCCTGCTCTGGGGTTTCTTGGCAAAGATCCTGAAGGGTTTGCCATCTCCTTCTCCAGCTCATTTTACAGATGATAAAACTGGGTGAAGTGACTTACCCAAGGTAACACAGTGTCTGAGGCCAAATTTGAACTCATGAAGAGGAGTCTTTCTGACTTCAAGCCTGGTGCTCTGTGCACTGTGGTGCCACCTAGCTACTCTGAAAGGAAATTCCAGTTTAAAAGACAAGAGAATGACGTTAAACTATAGACTTGACTCTGATTCTTGGTAAGATTCTAGAGCACACTTTTAGAAGGGTGGTTAGTGTACGTGTAGAAAGGGAAGCAGTGATCATTAGGAGCCAGCATGGCTTCATCAAGGTTGGGTCCTGCCACACTAACCTCATTTCCTTCTTGGATAGGGTTACTCCATGGGGAGAACAGGAATGCTCTCATCTTGGGCTGCCTACAAGCAGCAAAATATTTTTCCGTTTTCATGTCGCTCTTGTGGACAAAGTGGATGCTTTGGGCTCTGGCTGATGTCTGTATAGTCTCTGCATGAAGGTCAGCCCACTGAGGGCAGCTTCTGTTTTTGCCTTTCTGTTTCTCTGGCACTTAGCACAGGGTATTAGTGGACTACAAGAGGAACACAAATCCTCAGTATAACATGGCAACTGGAGAAGCATATGTGACTGCGTTGAGAGAGGATAGTTAATACCACTGCCCTCCTTGCTGGGCATAGCACGTTGGGACTGTCCTCTTCAGACCTGGAAGGACGTTGAAAATCTAGAGTGTTGTCTGGAAGAAGATGCCGTGTCATGTGGGCCTGACTGAAGGAATTGGGGCCACTTGGTGGGAGCTAGCCTCACTCGTTGGAAGGGGCATCACCTGGAAGTCAGATCGGATTTGGGCCTCAGAGGGCAAAACTAGGAACAATGGAGTAGAATTCTCAGGGAGGCAGATTTAGAGGTGGTGTAAGAGAAGACCTTCCCACCCGTAGGCTGTATGTCCTCCACGAAGCTTGGAGGTTTTCTAGCAAACATTGGCCAGCCATTGGTAGAAGGACTTTTCCAGTACACGTTGCGTATAGATGGTCTCTGGAGTCTCCTCTGATTTAGAGGTTCTGTTATGTTGTGGCTTCCTTTCTCCAAACCCCTATTTCCCTGTTTGCAAATTAAGTACAATGACATCTGTCTGCCCCCCCCAAAAGGGCGTTGGTGAGGAAAGCCTCTTATAATCAGTTGTTCCGTGTACCCCCTGAGGACAGGAACCAGTTTATCCAAACTGTGTCCCCTCCAGTGCCAGGCTGGGCGACCTGTGCACTCAGCAGGCTCTTGGTGAGTGCTTATTGAATGGTTGAGTGATGTGATGATAGATGTAGATCCCAGAAGAGCCCCTAGAGGCCCCCTAAGGACAATGAGTTCCAGAGAGATGAGGTGACTTGGCCAGGGTCACACAGCTAGGTCTCCAGCACAGTCTGGCCCCAGGCTCAGCCCCTCCTTCTCCTCCCCTCAGGCTGTTCTTCCTTGCAGCCCTGTCTCCCCTGGGGTCATCTGCCGAAGGGTATGGGAGACCGGTGTCCTGCCGGCCTGGGAGCCGCTGCCTCTGCACTGGCCTCTTCCCATGGGTGGCAGCAGAGATTGAGGTCATCACTTAATGTTTCCTGCAGATGCTGCCGTGGGTGTGTGTGCTGAGGTCACCAAGCTTCCCAGGCTACTGCTGGGCTCCTTTCAGCCGGCGCTCTCTTCTGCTTCCCCAGCGTCCCTTCTTTCCTGTTCCTGACTTCCCTGCTACCTTGGCTATCCTACCCAGCGCATCCCGGCAGGATGTCCAAGTTCTAACATTTGTGTTCTGTTCCGATGCCTTTTCCAGCTCTAGCATTGCACGTTTTGAAGATCCTGCCGGCTGATTCACATTCTATGTGTGCTAAGGGCCTTTCCAGCAGTCAGGTTTCTGTGCTGTTTTAAGTTCCCTTTGACGATACTCCATCTTGTCTGTTCTCCCACCGTTTGTCAGGGTGGGGGGTTCTAACCCCGCCCCTAATTCACATAATCACAGTATGGCAGACATAGCTATGAATCCGTTCATCGATCCATAGTAGAGGAGGTGCAGCGAGCGCTTTAATCAGTGCAGAAGGATCATAGAGGTCTTGGGATTATTGGACAAAGGCAGATGATGGCGTGCATGAAATAATCTTGTGATTGACTGAAAGAAAAAGCTCTGTCTCTGGGCCGGTGTGTAATACAACAAGCCAGTCTGCTTCTTTTTTTTTTTTTTTTTGAGGGGTAAGGCAGGGCAATTGGGGTTAAGTGACTTGCCCAAGGCCACTCAGCTAGTAAGTGTTAAGTGTCTGAGGTTGGATTTGAACTCAGGTCCTCCTGACTCCAGCGCTGGTGCTCATTCACTGCGCCGCCTAGCTGCCCCTGAGAGGCCAGTCTGGAGGCGCATACTCTAACAGCAGGCCAGCAGAATGCTGATCAACTCCAACGGGGAAGGACCCCTGAGAGGGACTTGAGAGAGAAGAAAGTTTCATCCTCATCCCTCTCAATGCTGCAACATTCAGAAAGTCAGAAGATCTGGCACGGGTGAATGCAGCAGGATCTAGTGGGGCTGGCAGCAGTTTGCCCAGAACTACATCTTTGTTGGGAGCTTAGAGACTAGGAGGTATGAGACAGAGCCAGGAATTGTGGCTTCGGGACTCCTCCAGGGTCTTCAGAGTCCGGCAGAGAGCTACACCTAAGGGAACGTAAGGAAGACTCCATGAAGGGGTTTCCAGTAATCACTAGCTGTGTTTAGTTACCTTGTGGCTAAATATGCTCTCTGAGTTTGAGCCTTCTCTCCCCAGGGACCTAGAGTGAACAGGTGGAGAGTGTTTGGGGTGGGATGTTTCTGTCTGTGCCCTGCAAGCTTAGTAAACATCTTTTCCAAAGGTTAATTATGTCTGCCTGATAACCAATAGTGAGCATGACAGTGGGGGCTCATGAACAATGGTACTCATACATGCCAGCCTCTCAGGGTTAATTTAATTCAGTCTGATCAATAAACATTTATTAAGTACCTACCATATGCCAGGCACTAAGCATACAAGAAGAAGCAAAAGATGGCCCCTCCCCTCAAGGAACTTTCAGTCTAATCTAATGGGTTTAACCCTAGGAACCTGAGGGGAATAGTAGTCAGCCATCCTTTGGGGACTCCAGCCTGTAAGTCTGAGGGCCAGTTGGGAGGTGTGGCCCCAGGGTCTGTCTGTCTGTCTGTCTGTCTGTCTCTCTCTCTCTCTCTCTCTCTCTCTCTCTCTTTCTCTCTCTCTCTCTCTCTCTCACACACACACACACACACTCTATCATATATTCAGATTCACACACACGGACACACACACATAGACACACACGTAGACACATACAAGGTGTTCCTCACCTTGTTTGTGCCCGAGATCCCTTTGACTGTCTGGAGAACAGATGACTTAATTTAGTAATTTAATTTAATAAACTTCAGGTGACTTAAATGAAAATACCTGGGATTACAGAGGAAAGCCAAACATTGAAGTTGAATATTAATGTCAGAATATTAAAGTTGGGTTTGTGGTTAGGAACCCTTGTCTTAGAGAGTTGCCTACAGTAATCTAAGTTAATAGACCTTTATTAAGTGCCTACTGGGTGCCAGGCACTAAGAGAGGTTAAGGGACTTGCCTGGAGTCATACGCCTACTGTGTGTAAGAGCAAGGATTCGCATCCAGGTTTTCCTGAGCTCTCTCTCCAAGCTCCTTCTCTTTTAAGAGCCTTTTTCTTAGACAAGATGACATCTGTGGAGAACAGAATGTTCCGTCCCAAGGGAAGCGGTGTCTCCCTGCCCAGGAAGGGAGTAGAACCCAGGACCCAGAATGCCTCCAGGGGAGGAGCTGCCACACAGCTGGCTGGCAGGGATGGCCAGACTTGAGGCCCACATCTGGCCTTCACCCCCTGCCTTTCTGTCTGGCTTTTCTTCATGGAGCTGAGAAGGTCCCTTGTTGTTCCCAGCCTTGGCTGTCCCTGATGGTCCTCTGCAGCCTGAAAGCTCCCATTGTACTGGGGTGGGCAGAGTCGCCTGCCCATCTTTAGGGCATCACCCACCCATGGCTGCTGAGAGGCCCTTTGTGTGCCCAGAGAGCCCCAACACAACAGATGGACTGTGGGGGCAGACAACACAGCATGACTCGGTATGGGACATGAGCCAGATGGCATTCTTCTTGGGGAAAGTCACTCTCCCCTGACCAGGAGATCAGGAGAGAGGCCGGGTGGTATGGTGGGGAGAGGGCTCTTTCAGTCATCAGACGCCGGTTCAAATCCTTCCTGGCTATCTACTGGTGTGATCTTGGCCAAGTCACTTCACCTCGATGGGCCCCAGTGTCCTGATCTATAAAGAGAGAGCACCGGGCTAGCCGACCTCTCAGGTCCTTTCCAGCTCTGGGTCGGTCTCTAAAGCCTCAGATCTGATCAGCAACATCCCCTTTCTGAGCCTCTTTCCTTATCTCTGAAATGGGGATAACAACACAAAAAGCTAGCAAACTTTAAAATGCTGTGCAATAGTGAGTTTTTTAAAAATTTATTTTATTGACTTGTTTGTTTACTTTTAGTTTACAAGATTCAGTTCCAGAATCACTTGAGTTTCAGATTTTTCTCCCCTCCCCGCCCCCCACCCTGCCATGGTGGCATACAGTCATGTACAGGATCTGCAAACTCTTTCACATTGCACAATAGTCTGGTTGTATGGGTGTTATAGCCAATGAAGTGAACAATGAGAAAAGAGGAACAAAAGAATAGTGAGTTGTTATTCTCCTCAGGAAAGACTCTTTCTGTGGTCAGCATTACACTTGGCCCATCTGGATCACCCCAGATGTTTCTGGAGTCTCTTTGGTGCCATGGAATGAGACCTAGACTTCTGGTGGGGAAATCAGAGCAGGCTTCATGGAGGAGGTGGCCTTGGCTCTGAAGGATGGGTTGAAAGGCATCCTACATGTGTGCCCTTGGGCACAGGTCTGTCAGGGTTGTGACGAGGTGTCACTTAGTGGGGAAATCTGGTTTCCTATCCCACCTGGCCTGGTGCCCCTTCTCCAGGGGCCTGGTTCCTAATTTACAAAGTGAGGGTGGTGGTTTTTGCCTGCTTCCTCTCCCGGCTGCCACGAAGCCCAATCTCTTTGGAGGTTGTGGGGAGGAGGGTGTCCTGGGTGTCACTCGGCGGGTGGGTGAGGATTTGGGGGGCCTAGGTCGGGCAGAATTGCAAGGAGAAGGCAGTGAGAAGGGAGAGGCACTGAGGTGGGACCCGGCCTTTTCTGAATTTCTCTTTTCTGAGCAGACGATCGACTTTCTGAATGACAACATCCGAAGAGGAATCCAGAATTACTATGACGACTTGGACTTTAAGAACATCATGGACTTTGTCCAGGAGCAGGTAAGAATGCTCCCTTATTTTCTCTTTGAATTTGTCCCCGTTTCTTTCCCTCCTAGCCCTGATGTTCACTGGGATAGGGAAGGAGGCGTCTCGTGTCCTCTCTCCCTTCCCCCTTTTCTGCTCTTCCCCTTTCAGTCATGGGCCACTGACCCAGGGAAGGGAGGAGAGGGGGTCGGGTCTGACATCCTCATTTTACAGATGAGAAAACTGATGTGCCAGAGGGAGGTGACTCGGGGTCAGAGACACAACTGGGGTCCACACCAAGGCCTCCAGCCTTGACCCGTGGCTCTCTGCCGAAGGTTATGGTGTGTGGGGGAAGGGGCACAGGACCGGTGCTCCGAGACCCCCAGCTCCAGTCCTGGCTCTGAGGCGTCCTGTCTGTGCCGCCTTGGGGCTTTCCTGGGTCACTGTAAAAGTGAGAGTCAGACCGCACGGTCCTGGGGGGCCCTTCCAGCCCAGATGCTGTGAGGCTGGGGATGGGCCAGGGTGGAGGCAGCAGCAATTATGGCAGTAATTACAGTAGGAACATTTGTGTAAGTGCTTGAAGGTTCGATTTAACTCCAGGGCAAGTTTTAAGGCTTTCAAAAGTGTTCTCCCTACACAGGGCCCATCTGGCAGCTAGAGTGGGTGTTGTGCCTTTGTCATACAGATGGGGAGACTGAGGCTCACGTGTCGAGTTAAAGGGTGGCTCTTGGATTCAGACTCGGGGCTTTGGGGCCTTGAGGTGCTGGTGACCCAGTCCCCAGGGGGCCGCTTGCCTTCCCTAGATGATCTCATTAAGCCTGTCCCAGCCTGGGTGCAGTGGAACCATTTGAAAATCCTCTTTCAGTAGGTGGAAGGGCTTGCTGGGGAGAGCAGCCCACATACTTGCCCAGTGCCTGTCAAACAGAAGGCGCTTAATAAATGCTTGTTGACTGACTGACTGACCAACCTATACTTGGCCAGCCTGTGTTCAGACTCTGCTCCTAGCTGGATCAGGCAGATGTGGCCTGTCATGGCCATCCTCTTGACCAGATCACAGAAGCTTGAGCCAGAAGGGCCTTGGGGGTCTGCTTATTCTGTTCATTCCTGACCAAGGACTCCCCTGAGAACCAGGCTTTCCGCAGCTGGGGGAGGGGGCCATAGTTGAAGACCTCCAAGGAGGAGGATCCCCCCCACCCCCGGGGCAGCCCACCCTGCCTGTGGGTGGTGGTAATTCATTGTTGACAGGGTTTACTGAGCCAGTGTCTAACCTGGGAATGAGGAGACAGAGAAGGCTAGAGACAAGGTGCCTCCAATCAAGTAGTGGTTTACTTAATTTCATTATGAGGGACAGATTTGAAAATTGGTCACCCTCCTGATCAGAGTTGCACCTTGCTGCAGTGAAGGCAGAGGTTATATACATAATATGACATATGCATAAATCACAGGTGGGAAGGCAGGGGCAGGGTGGATTATGAGCAGTCATTTCCAAGGCCTGAGCGGTTTCCCACGATGAGCCCACGGCACAGGGGTTCTGGAGTCCTGTGGGAACAGCACCATTTCAGGTGTTTGGGGGTCGTTACTTGGTGGGGCACAAGACCCGAGTTCTGTGATGGGAACAGGTTCTGCAGTCTTTGATTCACTTCACTGAAGGCACGCAGGCACAGGAATGTAGTGGTTGTGAGCACATTAGCACTGAAGCTGCCTTGTAAGCTTCTGATTCCTAAGCCAGGAGAGGCGGTTCAAAGAAATCTAAATTATTAGTGTATTCATTACACATGTCATATCAGTTATTATGAAAATCATAATTCCCTTCACAGTGTCAATCCTAAAGTGGCTTCCCTTTGCTTCTGGCCATGGGAACAAACAGGCCATGTTGGATCTGTCCTCCTGGGGTAGCCTTTCAGTCCTTTGCGGGGGGGGGGTGTTCCCCTGCTCCCCCCTATCTTCTCCCCGTCCCCAGGCTCTCCTTCCCCCATGGCAGGGCACCTGGAGAAGGGGAGATGAATCACAGCCTGGTGGAGGAGGCAGTGGCAGCGCTGTCAGCGGGTGGTAGAATCCATCTATCTCCCCTGTGCTGACCCTGCCGATACAAAGAGTCACAAGATGGTCCCTGCCCTTAGGGAGCTCACACTCTAACGGTGCCAGTGTCATTGAACCCATTTTATATAAGATGACATTGAGGCTGGGCGGCCCGCACTGGTATTTGAGCCCAGGCCTTTAAGGCAAGTTTCTGTATTGGTTGGATGTCCATGTGGATGAAGCCCTGGTGCTAGAGTTGGAAAGACCCAAATTCAAATGCTGCTCAGATGTGTGTGTGACCGTTCTCAAGTCCCTTCATGGCCTGCCTCAGTTTCCTCTTCTGTAAAACAGAAACAATGATAGCAGTGCCTCCCCTCATAAGATCCAGTGAGATAATGGACGTAAAGCTCTTTGCAGACCTTTTGGCACCATAGAAATGGTAGCTCCTGCCCCTGTTTTTCTGGGAATCTCAGCTCTTCCCCATGAGGCACTCTCAAGGTGGTTTATCTCCCCCCACACTCCCTCCTGGCTCCTCTCTGCCAACCTGCCCTGGCTGCTGACCCAGGACGGCTGCTCACCGTCCCCTCCTGGGCTCTCCTCTCCCCCTCTCCAGCCCACAAACTCATCACTCCAGGGTCTTGGGCAGGAGGGAGAGAGAAGGGAGATTGGGGGCGGGGGGAGGGGGAGGGAAGAGCAGGTCTCCACCTTCTAGTGGGAGCTGCCAAAAGAAACGTGATTTCTTCTCAACTCTGGTTCTCTTTCCAGCCTCCCCTTCCCCCTTGGGAGACCCTGAGCGCTGGTGAAAGTAGTTTGTTAGCCCTCACACAGTACCTGGAAAGAATTGCGTCCCTGGAGCCCTGAGCACCTCCATAGGTGGAGGGGTTCCAGCCCTCCCACTGCCCCCAACCTTGTCCTCCCTCTGCCTCTCGATCCTGTGTCGTTTGGCTCCAGCTGCCAAACAAATGCTCTCTGCTTCCCCGTCAGAACCTCATCTATCTTCAGCGTAGATGGCAGCTCCTTGGAGCAAGCTTTCACTCAGGGCCTTTGGACAATGGACCTGTACTGGCCACCCTCAGCCAAGTGCTACAGAGCATCCCTTGTTGAAAGGAATATGGAGGGGGAGGCTCTTTATAAATTGAGCTGACCCCTACTCCACTGATGTTGCCTGAGCAGAGTCCCCTCCGTCTCTCCTCCTTCCTGGGGCTCCATCCCATGATTTTGAACAGGTGTAGGGCCAGGGAGACGCCTGACAGCTCTCCTGGGGCAGGGCACGCTTCAGAGCAGGATCCTTTGGTCCAGAAACTCGATCTCTATTAGAACAGACCCCGGAGCTGGCTGAGAGTTTGTTTTTCCAATGAGTAAGACTACTTTTATTTATTTTTCTTTTTTTCTAGTAACTTACTACCAGATTTCAGAGCTGCTGTGGGGAGTGCACTTTGTAAACCCCAAAGAAATACATCAGTGTACACCATTATTATCCCAGAGGCAGTGTGGTCTAGTGGGAAGAGTCTGCCCTGAGCCAGGAAGACCTGGGCTCGAGGCCACCAGGGCCACACTAGCCCTGGGGCCTAGACAGATCACTCAGCCTCTCACTGTTCTAGGCAGCTCCCCAAGGCTGCACAGCACCGAGAGGATGCCGGCTAGCATTGGCAGACCAGGGAGGTCCCTTGGGGTTGGGCTCAAGGTGATGTCAAAGACTGTCTACCAAGTGATAGAGAAGGACAGGGAGTCCACTGGTATTGGAGGGTCCGTTCCTCTTTGGGACAGCTTCACACCTTCCCCAGTGTTTCCATAGATCCTGTAGTTCCAGTCCATAGCTCCTTGTTCTGGCCTCAGGACTAAGCAGAAACAATGGATCTCTCTTCTTCATGATGCCCAAGGACCCATGGCTCTTGTCCACCCTTAAGGCTTCTCTAGAATCACCCTCCCTAGTGCCTTCCACCTTCTTCTCGTATGACACTGGCCTAGTTACCTCCTGCCCAGTATATGCCTGTGCTGTGGGCAGAATCCCTTCCTGCCTGGTTCCCCCAGGACTGAGCTTGACTTACTGCCCATGCCTGGTGTCAGCTCTAATCCTGGGTCCTAACTGAAGTCAGAAATGACCTTCTTCATCCTTTGCTAATTGTAAAACAAACCACCAAGCTTTGGTGGGAGGGGCTCAGGGTGGCGCTTTGTAGGTGTGTGCTAGCCTGACTGGGGACACTTGAGGGTATTGCTGTCCCCCTCCCACTCCTGCTTACACTGACTTTTTTCATTCTTTTTAGTTTAAGTGCTGCGGTGGGGAAGATTATAAGGACTGGGCCATGAACCAGTACCACGACTGCAACGCGCCCGGCCCCTTAGCATGTGGAGTACCCTATACCTGCTGCTTCAGAAATTCGGTAAGAACCGTGTAGCCAGCCTGGTCTCATTCTAGCAGCAGCCGATGTTTATGGCACGCGAAGGCCGCCCCTGTGCTCACGTCAAGGGCTCTTAGTCCTTGGTGGAGTCTGTGCGGGTACCTCCGTGGGGTCTGTGACCTTGGCTGGGGACGAGAAAGTGGGATTCTCATTAACCTATAACTGAAATTCAGTGTTCCGATTGGAAACGTCGGCGGTAAACTCAGTTGGCCACAGGTTCCCCAGACGGCCAGGACCCATGAGACAAGAGTAGTTCAGGACTCCTGGTCTGCACCCACGATTTCATACTGAGCCTACGTATCCTCTTCTTTTTAAGGCAGGCAAACTGAAGTTGAGGGAAGTTTAGGGACTTGCCTGTGGACATACACAGGGTGAGGAAGTGTCAGAGTCACAATTTGAACTCAGATTTCTGCTGCTTCCAACCAAATGAGCACCGTGACGCAGCCCCTGCCCCACCCCAAATCACAGTCACAACAGAGCCTCCTCCAGTCTTGTCTCAAGGTCCCCCCTCTCCCCGCCCTGCTTTTTGTAAAATTGAGGGACTAGACCTTTCTTGGATTGTGGTTCCTGTGGGCGGTGTCTGGGGAAGTCTATAAACCCCTTCTCTGATCATGTTTTCAAATGCCTAGAATAAAACTTCTAGGATTACCAAGGAAACCAATTATATGAAGATTCAGTTATCAGAATATTAAACCAGTGAGTTCATGGGCCCCAGATTTTTGAGATCCTTCTGATTCTGCCATTTATGATCCTGTGATCAAATAAGGAGAGCAGTCGAGTGCTTTGGGTCCTTGCTGGAATCCTGTCCACTATGTGCTCAAACATAGACTCATCAGTGTTGCATTTCCAGCCCCGCAGTTCAGATCCCTCTGTAATCAGGAAGCCTGACATTCCAGACTTTTAGCATCTTACTGCCAGCCACCAGACTTTTGTCCAGGGTATCCTCCCTACCAGTATTGCCCACCATAGGCCTCTCTTCCTTTCAGAAACCCTAGCTTTCTTCAAAGCACAGCCTTAAGCTACTTTTTACAGGAAGCCTTTCCTGATCCATCTTGGTTTGTCATACATATGCTGATGATTAATTATTAATTACCTGTTGTGTCTCCTCTGGAGACTCCTTGCATCCTTTGTGGGTAGGGATTGTCTTCTTTGCGTGCCTAGAATAGAGTCGGTATTTTGTTAATGTATTTTGGATTGGTTTAGATGGAAGAAGGGAAACAAGTAATTTCTAAAAATTAATTAATTTTTAGTTTTCATCATTCACTTTATAAGATTTTGAGTTCCAATTTTTTCCTCTCCTTCCTCCTGCCCCAAGACAGCACACAGTCTGATATAGGCTATACATATGCAATCATATTAAACACGTTTCTACATTAGTCATGCTGTAAAAGAAAAGTCAGAACAAAAGGAAAAAACCACGAGAAAGAAAAAACAAAAGAGAACGTAGTCTGCTTCAGTGTGCATTCAGACAATGTCCGGTCTTTCTCTGGATGTGGATAGTCTTTGGAGTTGTCTAAGATCCGTGCATCGCTAAGGAGAGCTAAGTACATCAAGGCAGTCATCACGCAGTGTGGCTGTTACTGTGTTACAGTGTTCTCCTGGTTCTGCTCCCCTCACTCAGCATCAGTTCATGCAAGTCTTTGCAGGTTTTTCTGAAGTCTCCCTGCTCGTCATTTCTTACGGGGCAGTAGTATTGCAGTTGATGGGCATCCCCTCGATTTCCAGTGCTTTGCCACTACAAAGGAAACAAGCAGGTACTGTGCTAATAACCATTTCACAAATACCCTATTTGATCCTAAGCTATTGTCCCTGTTGTACAGATGAGAACACTGAGGTTAAGGGGGGCTGTGTCAAACAGCGAGTACATATCAGAGGCAGAATTCTAACCCGGGTCTTCCTCCTTTGAGGGCTTGATCTTGCTTGTCACCATCCCCTCTCTCAACTTCGATTCTTGGTTCAAGTCTGGGACTTGAAATTCAGCAGACATTCAGCCCTCAAAAAACATTGTGTGGTTGCCCACCAGGACAGAGAGAATTGTGAGACTGAGAGCTGGAAGGGACCCTCTAGGAGTGCAGACCCCTTATCTGACAGAGAAGGAGCCTGAGGGCCAGGGAGGCAGCAAACCTCCCCAGAGCACCAGCTCCTCAGGCTGCTTCCAGACCTTCTGAGGAGGGACGCTGACGTTGTCCCTAGTCAGACTCAGGGTTTGATGAATGAGCTCACATCCCACCTGGTTCCTGTCTAGAAGCAGAGAGCTCCCTTAACGGTCATGGAAAATTTCTGTTCCAAACCTACCGTGCTTTGAAATAAATGTTCCCTGTCGCTGCCTATTTGTTGCCTGGCTCTGTAGCCTGTCAGCTGCTGTCAGATGGAGACCAATGGCAATGCATTTGACAAAAGGGCAGATCACCCACCTTTGGGTTCATTTTTGTGATAGAGAAGGGAACCGAGGCCCAGAAGAGGAAGGGGGTTGCCCTGCTGCTGATAAATGCCAGTGAGGGGGGACTTGGGGCAGTGGTCCCCAGATCTCTGACCACATGCCTATCAGGAAAGAAAAGTTGAGCGTGCACCCTCAATATGTGCATGGAGGGATAGGGCTGGACCTGGGAATTGGCTGGGATAAGGAATTTCTGGGAGAAGAGACTCTTGCCTCCAGAGCAGGGTGGCACTGTCTCTGCACCTTCTGATCGTAGACAGTTATCTGGCCCAGTGAAAGGTGAAGTGACTTGTCCAGGGTGACACAACTTGTCCAGGTTAGGTCTCTGAGGCAGGATTTGAACTTGGATCTTCCAGGCTTCAGTGCCAGCTTTGGATCCATATGCTAGGCTGTCTTTCTGCTGTTTATAAACATACATGCCTATCTATGAGTTACATAATGTACTACTGTAGTAATATATTACATACATTATAAAACACACAAACATACAGGTGAAAGTAGGGTGCAGTAAAGAGGAAGGGACAAATTAAACATTTTCTGTGTTAGCAGTGCAGAAAACCTCTGGCATTCATCAAAATGTATTACTATTGAATGTTAGGTGAGGGCATTGAGATTGCATAGGTTGCCTTTTTAAAGCATCTTATTTTACCACTTTGTTACGCAAAGATTCCAGCATCTGCATCTAGGCCCAGTAGGCTCCATACTGGACTCCCATCCCTTCCACTTCAGCCTCAAAATATATTTCACAAATCACGGTTTAGAGTAATTGTCATGTTCGTTTCAAATCAAGGGAGCATTTATTAAGCTCCTGCTGTTTTCTGGGCCCTGTGCTGGGGCTGGCCAGTCTCTCGGCTCTGAGGAGCTTAGAACATCCTCCTGGTGAGGACAAGAGTCCGACTGGTTGTGGTTCAGGACATGAGCGTCATGTGTCAGGGCAGGAGCGCCACCTCGTGCCGTGTCAGCTATTGCAAATGCAGCCCCCCGGTGAGTGTAGAAGAGCACGACTCGTAGGTACTGAGGAAATTACATTTTGACACAGAGCAGGGCTTGTCATAAACAGAAACACCCCAGTTAAAGCAGAAGAAAGGGTTCCCATTTACCATAGATGTTAACAAGACCCTCTGGTTTTTCTCTTTGCCTAAGCCAACCTTTCATCCTCATGAGTGGCACTTTGGGTGATTCTTGGGAGATCTCTTGTCTAAAAGCATCTCTCTTCATCCGGGTGCTGTGACTCCTCTCTGGGCACATGGAGTGTCCAGTATAGTTTTACCTAATTAGACCCGTACTTTGAGCTGGGACAGGTGAGTATTGACTCAAGAGGTAGATTTTTTTCTCCTTTAAAATGCTATTTTTATTTGTTTCGTTAGATATTTTCCAGTTAGAGAATTTTATAGCATATTATTTTCAGAAAGGAGGATGGGCTGGTGGACTTCTAGGGACCCCTTTTGTATAGTGAGTGGGGAGTGCCAGCGTCCTTGGAGTTGGAAGCTCTGCATTCGAGTCCTGGCCCCAGCACTGGCTGGTCCTGGGCAAGTCACTTCATTTCTTGGAGCCTCGGTTTACCCATTCTGTTTTCCCCTCCCTCCCAGGATGGTTGTCAGGATCACATGGGGCAGCAAATGAGTTGTTGTCATTTCACTTAGGGCAAGAATTCTCAACGTGGGGTCTGTGAACTTGTTTTTAAAGGATATTTTGAGAACAGTAATTCAGTATTGGTTTCCTTTGTAATCTTTTGTATTTTATGCATTTGAAAACATGACTCAGACTTCACCAGATGGACTGCTGAAGAGGTCCAAGACCCCCAGATGTTGAGCCCTTGATTTAGGGGAAGGGTGGGCATAAAACAGGGGTCTACAGGTCATGTGCAGGGAGTGAAGGAAGGCTCAGACTTGGACTGGGGGGTTTCCTGCCTCTCCCACTGCCCGGCCACCACAAGAGCTGACCAGGAGACCCATCCATCAGGTTCCAGTTCCTCAACAACCTTAGTTGGGAGGGTCTGACCCCCCAAGGAAGGGTCTTGGGGTAAGTGAGCTGGAACTTCTCATTACCGCCTTCATTTTTCCAAGGGGCTCATTGGAGGGTGAATCTGTGAGATAGTGGAAAGAGCCCTGGGTTTGAATCCCCCGTCTCACTGCTTGTGTGACCTGGGGTAGGTCACTTCCTTCTCTTCACCTGGACCATGGAGTGACTGTGCTACATACTCTCTAAAGATCCTTCTCTGCCCTCTGATCCTGGCATGGGAGATGGGCAGGATTTAGGGCCAGATGGCTTTTCTGTGCTGTCTCAGCAAGTGGAGAGATGCCCCTACCCCCCACCCTATTGTATGGCTGCTCTGGAGTCTCAGCCAGCTGGAAGGAGCAGCCTGTGGACAGCAGGAGAAGATCTTGGCCCAGTGCACAGTAGCTGTGTGGACCTGGACTGGGCCTTAGTTCTTCCATCTGTAAAATGAGGAAATTGGATTCAGTCCCTTCAAGCTCTGAATCTGTGATCCTCTGGTTACTTCTGTGTTTAGGGAAAATTCTCATTGCCTGTAGGACCAAAGGACTCAAAGGGGGGTCGGAGTGAGGGTAGAGGTCCCCACAGTCCCTAGACACCCATATCCTTCCTGCCTGCACACATGGCCAAGTAGGCCAGGAGCAAAGAGGGGCTGGGGACATATAGAAGCCAGAGAGCCAGGTTGGTTAAAGTCAGGATTCACAGGCTCTGAGTGCTAGACTATGAGGGCAGTCTTCTGGGTGAAATGCATGATCTTTATGACAGTTTTCAGGCAGCTCGGTTGTTTCTTGGCATGTTGTGAAGAGGCAAGGTTGCCACATAATTGAACTGTGGCCGAATTGCTGCTGGACTTTTTAATCACGTTTATTTCCATGGGCAGAGGCGTTTCAGTTCCACTCAGGATGCCAAGAACATGGATCTCCCTGAAGTTTGGGTCAGGGTTTGGTTTCCCTTCGGGGCTAGAGAGCTCGCTTCTCTCTGCTCCTGATCACATGCTGGTGACTACAGCAGCCTCTGGGATTTGAGGCCAGCTCTGTCCCCTGTGGTTTACTGAGTGCAGCCCAAGCTGTACTGACAGGGGGGAGTCAGCCTTGAAGTATGAAGGAATATGAGAAGGGAAGGAGCTGAGCATGCAGGGGAGGCGAGTGCATGGAGGCTCTTAGCCACAGTGGGTTGGACCTTCCCACAGAACTGAGGGAGTATGGGGAGGGGCAGGGAACCTGCCTTCAAAGAGTGAGGGGGATTTGAAGAAGATGCAGCCATCCAAAAGAATTTCAGTTTTAGGACCAGGGGTCCTGAGGCCTGGGAGAGGCCATAGGGATCACTGGGTCTAGCCCTTCTCTGTTTACTGACATGGAAGCTGAACCCCCAAAGTGGTTATCACTTAACCATCACACAGGGAATGAGTGGTTGGGCTGGGATTTGAACCTAGACCCTCTGACCCTAGGTCCCAACATTATATGTTCTTGTTGTCAGCTCCTTGCAAATAGGGATTGAGTTCTCACTCTTAGGCTGGGAGTGGGGGACCTGTGAACATGTTTAACCACTGGAAAACCATTTGGAATCCTACACAAAAAGTTACTAAGTGATACATGTCCTTTGACCCAGCAGTACCACAGCCAGGCCTATGCCCAAAAGAGAGCAAAGAAAACGGGAAAGGTCTTTTATATACAAAATATTTTGTAGCAGCTTTTTTTTTGGGGGGGGGGAACTGGAAATAAGGAAATGCCCCTCGGTTGAGAAATGGCTGAATCAGTTGTGACCTATGAACGTGATGGAGTACTGTTGTATTGTAAGAAAGGAGGAAACATGATTTCTTTTTTTTATTTATTTACTTTTAGTTTTCCACATTCACTTTTATAAGATCTTGAGTTCTAAGTTTTTCCCTCTCCCTCCCATTCCCCTCCTCTCCAAGACAGTATTCAATCTGATACAGGCCATACACGTACAATCATATTAAACATATTTTGGTATTAATCATGTTGTGAAAGAAGAATTAGAAGGAAAGGGAAAAATCATGAGAAAGGAAACAAATGGGAAAGTATGTTTCCATCTGCATTCAGACTCCATAGTTCTTTCTCGGGATGTGGACGGCATTTTCTGTCATGAGTCTTTTGGAATTGTCTTAGATCCTTTCGTTGCTGAGAAGACATAAGGCTATCACAGCTGATCATTGTTACAATGTTGCTGTTACTGTGTTACAATGTTCTCCTGGTTCTGCTCACTTCACTCAGCATCAGTTCATATAAGTCATTCACAGCTGATCATTGTTACAATGTTGCTGTTACTGTGTACAATGTTCTCCTGGTTCTGCTTACTTCACTCAGCATCAGTTCATATAAGTCATTCACAGCTGATCATTGTTACAATGTTGCTGTTACTGTGTTACAATGTTCTCCTGGTTCTGCTCACTTCACTCAGCATCAGTCCATGTAAATCCAGGTTTTTCTGAAAGCACCCTGCCCATCATTTCTTATGGAACAATAGTAGTCCATTATATTTATGTACCCCAACTTGTTTAGTCATTCCCCAATTGATGGGCATCTCCTCAGTTTCTAATTCTTGGACACCACAGAAAGAACTGCTATAGTACATGTGGGTATTTTCCCCATTTTTATGATCTCTTTGGGATATAGACTTAATAGTGGTATTGCTAGGTCAAAGGGATGCACAATTTTATAGCCCTTTGGGCATAGGGAAACAGATGATTTCAAAGACACATAGACAGACTTCTATGAACTGATGCAGAGTGAAGTGAGCAGAACCAGGTGAACAGTTTATCCAGTAATAACAACACTGTAACACTGTAGAAGCAAACAATTGTGAAGGCTTTGTAAGACTTATGATGAACACCGAGACCATCGAGGAATCCAGAGGACTGACGGTAAGACATTCTATCCATTATGGAGAGACGATGGATTTAGGGCGCAAACTGAGATGTGGAGTTTTGAACATGACCATTGAGAACATTTGCTTTGCTTAACCATATGTATTTGTTGCAAGAAATTTGTTTTTCTTTTCTTGTTTTCAGTGGGAGTCAGTGGGAGGGAGAGAAAATAGATTTCTGTTCACTTTAAAAAAGAGAGATGGGGGTGGTGTTATGGTAGGGACGTTGTGTCCATTTTCAGATGAGGTCACTCTGTTATTTGTTTTATTTCATTGTTCTGCTTTGTCACAAGAGATCTCTTACCAAGTGCGAGTTATCTGTGAAGCTGTGTAATATGAGAACAAAGCTAATAAACAGAACTTAAAAAACAAAATCCTGTCCGAGAAATCCTGGCCCGTCGGGCTGTCGTAGGCAGGTCACTTCATCTCTCTCAGTAGGAGCTGACCCACGCCCTTGGAGGGAGTTTCCTCACTGTCAGTTCCCAGCACTGACAAAAATCGAAGGTGTATACACACACATACACACGCACACACACATGCACATGCACACGCACATGCACACTCACACACGAGAAAAAAAGACATGAAAACACGAAAGTACCAAAGAGAAGCCTTAATAGGCAGTGGCAGAGAGATGGGAGCAGAGATTGAATGACCCTGATTGCACTGACCCTGACTTTGCAAATAATAAGGGAATGACAGCAACAAAATCCAGATCTACCTTGTGGGAGTTAATATGGGCTGCAAGAAAAACGATGAGTAATGGACATTTCTGCTTTCAGATATGCCAGTAGATTCAGGATCCATGGTTGTGTCTGCCCAGGGAGTGGGAAATCCCTCTCAACTTGTGAACGGTCTATACTTTAGTAGATTAGTCCCAGGCAGGGCTTGAAAATTGCCTGAAGAACATAGAGAAGGCTAATCATTGATTGAGAGTCACACAGCTAATGTCAGAGGTAGGATTTGAACCCAAGGGTTCAGTATTCTGCTGACTTTATGGTACCATGCTTCTTCTCTCCACATGCAGTCTTCTTGTGTTTTTGTTTCTGAATGGGGGGGGGGGGGAAGGGAGGCACTTAAAGAGTCCTAGCTCCCTGAGGGCAAGGACAGTCTGCTAAGCATAATGATAGTAGGCACTTAATAAATGAATATTAACTGAAGGCCTGACTGACTCTGAACCCTGTGGAGATCACAGGTTCATGAATCAATCCAGACATCTTAAAAACCATAAGACAGTCCAGCAACAAGAGATAGAAAAAGAAATTCCATTTAAAATAACCATGGACATTATAAAATACCCAGGAACTATATGAACACAATTACACAACATTCCTTACACAAATAAAGTCAGATCTAAATCATGGAAAGATTAATTGCTCATGGATAGATTGAGTCAATATAATAAAAACATCAGTTCTACCTAAATTAATCTACTTATTCAGTAGTTCAATCAAACTATGGAAGAATTATAAAGCTAGAAAAAATAATAATAAAATTTATAAAGAAGAACAAAAACTCAAGAATATCAAGGTTTAATGGAAAAAAGGAAGGAATGTGGTCTAGCAATAATCATCAGAACAATCTGGTACTGGTTAAGAAATAAAGTGCTGCATCACTGGAATGGATTGGGCATACAACACATTGTAGAAAATGCTCCAGCAGTACCACCGCTAGGTCTGTATCTCAGAGAGATTTTTAAAAAGGGAAAAGAAACCATTTGTACAAAAATACTTATAACTCTTTTTGTAATGGCTTAGAATTGGGAATTGAAGGGATGCCCATCAATTGGGGAATGGCTGAACAAGTTGTGATATATGATTATGATGGAATATAATTATGCCATAAGAAATTATGAGCAGGATGATCTCAGAAAAACCCAGGAAGACTTACATGGACTGATGCAGAGTGAAGTGAGCAGAGCCAGAGGAACATTGTACACAGCATGACGAACACCTGCAAATGACAACTTTTCTCAGCCATACGATGATCCCAAAGGACCCATGATGAAAAATACTATCCGTCTCCACAAAAAAAACTGAGTCTGAATACAGACCAAAGCACACTGTTTTTCACTCCTCCTTCCTTCCCTCCCTCCTTCCCTTCCTTCCTTCCTTTCTTCCTCCCTTCCTTCCCCCTTACTCTCTTCCCCCCTTCCTCTCTTCCTCCCTTCCTCCCTTCCTCTCTCTTTCATGCTTGCTTTGTTTTATTTGAGTTCCCCCCTTACAAAATAACTAATATGGAAATGTATTAAATTGCTTACTGTCTCAGGAAGGGAAGGGAGGAAGGGGTAGGATTTGGAACTCAAAAACTTAACAATAAATATTAAAATTTATTTTTACATGTAATTGGGGGAAGATAGGTTTAAAAATATGCCCTTTCTGTTGCAGTCTGATGTCATTAACACCATGTGTGGCTACAAAACCATCGACCAGGAGGTGAGTCCTTTTAAGTTGTTGGACCATTTTGATTCCTTCCCTCCCCCTGGTGCTGATATGATATCAGCCATGCAGGCTGATCTGGGGGCTTCAGGAGCACCCCTATTCTGAGAGAGCTCTGAAACTAGCTGGTGTCGTCCCTGGACTGTGGTGGGAAGAACTGTGGGGTTTGAGAGTCAGGAGTGTCAGGGGTTTCAGGTGCAGCCCAGAAGCTTCCTTGTTGTGGGTACAAGCATTTCCCTTATGTTTTTACAGAAATTAGCTCTGAGAGGGCTAATAACCTCCTCAGAGTCATAGCCTACAGTTCAAATGAAGCATCTATCTGAGAGAGACAGACAGAAACAGAAGGAAGGAAGAAGGGAGAGAAGGAGGATGCTTCTCTTTTCTGGGATTTGCAGAGAGAGGAGGAAGCTTAGACCAGTGACCAGCTTGGCCTGGGAGACCTGTAAGGTCTTAGTGATGTTCTGTGATTCTGTGAGGCCCATGCCCTTTGAGGGGCAGAGAGAGTGTCCTGACAACACCCCCTCACCTCCCTGGTTCTTTGGCAGCGGCTGAGCATCCTGGATGTCATCTATGTCCGCGGCTGCACCAATGCTGTAATTATCTGGTTCATGGACAACTACACCATCATGGCTGGTGTTCTGCTGGGCATCCTGCTGCCCCAGGTGAGGCATCCTTCAGGCTGCCCCAGGGAGCCCTCTCTGTGGGAGGCCAAGGGGAGGGATGCCCCCCAGAAGGGGTGGGAGCACCCGGAGGATGGTGAGAAGGGGGGAAAGAATTAATGATAATGGCAAACGGAGGGAGGGTCAGTGGGGCAGAGGATAGAATGCTGACCGGGACTCAAGAAGACCCAAGGTCAAAGCCTGCCCCGGATGCTGACTAGCTGAGCAAGTCTCTTAAGCTCCCTCAGTTTCCTCATCTGTAAAATGGGGATGGTGATGATGATCCCCCTCTGCCAGGGCTGTGGTGAGGATAGAGCGTAAAGCGCGTGCCAGGCCTTCCTGTTACTCCCAATCACAACAATGAAAGGGTTAGGAACCCACAATGTCGTGGGCAGGGAGCTCTGGCGGCACCTTCTTGGGAACTCAGAGGAGCTAAGAGCCCCCACAGCTAGTGTTTGCCGGAGTAGCACTCGAACCCCTGTCACCCACCACCTCTCCTCAATGTGACTGATCAGTGCTCACAATAACCAGTATTTACACGGCGCATTCAGACTCACCGAGCTCCCTGCACAGGCTCCTCCTCTGGGCCTGACATCAACCTGGCACTCTCATCACATCCCCTCTTACAGATGAGGAAACAGGCCCAGAGAGGTGCCCGGGCTTACGTAGGGGCAGAAGCAGAGTTTGAGCCAAAGCCGACGGCGCCCTTTCCCCAGGGTTGTGTTGGGGGGGTGCTGGGGAGCCCCCCCCATTTTGCCCCCCCTCTCCATTTCCTTCCTCAGTTCCTGGGCGTCCTGCTCACCCTCCTCTACATCACGAGGGTGGAAGACATCATCTCTGAACACTCCATCACCGATGGCCTCCTCCGGGGGGAGAAGAAGTCAGACCTGGAATTTTCAGGAGGAGGCTGCTGCATGTGTTATCCAGGGGAGCATCCTCAGGGCCTGTGACAGGCTCTTCTACCAGACCACCGGAGCAGGGGAGGGGCAGGGGAGCTGTGACCACTGGGGCAGACCTGGGCCATCTGCTTCCACAGAGGATGCCACCCCAGGCTTCTACCCCTAGTTCCAGCTCCTTCCCACCATGTGGGCCTCATCCAGACTGGAACTGTGGGAGTGGCAGAGTTTGGGGAGCCCTCATGCCCATGCTCCTCTTTGCCAGGCTCCTCTGGGACCTGAAGGGGACTGAGAAGCCCTTTTCCTAATTCAACTCTCTTCTTCCCCAAGGGACAAAGAGGCAGAGAGCAGGAGGCTATCTGACCAGAGCCTCTGTCCTGTTGGCTCACTCAGTCTCTTTTTTTTTTTTTTAAGGGGGGAAGGCAAGGCAGTTGGAGTTAAGTGACTTGCCCAAGGTTACACAGCTAGTAAGTGTGTCAGGTGTCTGAGGCCAGATCATCCTGACTCCAGGGCAGGTGCTCTATTCACTGCACCACCTAGCCACCCCTACCCTGTGTCTCTTGTCTGATGCTGGCGGGCCAGTGGGATAGTGACTGAGCCCTACGGGCAGATCTGGGGGTCTCAGAGTCCTGGGACCTCCCATCCCCCAGCCATGGCCCTGGGGTGGGGCAGTCTTGCATCCCTAGTTTCTGTCTCTGTCGCCCTACAGTCCATCTGGGTATTGATTCAACTGCTGTTTTGGGCTCACTTGATGAGGCCTCATGCCCTTTTTCTTCATCCCACCTCGGAAGCTCAGGGGCCAAAAAAAAAAAAAAGAAAAAAAGATTTCTTAGTTAAGCCTGAGATGCTGTGTGTGTGGGAATAAGTGTGTTTAGCTTGGCCAGAACTGGTACATCAGGGGCTGGTCCTGTGGCATTGGAATTAAATTGTGGCTATTTTTGTATTGATTTATAAGTGAGTGGGAGAGGGGTGTGGATGAATGTACCGATGTGTGTGCCTACCTGGTCCTAACCAGAGTCTTGAGGAGTGATGAATGTCTACAAGCTGATCATTTGTACCATAACTTCATGATTCTGTCCATTTTTTAGGCTGGCCTGTGTCCCGTGCCTTGAGCCCCCATCAGAGGGCTGCTGCTTTGGTGACTCCATTTATATGTGACTTTTGTAACTGTAGAGTTTTATACACAAATAACAGGCCTGTTTGATTAGTCTGAATCATACGTTTAGGATTGTTTTTCTTTCTCTCTGATTACCCACTGCAAGCCCAGCCCTGCTTCTTGAAGGCTGTCAAAGCATTCTACGTTTGTGAACACACTGGATCACTCAATCAGCACACAGGATCAGGGTCTTCAAGTGCCAGGCGTTAAGCCAGGTCCTGGGATGACTCGACAAAAAGAGAGCCAGTCTCTGACTTTGAGGACTTTATGTCCTTGTAGGGTGGGAAGGCAGAACACAGAGAGGGAAACAGAAAACCTTTGCCAAGTAAATGAATGAATGAAAAAGTATTTAAATACACCAAGTTCTGGGAATGCCAATAGACAGTGAATAGTCCCCGTTCTGAAGGGATTCACCCTCTCGTTGGGGAAATGGCACCAAAAAGAGCTCAGCTTTGGGCAGATGGCCTTGGGCTCTGTTAGGAGGTATCACAATGGGGCCCGGATGAAGAAACAAGGAAGGGTCCACACCACTGGTGTCACACTCAAATAGAGATGCAGGCATTCCTTCGGGCCACATGTTGACTTGGAAAACTGCATGTGAGCATTTTTCTTCTTTAATTTGCTGTTTTTGTTTAAAGTTTCCCAATTACATTCTAATGTAGCTCAAATCACACTCAGGAGAGCTGTGGGCCTTGGTGGAAGGTTAAATGCTAAGGTTTGTTGGTCCTCCATTTCTCTGGAAGGAACAGAGTTGGGGCATCCCCTCTCGTCTAAGACCTGTGAGCAGTCAAGCAGGTGGGGCAAGTTCTGGGTGGCCATCTTTGAGGGTCAGGGTCTAAGGGGGAAGGCAGGTGGGCAGCATGCCCTGGTGATGTCACGCCTTCCCTTCAAGCCTTATTGGGGACTGGGGGTTGCCTGATACCTGATGAAGCAGGTACTGCAGGGATGTCTTAGTCCCTGTAGAGGAGTGAAGTGTTTTGTCCACAGTGACAACACTACCTTTGGGCTCAGGATTTGAACGTGAAACAGAGGCTTCCTGATCTCAAGTCCAATGCCTTTAACACCATACCGTGTCCCCGTCCTTAAACTGTGGCATTCAGCCAGCCTGTGTGAAGGAAGAAGTTTGCCTTTTGTAGCAGGGAGCAGCTTGGGACCGCTGCAAGCATGACATGATTTCCCAGCTGTAGCTCTGCCTCAGACTTTACTGTAGTACCTGCTTTACAAAGTCCATATCAACTGTCCAAGAACAGGTCTTATCCTGGGATCCTGCAACCCTGACCCTGTGGACAGATGCCAGAGGGTCTGGGAACTGGGATGGGGGAGAAATTCCAGCGTAATTTTAATGTAACTGATTTTTTTTTTGCAATTCTTTGTATTTCAATTTCTTAATTTAAAACCATTATTTTGAGAAGAGATCCACGGGCTTCACCACACTAGGCCAGAGGGATCCAGGAAGGGTTGAGAGCCTCTAAAACTGAGTGTCTGAGAAGGTGCTGGTGTGCATTTATGGAGCTTCCTTACCAGCACTTTCTTATCCAGTGAAATAAGAGCTCTTTCCCCTGTTCTGTTCCCTGTGTGCCAGGCATGGTGCTAAGTGCTAGGGTCCTAGGAGATGGACATAAACTAAAGCGGTCCCTCCCCTCAAGGTGTTTACAGTCTCCTGGGGAGATGGGAATGGTCCCCTTCTCTGCTTTCCACACCTTCTTTCTTCCACATTCTTCTATGCTTGTAACCTTCCACTGTATTGTGTCCTGTCTCCGAAGACAGTCACCAGAATTAAGCCAAAATCATCACTCCCCTGGCCCCAAATCTTGTCTTTTAGCAGGAGGAGGCTGGTGAGGGGCGCCCACAGAGCTCACTGAAGAGATAGAGGGAATCCTGAGGGTGGCAGGGGCTAGGAAAAGGGAATGCAGAATAAGCTGGCCAGGAGAAGTTTGGGACAATCCATTTATGGAAATCTCTTCTCCAAGTAGATAAACCTTGGGCAGGGAGGGTGCTGGAACATCTAAACAAGCTGGAGTTTCAAATGCCAGACTTGTTTGTGTTTGTTAAGTCCTGAGTTTCCCCTCAACTGGGAACTAGTTCACATTTCTGAGGGAAGGTAAGGGGGCATGCTGAGACCTGACAAGTTCAAACCTTCTCAGTTTACAAAGTACTTTACATGTCTAATACTGTTATGATAATAGTTAACTCCTGTTAAGTTTAGGGGCTGTGGTGCAGTGGGTAGAGCTCCTGGCTTGGAGTCAGGAAGACCTGAGTTCAAATCCATCCTCAGAAGTGTACTAGCAGTGTGACCCTGGGCAAGTCACTTAACCCTGCCTGCCTTAGTTTCCTCTTCTGTAAAATGAGCTGGAGAAGGAAATGGCCAACCCCTCCAGTATCTCAGCTAGAACCCTCCCCACCCCCACGGGGTCATGAAGAGTCAGACATGACTGACGTGACTGAATGACAATCATAGAGTATAAGGACTATACAGGGTGTCCCAAAAGTCTTAGCTTTAATAGATTTAAGACTGCACTAAGACTTTTGGGACATCCTAAGTAATGATCACTCAGGTCCACAGGTTCTTCTGCCTCTTCGCCTTTAGGGAGTCTATTTTGGGCAAAAGAAAAAAAAACTGAGTTCAATGGCAATCATGCCGAGCCCTTAGTTGGGAAAATTCCTAGCATTTAGCAGAGGTTAGGTTCTGATTTACTTTGCAGTTATGTATCTCTGTAGTCAGGCTCTGGCCTCTTTGTGGTTGGCACCAAGCTGAGGTTACTGGAGCCGTTTCGGCAGCGAAGGAGCAGATTATAGTATAGTGACTGTGGTGGGCAGGTACCAAGGGGAGGTTTTCTCCAAACTTCCCTCTGTCCTTGGGGAGGTGGGTACCCTGGTGTCATCAGCCAGGTCTTGGGCAGAGGTGCTTGTTGAGTTCAGCTATAGCTACCCCCACCTCCAACCCCCCTGGGTTGGCATACTTTCTTTCCTTCCAGAATTATCGCTCACTGTAACTCCCCAATTCCAGCTAACTCGATGCTTTTATACAGGACTCTGAGGCTACATCAAAATCCCTTACCCAACAGATTTTCTTGTCTGCAAACATTTCACTTTATCCAAGGCTCTGAAAGACTTTTCATTCTTAGCCTCAAAAAGCTTTTGAAGTTGATTGAGATGGGTTTTTACCTAGGGAAGGTATCAAGGCTAAAATGTGGTGGGTGGTTTGGGTTCAATCGTTATACATACATCACTGAACTTGAGAATAATCCTTGGAGCACTTACTGTAGGTATGAATGTTCTTGTTCCACAGGTGGGGAAACTGAGATTTGGGAAAGCTAAGTGATTTGCCCAAAGCAATAGGAAGTCAGAGGTCTGTAAGGCATGAAGGGGTGTATAAAGGTCCCAAAGCTGTTTATAAAACTCATTTCCAGAGAGATTTTGCCGGAGTGTGTGTGCACATTTTGTTTTGACTGGACCTTGATTTATGGTCGTAGATTGGTGTCTGGTCTGCAACTTCAGGTCTTGGAGAGCTGCCTGGGACACTAGGAGGTGGTGGTGCCCTCAGGGTCACATAGCCTGGAAGGTAGCAGAGGCAGGATTTGAAACAAGGACTTCCTGACTCAGGATGGTTCTGCAACCCTATACCCACCATTCATGTATAAGCCTAGGAACATCTGGGTCAGTCAAAAAGCATTCCAATGCTAACTATGTATGCATAAGCATAAACACAGGGAGACATTCCTGCTCTGCATTAAAAAAAATAATAATTGTAAGCAGATTGATAAAGGTGGGTGGGGGTTAAGGAAGAGTCTGTCATCCTTGGAGTGTATGTGGAGGCTGGAAATACCTTTGTAGAGAGGATTTCCTGCTCTGTTATGGATGGGCTGCATTAGAAGCCCTTTTTAGTCTTAAATCACTATGTAAATACCACTATTACTGTTTTTATTACACAGACTTTCGCCTTTCAAGAATACACACACACCAGGATAATTTGTACTGTGCTGCCCTCTGGTGGCAATTGTTGGTTTAAGTCTGCCCTCACCCCTGCTTCCTTTTCTTATTGTCCTGGAGATGGGGAAGCCACCAGTTGAGTGCCAAGGACAGAGACTCTGACTCATTTGAATCCTCCACAGGCTTTTAATGAACAGCCCAGCTCCATACTAGGTGCATAAAACTCCCCTGCCCATGATCACAGTTGATCCCTCACCGCTTTTTAAGCTTAATTGGTTAGCTCAGTGACCCAGCTTGGCCAAGGTTCTTTGCTTCTGAAAGCCTTAGTCCAGAAGCAAGTGAGGCAAAACCAGGGAACGGCCCTGATCTCTAGGACAATCTAATTAATTAGCCCTGAAATGCAGAGCCATAAGGAGTAAGGGAGCTGGAAGGGGCCTAGGAACTAGAATGTCTAGAGGTGAGAGGGTCCTTAGAAAA
>CM053598.1:24435778-24493407 GCA_028646575.1 Pseudocheirus occidentalis
CTTCCTTCCTTCCTTCTTCCTTTTTCTTCTTTCCACATCAAATTGAAAACATTTTTAACCAACAAACTTTATTCTCATACAACCTTTATTTCTGAAAACATCTCTCCCCTTCCCATCCCCAATGAGCCATCTCTGCTAATGAAAAATAAAAGGAAAGAGGAGGAAAAGTAATTTAGCAAAATTAAGCATTTATATCAACTGAGTTTTATAATACATTTAGTGTTCTGTAACTATGGTCCAGCACGTCTGCAAAAAGAGAGGGAATGAGATGCTATTTTCTCATCTCTTCTTAGGGGAATGCTCATTCATTATTTTTACACAGCATTCATTTTTTTAAACAAGCATATTAAGTGCCTATTATGTTAAAAGCACTTTATCTTTTGAGTCTCAGTTTCCTTATTTGTAAAATGGGTATAATATATAATATGACATAATAAAATAATATACAATAAATATAATATTAATATAGTATAGTATAATATAATTATGCTCACCACAGTGTTCACCACAATTTCATAAAGTAGGTTTTGCAAATATATACACACATACATACATATACATATGTATATATATATATATATATTTTTTTCTTTTTGAAGGAGGGAAGGTAGGGCAATTGGGATTAAGTGACTTGCCCAAGGTCACACAGCTACTTTATTGTGTTAAATGTCTGAGGCCAAATTTGAACTCAGGTCCTCCTGACTCCAGGGCTGGTGCTCTATTCACTGCATTACCTAGCGGCCCCACAAATATTCTTTTTTTTTTTGGTCCATACCTGTGATGGAATTTGGTGCAAGGAGCTCCCAGAGAGAAAACTCCCTTTCCCGAAGCAGATAACAATTGTGCTGTAATTTATAGTCTTAGAGAGTTATCTGGGACAATGAGAGGTTAAGTGACTTGCCCAGGGTTACAGAGCTAGTATGGGTCAGAGGCAAGATTTGAACCCAGTTTCTTCTGCTTATCAGGGCAAATACTATTATTCCTGTACGATACACAAGCAAACTGAGATGCAGAGATGAGCAGTCATAGAACCAGCATCTTAGCTTTGGAAAGATAAAAAGTTCTCATGTTTTGGTGAACTTTAGACATTTCTTCAACAAGGACTAGGGTCCTCCCAAGTATATGATTTGGAGTAAAGACATTTTTGTCATCAGAGGTGGTTTACACAGCCCAACCTTTCTTATCCAATGTATCAATGCATCAGATGACTTTGGCTCTAATACTGCAAAGAAAAAGCCCAAATGGGTGAAGAATGGCTATTGCCCAGAATATGGTAGGCAGTTGGAAGGAAAATCCTTAGAGCTGGCTGATCATTGGGTGGCTAAATGAGTCCAGAATGGAATAAAAGGTAGTTACTGAGATCATGGGTCTGTGCAAGTTCCAAAGTAAGGATCTTCTACAATATCCCCGATGAGCACTCGTCCAGCCCGGGCTAAACTGGGCTACTTCTGCTCCTTATACATGATACTCCATCTCTCCTCCCTGAACTTTGTGAAGGCACCCCCTCCATTCTGGGAGTGCCCTCCCTCCTCACCTTTACCTCCTAGAATCCCTCGATTCTTTGATAGCTCAGCTCGAGGATGGGATGGCTTTTTTGATCACCTGAGTCTTTTCCTCAAAAATTACCTTAAATTGAAACAGTATATATTTTAATATGTTTATGTATATGCTATCTTCCCTGATAGAACATAAGGTCCTTGAGGGCAGAGGAGGGATTTGTCATGTGTTTTTATTGGTATAGGATCGCCTAAGTAAGGAAAATCCCTTTACTGTTTTTAGGTAACTGCCTTCTCTGCAATTTGTAGTCTTAGAGAATTGCCCAGTACCCTGAGAACTTAAATGATTAGCCCAGGGGTTGTTTGTTGTGGGTCATCACTTCAGTCACGTCTAATTCTTTGTAACCTCATTTGGAATTTTCTTGACAAAACACAAGTGGTTTACCATTTCCTTCTCTAGCTCATTTTATGGATGAAGAAACTGAGGCAAACAGAGCTAAATGACTTGCCCAGAGTCACCCAGCTAGTCAATGTCTGAGTTAGTATTTGAACTCAGGTCTTCCTGACTCCAGGCCAGGCCTCTATCCACTGTGCCACCTAATTGCCCCACCTAGAGTTACAGAACCAGTATATGTCCAAGGCAGGTTCAAGCCCAGGGCTTCCTGGCTCTCAAGGGTCATTATAAATGTTTGCTGATTAATTGGAGGCTTTCAGGGAACTTGAGGGAGCCCAAGAACCTTTCACAGTTACAGGCTTTAGAGCTAAAGACTACAGCTAGTGTTTTTTGGAGTAAGCAATTAACAGGGCATCTGGAAACCCATAGTTTAAAATTGCTCTAAGGGTCTTGGGACATGCTACATTTAGACTCATAGGCACTGGATGCACTCTTGGACCCTTCCATTTGCTACCTAAGGGACCTTGGGAAAATCACTTAATCTCCCCAAGCCTCCCTTTCTTCATCTGTAAGGAGGCATCTGGGCTACATGACTTTGAAATCCCCTTTCAAGCTCCAAGCCTGTGGTCTTTGGCTAGAGCTCAGTCCCTTCACTTTTTAGATGAGGAAACTGAGGAAAAGCAGCATTAAGTGACTTGACCCAAAATCACTTCTGATCTACACTCTGAAGGGTGGAGACTGCTCTGTTTTTCTTTTCTACCACATTGCCACACAGAGCTGGGCAAAAAGCATGCATTAAACCACCCTCCTAGTTGGGTGACCTCACCACACCTCCTACACTTCTCCTTGCCCTTCAGCAGAAGGGCAGCTTGGGGCTAAACCTGTCCCTAGCACTGTGTAGCATCTCTGAAGGTTTGGACTCTGAATGTTGGCACACACAGCCCACTGTATCTCCCTGAGGGATTTTATCAATCCTGAGCCTTGCACCTGTTTCCATTAATCTTCTCCTGTCTGAGTCTGGGGCCCCTGGATCCTACTCTGTCTGTTGACCCAAGAGGTGGGTAATGAGGTCTCCAGGTGGAACCTTCCTGGCATTACTGAGCCAGGGGGCTGACACAGGGTGGGGGCAGGGTTCAGGGCTGATGGATGAGAAAGAATCACCTTTTCTTTCCACCTCTTTCCCTGTCTCCATTCATATCCAGATTGCTGCTTAGAAGCTCATGGCTGATTTTAATTCTGCTTAGCTAGAAGTGAGTCATCACATAACCACACTTAAAGAGTCTGGTAAAGTGGAAAGAATGCTGGATTTAGAGCTAGCTATCCAGGGTTTGAGTCCTGTCTCTGACACTTACTAGCTGTGTGACTTTTGCAAAGTGCAAAACCTCTCTGATGCTCAGCTCCCTCATCTGTAGAAATGGGAATATTTAATTTGTACTATCTTCTTCAGAGAGTTTTTGTAAAGAAAGCACTTTGTGAGTCTCAAAGTGCAAGAGTAGTGGTCTGCAAACTTCTCTGATTACATACTGCTATCAGAACAATTTTTGAATACCTCTTCCACATATGCATAAATCACACACATATATTACTGTATTATGTAATTTATAAAACTTTCATAAAATAGAAATTTTATTTTATTTTTTGGGGGGCAATTGGGGTTAAATGCCTTGCCCAGGGACACATAGCCAGTAAGTGTCTGCGGCTAAATTTGAACTCAGGCAGCTGGAGATATGGAAATTGGGTTCAGGAGGGAGACAAGAGTGGGATAAATAGAGCTGGGAGTCATCTGCACAGAAATAATTGAACTCATGGGAGCTGATGAACTCCCAAAGTGAGAGAATCTATAGAGGGATGCCCAGGACAGAATCTTGATAGGGGACAGGTAGCAAAAATACTCAAAGAGATTAGTCATACAGATGGGAGAAGAACAAAGAGAGAAGGGAATATCTAGGAAGAAAAAGTGGTCAGTACCGTCAAAGGCTACAGAGAGGTCCAGAAAGAGAAGGGCATTCCATTTGACAGTTAAGAAATCATTAGTTATTTTGAAGACAGCTTCAGTTTCAGTTAAATGATTGAGAACCTGGAAGACTTAAGAATATTAGAGTCCACAGAAAGAAGGAAGTTTGGAAGAAAGCTATTGGGTGGGGGGAATAAAAGCAACAATAAAATATCATTTTGTAATTATTATAGTTTCCAAATAATTGTTCTTATCACAATTAATGTTTATAGAAGAACTTGAGTTTTGTAAAACACTTCACTGGATAATGTAAGATAATATAATTGTAATTCATATATGTCAGTTAATCCTGAACTACTTAGTCTTTCCTATTAAAAAAAAATGTAAAGTGTAGAAAGCTTGTGTGTTTGTGGGGAAAGGAGGTGTTCCTTATTGGTAACTGTCCCAAAGCACAGAGCCTGATGGCTGAGGACATCCTGTGGTAGCCAGAAAATGGTCAGGGATGGGGGTGGGCATGGGAGTGGAGGAAGTGTGCAGAGAATTTTGCCTACTGAACTGTGGGTTCCTGGATCAGAGTAGGTTTTTAACTGCCCTAAATGACCCATTCCTGGATTAGCTGCCCAGGAAGCTATTGATAGGATGGTAGAATGTTGAAGGGGCTATGTTGGGAGCTATGCTTGGAGCTATGAGGGGGCTATGTTGAAGGGAGAGTGCTGAAGGAAGTTGGGGGATACAATACATTTTCCCATCCTTTAATTAGTTGGTCATATACCCCTTGGATTCAAGCCATGGCCCCCTTGGGGTCATTTTACAGCCCCTCCAGGGGGGGGGCCCCAGGTCTCACTTTGGGAACTATTGTCCTAAGGAATGTGAATTATTTTATATAGCAGATAGAGGGCCCAGCCTGGAGTCAGGAAAGCTCATCTTTATGAGTTCCAATTTGATCTCAGACACTTCCTAGCCATGTGACCCTAGGAAAGTCACTTCACCTTGTTTGTCTCAGTTTCCTCATCTGTAAAATGAGCTGGAGAAGGAAATGGCAAAACACTGCAGTACTGATCTTTGTCAAGAAAACCCTGAATGGGGTCACAAAGAGTCAAACATGACTGAAAACCAACAACAACTTTGCTGCTTCTTTTAAGATTAATATAATAATATAATTATAATTAATATAATTACTTAATATAATTACTTCTTAAGTGATAGAGTGGAATGACCATGGGGCAGGGAACTAGGAGACCTGGGTTCTAGCCCCAGGTATGTTAATGACTGTGTGACATTGGGTAAGTAATTTTCCTTCCCTGACTCTCAACAAAATGAGGAGATTGGGATATATGATGCTTAAAGTCCTTTCCATTCTTATGATTCTAAATATCCCCAACATGACCTAATAAATGGGAAATTAATCAAAGGAAAGGGCTTGGGGGCTAATTTGACAAAGTCAAAAGACAGTGCCACCAAGCACAGGTCAGAATGGGAGGTCAAGTTCTAGTTTAAATTGGGAAAGAATGATGATAAATAGCATCTAAAACCAAATGCCAGCATTATATGTAGTTGAGACTAGAGGACTTTCCAGTGAGATCACTGTTAGCAAAGATATTCATTGTCTCTATTATTATTTGATAAAGTACTAAAAATGCTACTTATAGCCATAAGACAAGAAAAAGAAATTGAGGGAATCATAGGCAAAGAGGAGATAAAATTATTGATTTTTATAGATGATATAATAATATTCATAGAAAACCCTAGAGAATCAGCTGAAATTAATTGAAGCAAATAATAACTTCAGAGAATTTTTGCAGAGCATAAAAAGTCATCCCAAATCATGAACTTTTCTGTATTACCAACAAAACCCAATAAGAAGCAATAGAAAAAAATTTCCATTCATAATAGCTAAAGAATGTATAAGACATTTAGGAGTCCACCTGCCAAGGCAATATAGTAATTAGATGAATGCAATTATTAAATCCTCTTTATAGAAACACAGACCCAGATAAGTGGAGAGAAATTTATTTCTTATGGTTGGGACATGTCATATAATAAATACAACATTACTACTCGAATTAGCTTACTTCTTTGGTGCCATACCAATCAAATTAGCCAAGGATTATTTTAGAAAGCTAAAAAAATAAAATAAAATTCATCTGGAGGAACAAAAGGTCAAGATTCTCAGAAGAAATAGTAAAAAAAAGTAAAAAAAGGAAGGGATCTAGCAATGACAAATTTCAAATTTTAATACTGTAAAGTAGCGATCATCAAAATTATTTGGTATTGGTAAAAACCAAAAAGTCAAGCTGATGAAGGTAAAATGAATAGAAATAGAAAACAATTCATAAGATAATGAGCAGCTTTGAAAGACTTAAGAATTCTGATGAACATAACGATTAACCATGATTCCAGATGTCCAGTGACAGAAAATTCTATCCACCTCCTGACCGAGAAGTGATTTGCTAAATAAATTGTTGGACATGGCCAATACTGTTTGAGAATTTGTTTTGCTTGATCATGCATATTTGTTAACAAGGATTTTTTTTTCTCTAGTGAGTAGGGGGAGACAGGTGAAAGAAAGAGTAAGTAAATGATTTTAAAATGAAAAAAATTAATTAAAAAAAGCCAATCAAAGGAAGAGACTAAGTACGCAATATGCAGAAAGGAATGTAGTAATATAGTGTTTGAGAAACCCAAAGCTACAGCTACTAATACAGTACTAGAAAAAAAGAAATTGAGGAATTGTAATGGTAATAAATTTAAATCTGAGGACCCCCATTTTTGTTATGTCAAGTAAGGAATTACTTACTTTGTTATGTCAAGTAAGTAGTAACTAAGGGCTAAGTACCTCTGTGAAAGAAAAAGAAGGTGTGAACTCTGTCTCCTATTGCTGACATAGCAGGAAGGGGTTGGCTGAGACAGGAAGCCTGTGTGTGTTTGTGTGTGTGTGTGTGTGTGTGTGTGTGTGTGTGTGTATTTAAGAAGACTCCCAGAGAAGAGACAGTCAGAATCATGAATTATTTTCTTCTGGTGGGCTCCTGGTGGAGGAAGCAGAATTTTTACAGCATCAGGAAGCTGGGCTGCTACTTGCTGGACAGAACTGAGTTGGAGTTTTCTATGAGACCAGAATATGGTGAAGGCTAAATTTGCTGCTGAGAAGGCTGAAATTTCTTGTGGGTCTTAGAGCCAGCTGAACTACTGTGTGTAGCAAGAACTGCCTGGAGGACTGAACAAGAACCTGGGAGCTGTCTGCCTCTGAATCAAGGTGACTGTTTGGTGGATTTAGGTAGGAGCTGGGACCATGGAAGGGGATCCAGGGAATCTGAGAGACCACCTAGAGTCAAGATGAAGAAAAAGCCTCTCCTTGGATATTGAATGCATGATGAAATTGAAGTTTACTAGACACTGAAGGGTGGAGGGCTTGTGTAATTTTCTAATGATTGTATTTAGTCAGTAACAATACTTAGTGACTGATTGCTAAATAAATGACTGATTAAGTTAACCTATGAATTCCCCATGAGTGGGAGATTGACTATTGTGCTGTGAAATGACTGAATGACTGAGTGAGGAGGCAAACCTCCTTGGGGATACCAGATGATTATTCTTTTGTCGTTTGTTCTAAATACTGTGACCGACCACTTCGGTGAAAACTATGTGGCCTTTCTAATGTTAAGCTGTTGTGAACATTATATTGTGATTTTCTGTGATAAGATGCAATGTTGTGAATATTATATTGTGATTTGTTTTGAATGTTTGCCTTGATTTGTTATGCAATAAATGAAATGTTCACTATACTATGTAATCAAAATCTTAAAAGCTGTTCACAGTAGCATTTTTTTTGGAAAGCTGTTCATGCATGGCATTACAGGAACTCATCATAGGCAAAGAGGAAACAAAATTATCCATTTTTGCAGATGACATGGAGAATCCTAGAGAATCAACTAAAATTAATCAAAACAATTAATTATCCTTACTGGGGTAAGGACTCTTTTGAAAAAAAAAACTCCTGAGAAAACTGGAAAGCAGCTTGGCATAAATTATCTATAGATTAAGATCTCATACTACTTACCACAATGAACTCCAAATGGATACATGACTTAGATATAAAAGGTCACATCAAAGCAAGGCAAAGGAGCAAGGAAGAAAATATCTTTCACAAAGAGAAAAGCAGAAGGTAAAATGGACAGTTCTGATTATGTAAAACTGGTAAGTTTTTGCACAAGCACAATGATGTTCAACTAAGAAGGGAAAGAGATAATTGGGAAAATATTTAGAGTAAGTTTTTTTTTTTAGGAAAGGCCTGATACTTAAGACATATAAGAAGCTGATTCAAATGTAATAAGAATGACAGTTATTAATCCAAGCAATCAATAGTCATATGAAAAATACTCCAGAATATTAGTAATTAGAGAACCACAGATTAAGACAACAATAAATGACACCTGTTGGAGAAGCTAGAGGAAGATAAAGTATACTAGTATACTGTTGGGGGAGCTATTCTGTTAAAATACTCGTAACCAATATGTAAAAACATTTATAGTCACTCTTTTTGCTGTCTTAGAGAACTGGAAACAAAGAGGATGCCCATCCATTGGGAAATGGCTGAACCAATTATGGAAATTACTTCAACATTAGAAATTAGGAAAGTGAAGTAAGCAGAACCAGGACAACATTGCAGCAATATTGTGTGATAACCAACTTTGATAGACTTAGTTCTCCACAATAAAATGATCTAAGATAATTTCAAAAGACTCATGATGGAAAATGCCATCCACATCCAGAAGAAAAACTAAACAGTTTGAATGAAGATGGAAGCAGACTATTTTCTCTTTTTTTGGTTGTTTTTGTTTTTTTTTTCTTTCTTGTGTTTCCCTCTCCTTTGTTCTGATTCTTCTTTCACAACATGACCATAGTGGAAATGTGTTTAATATGATTGTACATGTTTAGCCTATATCTAATTGTTTACCATTTTGGGGAAGGAGGAGGGGAGGGAAGGAGAAAAAATAATGGAACTCAAAATTCTTACAAAAGTGAATGCTGAAAACTATCTTTACATGTAATTGGAAAAAATTAAATACTGTTACATGGATGTAACAGCAATCAATTTAGCATTCTTAGAGCTATGTATAGAAGGTGTGAGCTCTGTATGGAAGGTGCGAGCCCTGTCCACTGTTGAGAAGGTGTGAACTCCCCTGTTGGTGGAAGAAGGGGATTGGCTGAGACAAGATACCAGTACTGTATATAAAGAAGAATTTCAGAGACAGTGAGACAGAATTAGAATGTTGCTCCTCATGAAGGAAGATTCCTGGAGACTGAAGCCAGCTGAGAAGGCCAATATTCATTCTGGGTCCTAGGGCCAGTTGAACTGCTGGAGGACTAAAGAAACATGACCAGGATAAGACTTTGTTCATGACCTGGCTGATCCTTGAGTACCAGGCAAGAGAAATGGTGATGGGTTTGAGATGTGCTGGACTCTGTGAACTTCAGTGTGTGCCAGGGACTTCCCTGAGGACTGGATAAGGATCTGGGAGCTGTCTACTTCTGAGGACTGGACAAGAACCTGGCAGCTGTCTGCTTCTGAATCCAGGTGACTGGTTGACTCAGGAGGGAGCTGGGACCATGGAAGGGGATCCAGGGAATCAGAGAGACCACCCAGAGTAAAGATGAAGAAAAGGCCTTCCCTAGGATAAAACTGAGGATTACTAGACACCAAGGGGTGGAGGATTTGTGTGGTTGTTTAGTGATTGATTGAGTTGATTATGGTTGCTCCATGAGTGGAAGATTGATTATTGTATTTTAAATTGATAGAGTGATTAAGTATTGATTTGCCCCATGAGTGGAAGATTGAATATTGTACTGTACCTTGATATGTTGTGAATATTATGATGTGATGTATTGTGAGTATTTGCCTTGATTTGTAATGGAATAAACAGAGTGTTCACTATTATTGTGTAATCTGAACTTTAAAAGCTGTTCACAGTAGCATTCTTTTGGGAATCTGCTTGTATACATTGTTACAATGGAAAAAATAAAATAAAAATAAAGAGATCTGGGCCCTCCAGACCTAGAACTTTGTGCTCAAAAGAAAGAAAGAAATGATGAAAGTATGGTTTCAGAGAAATCTGGGAAGAGTTGTATGAACTGATGCAGAGTGAAGTAAACAGAACCAGGAGAACAGTTTATATCATAACAATTTATATCATAACAACAACAAAGAAAAACAACTTTGAAACAAGTTAATAACCCTACAGAACACTAGAGAATCAACTAAAATTTAGCCAAAATAATAAATTATCCTTACTGGAGTAAGGACTGATTTTTGAAAAAACTCCTGGAAAAACTGGAAAGCAGCTTAGCATAAATTAGGTCTACCATCTACCACAATGAACTCCAAATGGATACATGACCTAGATATTAAAAAGTCACATCAAAGCAAGGTAAAGAAGTAAGGAAGAAAATAGCTTTCACGAAGAGAAAACAGAAGGTAAAATGGACAATTTTGATTATGTAAAATTGATAAGTTTTTGCACAAACAAAAACAATGATGTTCAACTAAGAAAGGAAAGAGATAATAGGGAAAATATTTATAACAAATTTCTTTGATCAATTTAATGACCAAGCAGAGGGGGATGACAAAGCACTTGGACCCAATGTACAGAATGAGAAGTATATCTTTCAACATGACAAATGTGTTGATTTGTTTTGCTCGACTATTCATATTTGTTATAAGCATTGAGTTTTTCTTTTTCTTTTATTAGGGAGATTGGAGGAGAAGAGGGTACAAGCAGTCGGGTTGTCCTAAAAAAGAAAAGAAAAAAAAGAGTCATTGTGCTTTTTAAAAATGCATAGAAAGGGACAGAAAGAAGTTCAGAGGGGAACACAGAGAAGCAGGGCTGCTTCAAAAGTCATATTGAATATATTCTATTTTTAAAAGAAAAGCAAGCTGTACATAATATAAATTCATATCTTCACTGATAATCTCTTTCTGTTCTGTTTTACATGTGGAAAAGTAAATGGCATAAAAGTACTTTTTTATTCACCCATTTTTTCAATGTTGATTAAATTCATAATAAAAATTATTAATTTTCTATTAAAATTCTATTAATTCTATTAAAATTATATTAATAATAGCTAGAATTTCTGTAGTGCTTTGAGGTTTGTAAAGCATTTTACATGGTAACTGATCCTCACAACTCTGAGAGGTTAGTGCTACTATTAGCCTCTTTTTAAAAATGAGGAAACTGAGGCACAGAGAAGTTCATCAACTTATTCAGATAGCTGTGGATGTCTAAGGTGAGATTTAAACTCAGGTGTTCCTGATCTGAAGCCCTGTGCTCTATCTCTTGTATCTACTGTCTCTAGTCTAGGTCTTATGACTGAGGGGCACAGGGTGAAGAGTGCTGGACTTGGAATCAGGAAGACTTGGGCTCAGATCTAGCATCAGACACTTACCCTTTACCCTAGTTTCTTCAACTGCAAAATGATGATAATAATAGCGGCTACTTTCCAGGGTTGTACGAAGATAGAATGGGATAATGATTATAAAGGGCTTAGCAGACACAGGGCTGTTCGTTCATTCGTTCGTTCGTTAGTTCTTTCCTTCCTTTCCTCCTTCCTTCCTTCCTTCCTTTCCTTCCTCCTTCCCCCCTCCCTCCCTCCCTTCTTTCCTCCTTTTTTTTAAAACTAGAAAGCAATAATTCAAGGGTTCGAAACCAGATCCTTTGATTCCAAATCCCCTACATGAAGACTGGATGATTCCTCATCAAGAATGTAGAAGGAATTTTTGCTTAGTGTTGGAGTTGGACTAGAAAACCTTAGGTTCCTTCTAGCTCTGAGACTCTAATTCCTCCCCTAAGGCAGGCAGTGAGGCATAACAATAGTAAGGAGAGAGAGAGAGAGAGAGAGAGAGAGAGAGAGAGAGAGAGAGAGAGAGACAGACAGACAGACAGACAGACAGACAGAGACAGAGAGAGAGAGAGAGACAGAGAGAGAGAGGGAGAGAGAGAGACAGAGAGAGAGAGGCAGAGAGAGAGAGAGAGATTTCAAGTTAGAAAATGTGAATTCAAATCTCAGCTCCAGTGCTTGTTGCCTGAGTGACGTCAGGTAAATCACTTAACCTTTGTATGCCTCAGTTTCCTCAACTATAAAATGAGGAGATTGGGCCTGAGGACACCAAATTCTCTTCCAACTCTAAATCCATGCTTCTGTCTCTTTTCCAGGAGCAAGGAGGAAAATACTTCAGTTTTAGTCTCCTTTAAGCACAAGGGATAATGGAAGGGCAACCCAAGCACTATTTCAGCACCCATGGAATGCCACTCAGTCCAGAGGAAAGCCTCCTGCACTTTGGCTAGACCCTCTTTGGAAGGCTTCAGGAAAGAAAGGGGTAAAAATCACAAGAGATGAGAAAGTATTACAGTTGACCAGAGATGAGGGCTTGTGAGTACCTGCAGCAGTGAGGTCTTGGATACAGGGTAAGGAATTTAGCTGGACTATGTGTTGTAGGTTCTTAGGGAATGTGTGTGTGTGTGTGTGTGTGTGTGTGTGTGTGTGACAGAGACAGAGAGAGACAGAAAGGAAGGAGAGAAGAAGGGATACTGGGATTTTAAAGAGATTCCCAGACTCTTCTATCTGGATTTAATTTTGATTTTATGTGCTTGGGGAGCTGGGGAGTGGTGGAGGGAGGAGATGGGAGGGAAGATAAGGATGAGGATAGAGGACTGGGGGGGATTTGGGTTGGGGGGGCAGGATTCAGTGGGAGACACAAAAGAATGAAATAAAGAAGATTCAACAAAAGAGAGTTAAAAGTGAGTGACAAGTTGGAGGCTGCAGCCCCAAGGCCCGTGAGGCCGTTAGGAGGAATAATGGGGACAAATGAGCTGGATTTTTCTGCTTGGTGGACAGTGAATGAAGGAGCATCTTTTAAAACCCTATCAGGAGCTCTTTGGATTGTCATTAGAGCTGGAAGAAGAAGGGGGAGGCTTTTGAATTCTGACCCCCTGTGAAAGGATCCCAATTCGTTGCCCTTCCAGTCAGGGGGTTTCAGGCCCCCTCCTTGCTGGGGCAGTGGGACACCTGGGCCCCATAGAGGATTCGGTAAATTATTTAGAGGGCCCTTGGAATTCAGCCCAGGGTTCAACCTCCCCTTTTGCTCCATGACTCTGCACTGTAGAAAGGGGTGGGGTGGGTGTGGAAATGGGGGAGGGGGCTTGGGGGGGCTTCCGGCTCCATGTAAAGGTGGGTGGGTGGGAGGGACAGGAAAGGGGTCAGGAACTAGAAGGAGAGAAGTAGCTTGCCCCCTAGGTTACAAAATGATTGGGCTGGGGGTACAAGTTGGAGGGGGCATTTTAGACTGCTCCACCTCTAGCTCTTGGGCCTCCTTGTCTAAGATCCTGAACCTCGCTGTTCAGTGCCCCATAAGCTGGGACAAGGCAGCAAGATTAGGGAAAGGAGCTTGGGAAAAGGCATTGAAACTTTCTAGGTTTTGGCTCTTTTCCAGCTGTTGGGTGGGCCAGGAAAATAAGACTGAGAGCTCTCTGGATGAGCTTACCAATGTTATAAAGATCTGTGTAGATAGGAGCAAACACCAACTACTTAGCAGGAGAGATGAAGAAGCTTAAGATTTAGTCCTGGAAGGGATTTTAAAGGTGAAAAAACCCATTAAATTTTCTTTTTTACTTTTTGGAGGGGGGAAGGCAGGGCAACTGGGGTTAAGTGACTTGCCAAAGGTCACACAGTAAGTATGTCAAGTTTCCAAGGCTGGATTTGAATTCAGGTCCTCCTGACTCCAGGGCCAGGGCTCTATTCACTATGCCACCTAGCTACCCCATAACTCATGAATTTTTAAGACAAGGAAACGAGGTGCAGATAAGAGAAGCGGTTTTCCCAAAGCCATATAGTAAGTGGCAGACAAAGTGTGGATCTCAGGCCTCCAGACTCCTAAGCAGAAAGAAGACAAATTTGAAGACTCTCGAACCTATAGAATGCTTTAGGAAAGAATAATAGGAGAGTAAGTCTTCAGGGTGTACGATTACAAAGAGATTCACTTTCTGGCTTTTGCTCCTGCTTTTCCCTTCAAGCCCCACCTCCCATCTCACCTTACCTCCTGCTCTCCTCCTTTTATCCAAAGCATAGCCCTCTTTCCAGGCCCAGCCCAAGGTTTTTCTCCAGGAAGTCTTCCCTTACTACTCTATCCAGCCCTCCATGATCTCCCTTCTCTGAACCCCTCTAGAACACTGTCCAGTTGAATCTAAAACTCCCACTTCATTATTCCTGGGGTGCAAAACCTTAGTTCTCTCTTCTCAATTGCACTGTAAGCCTTGGACATGCTGCTTAACAGCTCTGCGATTCAGTTTTTCCATTTGATGTCTAGTTCATACTGTGATGGTAGAGAGGGCATTCCTCGGGTTGATAAGGTCCTCCATTTGCTCCTATTTGCTGATGTCATTGTACTGATTACATCAAGCTTTGGAACATTGCAGAATATTCTGGAAGAGATCTGTAATCACTAGAAAGACTTTGGCCTGACCATTCACACAGGAAGGACTAAGTGGATCAAGTTTATCTATTCATCTTCTGGAAAAAGAATAATAACTGCCCTGCCTCCACCTTAGGGTTGTTAGGATGGATGGAAGAGCATACTGAAAAACATATGCAAGTATGAGGTCCCATGACCATTAGGAGAGAGGCAGTGAAGGGGAGTGGAAAGTGAACTAGATTTGGAGCTAGAGGTCTGGAGTTCATCTTGGCTTTGCCAAAATCCCTGTATGACTTTCACCTTTCTGGAATAGTTTCCTTTTCTGTAAAACAGAGTGATACCAGATGGGTTCATAGGTCCCTTTCAGTTGTAAATTCTATTGCACACAGGAAGGAAAGAAAAAACTTTTCCTGTTCCTAAACTGTAGATAACATTTTTTTCAGATAAAATTGATTCTCCTTCTGTCTTTCTGTACATTACAGGACAAAGTTTCCATATGGAGCACCTATCTATGAAAATCAGGACAGGAATTATGCTTCCTGTGTGTTTGCTGTATTTCTGTGCTACTGGGGGACAAAGACAGAGTCAGTTGCCCTTGGTAGTATGGAGATGGTGCTTTTACTCTCAGTCAGAGCTTAGTGGAAACCAGCATGGTGGATGAAGAATCTAATGACCTTGGTTAAATCCCCAAGTTGCTGCCTGCTGGCTGTGTAGTGTCTCTGGACCTGAGTTATCTCCTTTGTAAAATGAGGGGCTTGGCTTAAATGATCTCTAAGATACCTTCCACCTTTTAAATCCTACCACATGTGAACTGGCCACCTGTGGACTCCCCTCTTAATAGGGATTCGAGGACTCTTCAGGAAGGTGGTAGGAGAACTCTGGGATAGAGAGACCCAGTGATCACCCTCCCTAACACTCAGGGAAGATAAATGGGGACAGAGTCTTTCAGTGTTCATTTTGGAGTCACCATGGGTTTGCACAAACCATGGTAACCAATTCAAGCAATGATTAACCTAATAATGTGGAGGCAAAGGGGAAAAAGATGCATTCAAGACCCTGAGGCAGGGCCTCGCTCTCCCCAGAAGCAGTAAATTTCCCCTGCATGCTGCCAGGCCCAGGGCCCAGACATCCTAAATCTCCAGGGGAAGAAGAAAGCCAGCAAACTTATTTCAGAAAGCAGTCTTAGCACCTCCAGAATTCAAATTTTCCTTCTCAGTTGAGACTCTCTAAGCCAGTCCCAGACCCTAAACGACAAATTACCTGACGTTGTGAGCCAGTGGACTGGTGGAACTGGGGAGGCATGGGTTAATGCCCCTACATTCCTACAACACCAGCCAAGACTGTCTATGAGCAAGGAAGCAGGTGCTGCAGAAGAAGTGCAGTTGGAGTTAACTTTGTCCCCAGGTGGACTGATCTGGGACCTAACTGTGGGCTTCTTGGACAAGAATTTAAAAGTAGATCATAGGATTTGGCCTGAGAGCACTTCTTTGTCACAACCTTTTCTCTTCCTGGTCCTTTTTAACTGTTTTTTGGGCAAAGGGGCATTTGAATATAATTTTATTCAATGGATTGGGTTGTTTGAACCCATAGGCTCTGAGTGATCCGTTGCTCCTGATTGGTGATATATAACTAGAGCCCAAAGCCTAGAGTCAAAGACAAATTCAAATCTGGCCTCAGACACTTACTAGCCGTGTGACCATGGGAATATCACTTAACCTCAGGACAGCTCAGTCTCCTCATCTGTAAAATGGGGATAATTACAGCATCTACCTGCTAAGGTTGCTGTGAAGATCAAATGAATTAATAAATGTGAAGTGCTTAGGAAGGTGCCTGGCGTATAATAAGAGTTATAGAAACATTAGCTAGTCATCATCCATCTGTAGGATCCAAAAGGTCCCACTCGAGACGGACTGGGCCTGGAGTCAAGAAGTCTCATCTTTTTTTTTTTTCAGGGGGGAAAGGCAAGACGATTGAGGTTAAGTGACTTGCCCAAGGTTACATAGCTAGTAAGTGTGTCAAGTTTCTGAGGTTACACTCAAACTCGGGTCCTCCTGGCTCCAGGGCTGGGGCTTTATTCACTGCCACCAGAAGTCTCATCTTTTGAGAACAAATCTGGCCTCAGATACTTAGTAGCTGGGTGGCCCTAGGCAAGTCACTTAATCCTCTTTGGTAATTTCCTCATCTCTACAATGAGCTGGAGAAGGAAATAACTTTCCAGTATCTTTACCAAGAAAACCCCAAATAGAGTCAGACATGACTGAAATGACTGACTAAACAGCAACAACAGAAGCTTAATGTCTTGGATTTTTTTTTTTTAGTGTCTTGGATAAAGGTATAGATAGTACCATGATCAATTTGCAGATGACTCCAAAAAAGGAAGAATTGTTAACACATTTGGAGGCCAGTCAGACCAAACCCCCCCTCTCCGCCTCCCCCTCCAAAAGATCTTGGCAGACTAGAATGTTGGACTGAACCTGACAAGACAAAATTTAGTAGGGAAAAAATGTATAAAAGTCTTATTTGTGGCTTCCAAAAATTCATTTCATTGGTACAAAATAAAGAAGGCATGACTAGGCAGCACTTTCTGGGGAAAGACCTGGGGTTCCTAGTAGACTCTAAACTCAATGTAAGTCAATAATGATGTAGTCAAGAAAGTTAATGCAAAAGAGACATGATGGTCAGGACTGGGGAGGGTTTCGTTCTGCTTGTGCTCTGCCCCAACCATTTCCCATCTGAAGTTTTGTTTTAAGTCTTGGGGGTCACATTTCAGGAAGGATATTGAAAAGTTTAAAAATGTCCAGAGGAAGTCATTCAGAATGATGAACAACCTCCTGATTATGCCTTATAAGAACCACCTGGTACCAGGAACTGGGAGTGTTTATCCTGGAGAAGAAGACTTAGCTGTGTTCAAACACCTGAAGAAATGTCTTCTCCAAAGGAAAGAACTAGAGTATGGGAGGAAGTTCCTAAAGTGGAATGTTTTACCTTGATGTCAAGAAAACCTTTTTAATGTTAGAGCTGTCTGAAAGGGGACTTTTTTGCCTTAGGAGGAAGTAGATTGTACTCTCAGTGGTGTTCAAGCAGGGTTTGGACCAACTCTTGGGTTTGGTGTAGAGGGGATTATTTGCATCAGTTAGACTAGGTGGCCCTGTAGGACCTTTCCAGTTCTGAGAACCTGTGTTTCCGGGAGTGAGTGAGAGGCATGAGAGTGGAATGATAATAATGCTAGTTTCCCTTACTGCAGAGTTTGAGATTTACAAAGCACTTTCCTCACAACTCCTTCTAAGAGGCAAGTAGCATAGACACCAGTTGAAATGATCCTGTTTTCAGATTAAGGGAGTGGGGAAGCCTTGACCTCGAGGCTACATGTAGCCCTCTAGGTCTTCAAGTTCAGCCCTTTGAGTCCAAACTTCACAGAACAAATCCCCTCAATAAAAGGATTTGTTCTGTGAAGTTTGGATTCGAACTTCAGGACTTGTCCTAGCAGGCCACCTGTGGCCTTGAGGCCAAAGGTTTCCCACCCCTGCTCTAGCCCTTTTCATCTCTCCTTTGAATGCCTACAGCACTCATGGGCCACAATATTACACTTATTTAATCCATTTTATTCCTGCCTCACTAACTAAATCATAAGTAATGTGAAGGCAGAGCCTTTTCTTCATTTATAGATGATAAAATGGCCTTAAAGAAGATAAGTGACCTGCTTATATACAAAAGGAAGATTGAGCCCTGGATTCCTCATGCCTTTGGATTCACCATTTAGGTAGGTGTAGACTCCATTAATAAATGTGAAGTGCTTAGGAAGGTGTCTAGCATATAATAAGAGTTATAGAAACATTAGCTAGTCATCATCCATCTGTAGGATGCAAAAGGTCCCACTCGAGATGGACTGGACCTGGAGTCAAGAAGTCTCATCTTTTTTTTTTTCAGGGGGGAAACACAGCCTGGTGTTGAAAAGTCAGACTCCTAGTCTCCTTTCAAGCCTCATTACAGAACTACCTTAAGAATGGACTTGTCACATCCATCTATCTCCATGTTCCTGGAAAGATGGGAAAAGTAACTCTGAGCCCACTCCTTCCTGTAGGCTGTCTTAAGGGAGAAAGAATAAGGTGAAGATTGGAGCTCTGTATGGCTTGTTTCTGCAGAATAATAATAAATGAGCACAATTCCTGTCATCATCAGCCTAGTGTGGGCATGGAGGAATAAAGACCTAAAAGAACAGTTATGGTTCCAGTCAAACATCAATGATGTAGTGCAGTAAGGGTATCAAGGTTCAAGTTGGGCTCCCCTACTTCCAAGCTTGTGGCTTTAACCTCTCTGAGCTTCCTTCCCCTTTCTCATCTGTAAAAACAGGAAAATAATACCTGTATTTCTAGCCTCACTAACGTGTTACAAGGAGAGTGGCATAGCTCTCAGGTCAATCAATCAATATTAAAGGCCTCCACAATCTAGTTCAATTCTATCTTTCTAGAATCACTCCTGCTGAACACTGCCAAATTTCCCCCCATCTATGGTGCTCCATCCCTCCCCTTTCTGCCTTTCCATAGACTATCTCCCATGTCTAATGTTCTCTTGCTCTTCACCTCTGCTTTTTGGATCTCTGGTTCCTTTCAGGACTTGCCTAAAATTCCTTCTCCTGAAGGAGAGTTTTCTTATGCCTCCAGCTGCTAGTACCTTCCCCATCTAGGAGGCAGAGCAGAGTGTGTTGAATTTGCTTAAGGAAGGCCAAGGTTAAACTATAGCTCCAGACCCAAACTAGCTGTGTGTCTGTGGGCAGGTCATTTAATCTTTCTTGCCTTAGTTTTCTTATCTGCAAAATGGGGATAATGATAGTACCTAGCTCTGGGTTGTTGTGAGGACTGAATGAGATAATGTATTCGATGTAGTCCACCAATTTTAAGTTGCTCTCTAATTGCTGTGATTGCTTTCTCTGTTGTTCATGCCTATTTAAACACACAGTATTTTACTGAGAACTGGGGAGTTCCATGAGCAGCAGTTTGAAAAACTGCTTTGTATATTCTTCTTGCTCAAAGGAATCACCATCATTTCACCTGTAGGCAAAGTTAAACCCTGCTGTCCTAGGTCTGCACCAAAACTTCTTTGCTCACAAAAGTCCCACTGGCACTGTGGGAATATGTGTGTGGTTAATTCATGCCTCTCTAGGTCTACCCAGGTCATGGCCACCAACACAATCTCTTGCATTGTATATTTCTTGAAGGTGAAGACTGATTTTTGGGGGGTCTTTCTTTGTATCCCCCATTGCTTAGCACAGTGCAAGGCACATAATAAGTGCTTAATCAATGGTTATGAACTGGCTTCTTTGTCCACAATTTCTTTGCCAACACGTAGGACTCTTCACCGTTGAGTTCTGTTTCTCATAAATATGTTCTGCTGACAAATTGTGTGTTCACTTGTGTGTGTTGGAGGACATGAGGATGCTAAAAATAATAAATATGACAGGGCCTGAAGTGACAGTGCAGAGAATCAAGATTTAGAGCTGAAGGGACCATATTGCCCAGCTCCTTCATCTACAGCTTAGGAAACTGAGGTTCCAAGAGGAGAGGTTGGTTGAATTTTTGTTTTGTTTTTTTTTAATTGAACATAACAAACACCAAACAAAATGAGAAATTTCTTATACACATTAAAACAGAAAAATGCAGTGAATAGAGCACCAGCCCTGGAGCCAAGAGGCCGTGAGTTCAAATCCAGCCTCAGACACTGGACACACTTACTAGCTGTGTGCCCTTGGGCAAGTCATCTCACCTCAATTGCCTTGCCTTCTCCCCTCAAAAAAAGAGAAAAATGATTATATATGAAATAGAAAGTCTATTAGGTACAGTTTTTTAAAAAAAAGTATTTGAGTTCAACTTATAGCTATGAAGTCTGTCCTACTTGTCTGTGATTCCTTTTGGCTTTCTATCTGTTCTCAGCATTAAAAAAAAGCCTCGATGTACTTCTTTTCTTTGTGCTTTTTTTTTTTTGCAACCCTTTCCATCTCCCTCCTTCAGAAAAGAAAAAAGAAAAACTATGCCCTTGGAACACATATGCAGCCAATGTAGATAATTTCATTGCCTGTGTTCAAAAAATATATTTCTGATTCTACATCTTAAGTCTGGTCCCTGAAAGAAGGGATTTAATATGATAGATCTGGAACAAACCCACCCCCTCAACTTCCCCCCCCAAACACAAAAGAACCCTTAGAGGTCACTTAGTTCAGTTCCCATGTTTTACCTCTTTCAGGCCCAGAGGAGACAAGTGACTTATACAAGGTCACACAGGCAGTAAACATGTCAGGATTCGAACTCAGTTTTCTTAAACTTTAAGTTCAATGCTCTTTCCTTTTGCCAGGAAGGTCACACTCCTGTTAAGTGGCATATCCAGGATTAGTATCCAGGCTTCCAGACTCCAAAAATACATAAACCTCATCTTAAAGGTATACTCAAATACCCTGTATGTCCTGAAACCAGGGCCAAGCACAACCTAGATTATCTTTTCTAGAATCCCAGACGGAGCTGGAGGAGCTTTCAAAGAGAGTCTAACTCCTCGCTTTAAGGAGGAGGAAACTGAAGAAGGGAAAAGACCCAGGAGGTCACAGAGTCAACGACAGAGGCAGGACAGGAATCTAAGTGCCCTGAATCTCAGGCCAGGGCTCTTTGCATTATGAAATCCTATTTCTAGAATGCGTCAAGGTTTTGTCTCATTACAGGCTTAGAAAACACTTTCTTCACTAATTGTGAAATAGATGATGCAAATACCATTCTCCCGAAAAGAACACACTGAAATCTCACCTGACTCCAAGTTCTTTCTACAGCGCCGCCTTCACTCCAGTGCCGTCAGCAACTATTTCTTCTCTGCCCTGGATGTTGGAGGGAGTGGAGGTGGGTCGAATCGCGGTGAATGGGAGGTGGGACTAGGGAGAGGAGGGGAAGGTCGGGCTACTCTGGCTACTTCTGGGAGGTAAGAGTCAAGCAAGCCATCTGCTCCTCCCGCTCGCCCGCTGAACCGCCATTTCAGCACCATGGCCAGGGCCCGACGCCAGTTCCTCGGTTTAAGTCAGTCAGGTCAGAAAGGGGTAGGGGCCGGCCCGGGAGCAGAGAGTTTAGGTTATTGGGCCTTGGAGCTCTGTTATTCACGGTGAGGGCAAGGAAGAGGAAAGGAAACTGTCCTGGAGAGCAGGGACTGGGCACTCGCACCAGGCCGAATCCAACTTTGCCTAGGGGCCACTGCCGCGGGTATTTCCTTCTCCTTCTCCCCCTCCCCCCGGTCCCAACCTCAGAGGGCTCACACCCAACCTCTTCTTCCCTCCTCCTGAAGGTAAGGCCCCTTTGCCGCAAGCACAGAACTCTCCAGGTCGGCCCCAGAACCTGCTTAAACCAGGGATCTTTGTCTGGAGCCTGAGCCTTTGTAATGCTCCTTTCCAGCCAATCATCAATCATTCAACTGAGAAGCATTTATTAAGAAGTAATAGAATACAATGGTAGCAATAGCTGGATATCGAGTCCGGAAGCTAGGACTGGATCCCGGTTCGGGTACTTACTAATAACGTAACCTCGGATAATTAATTTAATCTTTCGGGGCTTCGGTGTAGTAACTAACACACTACCTTGCTCGAAGATTTGTTGAAAGTAAAGCGCTCGGTTAACCTTGTAGCACAACCGAAGCGAGACCTAATATTGTCTCATTTCACGCTCACTTATCCCCATTAGCCAGATGAGAAGATTAAGGCTCAGGAACACCAGGCGACCTGCCCTTGCTCCCGGAGCGATTGACCGCCGGGTGGCTGTTAGGAAGGTTTGGAGCTTCGCTGGTGGGGTCACGTGCGCCCCGAGGCCCTTGGAGCCTGACTGTTCTTTGTCTCCGAATGGTTCCCCCCTCCCCCTCTAGCTGGCCGGCAGCGGACCGGGCGCCAATCCATTAGCATTCCAATAGACCTGCGGCTGCTTTGTCCTCCTGGCTGGGCTGGAGGAAGGGGGTGAGTGGGTGGGATAGAGCCCCATAAATCTACCTGCAGCTTGGTAGAGGTTTGGGGGGAGGAGGCACGGTACCACATTCAAGCTCCGCTTTTCTGAATGTTAGGGGAGCACACAAATGTTTGGGGGATAGGACTGGGTAGTGACCCTGCCCAGAGACTCCACCGCCCTGATGCTGTGTGGGAGACACCTGCTCCGGCATGGTGTCCTAGCGAGCGTTTTCCCCAGTCCTATCACTGGGAACCAGCCAGAATGGGGCGTACACGTGGGGCTGCTGTGTGTGGCTGTCGTCTGGGGTGGCCAGAGGGCCTAAGGAGGACAAGGGACCGCTATTCTTAAGGAGGCCCCATTTCTCAGATGGGGTTTGAGTCGGCAGGTCTGATTGGCTAGCACAGAAGTTTTCCAGGCCTGTGGCCTTCAAACTGACAGTACCCCCTGGGGAAGAAATCAAGGAAATTTCCAAACTATTAACTTGGTCCAGGTTGTTTTCAATTGCATTTAAAGAGAGGCCGCCTGGGGGAGTGGAAAAAGCACTGGTCTTGGGAGTCAGGATCCCTGGGCCCAAGGCTTGGCTCCCCAAGTTGCATGCCCTTGGACAAATTTCATCTTCTCCCTCAGACTCAGTTTCCTTGTCTGTAAAAATGAAGACTATAATCCCACCCCACTACCTCTTTTACATTCTTATTCACTGATTTGTCTATTTACTTTTAGTTTACAAGATTCAGTTCCACAATCTCTTGAGTTTCAAATTTTCTCCCCTCCCACCCTCCTTCCCCCTTCTTTTACATTTTTGTTGTAACTTTCAAAATATTACCTGTTATCATTTTAAATGCAAAAGCAGCTTCCTCCTCTGTTCCCCAAATGGCGTTGTACTAGAACTCTTCCGTGAAAGGAATAAGGAAATAGGGGTCTTATCTCAGGGTGATTGAAAGACTGAGAGCCTACTTTAGATCCAGGAGGCACCTTCAAAGTTCCACTCTATCATTGTACAGATAGAAAAGTGAAGCCCAGAGAAGGGAAATAATTTGCCCATTATCTCCTTGCCTTTTCACAGGCTGACCTCTATTCCTGGAAGGCTCTCCTTTACTTGCTGTTCAGCCTCTTGAGACCCGGAGTTCCCTTAAAGCTCAGCTGCAGTGACATTTCTACAAAAAAAACAAACAACGTTCCTGTTTCTCCTAGTTGTTGCTTCTCTCTCTCCCTATCTAATCTGCTTTTATTATAAATTAGAGAAGCATTGACTTCACATCCCCAGTACTTTATAGCTACTTTGTACTTCTTTATAAACATACAGCTCACTTTCTTCCAAGAGGATTCTCTTTCAAGGCAGGCACTGTGTTTTCAGTAGGTGCTTGTCGAATTGTATTAGGCAGGTAGCAGAAGTGGGATAGAAATCTAGGTGACATATTTTCCTATGCAGGGCTCTTTTCGAAGAACCAGTTGCCAAACTTTTTTAGTCTCAGGAGCTATTTACAGTGTCAGTCAATAAACATATATTAAGTCCCTACTGGGGGAGGGGAAAGGGAATAAACATTTATATCAGGCCTGTTCAGTGCCTGGAGTACAAAGAAAGGTAAAAGACAGTTTCTGCTCTCAAGGACCTCAGAATGGAATAGGAAGACAACATATAAACAGCTATTTATGAACAAGCCATATAAAGGATATAAACTGGAAATCCTCCACACAGAGATGTCACTAGAATTAAGGGCAATCAGGAAAGCCTTCCTGGAGAATATGGGGTTTTATCTGGGACTTGAAGGAAGCCAAGAAGACCAAACCGAAGAGGAAGAACATTCATCTTATGGGTAGCAGTCAGTGAAAATGCTTAGAAGCAGGAGATAGTGAATTTTGTTCAAGGAACAACGAGGCCAGTGTGACTGGATGGGGTGGGGGTTTAAGGTTTGAGAAGACTAGAAATGCAGTCTGGAGACAGGTTGTGAAGAGTATTGAATGGCAAACAAAAATTTTTATATTTTATTCTGGAGGTGAGAGGGAGCTATTAGAGGTTATTGAAGAGGTGGGGATGGTCACAACCCAAAGAGCTTTGTTTATGTTGGTATGTCTAGTAATATAAACCTGTTTAGAAATTTATTTTATTTTTTGGCTTTTTGGAGGGGGGGAAGGCTGGGCAATGGGGCTAAGTGACTTGCCCAAGGTCACACAACTAGTAAGTATTAAGTGTCTGAGGGCAGATTTGAACTCAGGTCCTCCTGACTCCGGGGCTGGTGCTTTATTCACTGCGCCACTTAGCCACCCCAACCTCATTAGAAATGAAAACATTTTAGTATTATTATGAAAATAGTTTTGACTTGAGGGAAGTCTAGGATCTAGGGATCCTCCAAGGGCTCCTCAACCACATTTTGAGAACCACTGTAAGTAAACTATCTCTTTCACTCCTCCTCACCTCACTTCCCAGAATTGGTAGTCCTACTGCATTTCAGAAGTTAAGCACCCTCCTTGTTAGTTAAATTAAATAAATCAGGGGGGAAGGGGCAAAAGGTCAACTTGTATTTATCTGGTGAATAATGATTCCTGGGTGAAAGTTTTCTTGATGGCTTCTACTCTCCTGGAGGGAAAGTGTGAAGTTGACACACCTACAATTCAGTATTGAAGTTTCAAGTACTTCTCTCTTCCAGACCAGAAAGCTTCTGAGAGGGTCCAGAAGATCGGGGGAAGGGGTGGTGGTGAACTGGAGCTTTACGTTACAGAATTCCACCAGAGAAAGTCTCCTTTTTTTCAGTCTCTGCCAGTTTATAGGAGCTCTTCTTTCCCCCCCCCCCACACCCTCCCCAAGTGAAACTAGGCCACACACCTGCCTTCAGGTATGGGGCTGCAGGTGGAAGGAAAGTTGGCCCTGACTCTGCACCTGAGCACAGCTAGCCACCACCAAGAAGTCATTAATCTCCTGCTTCCTGATTAAATCCCTAGGAATTAAACAACACCTCCCTTTATTCCCATGTTTGCCATCCCCTCTTCCCTCCCAAATTCAGCTCTTGATGAAGGCAATCTGTCTTCTCTTTGGTTAGTAGGTGACTTGGGGAGGAGGAGGAGAAGGAGGGCAGAGAGAAGAGACAGGAGAGGAGAGACAATCGAAGAGAGACACAGGGAAAAACAGAGACCATGCTCCCTTGATTCCTCTCACCTCCTCCAAATGGAAATATTCCAAATTAGACCCCAGAACACTGTAAAACCCTTCATCGTGTCAGTGCTTTCATTCCTCTCTGTCTTTCCTTCTCCCCCTTCCCCATCAACTGACCTTGGAGTTTGAAGGTAGCTTGGGATGGGGGGGGGAAGGGCAGGGTGTGCCTTCTTTCCAAGTCTGAGGCAGGCTAGTGCACTGGGGAGATAAAAGTGCTGAGTTTGGATTCTGCAGCCCCTAATTTAAAGCTCATCTCTAATACTTACTGAGACACTTTTAGCAAGTTCTCTTAAAAAGTAAAGTGTGCCTTAGTTTCCTCAACTGTAAAATGAAGGGGTTGAATCAATCAGTTAATAAACATTTATTAAGTGTCTACTATATGCCAGACCCTGTGCTAAACGCTGCCACATAGATGACTTCAAAGGTCTCCTCCAATTCTTTTGTACCCTTTGAGGAAGATTTAACAGTTCAAATCGGATGATCCCACCTGTCTCTTTGACTTTCCAGACAGAAAAAACTGAGGCAGAAGCCCAGCCTCCTCCCCTTAGATCTAAACAGGAGGAGAGAGGTTGTTGTGTGTTGTAGAAAGGGCTCATGATTTGGCATCCATGGACCTGGGAATATTAGAACGAACATTGACTAGTTAAACTCTCTCCAGTTATTAGTCCCAAGGAATGACCATGGGGCTTGAAGCTGGAAGAGACCCTAAAGTTCATTTACTCCAATCCCCTTCCTTTTACAGAGGAGATACCTGAGGTCCAGAGTGAGGAGGTGATTCACCCATTATGAGAGATAATCAAGGGACATCATATTTAACACCCCCCCCCCCCTTGACTAGAGATCCAGGACTCTTCCCACCACAATAACTGTTCCTCTGGCTGTGTTACCTCAGGTAAGACACTTCTCTCTGAGGCTTAATTTTCTTATCTGTAAAATTAAGGGATTAATTTAGATGGTCCTTCAAGCTCTGACATTTTGTGATTCTATGGGTTTCAGGCCTGAAAGAAACTGGGGGGCTAGATCTTGTCAGGTGTGTGTGTGTGTGTGTGTGTGTGTGTGTGTGTGTGTGTAACCTTGGGTTTTATTGAAGGAATTCTTATCAAGGCCATTTCTTACAGATTATAATGCCCCTCCCTCCTCCCCCCCCAGTTCTTTATTTGATATTAGCAAGCACTGATGTGAACTCCTAGACCTAGCCTACAACAATTCCCACCTGTAGGGAGGGAATGGCAAGTGGACCTGGGCTCCTGGAGGAGGCATGACCCACTGACTTCTGCATTAAAATGAAGCTTCTCCAACAAGTCAGGAAACCCCAAGAAAACCCCACACTCTCCAAACATCAACCCAAAGGATCCTGCAGCCTGGAGCAGCCTAAGGTTTGCATAAGAAGTGCCCTTCAGGTCCTGGGCTCCCTCAATAAAACAGGCCGGGAAAACTTGTAGAGCAGAAGCCTGTAGGTTACTAATCTAGAAGCACACCCTCTTTCTCCCTTCACCCTTCAACTATTCTAAACTCCAGTAACCTCATTTTTTTGGTGAAGAGTTGTGGTGTGTGGTGGAGTGGGGGAGTAATCTGACCTCAAAACCAAGGGCAATCAGAAGAAAGGGATTCATATCCTAACATTCCCATTTACTAGATGTGTGACCATAAGCAAATCTCAACTCTCTGGAATAGTTTCCTCCTCTGAAAAAGGGTCCTCCCCAACTTTCCATGTACCTTTATATAAAGCCTCTTCTAACTGACCACAGGGAATAGCCATAGGGATTCTTGTTTAAGCATAATTCTGTTCCTCTCTAACCTCGGGAGGGGGGGATCCTCTAAATGCCAAAGAACCTGGGTTCTTGAGTCTCAACTCTGCTTACTGTGTGATTTTGTGCAACTAAGCCCCTTTCTCTCTCTAGGTTTCCTTTTTTCATAAGTCAAATGAGGATGAGGGTCTGGACTCTTAGACATTCTTAACCCGGGGACAAGGTGGGGAGTCCGTGAACTTGGATGGGAAAAAAATCATCTTGATTTTCTCCAGTCTCTAACTGAAATTTAGCATTTCCATCAAGTATTTAAAAGCATGATCTTGTGAAGGGATTCATGGACTTCTTCAGATTGTCTATTGACCACAACACGCAAAGGTTAGGAACCCTTGCCTCCAGACAATTTTCAAAGTTCCTCCCAGTTTTGACTCAAAACCCTGCACCCTGCCCACCCTGCCCACCCTTATCCCTGACGGTCGCTCAGTTCATCACCTCCTGCTTAGTCTTTTCCAAATATTTTATTGACACCAAAAGGCTTTCACCGAGGTCAAAATAATCTTATTTACAATATATATATATATATATTCCCGCTATGAAATATTAATAAATACAAAATGGAAAATTAATATAATTTACTGTGTCTGCGTATCAAAAAAGTCATTCCAAAAGACATCATAAAAATTGCAACCTGATTTCAAGAAGAGTTATTGTCCTCCCCAGACTGGGCTGGGTTCTCGACCTCCTCCATCAGGAAGACGTGCGGTTTTCGGGTGAAAAGTCAGAACAGTGACCGCAGGCACCGCCTTTTGGTCCCAGAGTTCTGTAGAGTTCGGGCCTCACCACTGTTCCCATCGCCTGTCGCAGCTCCAGAAAGTGCTAGAGGAGAAGGCTGAGCGTCTTCTCCCGCAATTGAGAAAGAGAGGAGCTGGGGGTCCGGAACTGTGCGGGTTTAGGGCTAGGGGGCCGGGGCGGGGGACTCTAAGTGGGAAAGAAAGCAGCCCCAAGTGGAGGAGGGAAGCAAGTATATGAAAACGGTTTAACCCGTGTGTGTGTGTGTGTGTGTGTGTGTGTGTGACAGAAAGAGAGAGAGAGAGAGAGAGAGAGAGAGAGAGAGAGAGAGAGAGAGAGAGAGAGAGAGAGAGAGAGAGAGAGAAGGGGGGAGGAGACAAAGACAGAAGTAATAGATACAGCAAGAGAGAAACAGAAACACATGCAAAACGACACAACTAAAGACAAAGACATACAGAACCAGACAGACGTAGGGAAACAGACATGGAGAGAAGACGGACACAGACGAAACATAAAAAGATACATCTAGAGAAATGAGGAAATGAGGAGGGGTAGGAAAAGGCATAGACCAGGACAGATCGAGAAACAGGAGTCAGCAGAGAGCAGCTTGGGCAGACGAGCATGTGGCCACGAGAAGGTGAATTTGATTCTGGCACCATGCATCTGGTCCTCTTTGTAGGAGTTCGGTGGGACCTGTTGGCTAAATTGCAGACACTTCCTGGCATGCCGACGCCTGCCGAGCTCGAGAAGGAATATGCCTAAGTCCACCAAACCTGGAAGAAGCTGGGAATTGTGAAAGAACCTGAAATGGGAAAGCTGCCCAAAGGCCGAAGATCGAGTGCCCAAGAGCGTGCTCCCGCGCATGGGCGTGCGAGTCAGCTGTAAGAGCCCATTCCCCTCTCACTGTCTCCTGGGCCCTCTACACAAAGTCTGGGAAGGACAAGCCTTCGGGACCCAGGCAGATCGGGGAGCCGGTGGAGTGCAAGGGCGGAGGCTCCTCCAATGAGGCGGTGGGGCTCAGGCTGCCCGCCTGAGAGTCTGGAGAGTATAGCGAGCCCCACTCCCCGGCAGAGGAGGAGGCACTGCCAGGGCTGCTAAGCTCCCCCGAGGAGAGCGGCTGTGGGGCCAAGCCCAGCCCTAGGCCCAGCCCTAGCTCCCGGAGACCGTGCTCCCCCATGCGAAGCGTCTCGGTCAGCGCCCAGATATAGTTGTGCGCAAAGCGCAGCGTTTCAATCTTGGTGAGTTTGGCGTCGTCCGGGAACGTGGGCAGAACGCCGCGCAGCGCGTCCAGCGCCGAGTTGAGGTTGTGCATTCGATTGCGCTCGCGGTCATTGGCTTTCATGCGCCGGCTGCGCCGCTGTCTGCTTAGGGCCGCGTCGCTCTTGGGCCGGCTGCGACCCCCGCGCCGAGCCCTGCCCTTCTTGGGAGCTCCCCGGGACTCGCTTTCGGCGCAGGACCGCGGCGGCGCTGGGCTGGGGCTGCCGGGTGGGGACAGGGCACAGGAGGCGCACAGCCCGGCCTCAGTGGCGGCGGCGGCGCCCGAAGCTCTCGGAAAGGACGACCCGCTGGTCATCACGCAGGCGGGCTTGGGGGCCATCCTGGAATGGGCAGGAAGAGAGGTCTCAGTGGACGCCCACCCCTGCCCCGTCCCAGCTGGGAGCCCCGGGGCTCAGTCCCCTTGGGAGTGGGGAAGGGTCCCAAAGCCCGGGAACCTGCGTTGGTGCAAGAGGACCCCCGGCCGCCCCTCACCACTGACCTCATTGTGCCCCCAGAGAAAGTTTTACCTAGCTTAGAGGGGCCGAGTCAGAGCACGGCGGGGCGAAGCCGAGAACTGCCTTCGCGTCCTCCCGTCTGCCCCAGGATTGGTGCTGACTCGGGTCTCCTGGGGCCCCTCTCTGCGCGGAGGAGGGTGAACCCCGGTAGAGCAGAGGAAGCACCAGAAACGCTGCAGGCTGAGAGTCCAGCACACGACGCCTTGGGCAGGACGGAGAGCCCTTCCTTATATTTGCTTGCCACCCCAGGGACAGCGGGGGATTTCCGGAGCCACCAGACGTGTGCCCCCCTCGGAACGCTTTATCTTATCGGCCAGGGCCCGGAGCGTGCCTGCCCCACTGCTAGCTGCCCAACGGACCAATCAGCGCGGCGGGCCCTCTGGGCCCCGCCACGCGAACCCTCCCTCCCTTTCCCCCCTCCCCCGCAGAGCACAGCTGGATAGGGACAAAGGGCCTGGGGGCGGGGTGGTGGTGGTGGTGGGGGAATCATTCAGTCTGCCCCGGGAGTTCACTGTTCTCCACCCGCTGCGTTCCAGTAACTTTGGGTTCATCAAAGACCCTCACTCCGCTAACCAGAACTTCCTCTTGCTCCCTCCCAGCCGGCCCCACCCTTCGGCCTCCTCTTCTCACGATTCTCTTTCTCTTTCTTCTACCTTACTCTGTCTCTCTCTTTACTCAAAGGCTCTGCTAAGTCCCACTTAATTTCCTGAAGACCTAGAGTGTGTGTGGAGAGAAAGGAAGCAAGGGCTAGAGACGGACGGAGATGGCCAGAGACAGAGATAAAGAAAGGAGGGAAGTTATAAAGTGATATTGTCCCCATTCTCTGGCCACCAGATCTGGACCAGAATTGTTTTAGAAGGCTCTGGCCTACGGTGTACAGGGCACAAGACCACAGATGCTGGGGTACTGTCTTACAGTAGCCTGGGTCAATGCCCTTCAGAGAAACAATGCCCTTTGTCTTCTCTAGGATGGCAGTAGTGACCCTATAGGTCACTTAACCTCTCTGAGACTAGCTTTCCTCCACTCTAAAATGAGAGAAGGGAAGTAGGTATAAGGAAAAGAAAGGAGCCTCAGCGTTGAGGAGTGGTGTGAAAGACTAGTAAACTCACTGGATTCTGAGTCAGAAGACAGAGGTTCAAATCCCAGGTCCATGTGACCTTGGGCACATCATTTCCCCTCTCCTGACTTTAGATTTTCATATCTTTAAAACGAGGGCTGGACCAAATGATCTCCAAGACCTCTGCCAGGTCCTAACCATACTATCCTGTGAGTCTCTGAGTTTGAATGCAACCTCTCTTCCCTCCCTCTCCAAAGCAGAAAACCTCTCTCCTCTTTTATTCCTTCTATTCTGTCCTGGAAGGAATCTCCAGATGTCATCTAGCCCATCTTCCTGCCACAGGAGTGCAGGTAGGCATTTATACTATGCTTAGGTTTTTCTGGGGCAGGGAATTCCACAGCTCCCTTCACTTATCTTTTCCAAGGGCTTGTAGCTGGGGTTGTCAGGAAGTTCCACCCTCCCATCTTCCCTCTTCACCTTTTTCCTCTTCTAAATTGTCCTGACTCTGCCTCAGACAACTGGGGTCTTTCTTCCTGGTGTTTCATAGGAAGTAAAGCCTGTGTCCTTCCCCAGCTTATAAAATGTGTAAGCTAGAAGGAACTGAGGCTTAAATGTGAAAAGACTTGCCACAGGCCATGCACCTAATAAATTATGGGGCTTAGATACAAACTCAGAGATTTTGGACTCCAAATTCACTGTCCCTTAAACCATCTTCTGATGGGTTCACTTAAGTGACCCTCCCCCCCCATAATAGGCCTTGCCATAAAGTTGTTCTGCCCCTGTTCCCTGGGAGAATCTTTCCTTTAAGCAGTGTGTACCTCACAGTACTCTGACAAAGGGGCCAGAGAGTAATGACCTTAAGGTCACCTCTCCTCTCCTGAGACAGTAGATCAGGCCCCCAAGTTTCCAAGAATGCCAGTTAAGAGAAGATTCTCCTTTCTTCCCACTCCCATTTTTCTGGCTCCTAGAAGGTGAACAAAAGTAGTGGGTTTTCTTTGCTCCACATCCTGGTGACATGGCTTCAGTCTGAGGCATCAGGGCTAGATGTAGTTGTAGAAATAACTGTGGGTTTGACAACCAAAGAGCTGGGTTTGAATGCTGATTTTGCCACAACTAGTTACATGTTTTTAGGCAAACCGCTGAATTTTGTAGAGGCTCATCCCTAACTGGAGGAAGCAATGATCTTTAAAATCCCTTTCAGTCCTAGCATTTTGTGATTCTGAGTTTAAGAATCTCAAATGTCAAATCCTGAGAGAGAGAGAGAGAGAGAGAGAGAGAGAGAGAGAGAGAGAGAGAGAGAGAGAGAGAAAGAGAGAGGAGTCCCATGAGTCTCCCAGGGGATAGAAGGGCAGCACAAATCCTCGGGACCCTGACCGCCAGAATTATTTTTTTTCCCTTTAGGACTTTAAAATTCAGTGAGAGAAGAACCCCTCTAAGCTGCTGTTTGCCTCCTGAAACCACGGCAGTGGCGATGGAGTGGAGGAAAGGGGAGAGAGGTGAGCTTTCTCCAGATTGTTTGAGATGCAAATCTCTTTCAGGGGAAGTAGATCCCAGAGATCTGGAGGGATCTCAATCGTTGGAAGAGGATCTTGGGAATCATCTCTGGACTCCTTCCCAAACTTCCCAAAAGCTGCCAGGACCCTGCTAACCCTTAAAGCCTCTGATTGAGACTGCTTCCTTAGTGCGCAAAAAAAGAAGCCATGGGTTGGATGCGCCAGGAAGAGGGGAAGCCTCCAGTGCGCGAGATATTGCAGAGTTTTCCCCCACGATCCAGAGGGCGGTGCTGGAGGTCTGGAAGCCCCTAAGGCTCAGGAATCAGGACCAATCCCCTCTCGCCCCCCTTCAGGGGGCGCAGCTGCGCCCTCTCCAAATCCAGAAAGCCCAAGAGCCAGGGTGGAGACGCAGGCTGTGCCAGAGAAGTCTTGTGCGCAAGCGTTGGTGCTGAAACAGCTCCTGCCTTGGCTGGGCTAGCGGGGCCCTCAGGCCTGCAGCTGGCCTGCCGAATCAGGAGGCCTCTCCGGACCACCAGCCCTCCTGTAACCGGGCCCCTTTGCGCACCTGGGGGCTCCAGAGGCGCAAAGAAGACCCCAGGCGAAGCCGGGGCACCTGGAGACCAGAGACGGATTGTATGGGAAAGGAAGCGGCAGAAGGGGCCTGCCGCCCTCTTGTGTACTGGGGGGATCTTTTCAGCTGATGGGGCGCTTTGAGAGCCGCTTCAAGGGGGAGGGGCAGGGGGCTAGGGCGAGCTGAATAGCGAGGGAGCTGGCAAAGGAGCTGGATTCTCCTTTTCTCTCGTCTTGGCCTCCGCACTAAAAGAGGGCCGCCGGACCAAAATCTGGCTAGCGAGCTTCCCCAGCCGAGTCTGGCCACTTCAAACAGCCCTTCAAACAAAAGGAGAAGACGAGAAGAAAGCCCCACCTGCCCCCAGTGTTTGCTAAAATAATAATAAATAGATTTCGTTTAATAAATAATTGGAAAAGATTGTAAAGTGGAGGGCTTTGGAAAACATCGCGCACGGCAGCCCATGCAACCAGCCGTCACCTGCTCCCAAGGCGAGCAACTTTATTGTTAAGTCACCCCCACACCCCCGCCCCAGACTTGTCCGTGTCTGATAAACTCTCCCGGCTTCTCACAATGACTGTTTACTCATACTTAGCACACTATTACCTTTGCTGTGATAACCCTCCCCAGGGGAGACCTGGCCTGGAGCTTCTCGCCACACCTGTCCTAGGAGCTTACACGCAGGCCTGGCATCGAGTCGCCCTCCCCACGGGGGGCCCAGCGGCCGTTTACTTTGCCCCAATTGACGGCTCATTTATAACAGGTTGACTTCAAGTCCTATCTCAGCCCTATTTGTCTTATTTTATTGAAAACATATGGTCACCAGGGGCTCAGGAGCCCCATATTTCATCTGCCAGGCACTGGGGAGGTTCCTCAGCCTGGAGCTGGCTGGCCTGGCCGCTGCTTACCCAACGGCTGGCGTGCCAGTTACGGGGGGGTAAAGGGGGGTTTTGTTGGAAGGAGAGATAAGGACAGTGCCACACATAATCCCCCTTGCCCTGCTGGTTTTCAAGAGGTCGCCCCCACCCAAGGGGCCTTGTGCGCTCCAATCTTCGCTGTGTTTTTCTCTTGGGTAGGTGAGAGGGCACCATATGCCACTCCTGAGGCGCATAGGGGAGAGGCTGGGGAAGGAGCCTCCACACAAAGCGAGGAGAGCGCCTGTTGGGGGGGAGAGCGATTTAGGCCCCTTTATTCCCAGCTTCCCCTCCCCCTCTCGGATTTCCTTCCCCTCCGCCTTTACCCCTGACAGCCTGGCTCAGTCCCTGGGAAAAAAAGTCTCCACGGCTGGGGGACTAAGGAGCCGGTGAATGCTTGAAAAGGTGCAGGGCGCACGGAGACACCTGTTGCAACCGCGCCTCTTCTCAGCGCCCCTCACAGACTCTGCTCTCTCCTTTTCCTCTAGGGCTGGGGGGAGGGGGAGGCAGAGATACGTCCTGTGATTTATGGTGACATATGTTGAACAGATCGGTGTGCACTCATCAGAGGGACACACACAAATACGTAGGCACGCAAGACACACTCTGCGAGAAGCAGCAGCTGCTTCCCTTACCTTCCTGAAGAATAATAAATACCTGGGATTCGCTCTTTGGTGCCCGGCCTTTTGAGAGGACAGCGCTCCCTCCTCCCAGCCCCCTCCCCTTCCCCAGCTCAATCTTGGCAGCTTTGCTTTGTGATCTCATTGTAGAGGTATAACAAATGCACACTTGTTCCCAGAGTCCGGAACCGGGCACAAACACACGCAACAGAAAATGCGTCAGGAGACACAGATGCAGAGCGCAAGGTGCCCATATGCCCAGTACTGTGGCAGACGCCGCCAATTCAAACATTTATAAGATTTTCCCTCCTCTTCCCTCCCCACTCCTCACCCCCCCCCCCCAATTCTTCAGTCCCTTTCCCACCCGTCCCCTGCTCTCCACTCACAATCTCCCTGGTTCAGATCTTTGACTCTTCTCTTCCCCGCCTGGCCTATTCCAACAACCTCCCTACAGCTTCTTCCAGGCTCTCCCTTCTCCTATCCATTCTTCACAAGGCTGTCAACTTTCTGAGGTAGAGAGTCCTGTCCTCATTTCCCTACTCCAAAACCTATTTTCTTTAAGAAAAACGAAAGTTCTCTGCTTGACTTCAACCAGTTTCAGCACGCCAGCTCTCCAGCTTCATTTCACATTGCTCTTGGATTCATTGGCTCAGGGGCTCGGCCACACTGGCCTAGGATTGTTCCCAAATCCACTATGTTCTCCTGCTTGCCTGAATGGGCCAGCCCCAGGCAGATGCACTCCGGCCTCGTCTTCTTGGCCTGACGAATCCCATTTTTAGTCTGTTTCCTCTGGGAGATCTTCCCTAGTCACCTCTGACCCCAATTGTAAACGTTCTTTCCTTTATCGGGTTTTTGAACAGACTATGGGTAAGTTCTCCTTCTAGTCATCGCGCTCCTTCGTAGGCTGCTTGCAAGATGCTTGTATTCTCTCCCGAGCCCTCTCGCCCCTCACTAGAACAGAGGAAGCTCTTTGGGGATAAGGTCTATCCAGTTTCTACCGTCGTTTCCCCCAGAGGCCAGCACAGGTTTTGGCCCACAGCTGGAGCTTAATAAGCCTTTGTGGGATGAGTTGAGCAACACTGGACTTGAGTATCCCAAAACCAAGCAAAGAGAGGCCAGCGAGTGCCTTTGGGACCCCAGTTGTTACTGGTTTCTCTAAGTACTTGAAGGAGGGCAGCGAAGCCCCAGGGAGGAAAAGCCAGGTCTGGAGCCTGGGGAAGGGCCAGGAGAGAGGCCCGAAGAGAGTCAGCTAGCCGCAGAGCCGATCCCAAAGCTGTCAAAGGGGTGGCCAGAGAGGATTGGGCCTGAAACCCTCTGTGGCGCGTGCGCCCAGACGCCAAGCCCCGACCCCTTCCCCCTTGTCCTGCATTCTGATGGTCCGGGCACCTCTCTTGACTGAGCTGGGGCTGCTGGTAGACTTTCCTAACTCCGGGGAGACTTTGTTCTCACTTCATCTTAGACCTCGGCGGGTCCTCCGCGGTCCAGTCTCCAAGCGTACTTGGGAGCACATTGTCCAGCAAACGAGATATGCCTGGGGCAGAATCAAGGGGAGGGAAGGGCAGGAGAAGGAAAAGTGCAGTACTCCTGTTTCAGCGCCTTTGTCCTTTTCACTCAGCTCCAGCCTGGCTGGGCCCAGCAGCGCGCGCCTTGTGCTTTGGCCAGAACATCCCAAGAGGCAGCGTGGGTAATGGAAAGAGCCCTGGCTTGAGAGACAGATGGCCCCGCTCTCGCGGTCCAGACCCAGCGTTTTGGCCTGGCTTTCCATTTCTCTGGGCCTGGCTTTCCTCACTCGCACAACAAGAGGGTTGGACTTACTGGTTTCTGAAGGTCCTCCGGCTCTAGATAATGGAACGTCTGGAGGTGGCGAAGCCTTTCTCCAAAGTTCCTAGGCAGGAGAGCTGGTGGAACGCTGTGCTGCTGAGCTAAGGAGGGCTTAATGGCAGGAGGGCCCGGGGAATGTATCAGTGCGCTGCCGAGATCCCGAGGGACTAGAAAGCCCAGCCTCCAGTCCCCTCACCCAGCCCCTCTGGCTTTGCCTGTAAAAGCAGGCAGCTGTTTGCTGAGGGGCCTTCTGGAGTCTTGTTTTCCTTCCTCCTCTACTTCTTTGCCTAGGCCTTGATCTCAGGAAATCCTGGTCACCGGCCTTTTTTCTGAGTATCAGTTTAGAGAGCAAAGAACGGTTTTGTTGTTGTTGTTGTTGTTGTTGTTGTTGTTGTTGTTGCAGAGAGGTCTCTGTCCTCTAGGGGATGCTTTTGTGGTGACCCTAACCTTCCTTTGCAGGCTGGCTTTGCTCCGTGTTCCTAGCTCCTAAAGAGGAGTCTGCTGAGGCAAGGACAGCCCCAAGAAGTTCAAATTCTACCTTTTGCCGGTTTTGTTGTGTGCTAGGAGATGGGGTGGGGAAATGGAGGTGGCAGCTGAGGCTGGGGGATTGTTCAGTTCTCTGTGGAGCATTGATTACGGTTTAATCAGCCATTGAGGGGATAATCAGGCTGAACCTGGGAAGGTCTAGGTGATTGGAGCAAAAAAATCACTCTCCATTAAATCTAGGTACCACAAGCTCAAAGGACTAGAGATCTTGAGACTCATTTTGCATATGAGGAAACTGAGTCAGGGAGAGTAATTAACTTGCACAAGGCCTCATAGGAAAAGCAAACAGATTTGTAATTCCCTTTCTCTTCCCCACATCAGCCTCCATCAGTTCATTCTCTGGAACTCTTACAGCAAGCTGTAAGACCAAAGGGACATAGATTTGGACCTGGAAGGGGCCTCAGAGACCAGATTCTAATTTTACAGAATCTGATCTGAGTCCCAGAGAAATTAAGGGACTTGCCCAAAGGGAAATGGAGAAGAACAAAGAGAGGATTCAAACCCAGGCCCTCTGGTTTCAAATTTAGTGACATTGTGCTCTATGGTATAGTGTGGGACAAGATCACTAAATTTACTCAGAGGACTTGGGATTCAGTTCAGGGTTGGTTATTCCAACATTTTGTGGGACCCTGGTGAGATATTTTTCTGGATCTCACTTTGGTTGGACTATGTGATCTCCAGGGGCCCTTTCAGCTCTAAATTCTATAATCCCCAAATAAGATTCCCATAAGGGAGTACTGGGGGCAACAGGAGGCAAGGGGGTAACCTGGAAATGGCTCCTGACCCTGAGACTTTGGTCTAGGTGGTTAGAGCTGGCAGCCTGCATCCAGACTGGGGACAGATGTTACAATCTTATCAAGTCTTCAGATGGGGTGAGAGTTGAAGGCTATTGAAAACCTCCTCAAGGTCAAAATTGGTGGAAGAGAGAATATTTAAGTTTGGATACTGAAAAGGACAGATGGTCATTTCTGAGCCCTGGCAAGGACTGGCTCCAGGCCTTACAGTCACCTGGATGTTCAGAGCCTAAGGTAGGCTGGGTTAGAGGTGACAGGGTTGAGTGCACCTTAAGAATAACTGGCTTTGCCAATGCCTAGGGAGTATGTGGGCTATTGGGACATAACTAGGTTTTCTTGATCACTGCTGATCACTTCCTCCCTCGCAGACCCTCCCCACTCTCCAACTGAAAGTCATCTCTCCTTCCTCAAGTCTTCTTAGAGTCCTTTGTATCTCTCCTCTGCAATTTGGGTGACTCACATATCTGCCTCCTCTGCTGCCATCACAAACCTGGCCTACGTGATGACTACGTGATGTAACTATAATTGAGGCGGCTAGGCACTGGGCCTGGAGTCAGAAAGACCTGAGCTCAAATTCAATCTCAGACACTTAGTAGCTGGCTGAGCCTAGGCAAGTCACTTCACCCTGTTTGCCTCAGTTTCCTCATCTGTAAAATGAACTGGAGAAGGAAATGGCAAACCCCTCCAGTATCTTTGCCAAGAAACCTCCAAATGGCTTCATGAAGAGTTGAATGTGACTAAAAATGACTCAACAGTAGCCACTTGGGCCCACATCATAGGGCAACAATCTTTTTACTTATCTCTTATTGAAACCCTATCATGATTTTCCCAAACCTTCCATATTGAGCCCCTAACTCGGGCTCTAGCAACATTCCCTCCTCCCTCACCATATACCTCAGTGCATGACCTGACCTGCTACTTTACTGAGAGGACTGAGACAATTCAGCCCTAACATATACTTTTTCAATTGAGATGAATTTTCTCCCACACTCCATCTTTCAACACCTTTCTGTTTTCACTCATTCTCTTGCTTCACCCTAGTGGGAGTGGTTGAGAAGGCCCTTTTGTCAAGACCAGTCCTTTCCCCAATCCTTTGCCAGCTCTCTTCTCTTTCATCTGCAATCTCTTCCAGTCTTAATGCATCCTTTCCTGTTGCCCATAAAATGCTACCAAGCTAGTCTTCTCCTATTCTAAAAACCAAAACTCTTCACTTGAGCTTCTCATCCCTTCAAGTTATGTACTATATATACATATAGTTATGCACATATATATAGTTATGTACATATATATAGTTATGTACATATATATATATATATATATATCTTCCCTTTAATGGATGATTTCTTAGAAATTGTAGTTTTCAGTTCACTCCTGTCTGCACTTTCTTACCACCCATTGACCAATCAACTCAGCAATCTTTCCAACCTCACTAATCTAATGAAACGGCTCTTTTAAAGGTCATGCATGACCTCTCTGTTGCAAAATCTAATGGTCTTTTCTTAGTCCTCAGCCTACTTGATCTTTCCCCAGCATTCATCACTGTTGGCTCTCCCTCCTCTTCCTTGCCACATGGCTTTCTCCCTTGGCATCGGTGATAATGCTCTTCCCTGGTTCTCCCATCTGTTTGACCTTTCTCAGATTCATTCCATAAGTTTAAAGGTTCTCCCCTTTCTCTTCTTTCTTCCTTAGGGATCTCATTAACACATACACACACACACAGACACACAGACACACCACAGAGATTACTTGTCTATATATTTTGGATATTAAACAGATTTAACAGAGAAATTTGATACAAAGATTCCCCTCCCCCATTCATCTACTTCCCTTCTTATGTCTGTTATGGGGTCCAAAATTATCCAGTCTTCAAGAAAAATTACTGAGGTAGAGCTCTGAACCACTGATCATTTATTAAAGGGACTTGATCGTTTCGATGAATGGGACTTCAGATCTTCCTCATGATCTGAGATGCCCGTTGGGTCCCAGGGCTTCACTTTTATAGGTCTTGATACCCAGACACTCAGAAGAGGCAAAGTAAAATATGAAGTCTCATTGGTAGATAAACATTGCTTTTGACCCTTCAGGAGGGCCAGAAATTAGCAAGGGTGGACAGGTAGGGCAGGTAGAGGTCACCTCTGCTAATTAAGTGGCCATAAGATGATCTCTTCCTTATTTTGGTCATGAGAAAGTGGTCTGGAGGAACAAAAATAAGTTTGCAGATTTTCCATATCATGCCAAGACTTCCCACCCATGCTGGATTTGATTGTTGGTTAGGCCAAGTAAACTAAGTGGAAAACAGCAGGTTTATAGTTTTAAAGTTTGAGAACTACTATAAGAAAGAGCCTCTCTTATCTAATTATTCCTTAATGACAAGTTTACAATGTATTAATAAAGCATAATTAATATTACTATTATATTAATATTTATAATCCCTATATTAAATGACTAGACTGATTGAATGTATATTACTATTATTACATTAATATAATATGAATAATAATTTACTCCTATGGAACTGCACTAAACTGATGTATACTGATTGGAGCAAATAGGGCTCTAATTAAAATAATCTTTGTCAGTTGTACAGAAACTTTGCAGTTTCCGGTAATTACAGTTGCCTATTTTATCTTTTGTAATTTCCTTCATCTTTTGTTTGGTTAGTAATACATCTGCTACTTCTAACTGTAAGAAGTATACAATGTTTATTTTCTATTTTTTTTTGGTTTCTAATTCTTTTTTTAAAATTTAAATTAATTGATTTATTTTCTTATTTACATCACTCATTTCCACGAGATTTTGAGTTACAATTTTTCTCCCCATCTTTCCTCTACCCACCACCCCAAAACAGCTATTCCACTGTAAAACCCCTCCCCCAATCTGCTCTCTTCTATGTCCTCTTCCATTTCGCCCTCTGACTTTCTGGTAGGGCAGGATGGGTCTCTCTACCCCAGTTCCTGTATATCTTAATTCCCAGTTGCACATATTTTTTCTGTTTTTAAAAATAGCATCTTTAAGATCCCATGTCCATTTAGAATGCATTGGGGAATTTTGTGTAAGGTGTTGTTGGTCTAAACCTAATTTCTGTCAAATTGTTTTCCAGTTTTTGCAGCAGATTTTATTAAATAGGGAATTTTCCCTTAGGTAATTTGTGTATCCTACTTAATCAAATCCTGGGTTACTGAGTTCTATCATTTATGAATCTCCCATGTCTACTGTTTCATTGATGCAATCTATTTTTTAACCAATACCAGATGGTTTTTGATGATTGCTGCTTTATCTCTACTACTTCATCTCTACTTTTTATTATTTCCCTCGATATTCTCTATCTTTTATTTTCCCAAGTGAATTTTGTTATTATTTTGTGAAGTTCTGTAAAGTATTCCCTTGGTAATTTGATTGGTATAGAATTAAAAGTGTAAATTAATTTTGCTAATGTTGTCATTTTTATTATGTTGGCACAGCCTAGCCATGAGTACTGAATATTTCTCCATCTATTTAAATTGCTCTTTATTTCTTTAAGGAGTACTTTGTAATTGAATCTATGTAAGGTTGTTGTTGTTCTTTTTGGTGTATTCTGGTAGGTTCATCCCCAGATACTTCATGCATTTTGTAGTTATTTGGAGGGGGAGTTCTCTTTCTATGATTGATTCTTGTGTTTTGTTATTATTATATAGAAATTTTGCTGAAATTTGCTGATTTAATTTAATTTTGCTGATTTTTTTTGTGTGGTGCAACTCTGATGAAGCTATTTTCTCAATGTCTTTGCTGATTTTCTGGAATTTTCCAAGTCAACCATCATAACATTAGCAAAGATATTTTTATCTCCTCTTTACTTCATTCCCTCAATTCCTTTTTCTTGCCTTATTACTATTGCTAGCATTCCCAAAACTAAATCAAATAATAGTAGGATGAGTAGGCATCTTTATATCACTTCCATATTAATTAGAAAAAATTCTAATTTACACCCATTCCTTATGATGTGCTTCTAGTTTTAGATAGATGCTTTTTATATTAGAAAAAGGTCTCTTTATGTCTATACATTGTAGTGTTTTTAGCATAAAAGAGTGTTTTACTTTCTCAGAGACTTTTCCTGCATCTATTGAGACTGTCATATAGTTTTACATGTTTTGGTTTTTAATATATTAAATATGTTAACTGATATAATTATATCAGTTTCTTGGTGTTGAACCATCTTTGCTTCCTTGGCATAAATCTCACTTGATCATAGTGAATGATTTTTTTTTGATAAATCATTCTTGTCTATTTGATAGGCATTTGTTTAAAATTTTTGAGTCAATGATCAAGATACAGTTTGCTTTCTGTGTTTTATCTTTCCTTGGTTTAGATATTAGGACTATGTTTTCTTTCTCAGTTTTTCTGTGAATTTTCTGTTGATTTAAGATCTTCACTGTAACTTTGTAGCCAATCAACTCATGCTTGCCAGCCTTTACTTTGCCGAATGTGCCAGCCCCCAGCATGTCCCCCAGGATGTAGTGGTGTATCTTCACTGGCCCACCATGTTCCTGCTCCTCTGCTGCCAACATCTTCCTCCAGGAACTGAGCCTGCGAATGGCATCCTTTAAGGGGAGGAGGGACAGGAGAGAGAGGAAGGAGGGAGATGAGAAAAAAGGAGGGGGGGAGGAGAGGAGAAGAGAGGAAGGAGGAGGAGAGGAAAGGAAAAGGGCTCTTTCTCAGTTTTTCAGAATAATTTGAGGGGTATTTTTTAGTGTTATTAATTTATTTTTAGTTTTCAACGTTCAGTTCCACAAGATTTTGACTTCCACATTTTCTCCCCATCCCTTCCCTCTCCCCATACCAAGAAGGTATTCATTCTGATTACCCTGTCCCCAGTCTACCCTATCTTCTATCGCTAACCCCCTTCTTTTATTCCCTTCCCTTCTATTTTCCTGTAGGGTAATTTCTATACCCCATTGCCTGTATATCTTATTTCCCAATTGCACATAAAAACTATTTTTAACATTCATTTTTAAAACTTTGAGTTTCAAATACTCTCCCTTCTTTCCTCCCTACCTCCTCTCATTGAGAAGGCAAGCAATTCCATATAGGTTATCCATATGTACTCATGCAAAAACACTTCCATAATAGTCATGTTGTGAAAGATTCACTATATTTCCCTCCATCCCATGCTGTTTCCCATTTATTTTATTCTCTCCTTTGACCTTGTCCCTCCTCAAAAGTGTTTTTTATTCATCTCTGGTCTTTTCATCAAGAATGATTGAAAGTCCTCTATTTCATTGAATGTCCATTTTCCCCCTGAAAGATTATACTCGATTTTGCTGGGTCAGTGATACTTGGTTTTAATCCCAGCTCCTTTGACCTCCAGAATATCTTATTCCAAGCTCTCCAATCTCTTACTAATTGCTCTTTAAAAGTTTGATAGAATTTTCCTGTGAATTTGTAAGTGCCTGGAGTTGTTTTGTTTTGTTTTGTTCTGGCAGTTCCTATACAGGTAGATCTATTTCCTTTCCTGAGATTAAGCTATTTAAGAGCTCTATGTGGTTTGTTGATAGTTTGAGTAGCTTATATTCTTGAAAGTATTCCTTTATTTTTTTGTGTGTTGTCAATGTTGTTAACATACAGCTGTGCATAATATGTTATGATTATTCTTTTTATTCCTTCTGATTTTGCTGTAATTTAGCCTTGCTCATTTGCTATTATTGATTTTATTTTCTTCTCCTTTTTTTAATTGGATAAGCTAAAGGTTTATCAATTTTATTAGCTTTTTAAAAAAAAGAAGCAGCTTTTAGTTTTATTTATTATTTCTATGATTATTTTTTCTATTTCCACTCAAAATTTTCAATATTTTATATTTTCCAATTATTTTAAGCTTGTTTATTTTCTATTTTAGAAATTTATATTTAGTTAGTTAATTCTTTCCTTTTTACTTTGTTAAAATATGTTTGTAAGGACATGATTTTTCACTGGAGGACTGCTTTAGCTGTATCGTTGAATTTTTGGTGTATTGTTTCATCCCTATAATTGTTTTTATATAGTTATTAATTGTTTCTATTATTTGTTCTTTTATCCACTCATTATTTAAGATTTCATTGTTAAGTCTCCATTTGGGCCTGTATCTTTTGTTTGAGGTCTCTGACTGATCCAATTTCTATTTTTATTGCATTGTGGTTTATAAAAGATGTGAAGGAATTGGTAGTGAGAATCAAGTGAACCACATTGACTCCATCATGTGACTCAGTTCTGGAGCTAGCTCAATTCCCTTTCTGTTCAATTGTGGGTCTAATAGAATTTCTGTCTTGTAAGAAGATTTTATTAAATTGTGGGAATTGTGAGAAAACCATTGTTTGAACCTAGCCCTGTGTGCCTGGGAAGCTAGACTACCTCAACCTGCTACTTAGAGACCCTTAACTAAGGACTTTGGTTATATTGACCAGAAATACATTAAGATTCTAAGATTGATGTGAGTTTTCTCACAATTATACATCTCAAGGAACACATCTGTTTTATCTGAAAACTGGCCCTGTATGGATCAATTGGTTTTTATTTCCATGTTCTTTTGATTGTTTATGGACACATGGGGAAAGGGGGAATAGGACACCTCTTTTTCAGGTTTCAGGGAATTGTACCTGTTCAATTTTCCTCTCTCAACTTGGAAAGTCTTTAATTTTTTCTCTAATGAAAAACCAGATTAACTAATGTTATATCCTAGCTAATTGTTTCCTTTTGCTTAATTGGTCTAATTTGATTAATTGTTTTTAATGTATAGCAATCAATTTCCCCCTGTATTCAGGGTTCAGTGCCAAAGCTGAGGAAAGTTTACCAGTTCTGATGTGTTGGGCAACTGGCATGCACTGCTTAATAAATCAACATGCTTGGAAACTTGAATCTTTGTTTCCTCAGTCATTTCACTTTTCACCCACCACAGACGTTTTAACTATTTCTGAGTTAATTTTTTTTCAATATCTCTGTGCCCTAGTACATGGTTAATTTTTATTAAGGATCTTTGTGGTGCTGAGGAATGTGTGCATTGCTTTACTGTCCCATTTAGAAGACGCTATAAGCATTTAACTATAGTTTCTCCAGAAATTTGTTCAGGTCCATATTTTCCTTTCTCTTTATTTTTTGTTAGACTTATCCAAAATGGATAGTGGGAGACTGAAGTCTCCTGTCAATATTGTGTTACTGTCTACATCTTCATGAAGCTCAGTTAATATTTACTTTATGAATTTGGATGTTAAGGCTTTTGAAACAGATGTTTGTTATCAATATTGATTTGTTGTCTATTGTTCCTTTCAGCAAAATATAATTTCCTTTTTTTATCCCACCCCTTTTAAATGTTTTTGCTTAGATAAGATCATAATAAATCCTGTTTTTTTTGGATTCACTAGATTCGTAGTAAATTTTTTTCCATCCCTTCAGTTTGATTTTGTCTATGTCTTTGTTTTTAAAAGGTACTTTTGTAAGCAACTGATCATAGGGCTTTGTTTTCTTATCCAATCTGTATCTCTTTTTCATTTTGTTAGATTGTTTAATCTATTCACATTTAAAATTAGAAGAAGTAAATTTATATTTTCCTCTGACTCTAAAATTGTTTTTTTTTAAGTTGCAATTTTTTTCTTCTTTTGCTGTAAGCACAAGGTTGTTTTCCTTCAGTTATTTTATTTTAATCTCTATTTAAGGTGGCCTTGTTTCTATTGACTCTCTTCCCCTCACCTCCTACTCTTTCTCATTCCTTACTCCTTTCCTTTATGGATTTTGTTTATTCCTTTTCTCCCCTGCTTTTACCTGGTTATATATTTCTTCCCCCTTTCCCCCACCTCCAGTTATTCAAATATATTACACCTTCCTCTCCTCCCCTTCAGGTAATTATGTTCATTATGGGTTTTTTTGCACCCCTTACCAAAAAGGATTTCCCTCACTTTCTTCACTATCTATCCTCTCTTTTGGCTCTAGACCTTCACTCTCTAATTCATGATCCCTCTAATTATCTGCTCTTTCTCTTTTGTCTGTATTTTTCAGGCAATCAAAGCTTCCAGGATACCCATTTTAGACTCTGCCCTCTAGGCACTTTCTGCCATTACATTGTGGATCTTGATCCATGGATTCCCCCTTTCCATTATGATTCACTCTCAAATCAATGCTAGCTATTGCAAATGTCAGAGAGGGCAATGCCCTGTGATAAGTCCTTTCCTCTACCACATCCCTGACTATGCAGTCCACATTTGCCTAGAATTATCTTCCCTTTCTCCATGCTCTCCTACTCTACCATGTGCCACTTGCCCTCAGGGGTTCCAACTTCCCCATCCCATCATAGGACAAATAGACTTTTCAAGCACCAAATCCCCTAGGCCTCATTCAATATAAGGTCCTCACAAACCTTCACTGACCACCTCTCTTCACCCATAGGATTATTAATCAGTAGAATCCTCTCCTTTTCCAGATTAAGGCCTCCTTCTCTCTCTCCCTTTTCAAGCTCTCTCTGCTTCTCCTCCTCATTTCCTCTCTTGCAGGCTCATCTCTTTTTGAGACTGTATAGATCACCTTTACCTCATTGCTAGTCCCAGCACACAGTACATTTCTCTCTATCTTCTTGCTCCCCCCACTTCATGTATCCTCCCATGTTGTAATGTAATCCCACAAAAAAAGGATTCACTTGTAGGCAGGGTGTTGTAGGCAGGCTGTTAGCCTCTTCACTGTTAACCTCCACCAGATTTTCGCCTTTTTTTCTGTCTATTTCTGTGCATTTAGTAAGAAATCTTTTACTGGTTGGTCAACCTGTTGTCATTTTGTTGTTATTGCTGTCCTTGTTTGTTTCATTTATTCATTCTTCCTGTATTTCCATTGTTTAGGATCTCTGAGAAGCAAATAATCACTTCAATTATGAGTTTCTTTCTAAAAAATGTTTCAAACTCTTCTTTATAATTGAATGTATGTCCATTTCTTCTGTATGATTAAGCTCATATTTGCAGGGTAGGTGACTCTGGGTTGTGTTCTGTGCTCTATTGCTCTTCAGAATGCATGATTCCATTCCTTCCTATGTTTTCTAGAAGGTGCAGAGTAGTCTTGTATTATTCAAATGTCCTTTCCTTTGTATTTGTAGGTCTTTCTCCTGATAGTTTATGGAATTTATTGTTTCTGAATTGAAGTATTAAATTTAACCAGTATGTGTCTTGGAGTTGGCAGCTTTGGTTTACTGTTGTTATTGGGAGGTTTTTGGTGGGGAAGGGAGGGAAATCTGTGAATTCTTTCAATTTGGATTTAATTTTCTATGCTGAGAAGTTCTGGGCAGTTCTCCTCTACTATTTCCTTCATTCTGGTTTTAAGGGGTTTTGTCTTGTCATGTTCTTCTGGGAGACCTATGACCTTAGATGGTTTCTACTCACCCTATCATTTGAGATGAATATATTTTGCTCAAATAGTGAGCATATTTCTTTTTAACATTATTGATTTTTGTTTCTTTTTTCCAGATTGTCCTTTACTTCTATGTATTTATATTCACCATATATCATTCTCCCCCTCTCTCTCCCTCCCTCCCTCTCTCTCTTTCTCTCTCCCTCCCTCCTTCCCTCCCTCCTTCCCTTTCTCTCTCTCTCTCTTTCTCTCTCTCTCTCTCTCTCTCTTTCTCTCTCTCTCTCTCTCTCTCTCTCTCTCTCTCTCTCTCTCTCTCTCTCTCTCTCTCTCTCTCTTGCTCTCACTCTTTCTCTCTCTGGCCTGCCATCCATTGCAGATTCTAGTATTTCTGTTCTGCTCATTGTTTTTGTCGTTCTGGACAAATTCTGCTCTTATAACTCTCATTTCTTTTGAAACTATCAGGAACAGTGTGTTGTGGTTCCATGTTCTCAGATCCCACAGGGTCTTTTTTCTGTCTCAAGTTTCCTTAGTTCTGAAGTACTTATTCATAGATACCTGAACTTATTTACTAGATCTGGAGGCCATATTTCCTTCTGTTGTTGTTGTTTTTCTCCTTGATTTATCTGTTTCTGTGCGAGGTCTTTGAGTTCTCTTCTTCCTGAAATCTTTGGTAATTTCAGTTTTTATTCCTCCTTTATTTCCCTGTCTTTTACCTTTTGATCCCCACCCTCTCCTTTAATTGAGGTTTCCTTGGGGGCTGGATTTTTAAAGTGTTTCAGCCTCCTCCCATGAATGGTCATTCACAGTTCACCAGCATAGGTCTCTGCTCCAACTGACTTTTGGGCGATCAGAAACGGCTCCAGTTGGATGCTATGTGTTTCCCCTCAGATCTGATGGAATACTGCACAGTTCCCTCCCTCCACATGTCCTGGTGACTGGTCCCTCTCACTCTGTTCCTCAGTTCTCTGGCTCAGTATTGGTAGTTCACAGCTTTGCAGTGCTGGTGTTTTGGGGTTATATCCTCTAGCAAGCCTTTGCTCTTGAAGGTCTGTAGCCAAGCTGGCTGTCACAGCTCTGAGCAAATTTTCATAGCCTGGAGCTGGGATCTCTACAGTCCTGGAAAGAAAGAGAGAGGACAGGGCTGTAGGGGTGGATTTTGTTGTGAGTCTTGTCCTTGGGTTTGCTAGTACAGTCTTGCTGCCAGTAGTATGGGAGGTGAGGGAGGGGTGCTGAGTGAGCTCAGGGTTAGTAAGCATTAATTCGTTTTGGTTTTCAGCTTTCTTTAGGATTCTGCATGTCTGGGGAAGTGGAGATGGTTGAAATGGCTTAATTTTTGTTGCATAATTTCATTTATAGAAGTGTGAGAGGTTGCTCACCAGACCTGCTGAAGTTGTCTTTAAACTATTCTAGTTATTATGTAAATTGTTTTCCTGGTTCTTCTCACTTCACTTTGCTTCAATTCATCCGTTTCCTGTTCTTTTTTCCCCCCTGAAGCCAGCTCCTTCATTATTTCTTACAGCACATTGATATTTCATTGCATTAGAAATCTTCATTGTCCTTTATTGTGTATTCTACTTATATTGCTATATGTCTTACTGTACCTACCTAGTAAAATGTAATCTCCATGAGGGCCTTAGATTGTATCTATTTTGTATTGTTATCCATCATGTTGTATCTATTTTCTGCCCCTTTTACCTAATTCAGTACCTTGTGCATTGACACGATAAAATGTTGAATATTGTATAATCCTTCCATAAAAAAATGAGGCATTTGCTTGGCATTCAACGTTCTCCAAAATCTGGTACACCTTACCTTTCCAACCTTGTCTCATGACTCATCCTCTTTACGCACTTTATACTACAGCCAAAGGGGTCTACTCTGTGTCCTACAAATAGACTTAGGGTTCTCCATCTTCCTGCCTTTGTTCGAGCTGTTCCTTATTCCTGGGATATTAATTCTTTTCCCTGTGCCTGTTGACTTTCTACTCATCTTCTGTTTGTTTGTCCTTCATATTTAAAGACCAGTGGCATCACAGGGTGACATCTTGACTTGTGGGTGAATTGGATTTAAGTGAGGTGGAGTTGAACAAAGCATCAGCTTCACTTTTCTGGTGGCAGGACAAAAGAAAAGATGCCTGGTAGTGACCCAGGATGCAGTCAATGACCTTGGTATCTTCAGTGTCAGACTCTTCAATGCTTACTCTGAGCACTCCACAGCACCTACCTCAGTCACCTTTGTGGCCATTGGAACAAATTGGTCTCATCTGATCAGTCTATCAGGGGAAGTCTTCACATGCTTGGGATAGCCACCCTTGTAACTCACTGAGGGGTCTGAGGTCTGTTGGCTGTTCATCTGCCAAGATGGTTTTTTACCAGAGTGTGGCCATCGCAATTGCTACAGCTTCTTATAGCCATGGGAGAAGGTTGAGTGTCAGGAAGACATCAGTGATGGATAAGAAGCCCTGAGAAGGACTTGGTAGTCCTCATACCAGATCAACTAGTTTTCTCAGAATGCTCCACCCCCCCTCACCTCCTAACCCCCCCCCCCCCCAATCTTCCAAAGACAACTCAGAAGCCCCACCTCCTGGTGTCCTTAGATCTCTACCTCCCTAATGTGCTCATTGTGTATTCTTGTGTATTGCAAACTTTTGTTTTGGTGTCTCACCCCCCTACTAGAGAGGGTCCTCAGTGAAGGCTGGGGGATATCTTCTCAGATGGTATTTCTTTCCCTGCATGGAACCTTGTGCTGTCCATTTGGCAAGCACTGTTTGGGCTTCTTGGTTTCTGGTTGAGGTTTACGGTGGTGGAAGTGACAATGAGGAAAATCTCTGGAGAATCTTTGGATTCAGGATCAGAAGCATAACTGAGCCTCAGGGAATTGTCCCTTTACACCTCATTTTGTCACTGGTCTTTTGAGGGACACAAGGTTTGGGTAGCAAAGCTCAAGTCCCAATCTCTTTTTTTTCAGCTCTTAAGTACATAGGAACCTCTATCCCATATTTGACTCTGCTAATGGCTGTGCCAAGGTGACAAGATGGCATGTGCACCAGCTGGGCACCACCTTGATGCCTTTCAGTAAGCATCTGTGAAGAGTAATTATGTGGAGGATGGTGGCCAGCTGTTCTCCATAAGCACAGAAGTTAGACCTGGAGGAAGCTGGCTTTGATTGGAGTAGCAGGGATTTAAGTCCACACAATCAACATCAATTTTCAGTCAATCCATTCATCAAAAAGCCTTTATTATGTGCTGACCATGTGCCAGGCACTTTACTAAACATTGAGGATATAATCTTTGCCTTTAAGAAACTTCATTCTAATAGAAGAGACAGCGCACAAACACAGATATATGAATGTACAAAACAGAAATTTGGAGGAAGCAGGGCACTAGTAGCTGGGGGTATCAGGAAAGGCTTCATGTTGAAGGGGATAAATAAATTGAATCTTAAAGGAAACTAGAGATTTCAACTGATGATCCAGAGAAAAATGTATCCCAGGCATTGGGGATGGGGACTTCCTTGCTTATTAGCATATAGTGTGCATGTATGTGTGTGTATGTGTGTGTGTAAATGTGTATAGTTCTTGGAGGCTGAAACCAAGGGGTTTGGGATTCAATCCAATTTAACAAGCATTAAGCCCTGGGGATACAAAGCCAAAATAAAGCTCCCCACCCCCCAAAAAAGAAAAAGTTCTTGAAGATGGCTGACTCAATGGAAGGTAAACAATATGCATCAGTGTACTCTAGCCAAAAAACAAAAACAAAAACAAAACACAAAAAAACCCCAAACACCAAACTTCATACTCACCTACATAATAATCAGGAAATCTAGTAAGAAACTGTATTCAGTGACTTCTTGTGTCTATTTATCCAGAAGCCCAAGGACTGTAGGAATGAGACCACCAGTAAAATCACCACCAGCAAAGGCAGCCAAGCCCAAGACCACTGAAGAGCTGAAGATAGGTAGAGCCTCTGTGTTTGGAAGCAGCAAAAATGAAGACTCTGGGGATATCAGAAAATGCCATGGTAATGAAAAAGTCCCAAGTGGGGATCTTGGAAGCCCTGGGGAGTGGCAGCAACCAGAGAGATGTGACAGTGCTTAGACCATCTATCACTCTATCTCGAAATATTATACAGGGCCCTGAAAATTCAGCACTCTAAACCTCAAAGACCCCTTAGGACATAAACATGACTAGAATATAAGACTGAGAGGTAGAGGACCATGAAGAAATATGGAAGACAGATGAGACCAAGGAGGGCTAACTACCGCATCCAAAAGCAGCACAGAAAAGAAAGCCTAGTCCTGGAAAAAAAGCCTCAATTCAGGAAGAAACGCTAGAGAGATGAGTGAATCAAACAGAATATGGATCAGTATTTTTTTTAATTGCAAATCTGTAGATTTCTGGAAAGGGGAAAGTGACTAACAACTACAAGTGAGAATCAGGGAAAAAATGGATTTTCCACAAGGGCTACATGAATACCTGGAAGAAATAAAACAAGAGATAAAAAAGTGAAATGAAAGCTCTAGAAAAAAATTAGAAGAGAGAGTAGTAAATAAAAACTAGAATGGTTCAAGTAGAAATTGATGGCATTGGGAGGCAGTAAGAAGTAGCAGAATAAAACCTTAAAAATACATTTTTTAAAAAAATGTAAGCTATCTGATATTAAAAGAAGCTAACCTGGAAAAGTGGTCAAGGAAAGATGATCGAAGTTATTTTTATTACCTGGAAACCACAATTTTAAGAAAAGCTTGGAAACTATATTTCAAGGAATCATAAACAGAAAATACCTAATCTATTAGAACCAGAGGGTAAAGACAGAAATAATTCACACTTGCCTCCTACAAAAAGGTACCCAAATGAAGAGTCCTATGTCACAGTCCAAATCCAGAGCTTCTATATTTAAAGAAATATAAAGAAGAATTTCAAACATCAAGGAATGTTAAACATGATCATAAAAGACCCGGCAGCTTTTATTGTCTTGGAATCCAATATTCCTTAAAGCAAAATATACAGGGTCATGACCAAGAAAAACTATGAGGGCAAAATTAGTTATTTTTAATGGAATAGAGAATTCATCCACTTTCCATTGAAAAGACCAAAGTTGAGAAGGAACTTTGAAATACAAACACAATAGTCCAAAGGAACCTAGAAAGGTAAATTTATCTGAGCAATTTGAAGGAGCAGTGTGATGATGAGGTGCTAACATTGTAATAAGGGAAGAAGAAAGAGGTCTCCCTTTAGAACTTACATGTCTTCAAAGGGTATTGAAGGAGTAAGATAAGAAGAACATAGGTCTTGGGAGAAAGTAATTGGTTCCATTCTGAGGGTTCTGAAGAGGGAAAAGAGAAGGGAAGGTAAAAAGAATACGCAAGTGTAGAGTGGAGGAAGAAGAGGAACTTACAATTTTTTATAATTGTGGTTCATAGCAACAGATGGATCTTGGTCCTTTCTAAAACAATGAGAGTTGAACACATATGTGGTTTGGTATAGAAGTACCTCTAATTCAACAGGGAAACAAGCAAGGAAGGAGGCAGTAGTTGAGAGGGAATTTAATACAAGTGATGGAATAGTTGCAAGCAAACGAAAATTTCTGATCCTGAAGTGGAAAGTAACAGGAAAAAAAAAGCAGAACTAGAATCTAAGGGAGGTGTCCATCAATTGGAGAATTGTGGTATATGAATGTAATCAAATATTTTTATGCCAGGAGAAATTGGGGAAGAGATGATTTAAGAGAATCCTGGCTAGTGTGAACTGAAGCAGAGTGAAGTGAGCAGAACCAGGAGAATGATTTATGCAGATAACATTGCCAAGCACCAACCCTGGAGTCAGGAAGACTCATCTTCCTGAGTTCAAATCTGACCTCAGACACTTACTAGATGTGTGACCCTGGAAAGGTCACTTCATCCTGTTTGCCTTAGTTTCCTCATCTGTAAAATGAGCTGGAGAAGGAAATGACAAAACACTCTAGTATCTCTGCCAAGAAAACCCCAAATGGAGTCTTAAAGAGTCAAATATAGCAGAACAACAAGAGTAAATATATTTTAATTTTACCTGGTCCTATGATATCATTGTGTGAAGAATTCAGTTGGAAATCCCTTTATCCATGCAGATTGGCAATTAATCTGTAGGTTACAGTTTTATATAGTTGCCTACAGTACTGAGAGGGTAAGTGACATACCCAGGGCCACACAGCCAATTTGTATTGAGGTAGATTTTGAGCACAGAGTCTTTTTACTGCTCCTGAAAGGCAATATTCACATTAACAATTTTAAGTAACACCTTTGAAAAATAGAGGAAAAGCTTTAGTTTCCCAACAAAGATAGGAAGCACACATACAAGGCAAATGTTGTTAGAGTCCTTTGATACAAATCACCCAGAAACATTTGGCTGGAGAATGAGAGCTTCTTAATCTGACTGTCTAGTTTAGCAGTTCTCAACCTGTGGGTCTCTACACCTTTGGGGGTCGAACAACTCTTTCACAGAGGGGTCACAGGGGTCACCTAAGATCACTGGAAAACACATATTTCTGATGGTCTTAGGAACTGAGACACTGCTCCTCTATCTGTCTCCAGGTGGGTCCTCCCTCATGCAGATATGCCCACATATGAGTATTAAAGGGTCGCAGCATTAGGAAGGTTGGGAACCACTGGTCTAGTTCATTAAAATATGGATGGTTCCATGTCATTTTGCCAGACATCCATTTGGAGGATCATTGACTCACTTTGTGGAAAGCAAATCTCCCCTATGTTTGATCCAGATCTTTGACATTCAGTGTCAGGCTTCCTGACCAGGAATCCCACTCAGGGAATATATCCTTAAAATTCAGCAAAGTTTAAACCTTTGGTCATACTTTATTATTAGGGCTGCCCACAATCCTGAAGATTCTGAAGAATTGATCAGTTTGTGAACTTCCATGGAAAAGTGGTTTCTTGATTGTTAATTCAGCAAATATTGCACCTTGGAGACCCCAGCAACACCTCTGGGCAGCCTTACCACTATGTTGTTCATACTTCCCATTTATAAACCCTAATAGGTATTCCAAAGATCTATGCAAGTCTCTGATAGTCACCTCACTTAATGACTTCTTTGTCACCTCTTAATGGATTTTGAGGTTTCAAATCTCTAAAGAGCTCTTCCAGATGTCAAAAGATAATACTTTTAAAGATTTGATACAAGTAATTTTTAATAAGTGAAGAATCAATATACTGGCCCAGAGGCCTAGAATCCAAGTATGTTTTGAGATCCATGGGAAAGGATTAAAAAAATGAGGGATAGTCTAGTTTCTTGTAGGAGTATTTCTTAAAAGTCATTTTAAAGTCTAATAAGTCATATTAGAATGACAAAACTCTTTCAATAAGTTTCTCAAATTGTAGTTGGAACTCCATCCTCCTCACTCTTTAATCTGATTTTCTTCATGGTTACCATCACATCTAGTCTTGACTCATGCATCATTCTTATTTCTCTTCCCAATTTTTCCTCCACTTCTCTTATTTGGTTTTCAAAATCCTTCTTAAGCTCCTCTATGGCTTGTAACCAATTCACATTTTTCTTGGAAGCTTTTGGTGTGGGAGTTTTGACTGTGTTGTCTTCCTCCCGCTCCATGCTTTGATCCTTTTTGTCCCCAAAAAATGAATCTAACCTTGGATTTCTGAGCTTGGTTTGCTTCTTTTGCCTGCTCATGTTGCCAGTCAATTAACTTGATTTTTGAGCCACAGTAGATCTCTGCTTTCAGGGGGAGAGCTTTGTCCCAAATCATTGGGTTTTTTTCCAGCTGCCAGAGCTATTAGGAGGCTGCAGTCCCTGCAGCCCCCACCAGCTTTGGCTCATTGTTCATATACCTCAGGACCACCACCCAAGACCACCATTCTGATCCAGGCAGCTTAAGGCAAGAGCACTTAGCCTCTGAATGATTGCTTGGCCCCACTGCAATCTGCAGGCTCTGAAGTAGCCATGTGGAGGGACATAATGTGGCTCAGTGCTGAATGACCTAGCCCTTTAGTATGATGCACGAAATCTGGGTGGTCCCTTGGTCCTCTGTCTTGTGTCAGCAACAGGAAGGTGGACTTCAAGAGCATAGGTGACTGAACAGCAATACTGAGGTGGGTATGTCCACCTTGGAAAATCACAGTGTTTGAGACTTGATCAAAGGAACTTCATAGCAGCCCTACAATGTGAACACAGAAAAGAGAAGATTTCAAGAAAATGCGGTCCTTGTCTTTAAGTGTTCAAAAGGGTATAATGCCTTCGGAGGGAAGAACACAGAACAATGGACAGAAGATGAAGAGATAGATTTCAATTCAGTGTAAGGAAACAGCCCCAGCTTGTACCAACCCAGATGTCAGATAAAGGATCTGAGTGAGTGGTCAGGGACTGCAATCCAGGGATGCTGGGGGATGGGGGTGTAGGGCTGGAATTGGTGGGTGGGTGGGAGAACAGGAAGACTTAGCTCCTAGGCACAGTGGATGGAATGCCAGGTCTGGGATCAGGAAGACTCCTCTTCCTGAGTTCAAATCCAGTCTCACACACTTAATAGCTATTTTACCCAGGGCAAGTTGCTTCACCCTTTTTACCTCAGTTTCCTCATCTGTAAAATGAGTTGGAGAAGCAAATGGCTAGCCACTCTAGTATCAGATGACTGAAAAATGAAAGAACAACAACTGGAGATGTAGCTGTCCTAGTACCTAAAGGGCATGATTTGGATGGAGTGAGGAGATCTATGCTTAAAACCCACCTCAGGCACTAGCTGTGTAGACATGGGTAAAGCACAACTTCTGAGACTCTCATCTGTAGAATAGGTACAATAATATTTATACTACCCACCTCACAGGTTTGATGTGAGGAAAAGTGTTATAGATATCAGAGTTGCTGTTATAATTATAGCTATTATAAACCTAAGGGCCAACTAGACTTCTCAACTGAACCAGTCAATTAGAGATAGGGACTAGGTGGGGGCAAGGCTTAGGCATTTCTACTGAATCAATCAACTATCCTTCCCCACTTAAAGTGACTACCTTGAATTGGTTGGTGGAACACTTCTATTGAATCAATCAATTCAATCAAACAGTGACTTGAATAGTTTTGTGAAGACCTTGAAAGTCATTAGATAGAATGGAGTAAAGCTGCACAGGAAATATAGTTGGATTGGCTAAAGACACTTGGTCACGCTCTGTGAGTTTGGCATAAAACAGCAGCCCGATCCAGATTCTAGGATTACAATATCTGGCCAGTAAGTGGTAGATGGATTCCCAGCCAAGTACCTGAAAAGAAATTGATTGGGGAGGGGGAAGGAAGTAGAGGAGGAAAGTACCTCCATCTATTTGTCCCCTTGCCCTGAGCATGACCTTATGAACTTTGGAGGGTCCAAGGATTTGGAACGATCACCATTGTCCTAGCAGCGACCCCCAGGAAAGCAAGGAGTTGTGGCTGTGTCCAAATCAGAAACTCAGACAAATGAAAATACTTAGAAAAAGCACTTTCGGTTCTCTGCTAGGAACCTTACCTAAAGGGACTATTAATTTTAAAATAAATAATATTTTATTTTCTCCACAATTATGTGTAAAAGCAAGGGAGATTTTTTAAAATTTTATTTTATTTTCAGTTCCAAATCTGCTCGTTCTCCATCCCCCACCCATTCAGAAGGTAAAAAAAAAACCCCAAAACTCATTAAAATATGTATAGTTATGCATTAGTCATGTCTAAGAAAAAAAGAAAAAAGAGGGAAAAATATGTTTCAATTTGCACTCTGAGTCCATCAGCTCTCTATATGGAAGTAAGAAGCATGTTTCATCACGTGTCCTTCAGAATTGTGGTGGGTCATTTTGTTGATCAGATTTATTAAGTCTTTCACAGTTGATTATCTTTATAATATTGCTGTAACTATGTACATCGTTCTCCTGGTTTTGCTTACTTCACTCTGCATCAGTTAACATAGGTCCTCCCAGGTTTTCCTGAAAACATACCCTTTCATCATTTTCTTATGGTATAATAATATTCCAGCACATTCATACCCCATAATTTGTTTAGCCTGTCCCCAATTGATGGGCAGTTCCCATATCTTTGCCATCATAGAAAGAAAGAGCTGCTAGAAATATTTTTGTATATATGGGTTCTTTTCTGGTATCACTAGGTCAAAGGTTACAACAAATTTCTGATAAAAACCTGATTTCCTATATATGTCTATTAATATAAATGTGTAAGAACACAAACCATTACTCAATGGATAAATGGTCAGGAGATCGGAATAGTCAGTTTTCAAAACAAGAAAAATGTGAATGACTAGTAACCATGTGAAAAAATGCTCTGAATCTCTCAAAACAAGAGTAATAAAAATGAACAGGCTTCCAAAGTTCTAGCTCACACCAGTTAGATTGGCAAAAAAGGATAATAGCAATTGTTGAAATAGTTTTCAGGTCCATAAATTCACTGTTAGTGAAGCTGTGAATTAATTCAGCCATTCAGGAAAGTAATTTGGAACTATTTCCCCAAATGACACATACTATTTGGTCTAGTAATACCACTATTAGACATATGCCTCAAAGTGTTAAGAAGAGCTAAAGAACTCATATGTACACACACACACACACACACACACTCTTGATATAGCAAAGAAATAGAAATGGAAGCAAAGTGAGTGTCCATTAATTGGGGAATAACTGAAGAAATTATGTTATATAAATGTTAGAGATTTTTTTGCCATAAGAAATAACAAATATGATGGATTTAAAGAGAACTGAGAGGATTTGTATGAACTGATACATAATGAGGTAACCA
>CM053598.1:24499339-24523659 GCA_028646575.1 Pseudocheirus occidentalis
CTGCCTTCCTTCCTTCCTTCCTTCCTTCCTTCCTTCCTTCCTTCCTTCCTTCCTTCCTTCCTTCCTTCCTTTTGCTTTTTGGAGGGGGGAAAGCAGGGCAATTGGATTAAGACTTGAACAAGGCCATAGGGCTAGTAAGTGTTAAGTCTGAGGCTTTAGGCAGAAATCAACTCTCTCCCTCCAGGCAATGAGTGGAAGGAAGGTGTTACCAAGTATGAGTTTGTTTGGGCTTCTCACCTACCCCGTCATTCTCTGACCTACTCTCAAGTTTCTTGCTCTGGTCCCAGTTTATCTATGACTCACCTGTATCTGAATATGTTCTCTACTCCAGTCTCAGTCTTCATCATCCTTTCATTCACACATGTGTGCCAATCAAATAACTGCTAGTTATTACTCAGCTCCATGCTTGGATGGTTCGGAATGATGTCTACAGGGTATTCTTTCAATGGCTTGTATCTCTGCTTCTCCACTTTCTTTATATAGCCATCACTTCTATTTTAGGTTTAAAAAAAGCCACAGGAACTTGGGAAACTCTGAGTAATGCCTGCTCAGCCATGGGTAGGCACTTGCAGTCCCTTCATGGTTCTGTGGTAATGACACTAGGGGAGTTATGATCTTTGCCAAGACAAGATCCAAAGTTGACATTGTTTTCCTCATCCCTTCTTTAGAAGTTATAGAAAAGTCTTCCTTTGATCAACTTCTGATTAAAAAGATGCCCAGGAGAAATAACAACAACAACAAAAAGTAGGAATGAGGGAGGAACAGCATTTCCACATCTCAAGTTCTATTATGAAATAATAACTATCAAAACTATTTGGTACAGATTAAAAACAGAAAAAGCTGAATAATGGAACTGACTAGATAAGGAAGAATCTGAAACAATTTAACTCAATAACTGAACTTGCAGTAAACCAAAGAACATATGTGACTTGGAAAATAAGTCCTTATTTGAGAACTTTGGGAAAGACTGGGAAATAGAGTAGCAGAAATTAAGTGGTTCTCAACCTGTGGGTCATGACCCCTTTGGGGGCCGAATGACCCTATCACAGGGGTCACAGGGGTTGCCTAAGACCATCAGAAAACACATTTCCAATGGTCTTAGGAACCTCTTCTGTCTCCAGGTGGGTCAGCCCACATGCAGACACATCCACAAATGACTATTAAAGGGTCGTGGCATTAGGAAGGTTGAGAACCACTGGTGTAGACCAACTTCCAATATCACATACCACTATAAGAAGAACTGCGAACTACTAACTACTATATGAAAGATTGCCCTAAATCAATAATAATAAAGGTGATGCAGATGGAAACAATTCTGGAGGTTCACTTCCTGCTCTGAAAATTGACAAAGATGACAAGATATGGAAATAGTCAATCTTGGAGGGACCATAGAAAAATAGCGCACCAATACACTTCCAGTAAAGCTGTGAATAGACCCAAACCATTCTGAAAAGCAATTTGCAACTATGGGGGAAAACAGACTAAAATGTTCATACTCCACCCAAGTCTGCGCTGAAATCAATGTAAACCTACTTTGGATGACCCAAGTGTTCAATTTCAGTATGAACCTTTACACCTAAGAAATTGACAGCTACTGCAAATAGCAGTTTAATTTATTGCTTTGTCTTAAGAAACTGGTGGAGTAAATGTTGTGTTCAGTGCATTCATTGTCTTAGCTATTATTAAGCCATCACCTCTCTTTATGACCCACAGTTACCATTTCTAGACACATATCCCTAGGAGGTCAAAGATGGAAAGAAGAATGCAATATCTAACCAAATATCTTCGCAGTACTTTTTTTTGTGGCAGTAAGGAACTTGAAACAAAGTAGATGCCAAGTGATTGGGGAATGTCAAAACCAATTGTGACCCATGAATATGATGGAATGTTATTCTGCCATAAGAAACAAGGAATATGAAGAATTCAGGAAATAGTACACAAATGGGTGCCGAGTAAAGTAAGCAGAAGAAAAAGATACACACAATGATTAACACACCACAAATGTGAAGAAGCAAAAATACGAAGCATAACCATGGGTAATTATCATGGTCTTCTCTTAGCTCCCCTTTTAGCAAAGGTATCTAAGGGTGGTCATGGAATGTTCCACATACTGTTAGATGTGCTTAATGTGTTGTTTAGTTCACAGAATTGCTTTCTTTCTTCTAAAAACTTAGATGCTGAGGGAGTCTGAATGCAGATCGAAGCATACTATTTTCTACTTTCTGTATTTTTTTCATGGTTCTCTCCCCCCCCCCCACTTTGGGTCTGTGTCTTCTTTTAAAACATGACTAATATGGTAATATATTTCACATGATTGAGCATGTATAACCTATATCAAATTGCTTACTGTCTCAGAAAATTTGGAACTCAAAATTAAGAAAACTGAATGTTAAAAATTGTCTTTACAGGTAACTGGGAAAAATAAAATATAATTAAAAATAAACTCAGTTCTGAAGGATGGGTTATTGATTAGTGAGTAGGGGATGAGGAGCTATTTAAAATGAATAGGATATGAAAAATCAGAGGTATTAGTTTAAAGAAGACTAGAAAAATGAGACTCAATGGCATATAAGAAAAGATGACAACTGGTTTTGGGGGGGTTCAATGTTTTTGCTGAAGTAACTGATTGGTGAGAAAAACAGATCATCAGATTTCCTTATTGCTTTCTATCTTTTTGTAATGGAAAGCCCCTTGATGTACAGTCAAAAGATTTGGATACAAATTCTACCTTTTGAACACTTTGTGTGACCATAGGTAAGCCATGGAATATTTTTAAAGTTTTTTTTTAATTGATCTGTTTATTTACTTTTAGTTTACAAGATTCAGTTCCACAATCTCTTGAGTTTCAAATTTTCTTCCATCTCTCTCCCCCCTCCTCCCATGGCTGCATGCAATCAAGTATAGGATCTGCAAATACTTTCACACTGGATGTTAGTCTGGTTGTATAGAAGGGTTGTAACTGATGGACTGAACAATGTAGCCATGGAATATTTTTGAACCTCAACATCCTCATCTGTACAATGGGGAGAATATAGCTGCAATAGCTTCTTCTATTCCTGTTAGGAATATGCTTTGTAAACTTTAAACTGTGAGTTACTGTTGCTATAATTCATTCAAAAGACCTAGGTTTAAATCCTAGTTTTGGCATTTGCTGTCTTTATGACCTTGAGTAAGTTACTAGGCCTCAGTTTCCTTTTCTGTAAAATGAAAGAGTTGGACAAGATGATGTCTGAAGCTCCTCTTCTGAATTCCAGGGTCATCTGTTAGCACCTTGCATAGAAGATCTTGAATTATCTACTCATCTCTGTGTTTGACTTGTATCTTCAATTAGACTGTGAGTTCCTAGAAAGCAGGAGCTATTTCCTGAATTAAGTCAAACAAGGCATAGGTGGATGGATACTTTGACTCCCTCACTCTCTATTCTCTCCTCAACCCCAATGCAGTCTGGGATTACTGAATGGGTAGACAAGCTGAGCCTTGGGAAAGGCCTTAGCTTAAAAAGACCAAGGTCTCCCACTGCATCTGGGACTATCACTAGTTGTCTTGACCCCTGTCTTGCCAATGGACCCCAATGACTCAGGAGAAGAGAGTGAGGGTAATGATTTTGCACAGCCCTGTCTCACTCAAATCCAATTCACTTGCAAGTCAAGGCATCACCCTCTTGCTATCACTGGTCTTCTTTGAGAGTGAAGGGCAAAGAACAAACAACAAGAACAATGATCTGTTAGCACCCACTTTGTCAAACTGCCCTCCCCAAAGACTTCCTAATTGCTAAAATCAGCGCTTTGCCCTCACTTTTCAGTCTCATTCTCCGTCTTGTTAATAGATTTCTGTGTTTCCCATTCTTATATATATTCCTCATTTGTCTGCTTGTTGTCTACCCTGTTAGACTTTCAGTTTCTTGAAAGCAGAGTCAGTTTTTTGCCCCCTTTTGTATCCCTAGCACTCAGCACAATGCCTGGAACATAACTGGTGCTTAACAAGTATTTGTTGACATACTGACTGACCTGTTCTTCTCAAGACTTCAGGTATAACACACTCTTCCAGGTCTTCTTAACTTCATTTATTCAATTACCAAGCAAATGTTTACTATGGGCCATGGGCTGGGGACACAAAAATAACAGCAGATATAGCCCCTGACCTCATGTAACTTACATTCTACTGGAGGAAGGGAAAGCATGATTATATGTAGACAAATGCAAAATTTATATAGAATAAATATGGAGTGGTGGGGGAGGGTGCTACCAAGGAAAGAACATGATAGGCGTTTATAGGAGGTGGTGATCAAGAAGAGCCTTGAAAGAAATTAGGGATTCCAAGGTGCAGAGTGGACACCCAGAAAACATTAGAATCTTATACTCCCACATACATTTGGTGGGTGCTTTTAAAAATTTTTGCCTGTACATTTAAATGTTTGTTTTTTGTTGAGGGCTACTAAGTTTATATTTTTAAAATATAAAAGACTGCATAGAAATATGAATGTCATTTTCAAATATATTCATTCCTTTCCTTTCCTTTCCTTACCTTATTCAGCAAGATGTTCCTTCCAATTCAAATTTAAAATGGAAAGAAAAACTGTTAAAATTCATCAACATATATCAGTCTGACAGTGTGTTTAATGCTCCACACACATAGACCCCCTTCTAAACAAAGGGTTTACTGTTTATTGTAAAAAAAAAACCCACCCCCAAACCAAAAAAATCCCCCAAACTCCACCCAACAACAATGAAATTGTTTAATAAGTGATAGATTGTTTTATATAGATTTGTCTACTTTCTTAGCCTTGCATCATTTTATATAAATGTTCCCATATTCTTTGCATTCTTCTGTTCTTTTTTTGAAGCTCAATGTTCCATTCCGTCCATTTATTAAAACACACACAGACACAGACACAGCATTTGTTCAACCATTCCTCAAGTTATCAGACCCATGACTAAAATCTAACTCAAGTGCTACTTCTTCCAGGAAGTCCTTCCTGATTCTCGAAGTGATGACCTTTTCATCTTTGGTTCTACACAGCAAAATCTGCCATGATCCATATTTTCCTTTATTGTATATCAGGGGTATCTGTAGTTTTTTCTCTTAGGTCTGGTCACCCCTTCATGTCCTCAGTCTCCTCTAAACTTTGATCTCTCCTAATGCTTGGTCTAGGGTTCTGTCCACTTCATTGAAGTCTTTTGAATTGAATTGAATAGAAAAACTCCAGGCTCCTGTTGTGCTTAGCACCCAGCTGCTCAGTAATATTTGGTGATTGATTGATGGATTCCCTGGCTAGCTGTCAGCCAGCTGAGAATGAGATAGATGCTGGATTCATTAGATCCGGGGTTCCTAACCTTTTTTGTTTCTTTTCTTTTTTTTTTTTTTTTGGCAGTCTGGTAAAGTCTTTGGATAGCTTTTCAGAAGAATGTTTTAAAATGCATAAAATGAAATACAAAGAATTATAAAAGAAACTAATTATTTTGAAATACAGCTATCAATATATTTAATAACAAGTTCTTTATACCATGTTAAGAAGCCTTGAATCATATTGCAGAGGAGGAAGGAGATGGTCTTGTGGTTGGAGGGGATGGGAAGTGAGAGGTAGGGGTTTGTAGACCAAAGGGTCTTAGCAGCCAGTTAATTCAAGTCACTCATTTTATAGAGGAAAAGAAAGCCTAGAAAGAGGAAATCACTTGCCCAAGATCACACAGCTAGTTAGGAGCTGCCCAGGGGAAATTGAACCCAGGTTGTTGGATTCTTTTTCATCACCACCTGTCGGTGCTCAGGAAGGTGGGGAGGGCAGCCTGGAGAAAGGGAGACGCAGGCTTGGGATCTGGGTGGATTGGGCAGGTGAGGCCAATTTCGGGCAGGAGTTGGGGGACCTGCGCCCCTCCTCCCGGGCTCCAGCTTCACCTTCTCAGTGCAGAGCCCCGGCAGCTGCAGTTTCTCCCAGGGGCCTTAAGAGGGGAATGCTGAGCTCCTTCGTCTTCTCTCTGTCGCTTCCTGTCATGCCAGGTTGGAGGAAGTGGGAGGTGGGGCCGGAGTGCTAGCAGCCGCCTCTCAGCTTCAGGGAGCCAGGCCGGCCGGCAGTGGACAGCGACGGGGCCCGGTTGCTGCATCCCTCCACAGGTAGGGAGGGAGGGGGGCCTGGGTCGAGGCTTTCCCCCTATTTTGCGGACCCAGCGCTCCTGGAGAACGTTGGGAGGGCCCTGGGAAGCAGAGGCTGCCTTCTGTCCTAGGTCTCCTCCTCTGGACTATGCGGCCTCTGCCTCGCAATGCGTTCTGCTAGACTGCCTGCTTCCGACTCTCGTGATGCTGCCGGGAGGAGGACCATAGTCTGCGGACTAACTACGTGCTGGGGTTGTGAACAGAGCCTTGGATCAGGAGTCAGGGGCCCTGGGGCCCTCGATAGGGAGTCGGAGGACCTGGCTTCTTTGCTCTGTACTACCTGGCTGACCTTGGGCCAGTCCCTTTACCTTCTGTGGCTTAGTTTCCTCCTCTGTAAAGTCAGGGGCTTTGAGGTGCTTTCAAGGTCTTAATACTCCGATCCTGTTAGCTGTATTCTGAGAGACCAGCCCTGAAGCAGCCAGGGTCTCCATTTTCAGCATCTGCTAGAGACTGGATGCTGTCTTTTCCTTCTTTTCTCCTTTCTCTCCCCCATCCTCCCCCCACCCCACCCCACCTCACCTCAACCTCCCCTTTACTGAAGGTTGTCTAGTGACAACAATTTATACGGGGCTCCTCTGTGTAATTTCTACAATCCCACCCCGCCCATTTGTTTATCAGGGTCAACTGGGTGAGATTAAGAAGCTCCCTGGGCTGAGCTTGAGACTGTAGCAGGGACTTTGAAAATGAAGTCCCTCATTTTGTAACGCTTTTGAGGCCCAGAGACGTCCAGGGACTTGTCTGAAGTCATGCAGTGGCAGAGTTCGAATTTGAACCCAGGATGATACAGCAAAAAAAAAAAAAAGTGTATATATATATATATATATGAAAGAATTCTCAGTGTTCTGTTCTATCTCTAACCACTGGCCAGGTTTCTTGGCCTACACTGCCCCTCCCCCCTTACAAACCCTCTTCCCTGAAGGCAATTTGTTGATGTGGACTGAAATGTAGGCTGTGTCCTTTATTTAGTTCTGTAAATGAGGTACTGATAGTGACCATTGAAATTGTTTTGTGATTTTTCCATCTTCGCTTCACTCAGTTATTGCAGTCGTGGTGTGTATTGTACTTCAGGCTCTGCTTTTTTCATTCTTTTAATGTAATTATCTTTTGTGCTTTCTAAACATTTTATGTCTGTCATTTCTTCCAGCCCAGTGACTGACCATTAAATAGATACGGCACAATCTGTTCAGCAGATCCTCACTGCTGCTTTTTCGCTTCTTGGATAGTGAAACTGATGCAGCAGAGTGGAGTTCAGAGGGGACCCAGGTGTTCTGGCTCCCAACTAGATTGAGGGCATCCTGCTTAGTGCCTAGAACGGATACAGAAACCATCGTCTCCCATTCCTGATGTACCTGTTTCTATATTGGGAATTGTCTAATTAGCTAATTCTGATCCATTTTTCCCCTCCCTCCTTCTAGGATTAGGTAAAAAACAAAACAAAACAACAAACAAACACCTGTCCCTCCCTGACTTCTATGGACCTGGGGTTTGAAGGTCAATGGCAGTACTTATATAGCTGTCTAACTCTGGCTTTGCAGAGCTTCGGTTTTCTTCTTCTTAAAATGGGGACAATAAGCACAGGCACATTTACCTCATAGGGATTCAGTAAGGAGAGGCTTTTTATGAACCGTAAAGGGTTATTTTTGTTGTGGCAGGTCCCACCCACCAGTGCCTCTGAAGATGGTTAGGATCTTGGCCAATGGGGACATTGTACAAGATGATGACCCTCGAGCCAGGGCCAGCACCTCCTTTCGGAACATCACAACTCGACAGGTAGGGGACAGGACCTCCTGGGACCCATCATAGCTTCTCCTGGTTAAGTTTTCCCTACAAATTCTAGAATTTGCAAGAGTTGGAAACTCCCATTTCTCAATTTCATATAGCTGTATCTATGGGTATAGATAGGTGAACTTGGAACAACAAGATCTGGATTCAAATCCTTCTTCAGATACATTCATAATATGAAACTGTATAAATCACTTTTCCTCTCTGTAAAATGAGTATATTGGCCACAGGGTTGTTATCAGGGTCAAATTTATGTTAAATACCGTGCGTATCTTCCAGGGCTGTATTAACACAAGCTGCTGCTAATTATGATTATTTTACAAAGTTCTTTTCCTACAGCAACCTTGGGAGGGAGATGGTGTGAATATCATTCTCCCTTTACAGATAAGGGCATAGAGTCCTAGGGATAGAGTGTCATGCCTAGGATCATCCAGCAAGAGACAATCAGAGCTTGGACTTGAATTCGGGGTTCTTTCTACCACTATACCTTGGCCACTCCAATACTCAGACCTGAGCATTCTGCTCATAAACAATGATTTCTTGGACTTCCAAATGTGGCTGGCGACTCTCTCCTTGTCTAACAAACTTACCCATGATGTCCTTTCCCTTGAGGTAGTATGGCACTGTGGAGAGAGGTCTGCCCTCAATACCCGGAAGATCTATGTTTGGCAGCTACTGGCCGTAGGACCCTGGACAAGTCATTTGACTTTTTAGTGCAATTCTCTTAAACTCCAAGTTATAAAGAAGTTGCTGATCTGCCTCTGAGGAAGGCATTTCCACAACAGGAGTTCTCTAGGCAGATATTAAAGGTCTAGAATTAGATTTAAGTGAGAAACTTAAAAAAATGAAAGCAAAATCAAACTGTAGGGGAGCGGTAGAGCCAGGGAAGGAACAGAAAATTTTAGCCAGTAACCGTAAAATGATACATATGTCCTCCTTTCAAAGGAGGGAAGGCATGAAAGTAGATAGACAGATAGATCATCACCATTTGCACAAAGCACACTTGTTTTTGCCCGACTTTGGAACGTGGTCAGATGCATCTCTTCTTTCTCAGCCTGAATCTGTCCCTTTCCTGTTTGGAGACTTTCCTAGGACACCTCCCATGTCCCTAGCCCTGTGCTAGTTTCTCTGAGGTAGAAAAGGAAAGATACATTCCCTCGAGACAGTGCAGGATTCAGGAAACCTGGATTTCAGCCCCACTTGGGCTCTTCACTGTGGGACCTTAGATATCATGCTCCCACTCTCTGAACTTCTGTGTCCTCATCTGTTGAGGCCGAACAGCACTGTGGGAGTCAGGCATACCCAGATTCTAATCCTTCCCGTGATCTTTATTAGCTTCTGGGCAAGTCACTTAATCTACATGAACCTTACTTATCAAATCTGTAAAATGGAGATAATGCTTGCTTTGGGGCTTGTTGCAAGGCTCCAATGAGATAATATGTGTAAATGCGTAAAGTGGATCAGCCATTGTCTTTGTTATAATAATAGCTAACATTTACATAGCACTTGAAGGTTTGCCTAGTGCTTTTCAAATATGATTTCATTTCATCTTAACAACCCTGGGAGGTAGCTCTATTACTACCCTAGTTTTGCAAATGATGAAACTGAAGTTGGCAGAAGTTAAGTGACTTGCCCAGGGTCATACAGCTAGTAAATATGACTCAGGATTCAAACTTGAGTCAGTGTTCTTTCCAGGGTTCCACCTAGCTGCCTGCCCCCCTCTTTTGGTTTGATGGAGTTCTGATATTGATTTGTCCAAAGACCATTTCTATCCTATTATTTTTTAATGTAAAATGTTTTTCTGGCTACTGTGTAGGCATCATTTACTATTCACTGAGGTTTCTATTGACTCTGACTCTATGATTGTATGATTTATTTCAAGGAACTCGTGGTCTGCCTGGAATTTTGAGCAATGGCCTAGTGTGGTTGAAGGGGAAGGAGTCTTTATTGCCCTGCTCAGCCTTGGCACTGCCATGGATGTAACAATTGTCTTTGCCCAATTGACTGTTTTGAATAAACATAGGGAATAAGAAATGCTTCTTGGTCTGGTGAACCCTCAGCTGATTCGAAAAGCTCCTGGGGGGGCAGATTCCATAAAATAACTGTTCTCCATGATGCCTCCCTTGCTCAGGATTCCACCAGACTCTTTGGAGTTCTCTTAGTGTTGGAAGGAACCTCAGAGGCCATTTTACAGATGAGGAAACTGAGACCCACAGAGGTTCAGTGACTTATTCAGTCATAAACGGACAATCAGTTACCAAGTCAGTATTCAAACCTTTTCAGATCTTTTCACTCTATACCTACTGTCCTGACTGCTTCCTCTAATTTTTTTCCCCTTTCCTTTACAGAACTTTTTCGCCAGAGGAGAAGGTCAACCTCATGGGGGCCCTGCCCCAAATATTCATCACTTGGGTCCCAGGCAAGGTGCCCATCGCTCCCCATTCTCTGACATCAACCAGCAGCTGGTGAACCTGGGTTTTCCCCTGTGGCGCCTGGGGGACCAGGTGGTGGAGCCTGTGATGTCCATCCTTCTTCTGTTCTTGGTCATGATGCTGGGAGTTCGTGGGCTGCTGCTGGTGGGCCTTGTCTACATGGTGTCCCAGTTGAGCCTTCGATGACCCTGGAGAAGGGAAGGGAGGGAGGGGGGAGCTTCTGGGAGAGGTGTGAGTATGTGTCTATGAGTCTATGAGTGTGTGCATGTGAGCTCAAGTGCTTGAATAAAGAGTGAGGGGTGACTAGTTGGGGGTGAGGGTTGGGTCCTTCCACTGAAGGTCCCTTACTTTTGGGGAAAGGGCCCCAGGGAAACAAGGAAGTATATGCTGCTGTCTCCTGTCTCTGCTGGGTTTCTTTCAGGAGAAGGCCTTGCCATAATGGGGGACTTCTGATCCAGGAGACTTTTAACTTCTAAGGACCCTGCCTCCCTTTTTTGTTCTTGTAGTTGGAAGATCATGTTAGAGAAGATCCCCAAATTCTCTCCTAGTTCCTCCATTAGCCTTGACTGAGGCTGCCAGGGATGGAGGCTGGGAGCTGGGGCTGCAACCAGTCCTCCAGACCCTTCTTGTCAAAGCTTCATTTTAGCTGGGGGATTTTCCCTTTTTCCTTTCATCTCTAGCAGTTCCAAGGAAGAGACCCAGTCCACAGAGTCAGGCTACTCACCAGCGCTAACGCTTGGGTGCAGGACAGTTGTTGCCAAACAAGGCGAAGTTCTTGATTTTTAACTGGGCAGGACCCAGATGGGAGGTGTGCCACTTCCTAGATCTGGGGACTGGGTATAGGCTGGAGGGAATGGCTAATTCCTAAGGCAGTTGTTATCTTTCTTCTCTGATGCTGCACCATATGACTTTGTAAATATCCTTGAATCTGAAAGGGACAAGGTTGGGTTTTTCAAAGATTTGTGGGGATCTTATCCTGAAAACTCTGGCTAGACTTAGTGTGCAGACAGAAAGAAACCTGTATGGTAGCGGAGTTCATATCTGTGTGTGTGTGTGTGTGTGTGTGTGTGTGTGTGTGTGTTGTGAGGAGGGGAGCCGTCGGTCACTGCCTTGGGACCAAACTGCACCTTCTTTAAAGGCCTTTTTCTAAGATTTTTTTTGCGGGGAGGGAGAGGACAAAGGCAGGTCTAGAAAAGCCTTAGCTGGACAGGTTAGGTCTTAGAGACCAAGCTGCTCTGGAACTAGTGTGTGTGAGTGGATGCAAACCCAACTCTTTCTTCTGGGTGAGTTTCCTGGCCAGGGGCTTCACTGGAGCTTTGTACCCAACTATAGCCCTGGGATAGGAAATCTGGACCTGCTGTGGGAGGGGCAGACCATGAGGGACCCCAGCTACTGGGGTGGATCACTGACATTCCTTGGGTTCTGGGGGAGCTCTCTGTCAGAACATGACTCCTTTCTCAAGGCAAGTCTCTGCTGTGTCTTATTTATAGGCTGGGAGGGGGACATCTTGGGTATGGGACAGACTCCTGATAGCACCCCCCCTCTGTAAAATGAGGGAGGTGGGGCTAGATGAGGCCTGATCTGGTTCAGACATTCTGTGTGCCAAGGATTCTTTCAACCCTCACATCTTTGATGTGTCCCAAAAGCAAAAGAGAAGGGGTAGCCAGAAAGCAGGGGGCCCTGGTGAATGATATTAAGCCTCAAAGGTATTGAGGTAGGGCCCAGGCTATAAATATTGGTGGTCCTGACCTTGAATTAGAAGACTGGGGGGGGGGTCATCTAGTCTGGTGGGAACAAAAATACAAAACTTGGGGTAAGTTTGGGAGGAGGGAGAGGGTGAGGGCTTTATTTTCTTCCCTGCCTCCCTCCATCTCCACATCCAGATAGAATCCCTGTTTCCAGTGGTGGCCCCTAGGGCTGTTTCTCTCTTGGATAGAGTGGACCCACTATGCTAGATTTGCCTGGCAAAGCCAGGGTCTTCCATGGTGGGCTTGAGGTGCTAATCCTGCTATATAAGGCCAGCTTTGGGGGTTTTCTGTTAATCCTTTGACTAATCCCCCTAAGTGGCTACATTTCCAAGTCAGTTTGGATTTGCAGCCTGGCTGCTCTGGGTTTCAACTTCCCCCTCCTCCAAGTGAGTTATTAACCTTGATTGACTTGGGGTTGGTAACCCCTGGCTACCCTACCCCAACCTCTTACTTTCAGATTCCTGATTGACCTGCCTATGGAAGAAGGAATGATCTTTATGAATGGGGATAATGGGATGACCAGAATTTGAGCTGGAAATGACCCTAGGGAGACTGAATGGAGCCCCTCAAAGCTTGAAGATTGAGTGATTTGCCCACACAGCTAGTGAGATGGGATCTGAACCCAAATGGAACTCTGAGGCCAGAGTCCTTTCTCACAGTGACGTCCTTTCTTGGAGAGCATCACCTGGCTTTCGCCTCTAAGAATATGCCCCTCTGAGCTCGTATCTCTTCTTCCTGCACCCTAACCCTCTGTAGGAGGGATGGATCCCATTTTGTAGCTGGGAAGACAGTAAGAGGGCAGGGAAGAGATTCACCTAAGGTCAGAGTCCCACAGTTAAATGCTTCAATTAGTGATAGAACATGATGATTTTCTTAGCTGTCCTTGCTAAGGAAAGAATTCCAACTTGAAATGTTATTGAAGGACAGGTATGGAAAGGACCTTACTAGTCTGGTCTACAAATTTCAGAGATAGGGAAATCCATCAACCATTTATTAAACACCTACTATGTGTAGGGAATTCAATAGTAAAGTAAAACAACTTTTATTGTTCAATTGTTTCAGACTCTTTGTGATCTATTTTGGGGTTTTCTTGGCAAAGATCCTGGAGTGGTTTGCCATTTCCTTTTCCAGATCACTTTACAGATGAGGAAATTGAGGCAAACAAGGTTAAATGTCTTGCCCAGGGTCACACAGCTTGTAATTCTCTAAGGCTGGATTGAACTTGGGTCTTCTTTACTCCAGGTCTGGCACTGTATCCCACTGCACCACATAGCTGCCCAAGTAGGAGTACAAAGCTGGAAAGGGGCCAGGTTGTGAAAGGCTTGAAACATAGGATGAATTTATACTTGAGTCTTAGGGGTAATTTGGAGCCAGTGAAGTTTATGGGATAGATGAAGGATGTGGTATGACTTTGAGAGGAAACTAAAACCCAGAGAGATTCACTGATTTGTCTAAAACCCCTCAACCAGCATCACAAATAGGACCAAATCTGCCTCCACTGATGCACCTAGCCCAGGGCTCTTTCCACTAGGCTACCCTGTCTTCTACCAGAATTAATTCTCAGTATGGGATTGGGAGAGAAAAGGAAGTCCCTATGGTAGAGGAAATTTTCTAGGGGGCTGGGAATTCTCTTAACATAGCAAGAGTCCTTGGATTGTCTCTGCTCACCTCTCTGTGTGCCTGTATTTTCATTTCTCTGTAAGCTTCTCCCCACCTCAACCACCACATAAGGGGGACCCCATAGTGTATAGTTGTCCTTGGGAAAAAATACTTCACCCCTTCTCCCTTCCTAGTCTTCTTCCATTTACTCCCCATTCACCTACCCTTATGAATAAGATAATATCTGTAAAGCACTTAGCACAGTGCCAGGCACACAGAGGACACTGTTCCCTTCTCCTTCCCTACTCTGGTGTTTTCAGCAATGCTGGTCACTTGGCTGTTTGTTGAAGGGGATGTTCCATCTCCTGACTGTACTTCTGTCCTGGCTGTCTCCCATGCCTGGAGTGTTTGGCCACCTTGCTTCTGCCTCCTAGAGTTCCTCCAAGACAACCCAGATCCCACCTTCTGCTAGTGCTTTCCCTCTGAGGTCAGTTTTCATTTATTCTCTATTTTGCTCATACAGAATTCTTTGTATGATGTCTTCCCCATTGGACTGGGAGCTCTTTTGAGAGCAGGGTTGCATTTTTTTTTACCTTTTTTTGTATCCCTAGACCTTAGCACGGTACCTGGCACAAAGTAGGGACTTAATAAATGCTTGTTGGTGATGATAATAAATAATACTGAGTTGTTGTTGGTGGTAACTTGTTGCCTTCTCATGGGAGTTTACGTTTTAAAAGGGGACTTGGTGAAAGGGCAATGTTTAACTCAAAGGAACGAGCCATTAAAGGCATCATGGGGAGGTCTGCTGTTTTGACAGGGGTTTCTTAGTGGCCCTCAGATCATTTCCTGTAGGTGACCACCTATTGCATTTGAAAACATTCTCTTCATCCATTTATTTTTCTAGAGTGGATGGTTGGGCAGGTTTTTTTTTCCTTTTTTCAAATACATCTTAATGATATCTTTGGGTTTTACATTATTTCCAGGAAACTTTCTATTGTGACAAAGAGAAAGAATTAAGCAAAAACAGTGCATTGAGTGACTAATCTGCTGTTATACACACATAATATTCCAGCAATGCTCCACCTCTTTGCTGTGGGTGGGGAAGGTGATGAGAATGGATTTCATTGAGAAGGCTCTGAAGCACTTGGTGCAATGGCCACCATAGCAGCCCTATTGTCAGCAAGGAATCCTTCTTTGCCTCTGTTTGGAGGTAGTATAATAGAATGAAAAGAACATTGGATTTGGAATCAGAGGAAGTGCATTTAGATCCTGGAATAGTTGGTGTCCTTGGATAAGTCATTTCATTTTGTAAGATGAGAGAGTTGGATTAAAAAACAGGTCTCCAGCAAACTAGCCATTGGTTTCCTGCTTCCGTGTCTTAGTTCTCCTCATCCTTACCCTCACAATATAATCGTTGTTTCTGAATTTTATTTTAATTCAAAACTTAACCAAACACAATGAGCATTCCCATATACAGAGTACAATAAAAGATGCAAATTATATGTGAAACTGTTCATTTCTATTAGGTACATCTGCCTTGAAAACAATGCTTTAATGTTTGCCGAGCACTGTACATAAATTATCTCGTGAGACTCCCAACTACCTTGTGGGGCAGATGCTATTGTTTTCATTTTGCAGATGAGGAAACTAAGGCAAGTTAAAGAACTTGTCTAGGGTCACACTATAAGTGTCTAAGGTGAGATTTGGACTTGGGTCTTCCTGATCCCATGTCCAATGCTGTCATCCCCACCTAGCTGCCTAGGAAATATACTTGGAATTCAACATGCACATAGAATCTCAAGGGACTCTAGAGGGACTTAAACTGAGACCTGAGCAAGAATCCCTTTTATAACCTATCCAAAAGGGTGTCAGCTGGCCTCTACTTGAACACCTTCAATAATGGGGAGCTCATTACTTCAAAAGGCAGTCTAGTTTCCTTTTGCACAGTTTATAGGGAGCTTTTCTTTATATTAAGCAGAAGGTTCCCTGTTTTCAACTTCTAATGTCTCTTAGATCTGCCTTTTGGAGCCAAGAAGAACAAAGTTAATCTCTCTTCCTCATCAAGATTTTTTTCCAAATAATTAAATACTTCAAATAATTAAGGGCAATTTTCTTATCCTACCTAAGGTTTCCCTTCTTCAGGCTAGGTATTTCTAGTTCTTTCAACTGGTCTTCAAATGGCATGATCTCAAGATCTCTTACCACCCTGGTGACCCTTCCTGAGATGGGTTGCATCTAAAATGTGGTGGGTACTCAGGATGGAATACAGCTCTCTCCATATGGCCTGATCCCATCCAAATCCAGGGGGACTATTGCTTCTCATTCTGTGCTGCTGGCTCATACTGACCTCACAGGGCACTAAAGTCTCCTGGCGTTTTGTACACAGACTTCGGACTAGCCTTCCATCCCCTCTTCCATACTGCAAATTGCTTTTTTGGACCAAGCATGGGAATTGATTCTTCATGCCTGTGATTTCATGGATGTGGGCACTTCCTCTAAGGATGTGGATCACTGTCCTATCCATGCCCTTTTATGTTTATCCCTATTATTCTGTTTTCTTAGCTAAACCCCACCATTTCTAGCATGCTGACAGCCTATGGACCAATATGGCAGAGTGAACAGAAATATTAGAATCTGGTTCTCTTTTGGCACTTCCTTGAAAAAGGTCTAGGGAATGTACCAGACTGAATTGTATTGGGAAAGCCAAGAAGTCAGAGTCCACAACAGCCACAGGGAGCATTCCAGTGCCCAAGGAGGGCCAAGAAAGGGCACCAGAAAGAGACAGCAGGGGATCCTTGAGAAAGCACTGGGTAAGGAAACAGGTGCCATCTGGCAGCTGTGCTGACCACCCTCCAGTGTTGAGTCACAGATCCAGGGTGGAGAGGAATGGTCATGAACCTTGACCCTACATGTGACTGAGCAAGGAACAAGTTCTAGGAATCATGTGTAGCTGTGTGGATGGCTCTGATCCCACAGCTTCTCAGACCAAAGGGGAGCTGGCAGTTCTGTCTCTCTGAACCCTGCAGAGCTTCTGAAAGGACCAATGGCGAATGAATCAGGCAGCAGTCTGCTTAAACTCCCAACCACAAACTAAGAGAGATTGGATCAAGACAACAGTGAACAGTGGGTAGTGTAGGACAGACCTCCCTGCTCTTCCTACCACTATGGAAAGATGGCAGGTCCCAGCCAGAGTTAGGAAAGCAGAAGGATAGCTCAGGTCAGACACTCCTTTAATCCAGAAGTCTGCAGAGCCTGGTTTTAAATATAAATCCAAAGCCAAGAAGTAAGCTAGGAGAATGAGCAAATGAAAAAAGAATCTGACCATAAAGAGCTATTATAGCAACAGGGAAGCTAAAGACAAGCACAGAAATTGTATGGAACCTCTCACTAGGGCCAGATTCGAGTCTCACAAATCACAGGTAACAGAGCTGTGCTAGAACACAGGCTGTCTAAGCTGGAAAGGACCTTAAACTCATCACCCTTATCATTTTACAGATGAGAACATGCACCCAGAGTGGGGACCAGCCTGACTTAAGGCTACCTGGGGCCAGGGGCTGGAACCCAGCTTCCCCAAAGCAAGCTCAGAAAGGACTACCTAGGCAAGATGGCACAGGATTCAAAGTCCTGAGTCTCTCATTCCCATTGGAAAGGTAGGAAAAATTCCTGCCACTGCTACTGCTACTACCATTGCCACTTCCACTGCCACTGCTACTACCACTACCACTACCACTGCCACTGCCACTGCTACTGCTACTGCTACTGCTACTACTACTGCCACTTTCACTGCTACTGCTAATGCTACTGTTACTGCTACTGCTACTGCTACTACTACTGCTACTACCATTACCACTACCACTGCCACTGCCACTGCTACTGTGACTATGACTACTACATGCCAGGCCTTGCAATTGATTGATCTGTTTCTAATGCTATAGTTCTTTCTCTCCTTTGGGTCACTGTTGTCATTGCATTTTTTTATTCTCCTAGTTCTGTTTGCTTTATTCTACAACAGTTGTTGAAGATACTTCCTTGGTTTGTCTGAATTCCTCACATTCATTGGGTCTGCCTGGTTCTAACACACGATCACTGCATTCCATTCCTATAGCACAATTTGTTCAGGCAGGCCCCAATCAATGGGCACCCCCTTTGTTTAGTGAGTGGATTCTCAGAAGTTTTAGATCAGAAGTTTTAGGGCCCTACCTACTCCATCTCCCAACCGCACCCCAGAGGTGGCTGACTCAGAGGACAACATACCCCTTACAAGGACAGTGGGCCAACAGGATATTGTGGCCACAGCAGCTGCCCACTGCAGAGGCCTGAATAGCTTCACAACTCACCGAAGAGACGGCTGAATTCCATTCAGGCTGAATGGGTGTCCGCCTCCCCCCCCCCCCCCACCTTTTTCGCTCCCCCCTCCCCCCAGATGACATTTTCATTGCAGACTAACAAGGGGAGAAATCCAATTACATCACAAAGGGGCCTCCCTAATAGACCATTCAGCAAGTGTGTGCCCGGTGGGGCCCCTGCAGAAACGGGTTGTAGAGGGAAGCCCCAGAGCCCATCTATCAGCAGGACAAAACCCGGGAGGGCTACACTCACCCTCCCTTTGTGCGGGGGCCCCCGGGAACCAAAAGAGCAGCAGAGGGGTTCAAGAGACAGAGAGGGAGAGAGAGTAAGGGCCTGGGAGGTGTATGTGTGTGTGTGTGTGTGTGTGTGTGTGTGTGTGTGTGTGTGTGTGTGTGTGTGTCTTGGACCTTCTGGCTTGGTGATGAGGAGAGAAGGGCTGCTTCCCATCCTCAGAGACTTCAGGACATTGAAGAGGAAGTGAAGGAAGGCATGTGGTGCAGTGGGAAGAGCCCTGGCCTTGTGATCAGGAGCTGATATGCTCTCCTTGTCCTATACTAGCCACATAACTTTGGGCCAGTCATTCTTGTTTTCTGTGCCTCAGTTTTCCCACCTGTAAAACTTGTGTGCAAGGTCTCTCCGCTCTCCACCCAGGCTGCAGCAGGATCAGACCCTGAAGGGTGGGCAGGACCACTGAGCTGGCTCTCTCCTGGAGGGCTACCTGGGGGAGGAATCCGGGAGTCTCCTCAGTTCCCCTAGTTCATCCTCGGATCTCTAAGCACATTTTTGCACCTGGCCGGGGTGGCCCCTTCCCAAAGCTTTTGTAGCAATAGTTCCCATTTCTAAAGCGCTTTGGAGTTTATGAAGCACTTTAAATGTGTTTGATGCTCACAGCAGCCCTGGAAGGCTGGGACCATCATTATTATGATTCCTGTTTTACAGATGAGGAAACTGAGTCTCAGAGATAGGAGATGACTTGCTCAAGGCTGGTCAGTCAGCATGAATTGATCAAATGCCTGCTATGTGTCAGGTGCTGTGCTGAGTGCTACGGAGACAGAGATTGCCCTCAAGGGGGTTACAATCCACTGGAGAGGATATAGTGTATTTCATGAATAAGGGCATGCACTTTCACATAGCTACTAAGTATCTGAGGCAGGATTTGAATCCAGATCTTCTTAATTCAAAAAATTCAGCCTTCCATCCATTGAAATATACTTTTTCTCTTCCATGGGACAGGCCCAGAGAAGTTAAGGATTCCCTTGGTAATGGAACCCTTTCAAAACATTTCCCTTTCCTTCCTGAACTTCCGCCCCAATCTCTCTTTGCTTTAGGTTCCTTTCCTTTCTCCTTTCTGTCTGTCACTTCCTTCTTCCTTTCTCATCTCCAAACTTTCCTCTTCCATGCTCCCTGTTTCCTTCCTTCTTCCTCTCCCTTCCACCCCAATATCTGCTTTCATCAGGAGCTTCTCTCTCTTTTTGCTCCCTCTCACCTCCTCTTTCTCTTTCACCTCCTTCTCTTTTGTTCCCTCTTTCTTTTTTCCTTTCTTCTCATTCCTCCTCAAGTGGCTCCAATAGGTCAGTTTGAAGTCTAACTCAAAACTTCCATGATATGCAGCCTTCAGGAGACACACACAGATGGAGAAACAGACAGAGACAGACAGACACACACATAGACAGAGAGACACACACAGAGACATATATAGAAAGACAGACACACACACAGACACACACAGTGGGAGAGAGACAGAATACAGAGACAGAGAGACAGACACAGAGACAGAGAGACAGACACACAGAGACAGAGACAGACACACATAGGCAGAGAAACAGACACAGAGAGACAGAGAGAGAAAGACACACACACACACACACTCACAGAGAGAGACAGACACACACCCAGAGACAGAGACAGACACACAAAGACAGAGAGACAGACAGATACCCACAGAGACAGAGAGACAGAGAGAGACAGATAGACACACACCCACACAGACAGTTCTAGGTCCTCCCCCACTTCCTTCTCACTTTTTGCTGAATGATACTCTCCCCTCAGGGAAACAATGGAGAGTGGAAACAAGTGCCCTTGGGCTGGGATTCAGGAGAACTAGATGCGGGTCCTCAATTTCCTACTGACTTACTACACAATTTTGGGGAAAGCCTCAGTTTCCTCTGGAAAATTAGAGAAGATGTATGAGATGAGTTCTAAGGCTCCTTCCAGCTCTGACCTTCTATGTTCTAAGGTCCCTTCCAGCTTTGACCTATGGTCTAGGTTCCTCTAACCTCTGATGTTCTCTGTTTAAGGCCTTCCCAACTCTGCTACTCTACATGTTATGAATTGTCCCAGGGTAGAAGAATGATCCAATGATAAGATGACAGGCAGCAGAAAAAAGCTCACGTTACCTTAAGTGATATTGAGAGAGGAGTGAGGCCCGGAAGGGGAGATGTGGTAGTCCTCTGCCCTGGTCAGACCACACAGAGACTGCTCTGTCTAGTTCTAGACCCCATCGATTAGAAAGGACAGGCTGGAGAGGATCCAGGAGAGGGTGAGCCAGTGCTGGGTGGGCAGATCCTGGGAAGGAGCTGAGAACATGCATCCCGGGGAAGGAAGGAAAGACTCCGAGGGAACCATGAGAGCTGGACTTGTCCCAGTCGGCCCTAGAGGAAAGAACCAAGAGGAACAGGTAGATGGCACAAAGAGGAAAGTGAAGTATGATGCTAGGAAAAATGCTCAATTAATATTTTTTTTGGAGTGGAGAGTACTTAGGACCCATGACTCCATCTGCATGGGGAATTCTTGTCATAGAAGCTCTCTTCACTGACAGATGGGTAATTCTCTATATAACCTATACCATCTTCTTTCTTTCTTCCTTCCTTTCTTTCTTCCTTCCTTCCTTCCTTCCTTCCTTCCTTCCTTCCCTCCCTCCCTTCTTTCTTTCTTTCTTTCTTTCTTTCTTTCTTTCTTTCTTTCTTTCTTTCTTTCTTTCTTTCTTTCTTTCTTTCTTTCTTTCTTTCTTTCTTTCTTTCTTCTTTTTCTTTTTCTTCTTCTCCTCCTTCTCCTTCTTCTCCTCCTCTTCCTCCTTTTCCTCCTCCTCCTCTTCACCCTCTCCTCCTTCTCCTTTTCCTTCTTGTTCTCCTCCTTTTCTTTCTTTCATGGTAAGGCAATTGGGGTTAAGTGACTTGCCTAGGGTCACACAGCTCAGAAGTGTCAAGCGTCTGGTCTGAGGTGGATTTGAACTCAGATCCTCCTGACTTCAGGGCTGGTGAGCTATCCGCTCCACCACCTAGCTGCCCCTGTAATTTATACTTTTAGAGAATTGCTGAGGGCACTGAGGGTCAGGTCCCACAGCCAGAGGATCCATAGAACCCAGGTCCTCTTGACTCTAAGGTCAGGTTTGATCTGCTCTCCTCAAATGCTGCCTGTTTTTGTTGTCCAGTCATTTTTAAAGTTATGTATGACTGTAATTCATTTGGGGTTTTCTTGGCAAAGATACTGGTGTGGCTCGCCATCTCCTTCCCCAGCAAGCCTCTCATTTAGAGCAATCCAAAAAGCAAGCTAGCTTGTATAGTGGCCTTTGGCACCTCTCTGATGAGGCATTATTTTCTCCATCTTGCAAAAGGTCTGCAGAACAAAATTCTCTTTTCAGGGATATTGATAGAGGGAGTTATGCTGTGGATGAGTTGGGTGAGCCAGCCTCAGTTTGTGACCGTGACGTGGATCTGGGCCCACATACCTGAAAGAAAGAGGGACATACCATTCTGATTTCACAGTACAGTAGAACTTAGAAGAAGAAAGACTGTATGGATCTAATGGGAGTGGTCTGCCGCAGCTCACATAGCTAGCCACAATTGTACACCACGGGCCACGTTGCTGTGGTTGCCCCTTGTTGACTTAGCGGCCTTCTCTATTACAGAGGCATAGGGTGGGGGATTCTGAGGTGGGGTGGCTGAGTGCTGGACATTTATGGTTCTGAACAACCCAAGGCAAGTGAAGCTGGGAAGGAAGACCTACATTTAGTCCAGGTTTTCAGCTGGATTGTTGAGAACTGCAGATAGGGAAAGTTGCCTCATGGCGCCATCTGGTGGACTGTCTGGGTCAGTGCCTCATGGATTCTGCCATTGGAAGTCACTAGAGCTTAGGAGAGGTGTTCTTATCTAGTTCTCTCATCTGGGTCCTTAGCCCTCTGGCTCCAGATGGAAAAGAGGAGCACAGGATTTGCCCAGATGGAAGGGAAGTTGGCGTTCATGATAGTCAAACGATGAAATCTGAAACTGAGGCTCATAAAGGTGGAATCTTTTGCCCAAAGCCATAAGGTGACCTTGTCAGTCAGTGACAGGTAATGACCTAGATCTGACCCCAGGTCCTTTGACTTCATCACAAAGACTCTTTTCACAAAGCCTTTCATCACAAAGTTCTCTGTGGGAGAACAGGATAAGGTGGCAACAATCATGAAGAGCCGGCTGCCCTTGTGGGTGACCCAAAAAAAGCCCCAGTGTGGGAAATCCCCTGCCCTCACCCCACCCTTAGCCCAAGGAGTGCTTACAGGGAGTGTCGGGCCACCCGAGGGAAGGGAGCAGATTAGGGAAAGCCCTGGGAAGAGAGAGGAGGAGAAGCAGCCAGAGCCTGGACATCATCTACCTTTCCACTGGCTTCCCCCATGCTTGGATTACTTGCAGAATCCCTTGCTTCTTTCCTGAAGCAACTCAGGCATTGATTTGTGCTGCACAATGTCTTCTCTGATCCCCTCTACTGCTAGTCCTTTGCCTAACTAACAACCTTGCATTTAATTATCAATATTTATTATGTGTACATATATACTATTGTCTTCTCTGTTAGAATGTAAGCTATTCCAGTGCAGAGACTGTTCTATTTTTGTTTTGTGTGTCCCCAGCACCTAGAATTGTTCCCGGCACATAGTACGTACTTAAATTCTCGTCTTTTGCTTGAGTGAGTGCTAAATGTGCCAAGCACCAAAGCCATAACAAAAGGAAGACAAAAGGACATTTGTTGTAGGTGTACCAAGACCCAGAAAAATATATAAAATATGTATTTCCTACGCTGAGCACACCATGTCATTAGGCTATGGTTAACAGATATTTTAATATTCTCACCCAGGTTTCAGTTGGTGATGGAGTTGCCTAGTGCTGTGCTAGGTTCCACAGGGAAGACAAAGGAAATATGGACTACTCGCTGCTTTCTAGTGGTTTATGCTCTTGCCAATCTAAGTAAATATCCACGAATGTTTAATGCTACAGGTTCCCCAGTCCTCTTATAAATATATTTTAATGGGGACCTTCTAGAGATGATGTTCTGGCCTTAAAGGAATAATGAGAACCTCAATCCAGAGTAGAGGGGAAATAAGGTAGAGGAGAACATTGTTGGGAAAGGTATAAGACAAATGACTAGTAGTTCCCAGATAAAAGCTTGGCAAGGTTGGTGCTCAGTAACCAGTCTCTTAATGGTGACCTGGTGAGATTTCTGTCCTTTCTATTTCTAGCAAGTGATGCTTTAAAAAGAAAAATAAATTTTATTGATACTCTTTTAAAAACACATCAATCACTTTAAAAAATTTGTTTATTTAAAGATTCATTTTAAAAAATTTGTGTTCTGAATTCTTTCCTTCCCTCCTACTTCTTCTTCACCTATTGTGAAGGCAAGAAATGTGATATTAATTATAGATGCAAAATCACACAAAATATATTTCCATATTTACCATGTTGCAACAAAAGTAAGAAAAGTAAAGTGAAAAAATATGCTTCAATCTACACTTAGATTCTATCACTTCTCTCTCTGGAGGTGGATAGCATTTTTCATCATAAGTCCTTCAGAATTGTCTTGGATTACATTGATCAAAATAGCTAAGTTATTCACAGTTGGTCATCATACAATATTACTGTTATTGTGTACAATGTTCTCCTGATTCTGTTCACTTCACTCTGCATCAGTTCATATAACTCTTTCAGGTTTTTCTGAAAGCATCCTGTTCATTATTTCTTACAGCAGAATAGTAATCCATCTCAATCATATACCACAGCTTGTTTAGCCATTTCCCAATTGTTGGACATCCCTTCAGTTTCCAATTATTTGCTATCCCCAAAAGAGCTGTTATAAATATTTTTGTACATATAGGTCATTTCCATTTTTCTGTGATCTATTTGGGATACAGACATAATAGTGAGATTGTTGGGTCAAATGGTATACAGTTTTATAGCCCTTTGGGTTTAGTTCAAAATTGTTCTCTACTAATGAAAAAATTGTATATATATATATA
>CM053598.1:24524159-24575492 GCA_028646575.1 Pseudocheirus occidentalis
CCTTCCTATCCCGCCCCCCCACTTGTTCTATTCTCTACTTTGTCTCTGTCCCTTTACAGAAGTGTATGGTTCTAACAGCCCTCCCCCACAACCTGCCCTGCCCTCCATCATCCCTCCTACTCTCCTGTAGGGCAAGATACCCAATTTAGAGTGTATGTTATTCCTTCCCTAAGCCAAATTCAATGAGAGTAAGGTTGACCCATTCCCTTTTGCCTTCCTCTTCTTCCCCTCCATTGTAACAGTTATCCCTAGCCTCTTCTATATGAGATGATTAACCCCATTCTGTCTCTCCCTGTCTCCTCTCATTCTATACCCCTCCCACCCCTCAATTTTACCTTTCAAAATATCATCCCTTCCTATTCAATTGATCCTGTGCTCTCTGTCTATGTACACATATATACACACACTCACATGTGTATTCATATGCATACATAAATCTTCCTACACAGATGGATGTGTATGTATATGTATATATACATTTGTATTCCTTTCACCTATTCTCCTACTGAGAAAAGTTTCATAAGTTACAATTATCGTTTTTCCATGTTGGCATGTAAATAGTTCAACTTTGATAAATTCCTTATGATTTCTTTTCCATGTTTACCTTCTCATGCTTCTTGTATTTGAATGTCAAATTTTCTATTCAGTTCTGGTTTTTTTTCAGCAAGAATGCTTGGAAGTCCATCACCTCATTGAATGACCATATTTTCCCCTGAAACATTATACTAAATTTTGCTAGGTAGGTGATTCTTGATTTTAATCCTAGCTCCCTTGATCTCCAGAATATCATATTCCAGGCCCTTTGATCCCTTAATGTAGAAGCTGCTAGATCCTGGGTTAGTTATCCTGATTGTGTTTCCACAGTATTCAAATTGTTTCTACTTGGAAGCTGTTAGGGGGGTGTTGCAGCCCCCACCAGCTTTAGCTTGCTGAGATCACACCCCAGGACCACCACCCTAGACCACAATCCAGATCCAGGCCGCTCAATGCAAGAGCACTTGGCCCTGATCAATGGACTCAGCCCCCTGCTGGATCCGCAGGCCAGGGGCTCTGAAGCAGCCCAATGGGGGCAGCCGCCGGTTACAGCAGTTCCTGCCCTTCCCCTGGTGCTTTCTTGCCCTGGGGGAAGATTGATCGAACTGCTTTTCCTCCCCCAAATTAAGTTTCAAAGTTCCACTTTCACTGACCTCTAATCCTGGCTTGCTAGATGTGAAGATTCCTCCAGGTGCAATAGATCTTCTCTGAAGTAGACTCACACTGAGGCTTGGGAGGCTCCGCTCCTCCCCACTGCCCTCAGGCTTGGCCGCGGTTTCAGTTTTGGGCTGGGCTGCTCTTGGCTCCTGGCCTGCTGGCCTGCTGGCCTGCTGGATGAGCCCTTCCTGCCGAGCTGCCTTTCTCTAATCCTTGTTTTTCATGCCTTGGTAGATGTGGAGTTGCTGGAGGTGCAGTAGATCTTCTCTCTTCAGCTCCTCCTGCATTTTGGTTTCGGCTGGGCTGGTCTTGGCTCCCAGCCTGCCACTATGAGCCCCTGCTGCCGAGCTGCCATCAGCAAGAGATGTGTTTTCTGCATTTTTGTGAGTTTGAGAGTCCTAGACTTTGTCTGGGGTCATATTTTATGGGTATTTAGGGTGGTTGTGTGGGAACTGCAGAACCTGGCTGCTTCTACACCGCCATCTTGGCTCTGCCCCCAAGGTATTGTTTTCTTCAGTCAGGTTGTTGACTCTCTTTTCACGAGTTTCTTGCATCATTCTCATTTCTCTTCCCAATTTTTCTTCCACTTCTCTTATTTGGTTTTCAAAATCCTTCTTAAGCTCCTCTATGGCTTGTAATTGGTTTACATTTTTCTTGAAAGCTTTTGGTGCAGTTCTGACTGTGTTGTCTTCCTCCCATTCCATGCTTTGATCCTTTTTGTCACCAAAAAAGGAATCTAAAGTTGAAATGCTGTGTTTACTTTGCTCTCTTTGCCTGCTCATATTACCAGTCAATTACTCGACTTTTTAGCTCTGTGGACCTCTGCTTCCAGAGGCGAGAGCTTTGTTCCAAATTGCTGGGGTTTTTGCAGCTGCCAGAGCTATTAAGAGGCCACAGTCTCTGCAGCCCCCACCACCTTTGGCTCACTGGTCACACACCTCAGGACCACCACCCAAGACAAGGATCCCAATCCAAGCAGCTCAAGGCAAGAGCACTTAGCCTTTTAATGATCACTTGGCCCCCCTGCAATCTGCAGGCTGGGATCTCTGAAGCAGCCATGTGTAGGTATTTGCAGGGCCACCTCTTCTGCTGCTTGCTTGCCCTGGGGGCAGTTGGCTGGACCCACTTCTTTCCCCCAAATTTAGCTAAGTTCCACTGACCTTTCACTCTGTCCTTGGTTCTTATGGGTTGATAATTCTGGAAACAGCCACAGCTGCCAGTGATCCACTCTCCCAAATGCTCCAGCCGAGGCTTGTCCTAGCAACCCAGGGGCTGAAGCCACAACTGCTCTCAGCTCCCAGCACACTGCAATAAGCCCTTCCCATCCTACCTGCTGGGCTGCCTTCAGTAGGAGATGTGTTTCTCTGTACTTTTGTGGGCTCTGGAACTCTAAAATTTGTTTACAGTTATATTTTATAGGTATTTGAGGTGGTTATGGGGGGAGCTGCAGAGTTTTCCTGCTTCTACCCTGCCATCTTGACTCTGCCCCCTTCCAAATGAATTTGCTATTTTTTTTAGCTCTATAAAATAATTTTTTGATAGTTTGGTTTGGTATTGCCCCAGATAAGTAAGTTAATTTAGGTAGAACTGACATTTTATTTTATTGATTCAGTCTATCCATGAGGAATTAATAATTTTCTAATTGTTTAGGTCTGTCTTTGTCAATGTCACTTTCAGTGGTTCCCTTTATCCCCTACAGAATCCTCCCTTGTCAAAAATAAGCACATTTAAGGAAAAGAAATGAATGCATTTGCCATGTCTGAAAAATGTATACCTCATTTGCATGCATAATTCACTGCTTGTCTTCCAAGAGTTGGGAAGTATCCTTCAGTATCAATCCTTTGAAGTCATTATTCTAGACATGAAATATTTCAGGAATCTGTAAGTTTCTCAGTTCTAAGGGCACACAATCAACTACTAGACTTGTGCCTGAAGCCTTTATGCCTTGGCAGGACCTCTTAGAACTTGTACTCTGCTGGCTCAGTTCTTCCAGAGCCCAAGGAACCCTCTCTGGTATGGTGGGATGGTAGAGAAGGAATTATTAGGAGAAGAAGAAAACTTCTCTGTATTCTGGAGGTCATTTGGCTGATGAAAGTCACGGGGTTGTAGGGTCTCTTGACTTCCCTCTGAAGGCTGGGAATTTCTTCCCTCTAGAGCCAATTGCCAAGATCCAGTCCAAGGATCTAAACACATCAGGTCAGTTTCAGTCAGGTTCAGAGCTCCAGCTCAGTCCACAGACCATGTCCTTCCTCCCCAAGGGAACTATGGCTGAATTTCAGGAGATCTGTGAACTTGGTTGGAAAAAAATTACATCTTTATTTCAGTATAATTTGGTTTCTTTTATGTAATTAATATCTTCCACACAGAGAGACAGCATTTGAGGAAGTTGATGGGGTCTGTCCATGCATTTGTAATCCTATGCATTTCATTTTAGGCATTTAAAAACAGTCTTCTGGGAAGGGACCCATCAATTTTACCAAACTGCCAAGGGGCCCCCAAAAGGTTAAGAATGTGTATTATAGAAAGTGGCCTTTGGCTCCAGGTATTCTTACCTTGTTTATCCATATCACTTAATTTCCTTGGTCCTTGCCTGGAATGGGTCTGAAGTCTCCTTCCTTTCTAGCCCCAGTAAGCAGTCTGCTCCACATTGCTCTTTCTGCCACTGTTAGTGTCTTTCCTAGCCAATGCTTTCCTCTTTTCCTCCTTCCTTTTTCTTTGCAGCCTCCAGACCACAAGAGACATGGTGGGCTCTGAGTACTGTACCCAGAGTGCTCCCCAATCCTTCAGGGTATTGCATCCTTAGATCACAAGGATTTCAAAGAGACGTTAAAGGTCATCTAGTTCAGCTTTCTTATTTTACAGAAAAAGAAACAAGTCTCAGAGAGAAATGATTTAGCCAAGATCACCCAGCAGGTAAGAAGTGCAGTTGAGATTTATTCTCAGGGCATACAATAAATGCTTGTTGAATTGAAGTTCCTGGGGAGGATCAATAACTTAGGTTCTAGGGACACAGATCCTAGTTCAGAGACTGAACAGTCCAACCCCTAACATGACAGATGAGGAAACTGCGGCTGTGGAGGCTAAGATGACTTCTGATAACAACAACAAGGACTTGGATGGGATGGAGAGAACTTGACCTGAGAAGAGGTAGGTGCTGAGTGATGGGGGGAGGAGAGGCCTCAAGTGGAGGAAGGGAGGAAGGACACCCTGACTCCATGTAATGGTGGGTGTAAAGGAAAGAGTGATCAGGCATGGGGGAGGTACCATGGGGACTCATGCAAGATCTCTCCCTCCTACCCACTCTACCACCGGTCCAATGTGGCACAGTTCCCTAGGGCCGGTGACCCACTGGTCAGTTTACCCTAGTGGGAAAGGCTGTCCCAAGAGAAGAGTGTAATGACCATAAGACCCTGGCGGACTAGTATGAAAGATGGGGGATGGGGAGGGAGGAAGGAATAGGCATCTGGGAAAAGCCTTGGCTACTCCCGTGCTCTTTGTGGCTCTACTCACTCCACTCCACCGAACTATACCACCTTCCATCAAATTCACTATGCACCCCTACCTAAGACAATAGAAAGACTAGGAAATATAAGAACATTTTGTTCTGGATCTCTGATTGGTCTTCACATGAGGTAAAGGAAACACTTCCTATAGATGTAGATTTGGCTACTGTTCTGCAGCCCATGTTCTATAGAGATGCTCTGGACAGTGAGGTTGACTTACCCAGGGTCACTTGGCCACGATAAGTCAGAGGCGGAGCTTGAAGCTGGGTCTTCCTGACTCTGAAGCCTGCCCCTCTCTCTTCTGCCAAGTTTTCTTCCTTACAAATACATAGTAGGTGAGTAATAGCATCAAAGGATTAGAATTAGTAGGGACCTTGGGAGCCATTGCCTAGTTCCAGGTCTTTGGTCCTTTCTCCCTCTTCGCCTCTGCCTCCCACGCCCTACTTTCAAAAAGAACTTCAGCTCTAATGCTTTCTTCTGCTTTCTTTCCTTTCCCCAACTTAGTTTCTAGGGGTGGAGTTCCTAACCTTTGTGGTATTGTGCACCCCTTGGCAGTCTGTGAAAGCCTATGGATCTCTCCTAAGAATGATTAATAATTAAATGCACCAAAGAAAACACATAGACTCAGTCAATCAACTAATCAATCAATATTTATTAAACTCCTACTATGTTTCAGGCACAGTGGGGACACAAAAAGAAGCAAAAATAGTACCTGCCCTCAAGAAACTTGCAATCTAATGGGAGAGACAACAAATATATACAGAGTGAGTTATACACAGGATAAATAGGAAGTACAATTGGAAAGAGAGAAAGCATTGGCATTAAAAGGGAAAGGCTTCTTGAAGAAGGTGGAATTTTAGACGGGATTTAAAGAAAGTCTTATGTGGTTGGGGTAGTCAGAATTGAGGAGGGAGAGCATTCCAGGCATGGTGGACAGCCAGGGAAAAAGCCTGGAGCAGAGAGATGGAGAATCTTGTTCATGGAACAGCCAGGAGGCCAGTGTCATTGATTGAAGAGTTAAGTGTTGGGGAGTAAAGTGTGAGAAGACTGGAAAGGTAGGAGGGGGCCAAGTTATGAAAGGCTTTGAATGCCAAACTATTTTATATGTGCTTCTGGAGGAAACAAGGTGCTACAGGAGTTTGTTGATCTAGGCAGATGACATGGTCCAACCTGTGCTTTAGGAAAAACCCTTAAGTGGCTGAATGGAGGATGGATAGGAGTGGAGAGAGACTTGAGGCAGGTAGACCCACCAGCTGCTGCTGCAATAGTCCAGGCTTGGACCTACACCAGAGTGGTGGCATTAGAAAAAGAAGAGGAATGTTGAAACATCATAATTAAAATATTTAAAGCACCAGGTTAGGAACTCCTGTGACCTAGTGCCTCTTGTGCCAATATTACATTTTATCTGATTTCTTTGCATTTTAAAATAGACATATTCATGTATATAACTTCTCTATATTAGAATGATAGAATTATTCCCTGAGGATTGACACTGTTTTGCATTTCCAGTGCTCAGCACAGTGCCTGCTTGATTTGGTTCAATCTCCTAATTTGACTGAATTCCAAAGCTGTTGAATGACTTCTCAAAGCAGAAACCAAGGGACAGAGGTTGGAAAATGTTTAATGAAGGAGTGAAATTGATAAACAGCACTGTTTCTATCACCTCACTATCAGGATTCCACAAGAACAATAGGTCACTGCCCAAAGTTTACCGAGGACAGCCCCACCCTTTGCTGGTACTATATAGAGGGACCCCAGGAGCAGTGACCTCCATGGACTGCTCAGCTTCCAATCTTGGCCAGCAGGTGGTGCTGGGCCCCCAGCAGCTGGGCTCTCTGGAGGCAAAGGCAGGCAGAGAGAGATGGATCTGGGAATCATTAGGGGCAGTGCAGGCAGGGCTCAAGGTTGGGGTAGAGGACTCAGGGCTCTTTGCACAGGGCTCCATCTGGCCCCAGCCCCCTCTTAGTGACTTACTATGGATTGCACAAACAATAATTATTGATAATGCTCATGGAGCCAGCCTACGATCCTCCTGCTCCAGTTGACCCCCTGGCTCTGGGTTTCTTCTGGTCACCCTGTTCACGCTGAGATCTCTAAGCATGTTTCCACTCTTGGCAACTCTGGTTTCACGCTGGGAAAGACCAAGAGAGCTTGAGGATTTCCATACTAATAGGGACCCTTTACTTTAAGGAGCTTCCATTGTCTCTGTCTTTCTCTCCTTGACATCTTCCACCCTATTTTCCTGCTTTTCTGGGAGCCTTTGTTTTCATGTCTCCCTCTCTTCTCTTTTCTGTCATCACCTGCAATTTTCACTGCTCTTTCCATTTCTCCTTTTCTCTTTTCCCCCTTTCCTTTCTCTCTTCCTCCACCTTCCTCTCCAGCTCTCTCTGCCTTTCTCTCTTTCCCTCAGTCCAACACCAGACTCCACTCTATCCCCTTCCCTTCCCTCTTCTCTCTTTTACCATTTCTCTCTTTATCTCTCCTCTCCTTCTCTTCTTTCTATCACTTTTCCCTTACCTCCACACCAGACTCCATTTTCCTTCCCTGTTCTCCTCTCTCCACCATTTATCTTCCCTCTTTCCCCCTCTCTCTTTCCCCTTCCACCTTTGTTTCTTCCTATATATTCTTTCCTCCCTCTTTACATCTCCCTTTCTCCCTCTTCTCTCCCTCCTATCTTCAGTCTCTCCCCTTTCCAGAACTCTCCCTTCTTTATTTCTCTTTCTCTTCTCTACCTTCCTCCTTCTCTCCCCATACCTTTCTCTCTCCTCCTCCTCTCTCTTTTTCCTTGCTTCTCTTTCTTTCCCTCCTCTCTTCCATTCTTTGTCTATCTCTTCCTCTTCTCTCCCTGCCATATCAACCAATGTTCTACCCTTAAGTCCTGGACCTCCCCCTACCACCTCAGCTGCTACAGCAAACAGGGACAATTCCCTATGGGCTCCTAGGATGAGGTTTCCATGGCAATGGTGCATCTCTTGGCCCGTGGTGTTTTCCAGTACTAGGCAGGTTGCCTTGGCGACTCTCACCTCATTGAAAGTGATTTGTGGGGCTGCTTCCTCCTTCCCCCTCCTCCCTCATCTTTCCTCTTTCCAGAAATTCCTCTTAGCACAAATGGTCCTTCCATACGCTAGTCAGGCCTAGAAACTGCCCTTCTGCCTCAATTGAGGGACTCCTAGACAGGGTCACTAAGGATGGGAAAGCATTTTATTTACATAATGTCCCCTTGGTAACTTTTTCTTCCTTACTTTATGGACAGAGGGACGAGTTCTGAAGCAACATGGCTGAGGGGTCTGTCACAGCAAAGCATAAAAATATAGACTGAGATCCCAGGCAGTGCCTGTACCCCATTTCCCTTCTCTCAATCCCCATTCCTCCCCACTTCCCCATCCGCTGGCTTCCTGCCTGAGTGCAAAAAAATCAGAGAATTCTAGGTGTGATCTCAGATTTGAATCCTGGTCCTCTGATTTCAGAGGCAGTACTTCCTATCACCACATCATGATGACATGTGGCATACTTTCCCTCCCTCCCCTCTTCTTCAACACATTTTTTCAAGGGATTACCCAGAGACCAGATTTCTTCAGAATTAGTGTTTTGAATCTATTGGGAGAGAAAGGATGAGGGAAAAGGAAGAATGAGGTAGAGGAGGAGATTGGGATTGAACTTGATTCCTACAGAATCAAAGAATCCATCAAATAAGTAGCATTTAAAGGCCTACTATGTGCCAGGAACTCTGCTAAGGTCTGAGACAAAGAAGGAAACACTCTCTGCTCACAAGGAATTGCATACAAAGGAGAAAGACACACTGTCTAGGAGTGAATACAGATACATGCAAGGTAGTTTAGGAGGGAGGGGACTATTTGGCAGGATGGGAAAAGCCTGTAGAAGGTGGTATTTAAACATCAGCTTGAAGGAAGAGTCGATTCTCTGAGGTGCATTTGAGGTGGGCAAAGGGCATGGCCAGGTGCAAAGGTAAGGTCATGGAACGCCACGTGTGAGCATCAGAGAAAAGGCCACGTTGGCCCATCATAGAATGATCCACAAAGGGACAGCATGTCCAATGAGTTTGGGAAGCTAGACTGGGGCCAGATGGTAAAGGGCTTTTAAAGCCGAACTGCAGAGTTCCTGTCTTGTCCACAAGGCAGGAGGGAGCCAGTACACTTGGTTGATGAAGGGAGTGACGTGGTCAGACTCCTTTGTAGTTGCATAGAGGATGGTCTGGACCTCAGTCAGTGTAGCCTATGCCTGAATAAGTGTCCTCTTCAGCTTTTAGAAGAAAGAATGTGCATCTGGCATCAAGGGAGCTACATTTGAATCTTGACTTTGACACAAAGTAACTGTGTGACCCCTCTCTGGGTCTTGGTGTCCTTGGTGTACAAAACAGGGGTGAGAGGAGTGGGCTAAACAATCTTAAGGTCTCTTCTAGCCATAGGAACATGACAACCTTGGGCAAGGGATGCTGTGGTGTCTGAAGAAAAGCCACATGGGGTGCTTTCCCAGCATACCCCTTGCCTTCAGGATCTTATTGACATCTACGAATCCTCTGGGCCTCCCCCACTTAATGTATTTCTCTCTCTTGCAATCAGCAGCCCCCAAAGTCCTAGAGGAGGTGCCTCACATCTGTTGAAGAGAGAATGTGGTGGGTTTTTTAAAATAAAAAAAAACCTCCCCCAATTTTAAGGGATGTCCTCTCCCCCACCCAAGTTGAAAGCCAGTATAATAATTAATAAAAGCAGGGAATTAATGAAAGATTTGTGTTTCTCCTTTCCTCTTCATAATGGATCAATCACAAAGACAAGGGGGGGGGGAGTGGCTTCCAGGATCAGGATGTGTTTATGAGATTGGCAACATGTGTTCCACTGAACATGTGGGTGGCAGGGGAGGGTCCTCAAAAGAGAAGAGACAGTGGGGGTTGGGAGACAGGAGAAAGAGAGAGGGTACACATGCAAAAGCTGAGAGAGAGAAGTTGAGACAAAGAATGCCAGCACAGGGGAGGAGAGGAAGAAAAGTAGGGTCTAGCTCCCTCAGGGAGTTAGCTCCTTCAGCTTGTACTTCTAGTTTAGGTCCTTGGGGGCACCTACCTCTAGTACACTGTGGGTGTGCACACCTAAAGCTGTGCCTCAAGAGCCCACTCTGATGCACCTACCTTTAACAATCAGCAAGTAGACATAACCAGCTCAAAGCAAATGGCATGATAAGAGTAGCTATGCACATTCTCCCAATAAACCTCCCCGCCGTGACAGTGCTCAATCAAATATAGGATCTGCAAATACTTTCACATTGTACAATAGTCTAGTTGTAAAGAAGGGTTGTAACCAATGGAATGAACAATGGGAAAAAAGAAAGAAAAAGTAGCTAACATTTATATAACACTTGCCATGTACCAGGCTCTCTGCTAAGCATTTCATAATTATTATATCATTTGATCCTCTTAACAACAATAAGAGGTAGATTTTATTCTAATCCCCATTTTATAGATGAGGAAATTGAGGAAAAGAGAGGGCAAATGACTTGCCCAGGGTCACACAGCTAGTAAGGGTGTGAGGCTGAATTTGAACTCAGATCTTTCAGACTCTGTGTTTTCTTATGGGGTCCTCATGCTGCTCCCTTCCAGGATGCAGTTTCTTCTGGGCAGATCACTTAGTCGGGCTCCCTGGGCCCAATTCTCTTTGAAGATCAACTCCTGACTTCTGGAACTAATTCTGTCTTGGATCCCCAGATGGATTTCTTCTCTGCTGCCAGGGGCTATACTCCACAGAGTCACCTGCACTGACCCTGGCAACCCTCTGGGTCTGTTACCTGATGGGTATGATGTCTCCCACTGAATGAGATGGTCTTCTACAAAGTGCCAAGGCTGCTAGAGAAGGTAATGAGGAGAGAGAACTGGTCTTTAGGGAGAAAGGCAAAGAGGGACCAGCTCTCGAGAGCTGGACTTTCTCCACAGTTGCCTCTTTATGAAACTGCCAGGGTCATGCTCCTTGAAGTGACTCCTACCCCTTCTGCAGCTGACTTCTTCTTCAAGGTGACCCGGGGCTGGGCTGATCTTTGGTCAAGCCACCCTCCAGATCTGACAGGGAAAACTTGCTACTTCACAATGGAGTAACAACGCATGAACATTTATTTGCATTTCATTTAGTAATGCCTGATTGTCTCTGTCAACTTCTGCCATTTTTCCAATCATGCTGAGGACATGGAATCACATGACCAATAGTGATCTGATCAGCTCCCTCATGTACCCCACCATGATCATAAAAGAGTCAAAAGGGGCCTTGGCAATCATCTTGTTCAAGTTCCTTTCTTTATAGAGGAGGAAAGTTAAGTTTCCTTGTGACACTTTTTAGATAGTTTATAGATGATTGGTGTAAGGTTGACCTTGGGTCTCTTCTGTCTAGGCCACTACTGTGGAGGGGTGGGGGGGGGAAAGAGATTCCTAGGGAGCATGAGTCCTGTGTCTCTTTTGAGCAGTAGAATTAGGGAAGAGCTGGGCAGTTATTTTGTTGTTCTTTGTGGGACCAGGAAAGCCCCCTCTTCCCTAAATCATCTCTTCCATCTGGGCACTATCATGTCTGAAATCCTACAGTTAAACATAGATTTACAGTTAGAAGTAAAGAGTTAAAAGAAAGCTTTAGGATCAAAGATTTGGAGTTGGGAGAGACCTTAGAGGTCATTGTGTTTAACCAGCTCATTATACAGACGAGGAAACAGGCTTGAAAACGTGAAGTGACTTAGCCAAAGTCACACAGGTAACCTGGCAGAGGTAGAATTTGAATCCAGATCCTCTGTTTCAAAATTCAGTGCTTTGACCACTACAACACCCTGGTTTCTCTCTGATTATGTTTCAGGTGGTTGCTATCAGTCTGATCTTGGGTCTCTTTCTTGTGGGGCATGGAGAGTAGTCTATCACTGAGAAAACCCTTAGAGGGTTTTCTATGCAGAGTTCAAAAGGAAGATGGATTTCTTGTAGGTGAGGTCTTCCAGATGTTGAACTGAATGCATTAAATCCCAGGACATTACAAATCTCATGAGATTTGTAAGCTTTGGAAAGAGCTTAGTCTAGTCATCCACACAGGAAAAATCAAGTGGATGAAAAACATGTTATTATCCACATTAAAATATGAAGTCAAATGGGCAGTCCATTGAGTTAGTCTTTCAGTTTGTTGATCTTGAACAGGCATAGTATATGATCTGGACACTGATGTGAACAGAAGGAAGAGCGTGGGTTGGATTGCTTTTAGGCACTTAAGTGATTCCAAGCTGCTTCCTGACATAAAAGCTCATCTTTCAAACACATATTTTTCTGGTGAAGCTATACGGCTATGAATCAGGGAACAATGTGATCTCAGAAGATTCAGAATTGCAGGTGAGCCAAAGGGCAGTGGAGAGGAGTGTGGTGGGGGTGAGCAGGCTGAAGCACATTACCAATAATGGTGTATTTTTACAAGTGGGGTGAAAACTGTCATTGGGAACAAATATGTTGCAAGAGGACTTGGGTTGGTTATGTATCTAGAATGAGGTTCCTTCCATTGGAACTAGTCTCTCTAGCTCTAACCTTCCTCTCTCTTTGATACATCCTTCACCCAGCTGCCAAAGCGATATTCCTGAAGCACAAATGTGGCTATACCCCTCCCCTGCTCAAAAAACTGTCATGGCTCCCTAGTGCCCCTATAGTAAAATGCAGCCTCTTCTTGTTCATCATTTAAGGACCTTTTGCCATGTGGCTTCAGGGAATCTTCCCAGGCTTCCCTTCAAGCACTCTATGTTATAGCAAAACTGGACTCCTCCTTGCCCGAAACCTTGCCTCTCTGATCCAGATGCCTTTGCACAGGCTAACCTCCATGCCTGGGTTGTAGCCTTTCTATATACTCCTGGGGTTTTTTAATCCCAGCTCCCACTCTTGCTGGCAAGTCTGGTTCCCCTTGGAGCTCTAAGGGCACCATCACCCAATGCTTCGTGGCGTTTTCTCTAATGCTACCCATGTAGACCTCCATTCTGGGGTAGTGTCTTCACTATCAATGGCCAATTATAGTTAGCATTTCCCAGGTGTCATTGATTTGCTCAGTGACTACTCACTGGGATCATTTAACCGATCGACACCAATTAGCTTTTACCAAAGACTATTTACTGAAAAGCTACCAACATAGAAACACAAACATATCCTCCCCAGCCAGTAACTCACTGTCCTCGGTGCCCTCTTGGTCCCTGGGCTCAAACAGCAAGCAGTGACTGCAGAACATCCAGTCAATAAGGACAATGATAGTTAGCATTTAAATCGGCTTTACTCCTTATCTCATTTAATTCTCATAACAACCTTTGGGGGCAGCTGCTCACAGATGAAGAAACAGAAGTTGAGTGATTTTCTTAGGGTCACACAGCTCATAAGTGACTGAAGTTAAATTTGAACTCGGGACTTCCACTTGAAGTGATCTTCTTTTCGACACTTAGCTGCCCCTGAATAATCATTTATTAAACACCTACTGTGTGCCCTTAGTTTTTGGCCATGCCATCCAAATGCACCTGATCTTGTTTGATCTCAGGTACTTGGATGGGAGAGAGCCTGGGAATACCAGGTCCTGTAGGCTTACAGGAGTGGCTGAATGACCCAGTGGATAGAACGCTGGGCTTGGTATCAGGAAGCCCTGAACTCAAATCTGACCACTTCGGTTTCTCTCCTGGGGCTGGCAGTGAGGTGAGGTCATGCTGCCCTAAGGATCTGTCATGTACTAGTTTGGCCAAGTTGCTTCACCCCTTTGGGACTCAGTTTCCCATCTGTAAAATGGGCAGGTTGGTCTAGACCAGGTCAGACTTAAATAGGAAAGGGGCCACTAAATCTTACATAAGAATTTCTTCTGGTGCCTATTGGCTTAGAAAACCAAAAGTTAACATTGTCTGTGTTTTATTGTATTTTTATTTATTTTGTTAAGCACTTCCCTCCTAACTTTTATTCTGATTTAGTGTCCTTCCAGAGGGTCATGGGCTATGTGTCCTAGGTCAGAATGTTTGACACTTCCACACTCCCTAGTGCAGCAAAACCAGACTAAAATGTAATTGGGAAATCTTTAAAAAAATAAATAAAACTACAATGAAACATAAGTAACATTAATATGTTGTTTTCCAAGTCCCTGTGCGGTCTCCAGGGAGCCTCATATTTGGTTTAATGAGTCCCAGTTTCTCTGAGTTTGACATCCTGGTCTAGGACCATGATGGTTCCCTCAAGCTCTTAATCCAGTGGCTCTCCCTTGACGTTGGAATTCTGAGCTGGGTTTTCCTTCTACCATAGGATCATAGCTATTGAGCTAAAAGGGTCATCTGGTCCCATCCTCACATTTTACAGAAAAGGAAACAGAAAAATCAAATGACTTGTTTAGGACTACAAGAGTAAATAGCAAAGTCAGAATTTGAACCCAGGTCTACATATTCCAAATACAACAGCCTTTCTCAACAACATAAGCTTCCTTCTTTTGCCAAACCACTCTCCTATACGTCCTGTTATCTTCACAGTGAACATAAGCTCCTTGAGGGCAGGGATTGTCTCATGTTTGTATTTGTACCTCCCCTATCTGGCATACAGAAGGTGCTTACTGATTTCCTATTGATCCATCGGTCAGTTGACTGTGATGTCATTCTCTGAGACAGCATGCATGGTGCATTGGAAATTCTGAACTAGAAGTCTCAGGGTCTGAGTTCTAATCCCAATTCTACTACTTCTGTGACCTTGAGCAAAGTAATTTAGCTTCTTCATAAGCAAGATGCTGGGGTTGGACCTTAGATCTGTATCTATCTCACAGATGAGAGACAGTATGGTTTAATGGAACATCTGTTGGATCTTGAGTCAAAAAACCTGGGTTCAAATTCCCACCTCTGATGCTTTCTATCTGAGTGACCTTGGACCAGTGACAAAAATCTCTGAGGGCCTCAGATTCCTCCCATATGGTCTCTAAAGTCCATCCAAGGTCAAGATCCATGTTACCAAGACTTTCCGTAAATAGGAGAGCTCGATGTAATAGAAAACATGTTGGACCTGCAGCCAGAGGAGCTGGGTTTAAATTGAGGCTCTAACACTCATGACCTGTGTGTACTTGGGTAAGTCACTTCGATTCTTGGGGTCTCAATTATTCTATCTGTAAAATGGGAGAGTTGGATTAGCTTCAACCTCCAACTTTTCTTTTTTACTCAAAACGCAGTAGCCTGGCCCAAACCCCTCCTGACCTGGCTACACAAGCCAGGGACCCAGGCAGCTCTGGGCTCCCTGGCACATGGAGATTTCAGCTGATGGAGAGGTGATGCTCACATCATTTTCAGCCCTCCCAGTGGTTTCTTTGTGGTTTGGCCTAATTCTTTTCAGTCTCTGGACCCCTGGAGTGTGCTCATTTACACAGCTGGTTTAGAGGAGTGGGGCTGGGGGAGGAGATCCCTATGTCACCCCCCTAGCCTCACCTTCCAGGCCTCCTCAGACACCTGACCTAGCAGCGGCTCCTGTTTATGTTGAGGCCTCTGCCTTTTGTTCTTTGGCTTGGGGGGTGCATGGAGGGGAGGGGGCTGGCCTCACTCACTGCTTCCCTTCCCTGGGCTGGCAGTCATAATTACATCTCACAGTTCTGAGGCCCTTGAATCATGTCTGTGGATGTTTTTCTCTGCTTTTTTTTTGGGCTGTCTGAAAGCTTTTGCCAGTAGGCCCCAAGTTGTACGGGCCTTCCTTAAATGTTTGCAAAGTATTGTCTTTATCATAGCCATGTGAAAGAGGTGGGTTAGTAGTGTGAGTGTCTTCAGCTTGAATTTACAGAGGGAGAAACTGAGGCTCAGAGAAGTCAGGTCACATAGCTAGGGAGTAACAGATTTGGGAGTTGAAGCCAGAGGCCTCATTCCATCATGCTCCTCAGGCAGATGGCTGTTGAGGCTGTTATGGCAGACCTCCTTTCATCAGCTGATCAGGTCACAGGGGACAAAACCCCATGATTTTAACAACCAAGGAGACTTGGCACAGATAGCCTGCCAGCCAGCCCAACTTTCTCACATCTGGAGCCCCCACAATCCCCTGGGGGATGCGCTGACCAGCTGTGGGATTTCCTCCAAATTGGAAAGAAGCCTTTCATCTTGGCCTGTTGGCTTTTCCGTGAGCCAGTTTTAGTTCTTACCATCCAGGGGCCAGTGCCCCCCAATTTCCAAGGGCTTATGGACTTCCTGTGACTCCCTCAAGGTCTTCTCTCTAGACTGCCATTTTGCTCCTCCCATCATGGGTAAGGGAAGATGGATGCCTAAAGGAAGTAGATGGAATCACAGTCATCTTTCCTTGGAACAGGAAGCCTCTTAGTGTGTGGGGTGAAGGAGGGTTGATTCTTGACGTCATTGGTGCCAGGCTTCAGGGTCTGATGGAACCTGGATGGAAAAAAAATGAAAAAGGAATCATGAAAGGGAGACTTACGGGCCTTATTCTAAAGAGTTGAGATGCAGACAGGATGTTCCTATGGCCTCTTTATCTAAAGAGGACGTGGCCTGACCACACTTTTCCATTTTAGGAAAGACGCTGGCATCTAGAGGGACCAGAAGGGACTTTGACGGTGAAGGGCCCCCCAGCCCCAGCCACGTGAGGGTAGGCTGAAGGAAATGGCTATTGTTAGCCTGGAGAATAGGAGCCTCAGGGCAGGACGTGATAATGAGCTGGACAGGTTGTCATGTACAAGAGGAATTAGTCTTTTTCTGCTTGGCTTTCAAGGACAGAATTAGGGACAATGAATGGAAGACACATAGAAGCAAATTTCACCTTGATATAAAGAGATTTCCTAACCACCAGAGCCATCCAAAAGGGAAGAGGAGAGAGGTATGTGGGCAAGGGGACAGAAAACCAACCTCTGAGTCAGAAAGACCTGGCAGCCAGGTGGAGAGAGCACTGGGGAGGGAGTCAAGAAGATCAGTGTTCAAATCCTGCCACAGATACCTTGCTGGCTGTGTGACCCTGGGTAAGTCATTTCACCTGGGATTGCCTCCACTTCCTTAGCTGTACAATGAGATAATAATAATAATAAAATAATAATAACACTTGCCTCCTGGGGTTGTTGGGAGGATTGTATGAGATGATGAAAACAAAGTGCTTTGAAAACTTCAGAGCCCTATCTAAGAGTCACTGTTAGACACCAAGGTCAAACACTGTGTCCCAGGCCAGGCCCATCTTCCTGACTGTTGTCTTGTTGGTGGGTCTCCACGACTCTGGAAGAGGGCGTGAGGATGATGACTTTGCACCACACTACTTCCCTCAAGTCCTATTCACCCACCAGTCAAGACTTCACTCAGTGATGTCATTAGCCAACAACATGGACAGCCATTAGAAGTCTCACCTCTTGGTGGCACAGTGAATAGAGCACCCACTGGCCCTGGAGTCAGGAGGACCCGAGTTCAAATCTGACCTCAGACACTTGACACCTTTGCAAGCCATGTAACTTTGGGTGAGTCACTTAACCCCAATTGCCCTCCAAAAAGCAAAAAAGAAAAAAAAAAGAAGTATCGCCTCTTTGTTGTGTGTCCTTGGACAACTCTAAGACTACAGAACTGGCGTAGATGTGCATAGTTGGTGGAGCTGACTTATCAAATGTTCCCTATTTAAAAACAAAAACAAAAGCCATTCCCTATAGCATGAAATCACACTGGAATACGCTGCCTGGAAGTTCTCTCCTCTTTAAAACTTTTTGTTTGTTTGTTTTTTAAGTTCATTGTCTTTCCTCCTCCCAGGCATCCCAGAAAACTGCAAGGGAGGAGGGGTAAGGAAGCCAGCATTTATTAGGCACCTACCATGTACAAGGTACCGTGCTAAACACTTTAGAAACATCTTGTTTGATCCCCACAACTACCCTTCGAGGCAGGTGCTATTATTATCCACCTTTTACAGTTCAGGAAACTGAGGCAGACAGAGGTGAAAAGACTCCACCAAGGCAACACAGCTAGGAAGTGTCTGAGGCCAGATTTGAACTTGGATCTTCCTGACTCTTAGCTCCCTAGCTGTCTTTTAAAGTACTTTCTATTGCTAGCCCCCAGAGGCGATGTGAAGGAGTGGGTCATATGCCAGGTTTGGATTGTATAAAATCAAGGTTCAAATCCTGACTCTGACACTTAATATCTGTGCCCTGGGGCAAGTCACTTAACCCTTTATCTACTAAGTTGTGAATGGTTTGAGATCTGTGTTGGAGGTAGGGCCCACACTGGGAGTGCCCTGTACTGTAAAAACCACAGACCTTTCATGCCAGTGCCTCCTCCTTGCCACCTTAAAGGAGGACCCCCAAGATTCAGAGCTCAGAAGGGTCTGAGGGATCATTTAGTTCATACTTCTTATCTTACAGTTTAGGAAGCTGAGAGGGGGAAGGATTTTCTTTTTTTTTTTTAGTTTATTTAAATTTTTTTTTCACATTTCAATTTATTTATTTATTTTAGTTTTCAACATTTGCTTCCAAGAGATTTGGAGTTTCAAATTTTCTCTCCATCTCTCCCCTCCCTCACCCCATGATGGTGTGCATTCTGATTATCCTCTCCCACAATCTGCCCTCCTTTCTATCCTCCCTTTCTCTTATCCCCTTTTTCTTCTGTTTTCCGGTGGAATAAGCTAGAGGGAAGGGATTTTCTGTAGTTCTGCAGCAGAGCCTGGTTTCAAACCTGCTTCTCCTGCCTCCAAATCCGGGGTTCTTGACACTGAATGACACCCCATTATGGGACAGTGCTTTAGCTGAACAGCTAATGATGGACATTTTGAGGGGTGGATAGATGGGTGGGTGAGACCTCTGAGGGCTAGAGTGGTACCTACCCCAGTCTCTTCTGAGTATATATGGCAGGCATGTCCAGAAGTTGGGCTATGCTGGAACACCAGTGACAGGCAAATGCGTGAGGAGGGAGAACTTGACTCCTTTCCAGTTTAGCAAGAACCAAGTGGATTCTATTGCTTTGGCAGCAAGGTCTTAAGGGATCAAAAGACTGGGGAGACCCCAGAGGTCAGCCAGTCAGTCTCATTTTACAGGAGAAGGACCTGGGGCCCAGAGAGGGGAAGGACCTCATCCAAGGTCCCACAGTAAGTAGCTGAGTTGGGTTTTGAACATAGGCCCTGTGTCTTCCAATCCAATTTCTCATACACTACACTAACTCTCGAGCCAGAGAGAGTGGACCCTATTATGCCTTTTTGATCAAAGGTTCTGAGCACAATGCTAGAAAAAGAATCAAAGACCATCCCATCAGGGGCTCTGTGGGCTCGGAATCCAGCCTCCCTCTGCCAATTCCCCCTCCGCCCCAAGGTGAGTCATGGCCCAATGGAGAATGAGGGGTCTGTGAGTATGGATGTGTGTACATGCATAGGCATGTGAGTATGTGGATGGGGAGCATGAGAAAGAAGATGCCTCAGGAGCAGGGGATGATTGGCTGCTCCCACTGGGCTGCAATCAGGCTTAGGAATGACAGGGTTGAGCCCTAAGCAGCCGCCCAGCCTACTTAGATGCTGGGAAAATGATAGGCCTGGCAGAGAGTAACGGCATCCCAAAGAGCTCAGGAAGCACTAGCCTCCCTGGTGCCGTGGGAGAGGGGCTGGGCCCAAGGCCATTTCCTGCCTGGGAAGGTCAGTCCCCGGGCTCTAAGCGCCAGGGTTCCCGGGCTGGGGACTTAGGTTCATGCAGCTACTTCAGAGCTGTGGCTGTACCCCTCCCCCAAAGAGAGACGCAAGGAAGAAATGGATAATTAGACAGCAGATATTCCCTGATGAAGATGGTGATGGTTCTCATTTTTATAGAGTTTTGAGATTTACATGAAGCACTATTCTCAATGGCCCTATAAGGTAGAAAGTACAAGGGTACTGTTACCCATTGTACAGCTCCAAGGAATGGGACCCAAAGAGGTGAAGAGATTTGTCCATGGTCAAATAATCAGGATTTTAATTTAGGTTTTGTGACTCCTAAGTCAAGTCCCTAATCTCAAGGAGTAAATTACCCAGAATTCCATGATAACCATATTCTATAAGATTACATCAGATAAGGACCCTGTGAGGTCTGAGGTCAGTCTCAACTTGGGGAAAGTCTGGGAAAGCTACTTGGAAGAGGTGTTATTGCTTTAGCTGTTAAAGGGTGGGATGGGAATGAAAGGCTCAAAAAGACGCAGTGAATAAATGAAGGCACCACTAACGCTGCTGAGAGTCAAGTTCTGCTTAGTTTTAATGACGAATCTTGATCCTGAAGCACAAATGATGAGCTAAGCCTCTGATGTCCCAGTGGGGGAGTAGGGGACTATGGGTACGGAATGCATTAGACGTGGCTGTGTTAGACGGTGCTGCGCACCCCTTTCCTTGTCACCACAGAGGAGGGTTTGATCTGCTTCTGAAAGTCCCCTACAATTCTAATTCCAATGACCCAGCAGGTCACTCCACAGTGGATAAATAATAAATGTTTGTTGGATTGAATTGAATTAAATCTTATGGGTGAAATGTTGCCCTGATTACCACCCAATCAACATTTGGAGTCCCTGGCTTCCCACTTTATTCCCTAGCAGCCTGGACCCTTGGAACCAGAGACCTGGATCCAGTTTGATCCAAGGCAAAGGGCTGGAGAGACCCCAATTCCCAGATCAATCTTTGGCATCTCTTCATGAAGAATAGACTCCATCTGTCTGGTGGGAAGGAGGAAGGATGGGGCCAAAGCCCTCTTGCCAGGAGTGCATAGCTGCGGTTGCCTGGAAGCTAGGTATAGTAAACCTGACGCTCTGACCACTAAGCCATGGTCCCCTGGGTGCCGTGGTGGGGGGAAGGCTGCCAAGCTTGTTAGAAGGTGGGCCCACCAGTTGGGGAAGCAGATAGGCAGACGGAGACCCAGGCAGAGGAAGGAGGAGTGAATTCTGGAGAGGTCAGCCAAGGGAAGACTGTTTCCACTAAGTGGGGTCTGGGGGAGGGAGCTGTGGGTTAGGGTAGGATGTCCTAGACAGCAAGCCTCTGACATCTCAGCCAGGGTGGTCTTTTCTGCCCTGTTCCCCAGCCCCCAGCCCCAGGCTCAGCTTTGTAGTTTTGTGTGTTCTACTGTGTGTGTGTGTGTGTGGAAAACAGACCTTGTAATTCAGGAATGAATGAATGAATGAATGAAGTAACAAGCTTACCATGAACCAAGAGGTGTTCTAGGTGCTGGACATACAAATTGATGAGAGAGGTGGTCATCCATCACAAGGCACTTACCTACCTGGGGGAGACAACCAGAGAGGAGGGTCAGCAGAAGGCCCAGAGGTCTTTAGGGTCTAGGCACCACTTTCTGTTTTCGGACTTCGATATCTGGTTTCAGGACCGATGTTGCTACTAACTCACCTGTGCTGCCTTAAAATGGACATTTTGACCCTCTGGGTCTCAGCTGGACCTATCCTAGGTACCTTGGAGGGATGCTCTGAAGATCAGACAAGATAATGGAGGGATTTAGTTTGAGGAGGGGCCTCGGATGCCAACAAGGCCAATGTCTTTATTTTACAGAAGAAGAAAAGATGTCTCCAGGAGTGGAGTGGTTGTCCAGCCCCCTCTGAAGGTTACAGCCTGTGTGACCTTGAGCAAGTAATTTCATGAACTCCCCTGGGCATCAATGTACTGGTTTGTAGAATGACAGGATTGACCTCTAGCCCTGGGATACTATGGGTTCCTCTGACTTTTTCGGGGTCTCTCTGGGCCTCCTGCTGTTCCTTTATAAATGGAAGAAGCGACATTAGGTGGCCTCTGATGACCCTATCAGCTCTGGGTCCACTATTCCTCAATGACCCCTGATCATGGGCCAGAGTGGCATGAAGTGAACGCAGACCATGTAAGACACAGGAACAATCACTCAACAAGCATCTACTGTGTGTTAGGCACCTGGGGTACACAGATGAGAAAGAAACAATTCTCTGGCCTCAGCTGGAATTTTTTTTAATTTAAAAACATTTTCTTTTGGCAAATTTAATTTTCATCACAAAAACAATTGCATCCTTACAACTTCCAGGCAGTCTCCTGGCTTGGCCAAGTCTTTACTTAGGCAATCTCTCAAGAGAGAAATACAGCCATTGCAGCAAACAATAGACAGGGGTTATTTTTAATGTGTGACCAGACCTAGGGGCCTCTCTTCCTCCTCCCTCCTCCAGTCTCTCTGCCTTCCAGTCATCCTATCTGCCTTTATCACCTTCCTGTCCCCTTTCTCGGAGTCAGGGTTAGGACCTCTCCCCATCCTCTGCCTCCCAGCTCCATGTCTCCAGTTGTCTGTGCCCCAGAGCTGTTGGGAGCAGAGAGACAGGCACTGTGAGTGACCCCTCTTCTCCCTCCCTTCCCAAGGCCTGGTTCCGCTTCCTTTCACTTTTATGGAGCCTACAGGGCTGCCTCTGAAAGAAAAGCCCAGCTTTCATCTGGCCCTCAAGTGCCTTAGAGACTCTGGGCATAAGTAAATGTAATTCCTGGACAGGTCCCTGACTTACTCTGGGGTTTCATCTCTGGTCTTTTGGGTCCTGTCTAATAAATGAAGATTTAGAACCTTAAAGAGGACCTTGGGGATCTCTTCTTTCTATTTATTTTCCAAGATGGAACACTGAGGCTCAGGGATTGTCTGTGGTCCCATGGGCAGTAAATAGGGTTAGGTTATACCTCAGGTTGTCTCATGCCAAACAATGCTTTTTCTTCCATTCTACATTTTGGTTCTGCCCGGTCTTGGTGGCCTCTTCCCCTATCCCTACCTGGTGGATGGTGATTCTGGGATGATGGCAATTTTCACCAAGCCCTGGCTATAGTTTCAATATGGTGACTGTTCTCAGATTTCCTTCATTTTCCTGGGGCCATATTAGAGAATTCAAATGTCATGCAACTGGTGGTGTTGCTGACTGCACAAATCCTAGCCAGCATGTGTGTTTGTGATGGGGAGGATGGTGCTGATGGTTGAGCCTTGACCAGGGAAGGTGGGGGCACTTATCTTGGACATTTTAACTAGGTAAAGCTGTGAGATAATATTTACTCCTAAAAGTAGCTAGCATTTACATAGCCCTTGAGCACTTCCAAAGTCCTTTGTTGTTATCATGTCATTTGGTCAGTGCTGTATTATTCTCATTTCACAGATGAGGAAACTGAGGCAGACAGCCATGGGGTAACTTCACACAGCTAGTAAGTATGTATGTGTTGGATTTGAACTCAGGCCCTTCTGACTCTAGATCCATACCCCAACCTAGTTGCTTCTGTTTTAGAGTGATTGAGATTGAGCTCTAAATTGCATTTGTTCAGGGGACCCCTGGCCTAATTTACAGAGTATGTCTCAGAGGGAGGAAACAAATCAGCCTTTGCCAAAGCCCACAGCAATCATCAAAGGCTCAGGGAAGTGTGAGAGTCATTTATGGTTCCATAACTGAATTCTCAAAGGAAAGATAGCACAATATCATGGAAAGAGCCTGGATTTGGATGTATGAGACCTGGGTTCAGATGCTGATGTTGCTTCTTGGGTGCCAATAAGTAAGTTACTTTTTCTCTCATGTGTCAAATGCCATTGTCGGACTAAAGGCTCCCTAAGGTCATTTCTGCTTCTAACTTCTGGGGTTTTGTGATGGGAAAGGAGATGGAAAGAGACTACGTGCATGGTAATTAGGAGAACTGAGAGGAGTTTCAGGGATCAGGTAACCTGTGTAAAAAAGCTGGCCTATTCACAGAGGAGGGCAGGCAATGCTTACTACTGCTGAATTCTAATGCTGGGCACTTGAATGAGCACTCTCCCAAAGTGGAATGGAATGCCATGGCAGGAGAGGGAATAGATTCCTTCTCACGTGAGGCCTTCAAGCAAAAACCCTATGAGCCCTCATCATGGGAGGGATTCTGGTCTGGGTTAGAGAGCTGCTCTGGCTGCTTTTAAGTCTGGAATTCTGCGATTTTGTATGAATTGACTATTGACCCAAATAGACTTTAATGGGGAAGGGTGCAGCTGTTCTATGTGGGCATCCTGAGAAATTTCCCCCATGGCAAGGCAGCCCAGTATAAAGGATCATTAGGTGCCTGCATTTTCCTCCCTCCAGGTTTCTTGTGTTCTGTGTCTCTACTTAGGACTTGCCGCATATTAGGGGCTGGAGTATCTTCCCTAGAAGAGCAAGTCTGTGATGATGCGGCTGCCCAGACACAGCCCAGACTGCCCACCTGGTAAAGTGATTCCGAGGTACTCTGAGGCACTCTCCCATTACCGTAGGGGCTACGTTTAAGAGTTCCAAATATTACAGGAACAAGGAAAGTAGGAACCCCAAAATTCTGAGACAGTCACACTCCCTAGATTTTATGTTTCAGATTAATTTTGGTATCAGAATGTTTTTGATCAGGGCTAAGACTTGGGTCAGGAACCTGGGTCAAGCAGGTAGAAGGCTGAGGTGCTGCCTTCCCATAGCATACGGAAGTGTTTTCCCCAGATGTCTCTCTTGTAAGATTAGCTGAAGTGGGGCAGTGATAGATGGCAATGCTGGGGGTTATTTAGAGGCCTTGAAATGGGCAAATTGGTCTATGTATGGCAGTGAGATAGACGATTGGGGCCAGTCTTAGGATGCCTAGGGTTGTCAGTGGTTGTAGTGAGATCTTTAAGTCTTAAGATGAAAGGGTGGTTTTTGGAAAAGCTGAGGAGAGGAGAGAAGGAGTGGTGGTTGCCTTTCTTCCTCTGTCAAGGCCATGGGGTGTGTGGGACATATGAGGGTGTTTGTCTACCAGTTTAGGAGGTTTGGCTCAGTCGCTATCTTACCCCTCCTTCCAGAACAGCCCAGGATAGGATCCAGGGGGAATCAGAGGGCATCCTGCTTCACTTGTTTGGGTTATGACGACTAAAGTCTCTTCTGGTGCTTGGGGAGCAGGTAAAGGCTGGGGAGGATTGAACATCCTTACAAGGTTGTAACTGTTTTAGTATTTTAGTTTTATCTTTGTCAACCCAATGCCTGGTACAGTGCCTGGCACACGATAGGCAATCAGTAATTGTTTGTAGACTGAGTGATTCCTTCAATGAGAACAAAAGAAAAGGTCCAGGAGAGCAGACCCCTGTTGCTTTTATCCACCATTTTATCTCCTTTGCGGTATAGTGGAACTATTTCTGTATCTGCAGTCAGATGACCTGAGTTTGAATCCCACCACTGTCTGCTCACAAGTTATGTGGCCAGCCACAAAGCATCTCATCTCTCTGAACCTCTAATGGGTGTATTAGATATCATCCCTGAGGATAATCCAAAGCTTTCAAGGCACGGGCAAGTAGACCATTTATTTGGAACAGCAATGCTGAGGTGCCCATGGCATACAGAGGGAAGAGAAAGTTGGGACTGGGGGTGCCTAGAAGGCACAGTGTATAGAGCACCAGCCCTGGAGTCAGGAGAACCTGAGTTCAAATCCAGCCTCAGACACTTGACACACTTACTAGCTGTGTGACTTTGGGCAAGTCACTTAACCCCAATTGCCCTCCAAAAGGCAAAAAAAAGTTGGGACTGAATTCAGGAGACACAGGTTTGAGTTTCACTTCTGACACTTATTAAGTGTGAGATTGACCAAGCCACTGAGCGCCTCAACTGCCTCAACTATAAACTGAAGAACTTAAGGTTGGCACTATCCTAGTGGTAACCAGGGTAACTGGGAACCTTAAGGAACCACAGAATTATGAGTTATTATAGTATAAATTTGCATGAAAACCAAGAAAATTCCCAACTCTTAATTCACAAGTTTTGGGGGGGGGGAGAAAGACCCAGAGGATTGTTTCCTGGGCTCCCTCCAGCCACAAGTGTTTGACAAATGGTGCGAAACACTCAGCAAGCTCAAAACCTGGCCAGCCTTCTCTCTCCAGTTGATCATAATCCTGAGGAGCCAGCAGAGGGATTGGTCTTGACTAATGGCATCTGGACTCTAAGAAAACTTGTTTGCTTTAGCCGGTGCAGACTCCTTGAACCCATTCCCCTGTCTCAGCATTGTCTTCTTCCAGTTTTCCTTCTCTGGATCTAATAATAACACCTTGTACTTAAAGAGGGCTTAGCTCCAAGGGGCTTTATAGCTATAATCTAATTGAGTCTAAGAGAGGGGAGGGGAGGATAGCGCAGGGGAGGAAGTGACCTCCCTTGGAACAATGAGGAATTGGAGGCTCAGAGAAATGTGTGCATGATGTGTCCAGACTATGAAAGCTCCTACTCCAGATGCCTATGCCCATCTGCACCCCTTTGTAAGCTGTCTGAGGTTTCAGGGTCCCATGATCATTAATCTCAACCTGCTTGAGCAAAGTGGGAAGGGACCCAGAAGATATCCGGCTGTTGCTGACCTTATAATACAGTCATCCTCACCGAATCTGTAGGTATAGTCTGTCTAAAATGTCAGGCAGATCACATCACAGCCTAATACACCAGTTTCCCCAGGGACACATAATGCAAGAAAATACAAGCAAGACACATAGGGAAAACCATCTAGGTATTTATTTGGAACAGCAACGCTGAGATATCTGGGGAGGAGGCAGTGAATAAATGGTTGGGGATGGATTCAGGAGATACAGGTTCAAATCCCACTTCCCAGAATTGCACTGTTCTTCCATTTGAGGGTCAGAGGGTCCTAAATTTAGAATTAGAAGGGGGCTAAGTACTCATTTAACATCAAGTCTCTAATTTCACAAATGGGGAAACTGTTGCCTAGAGAGGTTAATTGAGTGACCTGCTCAAAGCCACAAGATGGTAGAGATTTTAATGTTTCTTTGTATCCTTAGGGCTTAGTGCAGTGCCTGGCAAGGGAGTAATAATGGCCAATAATAGTTAACATTTATAGAATGCTTATTATGTGCCTGCTACTGTGCCAAACACTTTAAAATTATCATCTCATTTGATATGCACAACCACCCTTCAAGGTATATACTATTATAATCCTTATTTCACAGATGGAGAAATTGAGTTAAAGAGATGTTAGGTGACCTACTGAAGTATTTAAGGCTGGATTTGAATTCAGGTCTTCCTGATTCCAGACCCAGAGCTTTATCCACTGTGATTCCAGCTGTCTCCAAGTCCTTAATAAGTGTCAGACATGGGATTTGAACCCACTTCCTTCAACTCCAAATCTAGCACCCACTTTCTCACATACAATGCTGCCTCTAGGTCTGGTTGTCTCTGCTGTCAACACATTGACTTCTACAGCCACAATCCAAGAGCCAGTCTAACAAACACCAGCCCAGGACTAGGCTTTCTGTGCTTTTATCTATTAGAGACAGTCTCAGAGATGGAGAGAGGTTGGTGTCCTTGTAAGGGCCCTGGCAGCAACCACTGCCTTTCTGCTCCCACATTTCAGATACCTTCCCTTTGTCTCTAGTAGTGGTAATAACACCAGGGTGACATTGTGAGTAAGAGGAGAAATAACTCTTACCAGGGAATATCTCAAACCTAGCATTTCATGGTTAGAGCTGGCTCTTGCTGACTTCCTTATGGACAATAAAGTAAGCAAAGACAAAAATCAAGAAATAAGGGAACATTTGGTCAGGAGACGTATAGATTCTAGTTTTGTCACTTCCTGCCTATGTGATCATGGGCAAGTACTTCTCTGGGCCCCAATTTCCTTGGTATAATAATGTGTACATAATCATTTGTATAGTAGTACATGAATATACTTTATAAACAAGTATATTTACACACATTGGGGTGCATGCTCAAACACTTTTTATTGCTTGGAGTGACGTGACCGAACAAATTTAGGGTTAGAATGTTAAAACTTACAGAGGGGTCCCAATCTGCATGAGTAAAGAGAATTCCAAAATCACAAAATCTTGATGCATGTAAGTGAGAATTGAAGGTATTAATAAGAGAGGAACCTTACTATGCATCAAGTGAATCCACAAAACAGGCATAATTTTGTTGTGTTATTTGACAAAGGAAAAACAAACATTCAAAAAATAAAAATTAATAAACAAAGAAACTATGTTATGCTGAAAGGAACTATAGACAGCAAGCCAATATCCATAATATACTTATATGTACCAAATGCCTTAGCATTTAAGTTCATTAAGAAACATTATCTATGCTACAGGAAGACATAGATAGTAATGCAAAAGTGACAGAAAACGTCAACATCCCTCTCTCAGTTATGGATAAGTCTAACAGAAATAAAAACAAAAGGAGAAATAGGTAACTGAACAAATTCCTGGAGAAATTGAGATAAAAGACTTATGACATTGACTAAATGGGAAAGCAGAAGAATATATACATTTCTCAGCATCATATGGAACTTTTGAAAAACTGTCCTTGTACTAAGACACTTAAATTTGCAAACAAATGTAAAACTTCAGATATAGTTAATACATCCTTTACAGATCACGATGCAATAAAAACAGCGATTGGTTCAGGGACTGAAAACAAAAGATACAGCTCCAAATGGAGACTTAACAATGAAATTCTAAATAATTACTGAGTCAAAGAACAAATCAACTAATAACGGTATGAAAGAAAGATAATGATGAAACAAACTATAAAGATTTCTGGGATGCAGCTGAAGAAATCCACAGGAAAAAATAATATCCTTACAAACATAGATTAACAGAATAGATAGAAAGATTAGTAAACTGAATATGCATCTAAAAATGAAAAAAGTAAGTGAATAAGCAAACCTAAAAATGCAGAGAAGAGGAGATATTAAATGTTAGGGGGGAAATAGATAAATTGGAAACAAAAATCCAAAGAAATGATAAATAAAACTAAAAACTGATTCTTTGAAAAGACCAAAAAAATTGATAAGCCCATAGCTAATCTGATTAAAAAGAAGAGAGAAGAAAAAATCAAATCAACAAAATGACAACTGAGTGAGGTAAAATCTCAGCAAAATCAGAAGAAATAAAAAGAATAGTCAGAACATATTATGCACAATTATATGCTAGCAAGATTGGGAACACTAAAAATAAGAATACCTTCAAAAATATAAACCCCTAAATTATCAGAAGACCAGTTAGATATCTTAAATAACACAATTTTAGACAGAGAAATAGATCCAGCTGTAAAGAAATTACCAAATTAAAAACCTTCTGGGTCTTACGGATTCACAGAAGAATTCTACCAAACTTTTGAAGGAGAGTTAGTAACCATACTTCACAAATTATTTTCAAAAATAGGGAAAGAAAGCACCTTATTAGAATCCTTTTATGAGACAAATGCAGTAATAATACCTAAACCAGGGAGAGATTAAATACAGAAAGAAAACCATGCACCAATGTCATTAATGAACATTGGTTCAAAAATTTTAAAGAAAACTTTATAGTCAGACCACAGTGATTTCTCCAAGAAACCATCAATTATGTCTGCATGGAATTTATACCAGGGATATAAGGATGGTTTGACATTGGGAAAATAATCAACAATTAATCATATTAAAAACCAAAACATGACAAACTACACAATCCTCTCAATGGGTACAGAAAAAAGTCTTTAACAAAGTGTAACACTTTTTTAGGCTAAAAACCCTATAAGATATAGGCATAGAGGGACCTTTTTTGATATCATAAAATCATCTTTCTAAAGCAAAAAATGAGCATTATATTCAATAAGAATATACTAGAACCTTTTCCAACAAATATAGAAGTGAAGACAAGATGCACACACCCATTTTCAGTTCTGGAAGTGCTAGCAACAGCAATAAAACAAGAAAAAGAAATTAAAACCTAAAAATGGGTAAGGAGGAGATAAAACTATCCCTGTTTGCTGTTGATATACTGACTTGGAAAATCCCAAGAGTCAGAAAAGATACTAAATGAGACAATAGCTTTAGCAGAGTTGCAGGGTGCTAACTAAATCCTCAAAAATTGCTATCTTGTCTATATAATAGTAAGCACAAGAAGAAATATAGGAAGGAAAATCTCATTCCAAATAATTACAAATGCATAAAATACGTGGGGATTGACCCACCAAAGCATATAAAAGACTAGTATAGAATTATTGCATAGAATCATAGAATAATAAAAAAACAATTACAAAGTGCCTCTTACAGATATAAAGACCAATTTAAATAGCTGGAGTGTTCATGTCTAGGCTCTGCCACTGTGCCAATATAATGAAAATTATATTACTTTCAAAATGAATTTACACTTTAATCTTATACCAGTCAAATTACCTAGGGACATTTTATAGAAGTTGATACAATAAAAAATTCATTTGAAAAAACAAAAGATCTAGAATATCAAGGGAAATAATGGAAAGAAGTAGGGACAAAGGGGAATAGCACTTTCAGACTTTAAGCTATATTATAAAGTAGCAAGCCATCTGGTACTGGGTTTTAAAAAAATAGAGTGACAGATCAATGGGACAGACTAGGAGAGTTTCATAAATAATAGAACTTAACAATCCAGGTTTTGATAAAGTGGAAAACATAAATTACCTAGGGAAAAACCTCATAATTTTAACCTCATTATTTGATTTAAAAAACTCCTGGGAAGACCAGAAAGCAGTCTGGCAGAAGTTAGGATTAGACTGACATCTTACACCACACTCCACAATACATTCTAAATGATTATGAGACCTTAATATTAAAAATCATACTATGAAAAGTTTAAAAGAGAAAGAGATCCTATACTTCTAATGCATAGGGATAGGAAATATATTCTAAACCCAACAAGACATAAAGGCAATTACAGAAGGTAAAATAGATAACTTTGATCATTTGAAACTGGAAAGATTCTGCACAGACAACATTAATATACCTAGAATAAGAAGGGAAATGGTTGAATGGGAAAAGATTTTTGTGTCAAATTCCTCTGATAAGGGTTTGGTATCTAAGATATATAAATAATAAACACACGCATACATAACTATGTGTATGCATATACGTATGTATGTACACACATACATGCATACATATATGATGTGTGTATGTTTGTGTATGTGTATGTACACATATACACATATATGTATATATGTATTAATAGCCATTCCCTGATAGATAAATGTCAAAGAAAATGCACAATAGTTCTCAAATTATTCACAATCACATAAAAATGTTCCAAATCACTAATAATAAAAGAAATGCAAATCAAAGCAACCCCAAAGTTTCATCTTGTATCCTGCAAATTGCCCCCCAAAACGACGACAAAAATGGCAGTAGTCAATATTGAATGTGTTTTGGAATGATGAGCACTTTGTTGGTGAAGCTGTGAAATGGTACAACTGTTTTGGGAAGCAATTTGGAATTATGCAAATAAAGTGACTAAAATGATCATACTCTTTGAACCAGAAACAGTTCAAGGAAGCCATCAATAAGAACATTTTCAAAGGGGCGACTAGGTGGCACAGTGACTAGAGCACCAGCCCTGGAGTCAGGAGGACCTGAGTTCAAATCCACCCTCCAGAAAGAAAGAAAAAAAAGAACATCTTCATGTACACCAAAGTATTTATGTCAGCATTTTGGTAATAACTAAAAATTGGAAACAAAGTAGATGCCAATCAATTAGGAAATGGCTAAACAAATTATGACACATGAATGTAATGGGGTATTATTGTGCTGTAAGAAAAGATTTGTGTGATGAATATAGAGAATCTTGGAAAAATTTTTATCAATTGATGCAGAAAAGAGTTAAGTGGAGCCAATTAAACAATATACACAGTAACTACAATGAAAATGAAAAGAACAACCACACACTAAAAAATCGAAAGTAAATGTAACAAAGTTATAAAAATCCAGTGAGACTTGAGATATGAGAGGATACCCCCAACCCATGGAGGTGGGAAGTCCACAGCTGTTACACACTGTCCAGGTTTTCAGATTTTTTTCAATAAATTAATCAGTTGTTCTGACTCTTTTTTCCTCTCTAAAAATGCTATTTATTCTATGGGATGCCTGTCTAGAAAAGGGAATGGGAGGAGCACTGGGAAAAAGAATGATGATGTAAGAAACAGAAGACCTCAATAAAAACTTATTAAAAAAACAAGGGAGGACCTTCGGTAGTAAAAACTTTGTGAGCTGGGAACAGTCTTTCAGGAAAAACTTCTCTTGAGTGCAGATCTTGGATCTCATCCTAACTGTAGCACCGACTTAGTGAACTGAATCCCCTGAGTCCAAGTCCTGGGATATTGTAGCCAGCACTGTATCATGTTAGCCAATGTCCAGGCCAAATAAAGATGATATGTGGCCCAAGACCAAGTTGCTCATGCCTTGTGTGCCCTTTCCACCATAGCTGATTCTCTGTATTGGTGCCCCTCCCTCTTGTCATCTCCTATCCTTTATAATGTGGTTCTGGCCTCATGTTCACAGTGCCTGTCAAGCCTTTCCATCGGTTGATGTTGGTGAATGTTATCCTATTTATTCTTCCTATTTGGACAAGGATACTGATTTCCCCCCAAGGATTCTGATTAATTGCCCTTTACCATCGATGCTTATAGGGAGGGGTGGGCATCTAACAAGTGCTTCTTCCCCCATCATACTTTAAGGCTTATCCAAGTTTCACTTCCTTCATTAAGCTTGCCCTGATTAAACTGTACTTCACAATCGTTTTTCCCTCTTTTGCTTTTTGCCTTTGCAGTCTGTTCCCCCAAATACATCTCTGAATTATTAATACATTTTAACTAGAGACCATTATACATCTTTCATTGGACTCCTATTCTCCATTCCCTCCCCCACCCCAATTCAGAGCCCTATTATTTCTTGAACTGGTTTCCTAACATTTCCTTTCATCTCCAGCCTCTCTTCTATCCAATCCATTTTTCATATCACTACCAGACCAATGCCAGATTACATAAATTTTAATTATCATTATAATTTAAACTAATGGGGAGTTAATTAATATTTTAAGTAGCAGATTTTACATTAAAAAGATTAATTGGACAGGAATCTGTAGTTTGTATATGTGGTAAACACGCACACATACACACGTGTGTACACATATGTATGTAGAAGTGCACACGCACACACATATACACACATATATATGTATTTTATGTGTATATCTATATGTATATCTATTTTTTCCCCTTCCCTATTAGAATGTAAGCTCCTTGAGACCAGGTGATGTTTCACTTTTGTCTTTGTCTTTGAAAATTACCTGGCACACAGTAAGCAATTAATACAACCTTACTGGTTCATTGATTTAATAACTGTGGGCTGTACCTGTGGACTGATACCTCTAGCATCCCCCCATACTTCCAAACATCCTTAATTCTTAAAAGTCTCCGGAATTAAAAACTGGACTCCTTCCTCTTGCATCCTGCTTTGTCCACCTCTGTCCCCTTCTGCTCCTCGGAAAGAGCACCCTTCCTCTGAGCTGCTGCCCTGGAGCTGTAGAGGGAGGTACTCTGGGGGTAAAAAAAGTATAGACCCTTAGCTGGTCTGCAGTAGAGTTTGAGTTGGAAAATGCTATTCTGTGCTCTAACCCCATGGGATTACATGCCCTTATCAGTCTTTCTAACTCCGTGCTCTGCCCCTGTCAATTCTTCCTGTACCCATGCTTCTTCAAGGCTTCATTCAGTTACCACCTCCTCTATGAAGCCTTCCAGGATTTCTCCACAGGCAGTCCTTTCAATGTGATGGAGTAGACAGAGTGCTAGATTGGAAGTCAGAAAATCAGAGTGTGGATAATCTGCTGACTTTTATGGGTGACTTTGGACAAGTTACTGAACCTCCTTCAGTTTACTGTATCTAACAAACAAAGTGTTGGACTTGATAACTCTAAGGTACCTTCTACCCTTAAATCTATGATCGTATGCCATTATAGCACTTATGTACTTCTCATACTGTATATGATATTTATCTATGAAATCCCTCTCCCTCACTCCACTCCACTAGATTGCAAACTCCTTGGGGACAGAGACTAGATGTATTGTGCATTCACTATTGAAAAATACTTTAGATATTATCTGCCTCCACTTCCCCATTGCACATATGAGGAAGCTGAAGCCCAGAGAGTTGAATCCACTTGCCCAAGGTCACACAGTAAATAAATGGCAGACGCTGATTTAAACCCAGATCCTCCAAATCCAATGCTCTCTACAATATGCCACATAGTATATATTGGATGATTGAATGGCTAGTTGGCTCCAGAATGGGGGAAGGACAAACTCCAGGCCATCACTCGTATTTCTAAGCCAGCATAAAGCTAGGAGGCAGTAGGAGGGCTTTGGTAGAGCCAGCTCAGGGCCCCTCTGCAGGTGGGGATGGAGGGTCAAGGGGTGGGGTCAAGACTCAGCTGGAAAGAAGTCACTAAGGAACTTTCTAAAATGGAGACGAGGAGAATGGGGGGGCCTCTGAGGGCAACAGAAGAGGTTCAAACTGAACACTATTGTTGGAAAAGGGTATATGGATGAGCAGGGGGACAGTAAGTCAGGGAAGAAGGAGTTGGAAGGCGAATCCTCCAGAGATGCAGCAGATCTTGGGCCCGTGCTCTGGGCAGGGAATTGAGGAGCTAACACCTGAAGGGGATGCTTGATGTCTTGGCTCCCAGTCCTTCAGAGACGCCAACACCGCACCGGCCACTAAGTTCCCAGAAAGCTGCTTAAAAGGCTCACCCAGCTGCCTCTCTTGGCTAGAGGGCTGGGATTCTAGAGCTTAATAAGAGTCAGCAGAAGGTAGGGAAGGCTGGGAGACTTCCAGAACCCAACATGTCTGCTCAATACAGATGTTGGCTTTGGTGGGAAGTCCTCTTAGAAGTGTGAATGATACCTAGTGGCCCTGGGTGGCCAAGGGACCTCCACATCTATTAGTGACAGTGGAAGAGTGTGGGGACCATTGAGAAGGACATGCCACTCCTCAAACCAGTCCAATCCCAAGGAAGCCAAGGTCAATGCAAATTCTAGGATGCTTTAAATAAATATAACCCCTGTTTCAAATACATCTGGCAGACAAGATGGTGATTAAGGTGGAGAGCATTTTCTCTCAATTTCCCATGATGAAACAGTAGAGGGTTTGGTTCTGGGCTAGGTCAAGGGCAGGAGGCAAGTGGGGGAGCAGGAGAGGCTGGTGGGATGGTCAGAGCAGAGGAGACTGCAGTGAGGGAAGGAGTATTCACTTGAGGGAAACAAGATGTGCAAAATACAGAAATAAATCAATTCAAGCTAACAGGAGGCAAGGCAGTAGTGGCTTGGCCGCAGAGGGGGAAAGGTGGGGTTGGGGTGGGAAGGGGAATGAGGAATAGTTCAGGTAGGAGAAGGCAACTGAGCTGAGCCATAAAAGAAGGTCTCGAGCAGAGACACAAATAAAGGAGATGAATTTTAGTGTGAGAGAGAGAGTAATAAGGTTAGTGAGGCTGGACCATAGGATGCCATGAAAGGATCAATGTCTAACAAGGCTGGAAAGGAGAGATACAGCCAGGGTGTTAAGGGCTTCAAATGTGAAGCAGAGGAGTTTGTATCTGGCTCCGGAGGCAACAGCGAGCCATTGGAAGCTGCTGTTTCGGAAGAGAGGACAGCATGAATGTTGAACATTTGCCTCCTCTTAGTGGGAGCAGCTGATGAGAGGCTATCTAGGCACTTGAACTCATTTCTGTCTTCACTCTCGAATTTGGAGCATGCCTATAGACTGGCTATGAGTGACCCAGTTATGGGAGAAGTCAGTTATATTCATAGATGGTTGATTTTACTCCTTTTTTTGATTCCATGAACTCAACGAGGAGCCAATGGAGGTAACTCTAGCCCTGCTCATTACCCTTTACTAGCTGGATTACCAGACAGGAGGCAGAGATGGAGGTGACTAAGCCCGTTATTCAGCACCAATACACTTTGAAGACTGAGCATTACAATTCATCTGTCACCAACTGCTACCCTTACAGCTGGCAAACTCCCTTCACCTGAGTTTGGAGGAGGAGGCATTAGCAGATGAGATGATTAAGAAGGGCTTTCTACAGGAAGGTGGCGACATTTGGTTGCCTAGGAGGAAACTCTCCCTAATCTCAAATTCACACATCTCCCATCCTCCTTGACCCCACCCCACTCACTGCAATCTGACTACTCCTTCCACAGTGACCTCTGAACTTCCCCTTCTGTACTGAAGACTGTACAGACCTCATTCTTTCTGGATTTTTTCCTCTCATCCTTTTCCCTGAGAGCTGGTTTCCTGCAATGAGGACACCACTTTTCGGACCAACCTCTCCAATGCCAGGTAGAGCTTTATTCGTACTACACAAGATACTGGTCCTGGAGGGTAATTGGAATAATTTTTCTTTCTTTGCTACTCCCAGACCCTCCTTTTAGCCAGGATTACTCAGCAACCTTTCTCTTTTTTGCAGTTTATTACATTAACCTTTAGCAGATAGGAGCCAAAGGCTGAGAAGCTCCTTATAACCAATTAAAATAAGACCTGAGGATGCTTGTGGCTCAGGTTATGAGCTTCTTATTGCAAAATTCAGACTGAAATTGAAGAAAGTAGGGAAAATCATCAGACTATATTCCTGTTTGTACCTCATTTTTGAAGAGAACCAGTAACATCACGAGGTGAATGTCTTGACTTGTGTATGAATGGGATTTAAGTGAGACAGAGCTGTATAGTCATCAGCCTCACTCTTTCTTTCAGAGTCATTGAAGTCCAGTGGCTGGACAAAAGTCAGGACGACTGGCATCTTTAATGTCTGACCAAGTTCTAAGCTCTCCTCAATGCCTGCTTCAGCCCACCTCATGGCTTTTGGGCCACATTGTTCTCACATGTCCATTCCACCAGGAGAAGTCTTCACATGCTTGGTATAGACATCCCCCTAACTCAATGATGGGTTTGAGGCTTCAACTTGTTCATCCCATCTGCTGAGAGGGTTGTGGCCACTGCACATGCTTTTTGGAGTTACAGATGAGAAGTAGATGAGAGCTGGTCACTAAAGATGCATGAGTAGCCCTGAAAAGGGCTTAGAAAGTCCTCATACCAGAATAGACACCCAATGTATCCCACCAGATTGTATATGTATGAATACTGTACAGATATGACCTAAAAAGCCTCTCTTATGAAGTTGAAGTAAACGTGATAAATAGATTTAAGGGATTAGATCTGGTAGATCGGGCGCCTAAAGAACTATAGACAAGGGTTCACAATATTGTACAGAAGACAGAAAAAAACGCCACCAAAAAACCCCAACATCATAAAGAAAAAGGAGCAAGAAAACAAACTGGCTGTGTGATGAGGCTTTATAAATAACTGAGGCACAAAGGAAAGCAAAAAAGAAAGGAGAAAGGGAAAAATCTAGCCAATTGAATGTAGAATTCCAGAGAATAGCAGAAGATGAGATGGATAGATGGTGTCATGGAAACAAGGAACATGAGCTGGGAGAGACTTGATGTGCTATGGTCCACAGAGTCATGAAGAGTTGAACACAACTGAATGAAGAAGAAACAAAGACAAACATCAACCTTTTCCTCACTATTACAATTGCGATGGTCCTGAAGTCATTCTCCTTCCTTTCTCAAGTAGCTTAGCACTCAGCTCTCTGTCTTCTCTTCAACTCCTGTCCTCATACTAGGGCACTTCAGATTCGATGTTGATGCTTCTGCAAACCCCCTAACTTCCCTATTCCTCACAGTCTCCTCAAATCCCAAGGCTACTCTCTTACTCCACCTTAACCACACCCAAGACTAGTTACACCCTGAATCTTACCACGCTTGATGGTATTCTAATTCATTAAACTCATAGAGGTCTGATTCCATTCCTTTTATTAATTCCAAGAACTTGATGAGGAGAAGTCTGGGGGAAATTCCAGTCCTACCCATTTTCCTCTCCCAGCTGGGTATCAAAACTTTGACATTCCCCAAACAAAATAAAACAAAATAAAAACAACCCTGACATTCCTGTACCCAATCAAAACTCAGTATCATTCCATCTTCCCCTAGAGTCCCCCTTCTGAACCTATGTTTTGCTTCCTCCAAAGCCTCCCTCCTCTCAACTCTTCAGAACCTTCCTGCTTTGACTTCATTTACTTTCCTTCCTAATCTCAAACTTCAAGCTAACTCTTTCAGTTCCACAGCAATTTCTATACTTTAGCTCCTCAACACCTTGTCCTATTGCCACTCATTATTTGTCAAACTCCATTCCTGGATTTCTCCCACCATCTACTTCCTCTCCTCCTATTCATGTGCCCCTGAGCAGGGCTTCAGGAAGTCACACATCTTTATTGGTTAGGTCCACTACAAATTTGTGCTATCCATCTTCACCTGTACCATTACTGCATCAAGGTTAATTCTTTGATTTCTCCTTAATTGATTTTCTATATCTCTCTAAAAGCTTTTCAAACCTTATCTTTTATCTTCAAGTCTCCAATACCTCTTCTCCTTCACTTTCCCAGATGAGTATTTCACCTTTTCCTTTAATGAGAAAAATTAAGATCACTTATTGTAAATGCCCTTTTCTTCATTTCATGACCCTTTGATATCACTCTTCCTTTCCCCTTGTCCACTGATCTCTTCCTGGCCTCTGACAATGAGGTGATTCTTCCCTTCATCAAGACCCCTTCTCCATGTGCCCTTGATCCCATACCCTTTGGTCCTCTCCAGCAAACTTTCCCTTCATCCCTCTCCCTTCTCTAATCGTCATTCTTTCCCTATGTCTTGGTTCCTTTCCTCTTGCTTTCAAACATTCCCAAGTCTTTTCCATCCTTATTTTTTTCTAAAGCCTAACAAATCCTCGTTATTCTATCTTTTTCTTCCCTTTCTCAGACAAAATCCTAGAAAAAAGCTGTCTACAACTTATCTACTTTCACCCACTTCTTACCCCTTTGCAATCTGACTTCTCACCTCATCACTCAACTGAGTTACCAATAATCTCATAATTGCCAACCTATTCTCATTTCTCAGTCCTCATCCTTCTTGACTTCTCTGTGCATTTGACAGTGTTGACTGTCTTCTCCTCTTGGATACTGATTAAGTTTTTGTGCCATTATTGTTTCCTGGTTTTTTCCTATCTGGCTGACTATTCTTTCTAAGTCTTCTTGCTGATTCATCATCCACAATATACTCCCTAAGTATGGATATTCCCCAAGGTTTTGCCTTGGTCTAACTTCTTTCTCTTGGTCTATCTACTCTACCTACTCTTTTTTCCTCTCCCCTTTCTCTCTCTCTCTCTCTCTCTCTCTCTCTCTCTCTCTCTCTCTCTCTCTCTCTCTCTCTCTCTCTCTCTCTCTCTCTCCTCCTCCTCCTCGTCCTCATCCTCGTCCTCATCCTCGTCCTCGTCCTCATCCTCGTCCTTGTCCTCATCCTCGTCCTCCTCGTCCTTCTTCTTCTTCTTCTTCTTCTTCTTCTTCTTCTTCTTCTTCTCCTCCTCCTCCTCCTCCTCCTTCTTCTCGTCCTCCTCGTCCTCCTCGTCCTCCTCCTCCTCTTCTCCTCCTCCTCCTCCTCATCTTCTTCTCCTCTTCCTCCTCCTCTTCTCTCTCTCTCTCTCTCTCTCTCTCTCTCTCTCTCTCTCTCTCTCTCTCTCCCCTCCCATACATTTAATCATCCTCCCTACAAAGTTGACTCTTAGATTTATATATCTGGTCACAGTCTCTGTCCTGAGTTGCGTTTCTGTATCCCTATCTGCATATGGGAGATTTCAAACTGGATGACCCCAAGAAAACTCAATTTCAGTATATTCAAAATATAACTCATTACCTTTTACATCAAACTCATCTGTCTTCTATTTTTGTTCTTATTTTTTCACCTTCATCCCTATTTTTGTCAAAGGTACCACCATCTCCCAGGTTCAGAACTCCAGTATTATCTTAAAGTACTCTCCCTCCCTTATATTCCATATCTAGTCTGCTGCCAAATCTTGCTGTTTCTATTTCCGTAACATCTCTCACACCTGACATTTTCTCTCTGCTCATCCATCCGTCGCCCTGGTTCAGCTCCATATAACCTCTTGCCTAGACTATTGCAAAGGCTTCCTCGTTGGTCTCCTTGACTCATGTCTCTCCTCATTCCAGTCTGTCTTGCACACAGCTGCCAAAGTGATCTTCCTTAAGTGCAGATCTGCCTAGGTCACCCCCATACTCAGTATACCCTAGTGGCTTTCTATTGCCTCTAGGACAAAATATAAATTCCTCTGTTTAATTTTTAAAGGCCCTTACAAACTGGACCCATCTTAACTTTCTAACATCGCTGTACATTATTTACCCCCTTACATTCTTGATGCAGCCAAACTGGTTTTCTCTGTGTTCTTCAAAAATGGCATTCATCTCTCAATTCTGCGCCTTTGCCCTGGCTGTACCTTATGCTTGAAATACACCCTCTCCTCCCCATCTCACTTCCTGAGAGGAGCTTGGCTGCTTGGCTCCACGCTCTCTGGGATCAGGAACCATCATCTTCATCCCTGCCCCATTTTTTTGTCCTGCCACAAAGGGGTGCCTACTCTCTCCCTATTACCCCTGTTTTCTCTGGTCCTGTGAATTGAGATGAAACCAATACCACCATTGTCTCTGGAAAATCCTATCCATGGATATCTTTATTCTTCCCACTATTTTTGTGACTTCCTAGACATAATCATCTTTCCTAGACCAATCTACCTTTCCACCACTCCTAATATAGATTTTCTCCCTTCTAGGGTATAAGTACCTCAAGGTCATTTCCTGACTAGCCTCTATATTTGTATCTCCAAGGCTTAGCACACTGCTCAATGCATAGTAAACATTTAATCAATGGCATTCATTCATGCACCCATCCCATCTCTCTCTTCCTTTAAGATACAACCCAAGCAATACCTTTGACCTGAAACCTTTCCTGATCCCCTGCTAATTGCTAGTGCCCCACCCCAGATACTTCTGTATTTATTTATTGGTGTTTGCTCTCTTTATGTTGATTTTACATGTGTTACACACATACACACACACACAAAGAGGTACTTGTCTCCCTATTAGAATGAAGGCTACAGATTTAAAGAATAGAGATTGTTCCTTTTTTTTCATTTCTGACCTTTAGTATGACGCCTAGTACATTGTAGGTGCTTAATAAACTTTTAAATTGATTAATAAAGAAAGAAATGTTATACAGTCAGCCATTCCCTTGTGACTAACTCCATTTGACCATATTCAAATGATTATTGTTCACTGAAATATAGCAGAACCATGACAACAGTTTTTCTTAGTGTGTGGGGGCTTGAGAGTTAAACTTTTCACTAATAAAGCTACATTAACCCTTACACTGACTAGGTGAGCCATGTTGCCATGTAGAAAGGGGCAGAGTTAAGGGATACAGGATACCAACTCTCTGGGCACCACAGAAAGCTCAGTGCTTCCCCAGAACCTCCTGTTAGGCTCTGCCTGTTGGCAGCAATGTCCCATGTGGGTGAAATGGGCATCCTCTCCCAATTCCCACTGTCCTCTCTCCTTGTTTTTGTTTGCCCTGTTTTCCGTCTGGAATGCCATTTCATCTGTTCTCTGACTACCCAATTCCTACCAATCCTTTGAAGCAAAGCTCACCTGCCTCCCTCATCCAGGGCCCTTTCATGATCTCCCTCCTCTCTGCTTGCCAACCATCAAAGACTTCAAGGTTGAGGCAATGTAACTTCGAAGATGGGGGCCAGATTTGCCATTAGGAAGACCTGGGGTTAAGCCCTGTTTCTGACACATATTAGCTGACTATAGCAAGACATATCATCTCTCAGTGCTCCAAGAATATAAATGACAGACATCAGGGGGAAGAATTTCTACACTGTGAGTTCACCACATTGATTAAATCATATGTCTAGAGGGGGAAAAGGCACTGATCTATGATTTCATATTCTTATTGATGTATGGGTCAATTCCCCCTACAAGACTGTAAACTCCATAAGGTTTGGACATTATCTAAACTTGGAATATTTCCTAGAGTCAGTCTGGTGCTTGATCAATAGGAGTCATTTAATAACTGCTTAATTGATATTGGGCTACAGCGTATTGACTAGGAGAGGTCCCCAGTGAACCAATTTTAATGATCAGTGAAAAAAAAGATGTTTAATTTGCTTGTCAATTGTTTGAAAGTGAATGGAGATATTTAGATAACTGGAAAGTTTTTGAATAGTTCTGTTCATTCTTTCAGACTTATTTGTACCATGAATTGGTGCTTCTACCAAAGAAAGAATTTGCTGAGCAAAGATAAACTTAAGGCCAGCTGTGGCCTGAATGACCGCAAATTTGAGATGAGTATTTACTGTATGATATATTTTATAATCCTATATTATATCCCACTTAAAACATTTCTAAGCTATATCTCTAAGTACATATCCATGGCTTATAATAATAAAGTAGAAGCAATGTTAGGACAGCTAGGGTGGTACAGTGGATACAGAGCTGGACCTGGAGTCAGGGAGACCTGAGTTCAAATCCAGTTTTAGACACTAGTTTACCAAGAAACTCGCTTCATCTTGTTTGCCTCAGTCTCCTCATCTGTAAAATGAGCTAGAGAAGGAAATGGCAAATGACTCCAGTATATTACCAAGAAGACCCCAAACGGGGAAACGGAGTCTGACATGACTGAGATGACTGAACAAACAACAGAAGCAATGTGGACACCAGAAGAGTGGAGAAAGAACTGAGCTTAGAATGAGGAATCCTAATGCAAAGAGGCAAATTCAACTTCGTGGATATCACCAAAAGTAGATGGGATATATCTGATGATTGGACTATATCTCTACAAGGGTGTGTTTTATTTAAAAGAAAAAGGGTATATAAAAAGAGGATGTAGGTGAACAGAGTAGCACTGTATATTAAGGAGATACACTTATCTACAGATATCCAGTGACCAGAAGGAAGACACATAGTAGAGATTAATTAGGTGAATGTCAATGGAGGAAGCAATAGAAGTAACAGTCATATCAGAGTATTCTATAGACCACCTGGACAGAAAGAGGAAATAGATGAGGAATTTGGTGACCAGATCACAAGCCTAGCATATAGGCATGATACAGCTAATAATTTTTTGATTTGCCTTAATGATAATTTTATCCTTTAAAAGGTAGAAAAAGGAGCAAGAATAAATTTGTGATGGAGGAAGAGAGGAAATCTGGGAATAGTAGGATGTATGGCTTAGATTTTGGGAAAGCAGAAAAAAAGCAAGCAAGAGTTCATTGACTAAAATTGTTCAGGATAAGGTAGTCAAGGAGGGGTGGGAAGTTCTCAAGAATTTTATTCTGAAGAGAAACTATTTTGATAGGGAGGAAAACAGGGAGTTATCTAAATGTAATAGGTTACTGGTCAATGGTACAGCAGTCCTTGGAAGATGTACAGATATTCCCTATCTTCTTCCTATCCAATAACACAGGGAGACTTGAGGAGGTGGCTTCCAGCCGTGATGGTTCAGGTTGCTGCTATGTAATGATGAAAAGTCTTTTAATTAGTCACCAGAACGGGAAGAACTGATGAATAAGAAGTGTGGAGCCATAACTGAATGTGCATACAAAAGGCTCAGCTCCTTGGTTTGTCAATTCTTTTTCCTTGGCAGCAAGAAAAAGATATTTCTTAGAAATGCCAGATGGGGTAGGGGCAGCTGGCCACCTTCCGCCACCTAGTCAGTGTGGATTATTTTCTGTGTGTCTGTGAGGATTATTTTCTGATCTTAGATGAATGGGTATTCAAGGCAGGAGTGCCTAGGAAACTGGGTGAGTTTGGGAGATCCTGAAAACCATCAAAAAGCTCACCAGGGACCAAAGTCACCAGCAGAGTCCACCTAAAACAGTAATAGTGGTTGCAGATGTAATAGCAGCCAACAATAGCGGAAATGCCCACAGCTGGACGTGGAAAGACAGTCAGGGGAGGACAGTAGTAGCTTTGGGGGTTGAGATCCCTAGTGATGGAAAAAATCGCTGGATCATAGAAGCCATCCATCCTCAGAGCAGAACAGGGAAGTACACAAATAGAGAGGATTTCTAGAGCCAGAGCTGAGAGATAGATACTCTCTACCTGTTGGTTTTAACCCACTCTCCACAGAGACTAATGGAAGAGTGTGTCCCATGGGTTGGGGGGGGCGATTATTTTGTACCAACTATTCTTATTACTAAGGATGAAGTATGGTACCTGTCTTCTGCTAGTAAGGTGATCAGCTTAAAAGGCAAAATGTGAATTTATTTGACTTGACGATACACATTGGTTATGAGGGTTTTATTTTTCCTTTCTTATTGTTCATTTGGGAAGGAGGTAGGAGGGAGAGAAGACAAATGGAAATTAAAAATATTTTTAAAAATTTAAATTAAAAAATTTAAAATTAAATTTAAAATTTTATTATTAATGTTTACTTAATCTCCTCTGTAAAGCCAGATTGTTGTGAACTGGTTGATTGATAATCAACCAATGGGAACTAGTGGGTGTAGTACTAGAACTCCATCCCCTTAAGACTGCTTCTAGAACTCTGAAGAGGTGACTTAGCTTCCTTCTTGGAACTGCAACCTACAAGTGGGAGTGTAAGCCAGGAGAGCATAGAAAGGACACCCAGGGAGGGGCATCTACATAAAGGTATTGATATGAATCTGTAGCGAACTCACCAACTAACTTAGATGTTTAAAAAGAAACGTAAGGAAAGTTAAGCAATGGTAAATGATGGTGGAAGAATAAGAAGTGTGGTTGAATCCTGCAAGAATGCTCAGAATGAGTTGGGCTTGGATTCCTTGGAAGGAAAGCTAAGGGTAACAAAAAAGGTGTTTTTTTAAAAAAGGTTTATTCAGGAAAAATGAAGTTTAAAGAAGGTGCTGTGCTGGAGTGGATGGCACAATGGTAGCTCATGATGGAGGGAAGGTAGAACTACTCAGTTCTTAATATCGCCTCTATTCTTTCTGCTAAGGAGCATGATCTGTGGACCACTCAAGAAGACCCTGAATCCCTATTACAGAGCTGGTATACAGAAAGAGCAAGGAAATAGTAAGAGACTATCTACCCATCCTGAGTGAGCCAAAGTCATCAGACCAGTGAATTACATCCTGGCATATTAAAAGAGCAGGCAGATGGGATGGCTGAGTTACTACTGGTGATCTTAGAAAGACTGTAGACAAGGAAAGATTCTACCAGTTCAGAGAAAGTCAAATATTCTAATTTTCTGGGCAGCTAGGTGGTGCAGTAAATATAGCACTGGCCCTGAAGTCGGGAGGACCTGAGTTCAAATCTGCCCTCCGATACTTAACACAAAACTAGCCATGTGACCTTGGGCAAGTCACTTAACCCCAATTGCCCTGCATTCCCCCCTCCAAAAAGTAAGGAAAAAAAAATCCATCCTAAGCATTTATAATGTTATCAGACATCTGAATTCTATGGACTTGAAATAAAAATAGCAAAACATTTTACATAGAGTCTCGCATTTGGTCATTCCAACAACCCTTTGAGGTAGATGTTATCATTTTTTCCCCATTTTGTAAATGAGGAGACAGTCTCAGAGAGGTTGTGACTTTCCCAGGGTCACACAGCTGTAAGTAACTGAGGTCACATTTGAACTCGGGTTTTCTTGACTCCCAGCCTAGTTCCTTTTCTGTTACACCCACCATATTGACTCTGGAGTCACCTCAGGAAGGTGGTGAGTGAGTGAAGAGATGTGATCAGCATTTCCTCTCTTGTTTCCTGCCCTCTTTTGTGGGTCTCTGATCTTTTCCTGGCCCCACATCTGGGACCTCAGACATTCTGTTCTAGCCTGAGGCAATGGTCCACCTTTTCCAGCCCAGTTTCTGGGCTAGCATCTGCTCATGATATGTAGAGGGAGTTTCATTTGGGAGAACTGTTATTCCTGCCCTGTCTGGGAAACATCCATGCATCCACATGGTGACCTCAGATCTAGTTTGCCAGAGTCAACTTATGGCCAAGCCAAAGAGAACGACATCTCTACTGGAATGTGACCTGCATTCTTCCCTTGTCCCAGTCTGGAGTCCTGGTGAGTGGAGGGGGGATGGTTGCTAGGAGAAACCTAAGTAGCCCAAGTGGAAAGATAGTCTGTCCAGGGTAAACAGAGGAATCCTGCAGAGCAAAGCTCTGTCCACAGCTTTGAAAAGACAGCTGAGGGTCAAACATGGAATTCTTTAAAACAAACCTGAATAATATGTGGGAAGCTGTCATGGAAAATGGGAGCACCAGCTGGTTATTTCTTGCTTTCATCTACAATGTGGAGCTGTCCTGCCTTCCCTGAGAATTCTCAAAATTCAATTCAGTCCAATTCCATGTGCATTTTAAAGAACCTACTACATGCCAGGTACTGTCCTGAGGGTACAGAGACAAAAATGAAACAGCCCCTGTCCTTGAGAAGCTTACTTTCTCCTGGGGGGAGCGTGGTTCTCCCAAGACCCCAGGCTTTAGGCTAATAGAATGTCAGGAACTAAGTTTAGGAAAGGAAACTTACAGATGAGAAAGTGAACACCAGCTAAGGAAAGGTGCTCATTTTTCTTGTTTTTAGTTCTTAGGCTGTCTCCTCCAAAGTCTCTTATGCTTCCCTGACTGGTTTACACATTGTATTCCCCAGCAGAATGTTAAGGACAGGTGCCCTTTTGGGGCCTGCAGCACCTGTCACAGTGCTTGGTGTGGAGAAGATACTTAATAAAGTGCTCTTCCCAGGACATCATGGAAGGTCAGCTTCCTGGGGAAAGGGACGGCTTTTTTGTTTTGCTTTGTCTCCCTGGCACTTGGTGTGATAGGTGCTTAATGAATGCCGATTGATTGATATTCTCCTGATCCTTCATATACCTGTGGCTTTCTCCTCCCCAGAAAAGGCAGAGAATATTAGGTAGGAGATCAGCTCCATGGGGAGCCCAGCCTTGGGAACCTTTTGAAGAAATTTCAAGAGATTTGTTCGGCCATGATCAGGCACCTTCCACCATCAAGATTCTGGTTCTAGGTAGATGGTTTTAGCACAGCAGACTTGGAGTTAGGAGGAGGGGCTCAAATACCGTGTCTGATGCTCATTAGCTGCGCTGTCATAGGAAAGTCACTTAACTTTCCTGATTCTCAGTTCCCTCATCTGTTAAATAATGTGAGGTACATAACGGCTGTTGTGAGGCCCAAATGAGATAATGTACCTAAAATGCAATATACACATCAGTTTTTATTATTTCTGGAAAGAGTTTAGGAAAATACTTTGGGAGGGAGAAACTGGAGAACAGATGGCCCTTAAGAGCACAATATCTCCTTTCCTCCTTCCCTTCCCCTCCCCCCCTCCTTCCTTCCCTTCCTCTCTCTTTCCCTCTCCTCCCCTCTCCTCCCCTCTCCTCCCCTCCTCTCTTCTCTCCCCTCTCCTCTCCTCCTCTCCTCCCCTCTCCTCCCCTCTTCTCTCCAGCCTGGGTTGATTTGCCTCTAGTCGGGGAATGGTCTCAATCAGCAACCCTGACAAGGAGAAGCTCAAACCGCCTGTGCCAGTCTGGCCTCCCTCTTAGACCTTGATTACGACACTTCCCTGTCCCCTCAGCTATGTCAGGCCACTTTCTTCCTCCCTCTTATCCTGCTAAGTCCCCAGTGCTCCAAGCATCAGGAATCGGCCACCGAAGCTTCCAGACCCTGCAGGAATGCTTGGCCGATAAATGAGTCAATTCAGCTCAGCTCAATTCAATTCGATTCAGTTCAATTGAACTCAATTTAATTCGACAAACGTTTATTGCTCACCCACTATGTGCCAACCTCACTACTAACTTCTGGGTGTAAAAAGAGAAAAACTGAAAACAGCTACAGCCTTAGAGGGTCTCAGACCGCTGGCAGGACACACGCACACAGTGCGTACAAATCGAATAAAAAGAACTTTCCTGGGTATGGGGAGGGCACTAGTACCTGGGAGGAGAGGGATGGGGGACCTGTGAAAGTAGCTGGCTCTTAAAGTGAGCCTAGAAAGAGTCTAGGGGGGCGGCTGGGTGGCACAGTGAATAGAGTACTGGCCCCGGAGTCAGGAGGACCTGAGTTCAAATCCAGCCTCGGACACTTAGCGCTTGCTAGCTGTGTACCTTGGGCAAGTCATTTAACCCCAATTGCCTTACTTTCCCCCATCCAAAAAGAAAAAAAAGAGGGAGATAAGAGTCTAGGGATCCTATGGGCTTGTGGTGAGGAGGGAAGACATGAAAGACAGCCTGTGCAAAAGTGAAGAGGTCTACAAGGAGGGGAGGATGAGCTACTTTGGCTAGAAAGTCCAGCATCTGAAGAAGAATAAAATACAAGCCTAGAATGGTTTCCAAGGTCAAATAAGAGTTTGTGCTTGATCTTTGAGGCAAGAAGAAGTCACTGGTGCCTAGGAGGAAGGGGAGCTTGTTCTTGGAAGTGAGAGCTCCTGTGAAGGTACAAGTACACATAAGGGAGAAGCCAGGGCAGGGCACTGAATGAAAATGCACTTATTAAGCACAAAGCAAATAGAAGCAGAAAATCAGAGACAGTCTCACTTCTCAAGGAGAGACTCCTCTAATGGGGGAGACAATCCATGGAGGCTTTGGCTGCAAAGCCAAATGGGAAGATTCCCCCATCCTTGTGGTGCAGGGCAAAGCTGGCGGTAATGCTTTAATGGACCAAACCTAGCACAGTTTCCTCTACTGATGTCATCTCTGCATAGAGCTGCCTTGGCCATCATGTGGTCAAGAGGGCTCCTTTAGACTTGCTCCCGCTGGTCAGGATACAGTCTCAGCATTGTTGTTCACAGGCCTATCTCAAACCACAAGGGAGAGGGAGATGGATGTTGGATAGCCTAAGGGGATAGAGCATAAAAGCACCCCAGAGAATCTGGGTTTGGACCCCAGCTCTGCCAGTTATTAACTTTTCTGGTCCTCAGCTTCCTCCTCCATAAAATGTGAAAAAATTAAACAATTTCTGAGATTCTTTCCATCTATGAATTCTAGTACCTATTCCTGGCTATTGCTCCCTGGACTCAGTTGAATTTCTGGAACAATGGGGATGTTTGTTCCACTCTTCTTAGCCCTGAGCAGACAGACCACATCTAGAGTTCTGTGTTCAAGTCTAGATTTCATGTTTTAGGAAGGAAATTGACAAGCTAGAGGGCTGAGGAGGGCAATCAGCATGGTGGAGGGCCTCATGCCAAAGGAGGATCCTGTGAACAAACTGGAGAAGGCTTGAGGAGGGTAGGGAACATGAGAGCTTGCAAGTGCTTCAGAGGACCCCAAGTTTAGAGCTGGGAGAGACTTCAGAAATGATTTATCTAGGACTCCATCTGAAGAGTGGGCTGTTACATAGGAGTGGAAAAGAATGAGAGATTCAGATGTAGATTCAAATTCTGCCTTTTACTACAGGAATGACCTTGAGAAAATCAATTTATCTCCACCTCAGTTTCCTCATCTGTAAAATGGGGAGAATAATAGCACCCATCTCCCAGGGTTGCCGGAGCATCAAAAAAGAATATTTTAAAGCACTCTACCAACTTTACCTTACTGGCGGTGGTTAAGTAAAAGCTGAAGGAGCACTCTGGAGGTAGGTTGTTAGCACCTTAATACAATTTTTAGGAAATAGGAAACCACCAATTTCAAGCCACTCACTTAGAGACCAAGAAACTGAGACCCACCGAGGGGGAAGTCACTGGGCTAGATTGGCAGATTCGGATCTCAGGACTCTCAATTCCAATCTCTTGTTCGTTATAGCAAGGACTCAGGTGTGAATCCGACCGTAGTCTTTTGGGGATTCCTCCTATCCTAAGATTTTCCAAATCTCGGTAAGCCTGTCCAGCCTTCCTCACTCTCTTTCATACTCAATGAGGTGAGAAAGTCATTGGCATGCCGGCTGAACACAACCGTGTGCTTCCTCTTCCTCTCTGGTCTCCATCTACTCACCCAGCACTCAGCCCAACAGCCTCTGCTTCTCCCCCCAGCTCCTGCTGACCCCGGCCGCCTGTACTCTTGGGCCAAGAGCTCTTTTCCTTCTTCCAAAGAAGACACAGCTCGCAGAAAAATCAAAGCCCCCTAAATCTCTCCGCTCCAGAGCCACAGGGGCTAATAAAGGCCAGGTTATAAAGTGTCACGGCATCTAAGACGATTATTCCTTTATTGCTCGCAAAAGAACCCAACTCAAAAATCTGCTCCATTCTGGGCAGGGGCCGATGGAAAAAGAGAGATCTTTCCATATATTTATTATGTGAAACGTAATGGGGAAGAATGTGCACATCAAGCACCGAGCAATTAGACATAAAAAGAGCCAGATCGGAGGAGCTGCCAACAGTCTGCTCTCTGATAATGACACCCGCTTTATGGGGCCGCGAGCCGCACCACGCAGGTTTCACAATCCGTCACTGAAATGGGCTGCCTTGGTTATTGGCTCAAGGGGACCAGACACCGGGTAGGCTGAGTAGAGCACATGGAGAAGGGAGGCTGGCCAAAGACGCTCCCTCCCACGAGTCACTGGGTGCCTGGAAGGACCCCTTTCCATGTCCTCTTCTCACTTTTCACCCTCTTTTCCCCCTTCCTCTGAAAGGAAGGGAACTCATTGTCCTCGCTTTAGTGGAAGGACTGGATTAGCGTTGGGGGGATTGAGAAAGAAGATACCAAGCTTATCTTAACAGAGATCCTTCCCTTACTAGGTTCCAGGCCAATAGTTGTTAAGATTTAGAACTGTAAGATTGAGCAAGAAGGACCTTGGAAATGAAAAGATAGTGTTGGGCTAAAAGTTACCTTAAGAAAGCATCTAAGCCAACCCCGTTCTTTAACAGTTGAAGGAACAGTCCAGGAGGGAAGAAATGAGGTGCCAAAGGTCTCCCAGTTTGTAACTGGCAGGGCTGGAATTGGACCCCAGGGCTCCTTGCTCCATTAGAATGTAAGCTCTTGGAAGGCAGAAACTTTGACTTTTGTATTCATATCCCTGCCAGGTGTATCATAGGCACTTGTACACTGATTAATTGATTGATCCAAGTCCAGTATGTTCTTTCCCTTATATCACATGGTAGATATAACTAACACTTCCCACGCAGTCATCAAGATCAGACAAAGGAAGAATGGTCTTGTCTGACGTTGGCTGGTCTAAAATCTGAAAACAGAACTCATGGGGTACAGTGGAAATGAACCAACAAACATTTAGGTTGCAGTGAATAGAGTGCTGGGCCTGGAGTCAGAAAAACCTGAGTTCAGATCTGGTCTCAGACTCTTATTAGCTGTGTGACCTTGGGCAAGTCATTTTACCCTGTTTGCTTCAGTTTCCTTTTCTGTACAATGAGCTGGAGAAGGAAATGGCACTTTGCCAAGAAAAACCCAAATGAGATCAGGAAGAGTCAGATACAACTGGAATGACTGATCAGACAGACGCACCAGCGCTACGTTAGGGCTGGATCGGAAGCCAGAGAGCCCAGGTTCAAATTCCACCACTGATACTATTTGTGTGGCCTTGGGTAAGTCCCTTACCCTCATTGGGCCTCAGTTTCCTAATCTACAAAAAGAGAGGGTTGGAGTAGACAAAGGTCTAGATCCATGGTCTTATGACGCTGTAATCCCATGATTCCTTGGAATCGTACATATTAATGTAGAGTGTTTAGCTGTTTTCAGTCATGTCTGTGTCTTTGTGGCCCCATGTTGGCCATTTCCTTCTCCAGCTCATTTTACAGATGGGGAAACTGAGGAAAAAGAGAATTAAGTGACTTGCCCAGGGTCACACAGCTAGTAAGAGTCTGAGGCTGGATTTGAACTCAGGTCTTCCTGACTCCAGGTCTGGCACTTTACCCCCTGCAGCATCTAGCTACCCATGTATATGTCTATGTCTATGTCTATGTCTATGTCTATGTCTATGTCTATGTCTATGTCTATGTCTATGTCTATGTCTATGTCTATGTATATGTGTGCGTATATGTGTGTGCACATGTGTATGTGTACATGTACATGTATGTATGTGCATGTGTATATGCATGTGCACATTCATATATGTGTACCTGC
>CM053598.1:24575992-24592657 GCA_028646575.1 Pseudocheirus occidentalis
AAGAAAGAAAGAAAGAAAGAAAGAAAGAAAGAAAGAAAGAAAGAAAGAAAGAAAGAAAGAAAGAAAGAAAGAAAGGAAGGAAGGAAGGAAGGAAGGAAGGAAGAGAGAGAGAGAAAGAAAGAAAGAAACCCCAAGTTAAGTGGGCAGCTTCTGACCATCAAAATTTATCTTCCTTTGGAGAGGAGAGGGAGAGGGAGAGGAGAGAGTGAGCTGAGTTACCCAACTACCAAGGAGGTCAGTAGGTGGAGGTGAAGAGCAAGGCTATTTTATGAATAGGGGACAGCCAGAGAAATGCCCAGAGCCAGAAAATGGAGTGTCTTGTTCATGGAGCAACCAGGAGACCAGCGCCAATAAAGGGGCTAGGTGATGAAGGATTCTGAATGCCAAATAGAACATTTTCAATTTACTCCTGGAAGCAATAAGAAGCCAAAGAGTTTTATTGAGTAGGGGGTGACATGGTTGGACCTGAACTTCATAAATATCACTTTGGTAACTGAATGGAAGAAACTTGAGGCAGGTGGACCTCCCCCCACCTGTCAAGCTGTTGCAACAGTCCAGGGGTGAAGTAATGAGGGTCTGCACCGGGGCTGGGGCTGGGGCAGAGGAGAGAAGGGGGGGGGTGTGAAGGTGAAATTGACAGGTTTGTCACCAGCTTAGATCTGGGGGTGGGGCAGATAGTAACAAGTCTAGGAGTTCTCCTAGCTTGTGAGCCTGGGGTTTGGGAGGATGGTGGTGCCTTCTGTAGTAACAGGGAAAGGAGGATGAGGGAAGGGTTTGGGAGGAAAGAGAATGAGTTCTGTTTTAGACATGTTTAATTTAAGATGTCTACAGGACGTCCAGCTGGAGGATTCTGAAAGGGATCTGGAAGGAGCACAGGCTGTCAAATATGGCAGAGACTCTAGAACATAGAACATGGATTTTCAGAGCCAGAAAGGACCTTAGAACAGAGAACAAGAATGTCAGAACCAGCAGAGACTCTAGAACATAGAACTCACAAGAATAAGGAATATCAGACGGGAGGACCTTGGAGAATATCTTGTCTGCTCCCCTCATTTTTACAGGCCAGGAGCCTATGGACTTGTGATGGGGATAAAGCCGCAGAAGACTGCTTGTCCTCAAAGGCACCTGGCTGCAGGGACTCCTGACAGCTTCCTGGGATGTCCTGCCGAGAGAGTCCTGAAGCCCTTTGACACCCAGAGTGAGGGGGACAGGTTGTCCCCAGGAAGCACCACAGTGTTTGGCATGGGAGCTGCCAAGTTAGAAGGAACCCTGCTCCCCCAGCGCTCAAGCATGCACACATGCACATCACACTCACACACACACACACACACACACACACACACTCTCACACACATACACACAGACATATACACTCACTCACTCACACATATATACACACCTATACACTGACATACACACACATATACTCATATATACACTCACATACACTAACATAAACACACAGTCTCACGCACTCACACACCTACACATACTAACACAAACATACACACATTCACATATACTCATACATACATACACACATACATCTACATACACTCACACCTACACACACTAACATATACACTCACACTCACATACACACTCACACACCAACATAAACACACAGTCTCACACACGTTCATATTCAAATACACTTGCACACTCATACATACACACTCACATACATGCATGTACCTACACACATTCACACATCTACACACACTAACATAAACAGTGTCACACATAAATACACACTCACATACATCTACACACACTCACACCTATGTACACTAACATATACACTATGCTCACATACACACACTCACATTCACATACACTAACATAAACACACACAATCTCACACACTTACATTCACATACACCCACACACTCATACATATACACTCACATACAGATACACACACACACTTACACACAAACATAAACACACACAGTGTCTCACACACACACACACACACACACACATACACACATGGGTCTCAGTTGACAGGAAGAGGAAATGCCCAACATTCTGCAGCCTCTTGTCCCTAAGCCAGAGTCTCAAATGCCAGCCCTAAAAATACTGCTTGGCAGCTCAACTATGCTGACCACCCTCCATCCCCTCCTCCCGCCTTCCTCTCCGTGGCCGCCAGCTCTGAGCCCCGAGGGTTTATTTTTGAATGAGGATGTGAGGTGGAGGTAACTTGAGGCTGCCCAGAAATCTGAGTTCTCTTCTTTCATGTGTCCTCCCATTCAGAGATTTCTAGAGGCGCACAGTGAGGGGATGGGGGGAAAGCATGGGGGCTGGCTTAGAGTCCAGACAAGGGCATGGGAAAGGAGGGAGAAGAGAAGGATGAGAATATCCCCGGTCTATAGAGGTCTTTCTGGCTAAAGAACCCAATCAATCAAACCTTAAGTACTTTTTGAAAGCCAGTAATAGAGCCCGAAAGTTGGAGTCCGGTGAATTTTGACCTGATACTCACTGTGTGGTCTTGGACAAGTCACTTCCCTTCTGTGTGAACCTCAGGTTCCTCATCTGTGAAACGGGCATGATAAAATTCTTATTACCTTGCTCACCTGGGCATCATGGTGAATGATGTGATATGATAATCATTATTTAATGGCTTTAAATACTACATCTGTCACTCCCCCTCCATGGGCCTCAGTTCCCTCATCTGTAAAACAAAAGGGCTGGATTAGGCAGCTCCTTCGTACCCTTCCAGTGCTAGGGCTGTCGTCCTACAAATCCAAGTTACAAAAGGCACCAAGGAGAGCCCCAAATCTGACTAGACCCATCTCAGACCCCTCCCCTATTCCCCCTAGGGCTCCCTCAGGTCACGAGAAGGACCTGGTGACAGAGTCAGCAAGGATTCAGTAGGAAAAAAGCAAACCAAAACCCCACAAACCAGCAGTTGGGGTAGAAGTCAAAGGACTGGGTTCAAATACCGCCCCCATCACTTCCTATCCTTGTGACCCTGGTCAAATGACTTCCTCTTCCATGGGCCTCAGTTCCCCACTCTGTGAAATGAGGGGGAAGGCAGGCTGGCCCCTCTGAGCTCTGACTCTGACCCTGTCATCTGGCTCAATACCTTCATTTTACTGAGGAGACTGGGACCCCAGAGGGGGACTGGAGCTACCCAAAGCCCCATGTGCACAGGACGGATCCTCAAGAAAGGGGGCAGGCAGCCTTTTATTCCATCCCCAGAAGTCCACCTTCATGCCCTCTGGTCCAGGCCAGAGCCTCCCTCAGCCGATCAGAAAGCCCTTGGGGCTCCACCTCGTTAAATGCTCGAGCAGGCCAGCAGAGGGCACCCCAATGCCTTCTAACCCAGCTCCACTGGAGGGTATCCTGGGTGCCCAGCATTCAGGGACCAGGCTGAGGAGCATTCTCCCTGGGGAGAAGGGATGCAGGAGCTGCTCTCTGCCCAAGAGCCTTAGCTTGGGAGCAGACAAAGGACTGTGCACTTGGTTTACTTAGGTCTGTAGACCAGGGTGGAGCAGGGAGAAGGGAAAGGGATTGGAAAGACTGACTTAGGGAAGTTGCTTAACACCATTGCCCTCAGTTTCCTCATCTGTAAAATGAACTGGAGGAGGAAAAGGCCAACCCGCCAAGAAAACTCCAAAATGGGGTCACAGAGAATCAGACATGAGTGAAATCACTGAAAAGGCAAGGGATTTCCAGGATCACTGAGCACAACTGCTCCCCCATATTGGCAGAGGCCAAGGGAGGGTGAATGGCCGGTCCCGGTTCATACAGGGAGGGGTGAGGAGCACACCTGGGACTCACAGCCAGGTCCTCAGAGTCCCCAGAGAAGTGATTTTGCCACGGTGGGGAGGATGCTTGCCTGGGCTGGCTTTATGGAAGAGCCTTATGTCCACATAGAAGTGACTGCCTCCAGGTCACAGGAGGTTTGAAGGAGGCAGAGCAAGGAGGTCCTCAGGCTCCAAAGCCTCTGCCTTACACTGTCTCTGATCTGACATCACAGACAGAGTGGGACAGGAAGAGGAGGTTCTTGTGCCATCAAGGACAGCTCACATTTAAGCCCTGAAACCTGCTTCTCTAAACACACACCTGTGAGGTAGGATAATTGGGCCCGTTTAATAGATGGAGAAATCGAGGTTGAGAAGAGAATTGACCTGCCTAAGATCATATAGCTAGCAAGGCCCAGAGCCATGATTTGAACTCGGGTCTCCTGACTCCAAGTTCAGAGCTCTTTTCAGTATATCAGAAACCTCAAAGGCTGGACTTTATAGATAAAGATGTAGAATGTAGATGAGCGATCTGAGACAGAAGAAATGATGTACCCAGGGTCACGCAGCTTAGATTTAAAGCTTCAGGGGGGCTTAGCAAACCCAAGACCCTCATTGTGCACATGAGGAAACTGAGGTCCATAAAGGTAGAGTAGAGTAAGTGGAAACACCAGGTTTGGAGCTCACGTTTTTCCACTATACCATAATGATGGACCCTGGGGAAATTAAAAGTCAGTAAAGTCTGCTTCAGTACAATCTAACAAGCATTTTTAAAGCACCGACTTAAGAGCAAGGCACCGGGGACTGTAGAAACATAGATCTGGGGCCATTTAATCCAACCTCTCATTTGACAGATTAGGAAACTGAGTCACAGGAAGTTTAAGTGACTTGTCCATCACAAAGAAATACCTGCCTCCAAGGAGCAGAGATTCTATAAGGGGGCTCCAAAATGTAAACAGATGAATACACAATTTGTGGAGAGAGAAAGCCCTAAAAATCAGAAGATTAGGAGAGGCTTTCCTTGGTGAGTGGTTCATGAGCTAGCTGAGCCTTGAAGGAAGCCAGCATCCCAAACGAGGGAGGTCCGTGTTTTTCAGGAATAGCACACAGCCCGTGGAGAGGGAAGATAGAAGGCCACATTTGGGGAACACTAAGTTGGCCCATCTAGAATCCAGTATAGGCTGCTACGTTGGACTCCAATGCCTTAATCATCTTTTTGGGGGTAAAAAGAGGCAAAACCTGAAAGCAGCCCCATGTGTCAAGGCTCATAGTGAGTCAAGGCTCCTCGATTCTGGGAGATAAGCCTGGCCAGAATCATTGCGTTTTGCCCCCCAAACCCTTAGTAGCTAAAAGTCTATAACATGAGGATGGAAACAACTGAAGTGCTGTGAAGGGAAAACAGCTGGAATGAGGACCCCCATGTGGGTGATTTATAGGCCCTCCCAGGAATGGGAAGTACTTTTCAGAGGTAGGAGGTAGATGGGACATGCATGTGGTGGGACAGGTGTGAGGGGACTGCCTCAAGTTCTTCCTGACAAGGGGCAGCATCCTCTGGACATTCTCTTTGTCAGGGTCACATAACCCAGGTTTGACACACAAAGTCTTCCCATCACAACTCTCTCTCTGAAACTAGAGGAAGGTTTAGAAAGTGTTGTCCAAGATCAGTTTGTCACTGACTTTGGGAGAGTCAGCACTGCTCAGTCTTTTCATGTACTCTATGTCTAAGACCTCAGGTGGCTCGCAGCACCTTCCAATACACCAGACTTTCCCCAGGGACAAACACAATGCCGAAAAACCCCAGCCAAATAGCTGGGCTCCCCAGAGCTGCATTGATCTGTTTCAATGAGGTTTCAACATGATCTCTTGTTCTCTCTCGTCAGTGCAGTCAGTACTATGGCCACAAGACAAGGGCAATTTGGGGACCACTGGCCCAGATGCCAGACTTTTCTATGGGCAGCCACTGCTGCATTCCTGCCCTCACAGCTCACCTACCTTGTCTCCTTAATTATGCAAACTCATCAGAGCCTACGGACTTTAAACCTTGGATACCTACATATTAGATGAATGTCTGGAGAGGAATACGGTAGGTTTGGGATGGGAAGAATATCCTCCTTTGAGCCATTCAGGCCACTGGACAGAGCGCCAAGGGAATCAGGTCATTACTGTTCCATGTTCAACCTGGGGGGAGAGAAAAACATTCCCTCTCACCAAGTCCAGGTTCCCAAATACATACATACATACATACATATATATATATATGTATATATATATATATGTAGGAACAAAGGCAACACATACACACATATATATACATACATACATACATGCATACGTACGTATGTACACAATTGCCTTGCTACCATTTGAAAACCCTCCCTCTCTTTCCTTCTCCTCTTCTTCCTCTTCCTCTTTCTCCTCCTTCTTCTGCTTCTTCTCTCCTCTTTTTCTTCTTTCCTCTCTCTTTTCTCACTCTTTCTCTCTCTCTTTTTCACTCTTCTCTCTCATACACACACAGCACCTACTGAGGGGTGTGTGTGTGCGTGTGTGTACTGTATATGTACCTAAATCGTTGCCCTCAGGGTAGCCCCTTCTAAGTGATATGGGAAGGATAGTAAAATAAAGTTCCAAGACAAAGTCAAGTCCTGCCTCCTTATCCTTTCAGCTCCTACAATGCAAAGTCTTCCTCCTTCTCCCAAACCATCCCCACCATGTTAGGGAGTCAGTGTTAGAAAGTACCTTAGAGCACATCTAGTCCAATCCCCTAACTTTGCAGATGAGGAAGCGGAGAGCAGACAGGGGAAATGCAGTAAGATGACACAGGCAGTGAGAGGCAGAGGCAGAGGCAGGAGGAGACCTCAGACCACCCGATTCTCAGTCGCCATATCATCCTCTCCTTTGCGAGCCAGTCTAGACTGGCTCCTCTGTAGCAATGGGCACCTGAATAGTGAAATGGAGGTATCTATAGCCAGTGGTGGGGACCAAACGATAACACTGTGGAGCAGGATGTCATCATTCTTCAATGCTCTCACCCTCACCTTCTGTCCTTCTTCATCTCTTCCACCACCCACCTCTTTCACAGCAGGAGGCATACGTCAATCAGACACATTCTATCATATCTATAATCAGACCAATCAATCAATCAACATGGATTTATCAAGCACCTGCTCTGTGCCAGGCACTGTTAGGTGCTGGATACACAAAGGTAAAGCAACACTCCTCAAGGAGTTTACATTCTAACAGAGAAAGCAATATGAGGATAGGCATATACAAAATACATACAGATATAATCAATGCTTTGTAAAATCTCAGTCCCAGAGACCTTTCCTGAAACAATGCAGTGAGAGCTAAAGATGTCCATAGAGGAGACTGAGGAGCTGTCCCAGGTTAGAAATACCGCTATCCCTCTGTCTTCATACGTGGACCCACCTCTCTCCTATCAATTTTTTTTTAATATTACAAGTCCTGACAACTAGAAGCCCCTAGTTAGGTGGTCCCTCTGATAGAGGGATTCACAAAGACCTGAGTTCAAGTTCAGCCCCAGACACTTACTAGCTTGTGATCCTGGGCGAGACTCTCAGACCTCTTTACGCCTCAGTTTTCTCACCTACAAAATGGGGACCATAATATCACTTATCTCACAGGGCTGTTGTGACGATCAAATGAGGTATTTGTAGAGCACTTGGCACCATGTTTAGCAGCCCATAGATGCTTGATAAATGTCTGTTTCCTTCTTGACATTGTGCGATCAGAATTATCTAACCTACTTCTCTTACAAGTGAATAAACTAAGATTGGAAGAGGTGAATGGTAACGATGAATCAGCAACGATGAGAATGACATTTAGATGACACTGGAAAGTTTGAGAAATGTTTTTAACCTGTTAGGTCTCCCCTAGCCTTCATATTTCATGTTCCATGTTTTCAAGTTCCTTCTGGCTCTGACATTCTGTGTTCTGGATTTGAATGTTCTAAGGCTCCTTTCAGCTCTGACATTCTGTGTTCTGGATTTGAATATTCTAAGGCTCCTTTCAGCTCTGACATTCTGTGTTCTTCTCATTCAATCCTTCCACTTTTTCACCCACTACCCTACCAGAAGGACAAGAGGCCATGATCTGGAGAACTTAACCCTTTCAGCTCAGGTACTTCTACCTTGAGCCTGCTGCTGTGCTGATTGGGGAACACCTCCTATATCTCACTAGACTTAGACCAGCTCTCTATTCTACTACTTTCTTCCTACCAGCTGCCTTGCTACCATATGAAGATTCTCTATACCCCTCTCTCTGTGTTTTCCAGTTCTAGAACCATAATTGAATTTATATTGTGTTGGCAGAGAAACCATACTTGGATTTGTCTTTCCTGGCAGGTTATACTGAGCATGCAAAGATATTCCCCACTTGGTTTCATTCCAAGTGATCACATGGAAACTTTGGTGAACCTACTTCTGACCATGAGTGTCTGACAGAAATTCTTCTAATTGGCTATGGAGCCTGAAGAATTGATGACTCAAGAGGTGCTGAGTTGAAACTGAGTGTTTATATAAAAGGAGTGATCCACCCATCTCTCAATTGTTTTTCCTTCCTGGAATTGTATAAAGCAGGACCACTTTGAGCTGCCAGATTGGAGACCAGCCGTTCATCTCATTTCCCCACCTGGTTGCCAGGTGTCTGTGAACACATTGCCTTGATTTCTTGTGTTTGTTTTTCCTAGTATTAGGTGAATGAGCATTATTAAAGGAAAGTGCTAGGTCAATCCTGTGAGTTTGAGAGATCTCAAACTTTCATCAGAGGTCTCACTGTGTTCAAAGCCACAGCTCCTCAGGATTATTCCCCCAAATCCTAAGGAGAGTAGTATACAGCCACTCTGTGGATACTCCAACCTGTGAGTATGAATGTCCAGTCCAAGAGGGGCTTCTATTGCTTCTGAAGAGGACAGTAACTCGAATCCTCTGTAACTCCCCTCACTATCCTGTAATGTTCCAAACTAGAGCATGCTACTTCCTTTGGTGTGTTATCTCCCCTTATTAGAAAGTAAGCTCATAGAAGGGAGTCTTCCCTTAGATAGTTGTATCCCTAGTACTGACCACAGTGCCTAGAATACAGTAAGTGCTAAATAAACGCATCTTCTTTCATCCATCCATCCATCCATCATCCATCTATCCATCCATTCATCCATTCACAATGAGTCTCCTATCTCTTAAAGTCTATATTCTGGGTTCAAAGGATATTAGGGTCAGATGGTCCATACAGGCTCTGGTGTTTACTAGTCTTTAAATGACCCTAGACTGGTCACTTCTCCTTTCTAGGCCTCAGTTTCCCTATCTGTTGCACTGTTTGCCTTCAAGGGATGTTGCAAGGAAAGCCCTTTGAAAATGAGGAAATGAGATTGATTTTATAGATGAGGAAACTGATATATGCATTGATTTGTCCAGGGCCCCACAGCCAACAATTGGTGGAGCTGAAATGAGAACCTGGCAGCTGTAATCTGGGGCCATTTCTACCTCATCTTGCAGCCAGGATCATTAGTCTCATAATAAGTAGTATTCTTTGAAAGGTTCCCCTGGGAAGCCCAGTCTCGGGACCAAACCAGCTTCATGAACTATCTAGCCCTGAGCAGCCCCAGTTCTGGATGTAGAGACATGGTAGCGGGGAGCCCGCAGACAATGGCTCTCTGTGAGCTGACCAGCAGGACTCTGGGGAGCTGGGCAGAGGCCACCGGGAGCCCACGTGCAGCTGCCAGGGGCCAGGAAGAGACCCAGAAAATGAATGATGATTGGGGGCTCTCTGTTCCTCAGCATACAAGGCCCTCAGATTGATGTGGCCGGACAAGAGAGACATAATGGGCTGGCTCAGGCTGGGCCCAGAGCACAGATGAAAGGGTAAAAGACATAAATAAAGTGGGGGAGAAAGGAAAGGCAGGGTGCTGGCAGGCAGAAATAAATCCCCAACTCACGGGCTGGACAGGCCAGGAGGGAGGGAGGGGGGGTCCCAGCTGGGAGTTGGAGAGGAGAGGAGAGGGGAGGGGAGGGGAGGGGAGGGGCTCACAGTATCAGAGTGACTGACCTTGGATCATAGTATTAGAACAGGCAGGAGCCTAGGAGGTCATTTGACCCAAGAAGGGGAAACTGAGGCCCAGAAAGGGGAAGGGATTTGCCCAAAGCAGCATTTAGCCTAGACCACGGCAGGCCCACATACACAAAGGTAAAGGGTCAATGCATGCATTCATAGAATGTTTGTGAATGGACATATTGGTCTTTTGCCCACCAGTCTGGCCCAGGACAGTCACGTATGAACACAGATTGAGAGCTAGGAAGGATATTCGAGACAATCTCTTCCAATTCTCCCCCTCCCCCACCCTTGTCACACAGGGGAATCACCTGTAAGGCCCCTTCTAGCTATGAATTCATGGTCTGATGAGTCTTTTTGAGAGTTGGTTCCCTTGCCTGGAGTATAGGGAAGGTTGAGCTTGTGTGTGTGTTTTTTGGGAAGGGGGTAGTTTGAAACATTGCTCACAACTATTTAACAGACTATGGAGGAAAAATGTATACAGAACACACTTTTTAAATGTAATCAGCATTATTGACCTTTTCCCCATCACATTCTTAATTCTAAACAATCAACACAACAATAAATCAATCCCTAATGTCTGCTGATTCCAAGGTGTAAATACTCATATTGGAAAATGAACAGTGGATTCCCTAGTAAGGCAGTCAGAGCTGTCTCCAACATGTCCTGGGTGGACAGCTCCACCCCCTAGCTGATTTCATCCCAGTGTATACAGACTGGCTGGACCCTCCCAACCTATAAGTGTACTAACAAATAAGGTCTCCAAAACATGGGAGGCAGCATCTCTCCTTCAGTATTTCAAGGGTACCCCTGAATGGGAGTGGGATTTTGCTAATGGTATTGCTTCTTAGGGTTTGGCCAATGATCCTCTGCTGCCTTCTCCAATCTTTGGAAGCCCAGTAGTTTCATCTTCAATATTCCACCTAAGATCAGGAAAGGATAAATGAAGCCAGGTCAGAAGAAAACATGATGCCACACATTCTCAGGCAACTTGGCAGGATACGGACTCCAGGCATTTTGACCCACTTGAAGGCTTAGAGTGTTTCTTCCTTTAGTCTCTGCCAGAAAAAACAAAGCAGGGATTTGGTGCATCTGTGCCTTTTGTGGGCACATCAGTCCCTGCTTCTCATCACCACACAGTAAGCAGACAAGAAACAGTTACAGAATACCTGTGCATCCTCCAAATAATGCGGCAGGGCCCCTTGATTATGCATCATCACACATTTCTAGGAACAAGCCTTCCAAGTGGTTTGGCAGCAGGGAGCATACAGTGTCTGCCCTGAGGACCTGGCTCCCATTGGCCTGTGGTGGGTGGGGGTAGGGGTGGGGCAGAAGAGCAGGGTATTAACCCGGCTTCATACTTCACTAGCATATTAATACCTCCTAGCTTCTGCCTTGACTTTCTCCAATTACATCTAGTTGGAGGAAGGGGGGCGATGCCTCTCTCTGCCTCTGCCTACAAGAGGAAAGCACTGTGTGATATTAAAGAAATGAATTGACCACTGGTCAGATGTGCAGGGATTTATCCACTAAAGACTAGATGGCTTTGAATGGTACCAGAAGGTGAAGAGAACATTGTAACTGGAGTCACAAAGGTCTGAGTTCAAATACTGCCTCAAACACTTATTAACTCTGTGAACCTGGACAAGTCACCTAATAACTACTTGCCTCAGTTTCCTCATCTGTAAAAAGGGAATAATAGCACAATTCCCAGGGTTGCTGTGAGGATTAATGAGATAACTGTAAAATGCTTAGCACAGTGGCTGGCATATTGTTAGTTACACTATTATTATTTTACCAGCCACAGAGAAGGTAAAATGCTTGTCCAGTGTGGCTTCACTAGTAAAAGGCAGATTCCAGACCAGAACAGGGTCTCCCCTGAATTCTAAGCAGGGGCTCATTCTTCTCCAATGTCCCAGCTATTGCCTCCTCCACCTCCACCCTCACCCCAACTTATATCTCAAACAGAAATGAAGCCTTCCGCTCCTGTCTGGACATAGATGCCCCTGATCACAGATCCAATGCCCAATCCTGCCCACCGCCCCCAGGGATTCTCAGATCTGGACCCTCTGGGAAAACCAGAGGGTTTTTGAGGGAGGTTGGCTTGGCTTGGGACGATGCCTGCGGAGCATCTCAGCCATGGTTGGAGGGCTTCTTTTCTGAAAACGGTTTTCTGAGGGATGCAGAGACTAAAACTCTGGGCTCTGTCTCCAGCCCTGGCAGAGCAGAACTGAAACCACATGCGAGGAGCGGAGAACAAACCTGGAAAGAATGTGGGACGCTGCACCACCTGTACGATCGGAGGACCTGGGTTTGAATCCTGACTTTGCTACTTAAGGGTGACCTGGACAAGTTGTTTCCCCATCCTGATCCTCAGTTTCCTTTTCTGTAAAATGAAGAAGTTAGGCTAGCATCTCCAAACTCTCAACCCAGTTTCACTACGGCCAGCTCCTCTCCTTTTCTCTCACTGAGGGACAGGAAGAAAATGGAACTGCATCTCTAATGTTGGAAGAGACTTCAGAACCCCTTTAGTCCAACGCTGATTCCCCCTGTTCTATAGATGAGGAAACTGAAGGGAAGTGAAGTGACTTGTCCAAAGTCACACAGACAACAAATGTCAACTGGAATTTGAACGCAATCCTTCTGGTTCTGTATCTCACTGCCTCCACATTGAGAGGAGAGGGAGGAGGCTCCTAGGGAGGGAGCTGGGCTTCTCGAAATCCCCAGCTTGGGAAACAAAAAAGTTCTGCTCATTTAAAGAAAAGTAGAAATCTAATCTAATACCCCGATCCGGAAGCATTTATTCTAATGCTAGATTCTAGAGATAACAAAGACAAAATGGAAAACAGTTTCTGCCCTCTCTCCTGGGGTGGTAGGGTGGAAGGGGAAGGTGGTAGACAGATATACATGGTTATTTATAAAAGGAGAAAGCCTTAATGATTCAAGGAATTAGAAACGAATTCCAGTAGAAGGTAGTACCTGGACCGAACTTTGAAGGAAACCAGGAATTCCAAAAGACAGAAGCAGAGATGAGGAGTGCCTTCCAAGCATGGGGGCAGGAGTCAGATGTAATCGACATGAAAAGAAGTTGGAGGCAAGTTGGAGGCATATCATGAGAGGCTTTAAATGGCAAAATTGTTTTTTTAATAAAAGGAAGCTTTTATCTTCTATTTTTATGAAGTGGTTTTTTGGGGTTTTGTTTTTGTTTTTGTTTTGCTTTTTGGAGGGCAATTGGGGTTAAGTGACTTGTCCAAGGTCACTGGGCTACTAAGTGTTAAGTGTCTGAGGTCGAATTTGCACTCAGGTCCTCCCGATTCCAGGGCCAGTGCTCTATTCACTGCGCCACCTAGCTGCCCCTTATTTTTATGAAGTTTTTAAAAATGCTTTTGGTTCTCCCCCCACCCCCCCGTTTTTTTTCTTTCTTTAATTTTCTTTTTAAATTTCATTCTGACTGCTTAGCGGTTGGAGATTCTCAGTTCCCGATATTAAATAAGATGCCAGCAAAGGTAGCAGTATCTTGCCCAGGGACCTGGCCCTCCTGAAACTCCAACAAGAAAAAGAAGAAAATGAAAAATAAAGGAAAACCATAAAAGAAGTTTCTGATATTTTTATTTAGTGGAATCCCACAAGAACCCTAAAAGCAATAGGGAACCACTGAGACTTTCCAGGAGTGAAATTATTAGAACTGGGCTTTAGTGGGATGAACTTAGCAGCTGTGTGGAGAACAGACTTGAAAGGGGAGGCACTGGAGGTGGGAGACCAATGGGAAGGAAAGAAGGAAGGGAGGGAGGGAGGAAGGGAGGGAGGGAGGAAGAAAGGAAGGAAGGAAGGAAGGAAGGAAGGAAGGAAGGAAGGAAGGAAGGAAGGAAGGAAGGAAGGAAGGAAGGAAGGAAGGAAGGAAGGAAGGAAAAGGAAAATATTTGGAACAAAGGTAGGAATGGTTTCACTGTCCTCTTCCCTGGTTGATTCCATCTAGAAAACTGTGTTCAGTTCTAGGCACCAGTTTTCTACAAAGGTATTGGCAAGCTGCCATGTGTCCAAAAGATGGCAGAAAAACTAAAGATGTGCCATATAAAGACCATTGAAGTAAATGAGAATATCCAGCTTGGGGAAAGGAAGACCTTTAGAGAACATAATACCTCTCTTTGAGCCTCTGAAAAGCTGCTAGGCTGTGTGTAGGGACATGGAGCTAACCCTGCTTGGCCCCAGCAGAGCTAGGAGACATGGGGAGACCCTTCAGAGACACTCCATAAGGGAGGACAGCTGTCCCAAAGAGGGTAAGTCTGACTCCCAAAGGTGGTAAGTGTCCCTAATGATGGAAGTTTTCAGGCAGAGCCCACAGGATGCTTCAGTGGATTCCTGATCAGTAGCAGCGTGGCGGATAGAGTCAGACCACCTAGCCTCAAATGAATCCCTGCCTTGCCACATACTACTTGTTTGACTTATAACAAGTCTTCCTGCCTCAGTTTCCTCATCTGTACAATGAGAAGGCTGGATTAGATGACCTGTAGGATTCCTTCCAGCTCTATGCCCCATGACTCCAGGAGCACATAGTTATCCCTCAGCTCTCAGCTTTTTCTCTCCACCCTTCTTCCTTCTTAGTGGCTTGTTCAATCTCAACAAAGCCTCCCAGAGCAACCCCATCCCTTTGTCACCTCCATCCTGAGCCCATTGGGCAGCATGGCCCCTGTGGCATCTCTCAGCCACCTGTTACTCTGGATTCCTCCCTAGTCTTTTCAGATCCATTGCTACCACTACCACAAAAAAAGCCCTCACTCACAAGCTTTTCAGCCAAAGAAGCTGTTTGTTCAGGGCAGTAGGGTGGGGGTCAGGGGGAGGTAGAGGCTCTCCCTTTAGGGGCTCTCCTTTCCCCTCCTGTTCCCCAGGCTCCGGGGATGCCCTGAGACCTCTTCTCCCCAAAGGAGAAGAAAAAAGAGCCTGTGATTTACTGCTGTGTGAGCAACATATGTCCTTGCTTGGGAGCAGTCCTGGAATGGGGAGGCTGAGCCCAGAGGGACAAGGAGACTGCTGGCTGGCAGCGGGCCTGACCAAACACACTAAATGTCTGTCTCTGCTTGGAGACTTGAGAAATTAGGGCAGGCTTCAAAGATGTAGGAACTCCAGGGAGAAAGACGGTTTTTGTTGGGCTGGGTTTCGAACAAGGGAAGCTTGAAAGGGTCCGATGAGCATATGTCTCCCGGGATTTTGCAATTTGAGCTGCACCTGCTGCTTCTTTCTTCCAGAAAGCAAATGTCCTGGGGGAGCTCGCCTCTCCTCTCTTGGCCCCTCCTCCCCTTTACCAGCCCCACCACTCACATCCTATAGGCCTCTCCTTTGGGCGCTGTGCTTGGTAGCCCTCTCTAGGGATCAGGCCAGCCTGAGGATGAAGTGGCAGGCCATGCCATCCAGACTGAGCCCAGAGCCCCTCCAGGTGGGGAGGACATTCTTCAAGACAGCCAAGTTCTCCTGAAGGACTCAGGGGTGCACCCTGATGCATGGAGTTCAGAATAAGCAATGACTCTAGGCCAGATAAGGGGGAAATTCAAAGCTCTTAGGGGAGAGGAACCAGGGGAATGCTGTAATTTGGTGAGGAGTCACAGGGCTGGGCTTTGCACAGCAAATTTTGTACCAACAGCACAAACACAAATTATATGCTCAGTGCATTTGGGGGCAGGGAGATGGTAAAGCTCCCAAGGTAGATGGGGAGGCTGATCTAGGGAGTGGGGGGAGCACAGGTAGAATAAAGCTGGGGTGCTCAGGGGAAGAGGAGGCCTCCATCCTAGAGTTCCCTATTTAAAATGATTTCTTTTTGCTAAACTCAGGATAACTATCCAGATATCCAATAACAAATCAGTTCTTGTCATTTTTACCTCTACATCACTGATATTCATTCCCTTCTCTCACTCATATGGCCAGCACCCTGGTGAAGATCCTCATCACCTCCCACCTGGACTCTCCCACTGCTCTACCCCAGCCCACCCCACTCAGCTGACAAAGTGATTCTTCTAAAGCACAAATATGTCCAGCCACCCGCTTCTCTACTTAATAAACTTCAGGGGCTCCCTATGACCTCCAGGATCTAACATTCTGTACTCTGAGTTCTTCCTTCACAATTCTGATCTTCTCTCTTCCATGTTCTAAGAATTCATTCAGGTTTGACATATTATACTCCCAGGTCCCTTCTAGCTATGACATTTTAGATTTTGTGTTCTAAGGTCTCTCTTTTTTAAAATTTATTGACTTGTTTATTTACTTTTAGTTTACAAAATTCAGTTACAGAATCACTTGAGTTTCAGATTTTCTCCCTTCCCTTCTCCTGCCCCCCCATGGTGGCATGCAATCATATATGGGATCTGCAAACACTTTAACATTGTACAATAGTCTGGTTGTATAGAAGCGTTGTAACCAATGGAGTGAATAATGGGAAAAAAAATAGAAAAAAAAAGAAAAGAAACAAAACCAAACATGGAAAAGAACAATAGCATGTGTTGCTTCAGTCTCCATTCAAACTCTGATCTTTCTAGATCTTTCTCTGAGTGTAGTTATCTCCTTCCATTCTGAGACTTGTAGAGTTGTCTTTTAACTGTGTGTTGCTGAGAAGAGTCCAGTTTATCAAGGTTGGTCGTCACACATATGATATATCTGTGACTATATACAAATTTTTCCTGGTTCTGCTCTTCTCAATTAGCATCAGCTTGTATAAGCCTCTCCAGGTAAATATGAAGTCCATCTCCTTCCCATTTCTTATAGCACAATCGTATTCCATTACATACATATACCATAACTTGTTCAGCCATTCCCCAATTGGTGGGCATCCCCTAAGTTTCCAGTTTTTTGCCACCACAAAGAGAGCTGC
>CM053598.1:24593157-24614050 GCA_028646575.1 Pseudocheirus occidentalis
CCCCTCTTCCTCCCTCCCTCCCTCCCTCTCTCTCTCTCTCTGTCTCTCTCTCTTTGCAAATGTAGTCACAACACACTTTTAAATTTAATGTGCTTTATTAACATTTTCTCCATCATTTTCTTAAGTCTAGACAATCAACAAAATAATAAATCAAGCCCTGATTTGTGTGAGATGTATGTGATCCCTTTGAAAATCTCGTAGGGTCTAACACTAGCACCCCTCCCCTCTTCGCCCTTCCCCTGCTCTTCTCCCTTCCTCTCCAGCTCCACAGTCCATTTGATTCCCAGGCAAGGCCAGGCTAAGTCTTTAGATTATCCAGATTTTCATTGTCATTTCTTCCATGCAAATTGAGACCAAGACTTCAGAGCTCTCTCCTTCTTCCCAGATGCCCCTGTTCCAATCCTCAGATCACTTTGAGTCCCCCCAGCTCCCAGCCCCACCATACCATAAAGGACTGCATGTGGATGCCATTTATTTTTCCCATCCTAGTCACTTAAATGGAAGAAGGAAGTTCCCAGAACACTACCTCATGTTCAATAGCATCTATAAATGATTAAGCCATCAAGGTTTTAATCATCTGAAATTTCTGGTTATCTGGCTATCATTCCCATTTCTAGAGCATTTTAAGGTTTGCAAAACATTTTCCTTATGTAAACAGATATCCCAAACTCAACTCTGGAATCACATCATTACTTGGATCCAACGTCTTGAGCCCCTACTCAAGATGCACTACTTCCTCTATCAATGCCCCTGGCAAGAACCACAAATCAACTAGGTTAGGGTTTAATTGGAAAAGAACTGCAAAATAAATAATAGGGAAAGATCATGGAGAGGTTAATATTTCACAACCCATTAACACATAGGAATCCAATCTTCCTTGGACTTGCCCAGTGGTGAGGAGGGAACAGATTCCCATTTAGAGCTGAGGCAAGGTGGTGAGCCCAGTGCCAACTGCCTTGGGCCGTCTCTGGGGGACCTCTCCTCACTGAGTCCCTTCCTTTATTTGTCACTCCCCCTTGGAAACCACCGCTCATTCTGCTTCTCCTACCACTATTGCCATCACCATCACTTTGGGCAAGTGTCTTTAATTTTTTTAGAGTGAGACCATGCGCAGCTAGTGTGCCTAGATGCTCACTACTCATCACATTATCAACCGAGACTGCTCCTCCTCTGACTCTGAGCTGGGACACAAAAAAGGCAGCCAGTCAGCGTAAGATATTTGGAGTTATCCTTCTCAATCATAGGTCCCTAGCCCTTTCTCATAGATGAGTTCATCCTATTCTTCACTTCTCCTGCTCAGAATGCAGACAGGGTACCCTCACAAAGTCAGTTGGAAGTGAGCATACACACCTATTTTCATTTGTCCTTTCAATTTCCAACATGCACTGCACAGCCTCCCCCCACTCCTCACCCCCCATTCTGGTTAGATCTCTAGTCAGGCAAATTCTCTTGAAACTCTGATAAAACTCAATAGAAAACAGAGTCAAAGAATTTTAGAGGTGGGAAGAGCCCCAGTGTTGATCTAGCCCAACCCATCCTCCAAAAATTTCCATTCTAAGGCAGTCCCTAATATTCGAGAGTAGGGGCACAAGATGGCAGCCTCAGCTAGAGTACCTGCTGTCATTACCAAGGCCTTACACTCATAAAATCCCTGTGAAGTTTCACTTATTGCTGTCCCCATTCTACTGATGAGGAAGCTGAGATTCAGTGATGGAAACTGACTTGTTCATGATTGCACAGCTAGGAAACATCAGAGTCTAGACTCGAACCAGGTCCCTTGGCTCAGTTTCCATAAAAGTCACCTTCCATATACCACACTGGCTCTGTGAAATTCTTCCCTTTTGGCCAAAAAGCAAAAACTGGAGCTGAGACTCTTGATCAGTGATACCAACATGCAGGTGGCACTGGTTGGATCCTTTCCCACAGTTCTTGAGAAGAGTTCCATTGATTAAACACCAGGATTCCTTCTGACTTAATGAATCAGTGAGCCAGAAGGGTTACTTTGAGATTACCTGCTCCAACTCCATCACTTTAGATGGGGGAAACTGAGGTGCACAGGTCACACAGCTGGCAAGTTGTGGAGATGCAATGTGGCTCCAGATCCCCCGGCTGCCAACCCAGCCGTCTTCCCACAGCACTTGGAGCCGCCTCTTTGGAGCCTCCCTACAGCCTTGTGCAGCAGGGAGCCCCATTCTGCAGAGGAGGAAAGGTAATGCCCGGAAATGAAGCGATTGGCTTAGAGTGGCGTAGTGTGATGGCTCTCTGGTCCATTCTAACTCTAAACTCTCTCTCCTCTCCATTACATCACAGCATTCCTGTGCTAATAATGGTAATAATAACAGTGAGTGTTATGTAGGGCGTTAAAGCTTGCACAACACTTCACAAACACACTTCACAAAAAAATGTGTTACCTCATTTGATCCTCACAACTATGGGGAGGGGTTACTATTATTATTCTCCATTCTACACACAGGGAAACTGAGCCTGGGGGAAGTAAAGTGATTTTCCCAGGGTGGCCCAGCTGGAAAACGTCTGAAGTAAGATTTGAAGCAAATCTCGGTCCCATGTCCTGTGCTCTATCCGCCAAGGTAGTAGGAGTACCGCCTCTATTTTTACAGAGGAGGAAACTGAGTTCAGAGAAGGTCACCCAGCTTCTAAGTGTCAAAGGCAGGATCTAAAGGCAGGTCTTTGCTAACTGCAGGCATAGCACTCTGTCCCCTACCCTGGTCTGCCTCTCTGGCAAGTCCAGGGCACCCCTATGGGGTCAGCTGAACTGCTTTGACAGATAGACACCTTGCACTAATCAAAGGTAGGTGGATGCAGTGTAGAAGTAACAGTTGTAGGGAAGGGACCCCCTCCTCTTCCCTACTGTCTTTCAGGGGTGTCTTTAATATACCCCATTAAGTCTTCTCCTTTCTGGCCACCCTAGAAAAGGTTCAGCCTTCCCCAACTCCAGAACTCCCCCAGAGAAGCAGGCCACCTTCCCTTGCTCCTCTCCCTCCTGCTGCCTGCCCTGGCCTCCCTTGCAACCCACCTGCTCCAGCATCCCCCAGCCCTAAGCCCAGGCCCAAGCCCCACTGCTACTTCACCTCACTGCTTGTTCAGGGGCCTCCCGGGAGGGACCATCCTTTGGATTCTCTCTACTGAGATCTCCTGGCCCTCAGCTCCCAGGCTGGGAGCCCCTGCCTATAACAGAGCTGGCACCTGTTGCTCCCCAGTGGCACCCCGGGCGTGTGAGTAATAATGAAAGCCTATAAATAACTCAGCTACATTGAGACACCTGCTTACCCAGCCTGCCCCACTTCTCTGTGAACCCGGGCCTGTTGGCAATGGCCTTCCTGGGAGACCAAGGGCTCCTAGGCTTGGATTGGAGATCATAACAGTCAAGCTCCAAGGGCCCTCAGAGCGCATCATGTCCCACCCTTTCATTTTCCACTGAGGTCCAGAGAAGACAATGACTTGCCCAGGGTCATACAACCAGTTACTGGCCTATCCAGCCCTTAGGACTTAGATTGGGCAGGGAGCTTAGGGATCGACAAGTCTGACCCCTTCATTTTACAGACAAGGAAACTGAGGCAGAAATCAAATTTGCCCGGGGTCACACAGGGAATAAGTGTCAGAAGTAAGAGCCAAACCCAGGTATCCCTGACTTTGGGCCCAGGACACTTGATTTATCCACTGCCCCACAGCTTTGCAGCAAGACTTTCCTGGTATAATCTCCACTTTCAGACTGTTTTTCTCTTGGGGGCATTTGAATTCAGTACTAGTGTTCATATATGCCTGGCACATGGTAAATGCTCAAGAAGCATTTGTTGGCTGCCTGAGCCAATGTCATGGCTTGAAATGTGGATCGAGGCTCCTGCTCCCACATCTCAGGGCCCAGCCTGGGGTGGGGGAGGGTGCCCAGATCGCAGGGGCCTTCCCACAGGGTCCTTTCACATAGAGCTATTGAGGGCACAGGCTCATGAGCTCACAGATCTAGGTCTAGAAGGGGCCTGGGGTCGTCACTGAATCCCTGACCTCAGGAGCTGGAAGGAGTCTCAGGGAACATGTGAGCCGGCTCACTCATTGTAGAGAGGAGTAAGGCCCAGAGAAGGGAAGACACTTGCCCTAGGGTACACAGTGTGCCAGTGGTAAATGAAATGGGACCCAGGTCTCGTTAGCCCTACTCCAGGGCCTTTCCACTAGACCATCCTGCCTTTTGGAGGCTCAGAAGCCCCCTCTTCCCTCTGGCCTCTACCTCCAGAGCTACCCCTTTGAGCTTTCAGGATGACAACCTCCCTCCCCTCTGTCTCCAACCACAGATGGGCCCAGCCCATGCACCTGTTCTCCCTGAACCATCAACATCCCAGCCTCCAGTGTCCTCAGCTAATCCTCAGTGGGGCCTAACTGCTTAGGACCTAATCCAGCCCATAGCCTGGGAGAGGGAGCTGCATTCTCACCATTCCATGGGCTGGGAGGGGTCAGGGAATAGAGAGACAGGCAGACAGGAAAGCAGCAATGGACCCTGGGGCAGAGGACAAGCTGGTGACCACACCTATTCCTTAGCTTTTGACTCAGGATTTAGAGCTCAAAAGAATCTTGGGCTTCATTTTAGCAAAACTCCTTCATTTTACAAATAGGGAAACCGAGGTCATGGAGGTAGAGTGATTAGCTAGGGGTCAGATAGGTAGTTAAGCCTCAGAACTGAGATTTGAACCCAGGTCTTCTGACCCTGAGTCCAACATTCTTTCTGCCATGGAGCATCTAAGAAAACATAGCCCTGTCCCTGAATAGGTGCTAGAAGGGAGTGATGTTGACCCCTGCCCAACAACTATTCTTTCCTATGGGAAGCCTGGGAGGTTCCAAACATCTGAACAGCACAGAGCACACCTTTTAATCCATCATCAGAAGCATACAAGGAACCAGATCCCAAAGTATAGGTTGGATTTGGGATGGGAGCACTATGTTCTAACCCATTCCTCAGTGTCATGAGAGTTACGGAAGGCATTTGCAGACCTACTGGGCTGGGAAGCTCATCTGTAGGAAACTGTGGTTTCACTGTACCTAGAAGGTCTACACCACACCCAGGCAGGAGGTGGAAACCTCCATCTCACTTTTAGATTTTTGGTCCAACTGATTCACAACACACTCTATGTCTGGGGAGAGGAGGGAAAGGAGAGGGAATCAGGAAAGTTTTCATTTAGGAGGTGGCTGTGCTGAGAACTCCACAAGGCAGAGATGGGAAAAGAGAGCATTCCAGGCATAGGGAACAACCTATACCATACCAATGAAGAGGAAGGTGGCTTGTTGTGTAGAGGCAACAGCAAAAGGAACAGTTTGGGTAGACCCTAGAGTGTGAGATGGGGAATTTTATGAAATCATTTTAGAAAAAGGGGTTGGGGACACATCAGGAAGGCTTTAGATACCAAGCCAGAGAAGTTTGTAATTGATTTCAGATACAACAGGAAGCCATGTAAGTTTGGAAAGGAAAATGATATGAGAAGTCCTGTTCCTTGGGAATGTTGCATGGAAGATAGTTTGGAAAAGGGAGAGGCAAGAGGGAGATTAATTAAGGGTCTCATGGAGGAGCCAAAGTCAGAGGTGATGGAGACCTGAACTGAGAGATGTTGGGAAGCTGGAATTGACAAGATTTAGCACCTGCTTAAATATGGCAGATGATGGTGCTGGTAGAGGCAGGGGGACTTTCAAGTTGTGAGCCGGAGTGCTGGGAAAATGATGGTGCCCTTGCTAGAAAAAGGAAGAAGTTAGGAAGAAGAAGAGGTTTAAGGAGGAGGAGGAGGAGTCATTTGGGATATTTTGAGTTTGAGATGTTCTCAAGTGCCTTGATTAGGCTTCTTAACCAGGATTCCATGGACTTATTTTTAAGACAATATTTTAATAGCAAAATCTCAGAATTGGTTTCCTTTGTAATCTCATGTACTCTGTTTTATGCATTTAAAAATATTAATCTGAGAAGGTTCATCAAACTATGAAAGTGATCCAAGACATAAAAAAGCTTGAAACCCTGGGCCAGATTTCTCCAGGGTCCCTTCTATCTCTTGATTCTGTGTCCCACAACTTGGGGGTCTAGAGAATCCAACCCCCCGGGGACTGACTCCTAGGAATGCTGAGAATCCAATTAGAAGAGCTCTGGATTTAGAGTCAGAAGACCTGAGTTTGAGTTCAAGCTGCAACACTTTCAAGCTGCATGACCTTGTACAAATCATTTTTCCTATTTGGGTGTGTTTCCCCCTCTACAAACCAGGGAGGTTGGAATAGAATGATCTCTTTTTGGTCTCTTGCAGTTCTACTATTATATGATGATGTGACCAGCTTGAAGTGGGATGGCAGGCAGGGGAGTGGGGAGAGAAGAGAGACAGTAGGATGTAAGCATGTTGAGGCCAAGGACTTTAGAATGTCATTTCCCTCATTACCAGAGCAGTACTTTACACATAATTGACATTCAGTGCTGTTCCAGTTGAACTGATTTGAATAACAAAAAAGGGACAATCTTTGTTTTTTCCTCTTTCAATGGCAAGGCATGCTTCGAGTATAGCTAAATGGTGAGAGGCTATTTGAGATGGTGGCCAGATATCAGGGGAATGGGCTACTTGACCAAAGGGCCAGGGCTTTTGATACACCTGTGAAGAAGTTTTTCCAGGACATAGTTCCCTTAATGTTGGAAATTAGATAGGACTGGGGTTAGGGTGTGAAGGAAGGAGTTGGGATTGGGGCAAGGCACTAATGGTGAAGGGATTCACGATGCAGGTTTAAAGGTCCTGCTTTGAAGTAAGGTGATCTCCAGGAGCTAGTTCAGTCAGGAGGCTCCAGGGTAAGAGAGAAGCCTTGAGAGTAGAAAACACTGGATTCCATCCTCTAAATTGCTTCTTCTTGCTGAGTCATTTCTAGTCATGTTTGGCTCTTTGTGGCCCCATTTGGGGCTTTCTTGGCAAAGATTCTGGAGTGCTTTGCCATTTCCTTCTCCAGTTCATTTTACAGATGAAGAAACTGACATAAAAAAGGGTGAAGTGACTTGCCCAGGGTCACACAGCTAGTAAGTATCTGAGGTGAGTCTTCCTGACTTCAGACCCAGAACTCTATCCACTATGGTGCCTCTTAGCTGCATAAGTTGTTCAGCATGGTAGAACAGGCAGGGAGCTGGGGCTGCTGTGGGATTCTTGCACTTAACTAAAAGTCAGGAGTCCTCATTCCACTTCCACCTCTGCTGCTCACTTGTTGCATGACCTTGAGCAAGTCCCTTCTCTTCAGGACTCAGTTCCTTCATCTACCAAATGATAGATAGATAGTGGAGAGGGTAGGGGAAAGTAATAGTTTCTTACGCAGTCCCACAGAAATCTAGGCTTAGTCCTGGGCTAAATGAGGTTGTTTTATAAATTTTTTTTGGTGACTTGAATGACACCACAAGTTGAATACTTGAGAAATGTTCAGGTAACAGGAAGCTGGGAGTGAGAACTAACACTCTGGAGGAGAGATTCAAGACCCTCCAAAATTTTAATAGACTAAAATGATGGACTGAGTAGAATGAGGTGAATTTTTAGTAGGGATCAATGTAAATCTCTATACTTGGGTCCAAAACACCACTTGTACAAGGCAGGGAAGGCATGGCCAGACCACATTCATATGAAAAAGGATTAGAGACATTAGTAGACTAATCACAAGTTTAATATGTTTTGAAATGTGTAATGGGATAAAAATGGAATTAGAGTAAGAAGGTAGTCATGGTAGTCAATAGAATTAAGGGGATCCTGGAAAACATTGACAGAAACATAGTGGCAATAGCTAGGGAAGTGACAGTCCCTCTGTATTCTGACCCTGGTCAGAGTACTGTGTCTAATTAGGATATCACATTGTAGAGAAGACATTGACTTCCCCAAGGAATCCTGTGAACCACATGTTCCCAAACAAAGGGAAGAACACTGTTGCCAAGAAAGTATCATGTTATACCAACAATGGTGCTTATTTTTCTTCACTCACTCAAGGACTATTCTGTATATGCTAGCTAGGTAGCGCAGTGGACAGAGTTCCGGACTTGAGGTCTAGAACAGCCAAGTTCAAATCTGGTCTTAAATACTTACTAGCTATTTGACCATAGGCAAGTCACTTAACCTCTGCCTGCTTCAGTTTCCTCATCTGTAAAATGAGTATAATAGTAGCACTTAACCTAATAGCAGAGGAATGTTGTCAGAAGCAAGTGAGATAGTCTTTTAAAGTATTTTGCAAACCTTCAGGTGATATATAAATGCCAACTTTATGGCTAGCTATTAAGTGTTGGGCATACAGAGACAAAAACAGTCCCTATACCCTCAAGGAACTTACATTTCTATTGAGGTAAAATTATGTGAAGAAAGGTAAGAAAATATGAAGTAATGGGGAGGGAAGGAGGGTACAAGTTTTGACTGTGACTTTTCTATATACCAGCTGTGCGGTCTTGTACATATCTCTTTGCTTCTCTAAGCCTGTTTCCTTGTGTGCAAAATGAAGAAATTGCACTAACTGAAGTCCAATGGCCCCTCACATCTAAATTCTGAACATTTAGAGTCCTATTTTTAGGGTGGGAGTCTACGGAGTCAATTTCCCAATCCCACTTGACAAAGATGCTGGGGCCTGGCACCTTAATCAGGTAAGAACATGTGTCAATTGAGCCAATCGTAGCTTTTAGTTTAAAACTAGCATAAAATGCCTTGATTAATTTATATGTCCTTGTAATGAATGGACTAGAAAAACTATGCACAAGGAGTGTGTTTGGATTGGGTGGGTAAATTTGATCACATCCTATGGATTTTGTATAAAATTGCCTAATTTGGAGCCAGGGAATGCAAGTGTGTTGTGAGCCAGGAGAGAGTTTTCCTGACCAAGTTCCTGAGAAGGGATCATTTAGGAGGAGGGAGGAGCAAAAGAGCTTTGGCCTTGGCGTTGGTCTCAGTCTTCTCCCTCTACCCCACCCCTACCCCAGCTAGAGGAGAACCTTGTGATTTTTGGAAGACAGAAGATTTGGACTTCTTCACTGGCATTTTTGTCCTACCAGCATCCCCCAAATAGATGATGCTGTGTATAAGACCAGAAAATAAATTAGACACATCAAAGGTCTGTAAGGAGCCCGATAGAAAAGTTACATCAAATCTAAGAGTAGCCTCGTGTAGATTCCAGGGAAAGAAGCTCTATTTGCACATTTGAGACCACTTTCCCCTGGATTTTGTTTAGACCTGGGAGGGAGTACAGTTTTCGCAAGGGGTATTTTATATCAGCTATACCACCATAGTAAATTATCCACTTCTAAAAGTGAACTAAGTCTGGCTGGCTAATTGATATCAGCTGATAAACATGAAAGGCAGCACACCAGTGGGGCTCATTAGCTAAAACATTTCATATACACCCTCAACCCCATCAAGGCTACCACTAAAACTCAGAGGAGACGTAATAGCTGCCTTCTGGGAACCCAGTCTGCTAGGACAAATGGAAACAATGATTCTCAGTTATCAGAGGAAGGGGAAACTGAGTCTAGTTCTATGTTCTATCCCATTCTTCCTCATTCCCTACTTAGCTGTGTGAATGAAGTGATCATGGAAGGCTTTTGTGGATCTTCCAGGCTGGCAGGTTATGAAGCTTTGCATCTGTAGGTGACTGTGGTTCCATAGCTCTTGGCCCAGGGCTTTTGGCCAGAATGTTGACTCTAATGTGTTCCCCTTCCTCCTCCCTCCCTGTCAATCTTATCCCCTCCCATGACCCTACAGGAAGTCCTCACCATTTGGCAAACCATCCATGGCCCACCCAATGGTTTCCCAGGCCAAGGTCCATGAATTGGGTCAAATAGCGAAATCAGTCAAGTTTGTAACTGCTACCTCCCCTCACCATGGTGTTGCCTCTCTGACAGGGGTCAGGATTCTTAAACACTCATTCCTGAATACTCCTTCCCATATACCTATCAGGAGAGATTCTTCCTTTTGGGGTACTTGGCTTCCTAGACTTATCTTGCTTTACAGAATGAAAAGATCATAGCTCATAGCTCATACCTCAGATGCCATCTAGTCCAATCTGCTTAATTTACAGATATAGTAAGCTGAGATCAAGAGAGGTTGACTTGCCCAAGGTCAGACAGACGTGAGTGCTGAATCCAGGTCTTCTGTCTCCAAATTCATTGCTTTTCCCACTTGTATTGTGCTGTTTCTCCATACCTTGTCACCCTTTGCCATTAGGTGATTGGCCCCTTTAGGAGCACCTGTAAATGAAAAGTGTTAGAAAAACAATCTTCACATATACAAGATGGTGGAGACATGGATAGATGGATGGTGGTGTAATGGAAATCTGCAGGATTTTGTAGATGACAAACTCCAAGTCTTCAGAAAAAGTTCTCTCCTAGTTCTCTCCCCACCTCGCCCACCTGACCACCCCTTCCCAGGCACCTTTGGTGGATCTTCATCCAGACCTTTCCATCATTTTGCCTCTGAGTTCTTTGCTGCACAAAACAGGTCTCCTAGCAGATGGTAGATTTGGATATGATACTACAAGTCTACTCAGACTTGGAGATAATCCCTGACACATTTGTTCAGCAAAAATAGCAATCTGTTGAATGGTCTTTTTGTTCTTTCAGATCATAGGAACTATGAACAAATGGTACATGAGGAGATCACGGATCCAGTTATCATCCTTTATAAGTGATCCAAACAAACCAAGGCAAGGCATGTCAAAGTAAGGTTAGCACAAGTATGCAAAATTCACCCAGAAGATTGCCATACTCATCGACTTAGATAAGGGACACTCACATCTGTGAAGTAGAAAACACCTGAAAAACAGGATGAGAAGCAAGAAGGATGTTTACTAAACGACAGAATGGGCTGCCACATCTTGAGGATGTAACTGCCTGACTGAGCACATGGGAGCACATCCCAGTCTGACCTGTCACTCAGCACAGAAGCCAGGACATGACTCAGCCTGCAAGAACAGGCAACTAATGACTTCTCATCACACCCCCTGACACCTTCCTGTCCTCGCTTAACAAAACCACAATTTATTATCTCCCAGCAGCTCTTTCAAGTGGGGATTCTTAACTTTTTTGTGTGACCTGCACCTCTTTGGAAAGCCAGTAAAGACCATGGACCCCTTCTCAGAATCATGATTCTAAAAGTGTCACAGTACATAGGATTCCCTAGGAAGTCATTTATAGTGATGTGCAGTTACTGAAAAACAGAAATTAGAGAGAGGCAGGTCGTGGGCATAAGAAGACCTGAGTTCCAATATTGGTTTTATCCTTAACTTGTGGATGAATGAATAGAAGAGCATTTGTTAAGTCTTTACAATGTGCCAGGCACTGTGCTAAATTCTGGGTCTACAGATACAAAATGAAAGGATGGGATTTAGAGCCAGGCGGGACCTCAGAGATGCTGTGGTCTAATCTACTCATTTTATCTAAGAAGAAACAGATTCACTCAGGTTGAGACTTGACCAAGGTCATTGTGTTAGTGAGTAGCAGGTCAAACCTGAGTCCTCTGACTGCAGATATAGGACTTTTCCCAATACTTCCCCAACACTCCCTCTCCTCCCACCCATTCAAATGCCAAACCACCTCTTTCTATCAAATTCCCCATAACTAGGGGCAGCTAGGTGGCACAGTGAAAAGAGCATTAGCCCTGGAGTCAGGAGGACCTGAGTTCAAATTCAGCCTCAGACACTTAACACTTACTAGTTGTGTGACCTTGGGCAAGTCACCTACCCACAATTGCCTTGCCTTCCCCCCTCCAAAAAGACCAAAAAAACCTCTTCAAAAAAAGACAGGAATGTTTAAAAGGGGCAGCTAGGTGGCTCAGTAAATAGGGCACCAGTCCTGGAGTCAGAAGGACCTGAGTTCAAATCTGGCCTCAGATACTTTACACTTACTAGCCGTGTGACCTTGGGCAAGTCACTTAACCCCAATTGCCCTGCCTTCCACCCTCCAAAAAGACAAAAAAAATCCCCATTTCTAACAATGGCACTACTATTCATTCAGGCTAAAATGGATAGAGTGTCAGTCCGGGACTTGAGTTCAAATCTGTCCTCAGACACATACTAGCTGTATGACTCTGGGCAAGTCACTTGGCCTCTGCTTGCCTCAGTTTCCTGAGCTCTCCATACTGAGGAACTCACAAATCTAGACTTAATTGACTTCCTGGCTGGGTGAGGTAGCCCAAAGCTTTTAACTCCACAGTTTGAGAGTGTTTGTCTTCCCTTGTCTGGGAGAGGCTTACTAGCTGCTATGTCACCAAAAGACAGGAGCATAGAACAGTAGCTGACCCTAAAGAGGCTGAAGGCCAAATAAATGGTAGCTACTCAGTGACCATGAGGTCAGTAGAGGTATCCAGCAGAAAGCAATGTGATGACATGACAGCATTAAAGGGCATCAGAAGCTCTGTGGATGTAGAGGTACAAGTAGATTTGGCAAGGATCTCTGTGCTTACATGTTGTACCTTCTGTGTGAGAACCTCCATGCATATTTCCCGGTCACATGGATTCTCACATTTCTGTATGTCCCCATGCCCGATGGTGCAGTATCTTGTGGAAGAGCATGTATCTCACGTGTGCATTGGGACATACACTAGTCATGTGATAATGAGCATTTGGGAACATCACAGAATCCCAGCATTTGAGAGCTGGAAGGGAGCACAGTGGGTTCCCTCTTCTCCCCTCTTCCTCATCTCCTATCATTCAGATGCCTTCTGCCTCTCTCCCCTTCACACAATGAAGTAACTTGACTCTACTTGTTCAAATGAACCCACTCCACCCCATCTCCTCCAGCAGGCTCCTCTGTCATTCCCACTTTTTTTTTCTTTTTGGAGGGCAGTTGGGGTTAAGCATTCCCACTTTTTCACTTATTTTCAATCTCTGTCTCTCTACTGACTCATTCCCTATGGCGTACGGACACGTCTCCCAATCTTGGAAAAACCATTGCTTGATTCTTCCATCCTTGCTGACCATAATCCTGTACCTCCTCTGCCTTTGTAGCTAAACTCCTCAAAAAGGAGGTTAACAAAAGGGGCTCCACTTCCTCTCTGCTTGACCCTTTTCAATCCAGCTTCTAATCTCATCATTTCACCACAACAACTCTTTCCAAAGTGACCAGTTATCTCTTACTTGCCAAATCCAATGGCCTTTGGTCCTCGCTCTCCTTGCTCCCTCTGCTGCCTTTGACTCTGTGATCACTCCTCCTCAGTGCTCTTTTCTTTCTGGGTTTTCAGGACACCTCTCAGTTCTGATTCTTATATTCTTCCTACCTGGCTGTTCCATCTTGGTCTTCTTTGCCAGATCTTCCTCCAGAACACACCCTCTAACCAGATTCCCATACTATTATGCCCTGGTCCATCTTCTCTTCTCCCTCTACACTATTTCACTTGATGTATCAGCTTCCATGACTTTGTAACTATTCTCAAATCTGCCCTAACCTCTCTGCTGACATCCAGTCTTGCATCTCCAGCTATCTTTCAGACATCTCAAACAGGATGTCCAGTAGACACCTAAAATTCAATATGTCCAAAATGGAACTCATTATCTTTCCCCCTAAACCCTCTCCCCACCCCTCCTACCTTCCTTATCATCATGGAGGGCAACACCATCTTCCCAATCCCTCAGACTCACAATCTAGGAATCGTCCTGGATTCCTCACTCTCTCTCACCCCCATACCCAAGCTGTGGCCAAGGACTGTCGATTTCGCTTTTGAACATCTCTCATATATGCCCCCTTCTCTCCTCTGATACTGCCCCTGCTCTGGGGCAGACCCTTGTAACCCCACACTCTAACTATTACAATGGTTGCTGGTAGGTCTGCCTGCCTCAGGTCTCTTCCCACTCCATTCCACCCTCCATTCAGTCACTACAAGTGAATTCCTAAAATGGAAGTCTGATTATGTTATCCCCTTCTGAACAAACTCCTATAGCTCCCTATTGTCTTTACTTGGCATTCAAAGAACTTCATACCCTAGCGCCTTCCTGCCTCATCAGTTTTATACCTTACTTACTCCCACGTACTCTTGGACTCAGTGACACTGGTCTCCTGGCTGTTCCACAAAGCAAGACACTCCATCTCTAAGCTCTAGGCATTTTCTCTGGCTTTCATCCCCCATGCCTGGAATGCCCTCTCTCCTAAACTCTGCCTCCAGGCTTCCTTTAAGTCCCAATTAAAACCCTATCTACTACACAAAGCCTTTCCCATTCCCTCTTAATTCTAGTGCCTTCCCTGTTAGTTATTTCTTCCTCTTCTTAGATGGTTGCTTGCATGTTGTCTCTGCCCCATTATATTGTGAGCTCCAGGGGGACAGGGACTGTCTTTTGCCTCTTTTTATATCCTCAGTGCTCAGCACAGTGTAGGTGCTTAATAGAGGTCTAGTGATTGATTCATTTCTTGCCGCTTAATTTCCACTGCTGTTTCATTAAATGTATTTTGCTTGAACTAATTTGTCCTCTGGTTGACTAGTAAAAGTAAACACCTTAGTGGGGGCTTTTGAGCTATAGTTTCAACTGAGTGCTGACTCAGAGAGCACCTTGGACCTGGAGTAGCTCCTAGTCGGCCCGTGTGTTGAGGATGCTACATGTAAATTCTATAAAGGCAACAGAAACTCAGACTTCATAAGGTTTCAACTCTGATGCCCCACTTTCCCACATGGCTTCTCCTGCTGTACATTATTCTTAGCCACAAATCTTTGTTGCAGGCCCCTTTTGTGTCTTTGGAAATCCCCCAGCTCATCAGCTCAGCACACCCTATGCTGGAGTCTGACAAAGGTCAGAGTCTTAGGGCTGACAGTGAGGTCTTGTTCACTTATTTGGAGCTGGGCAGGATGGCCCAAGGAACATTTTTACACACTCTCTCTGTGTCTCTGTCTCTGGTTCTCTGTCTCTCTCTGTCTCTGTCTCTCTGACTCTGTCTCTCTCTGTGTGTCTCTCTGTCTCTGTCTCTCTGTCTCTCTTCTGAGGTGGGAACCAAGCATTTCTGGAGTGCAGTATAGTAGGAAAAAATGTAGGCTCCAGAGGTAGGAGCCTTGGTTTAAAGGAATAACCTTAACATTTCTTAGCAAGTCACTTGTCCTTCTTAACCTTAGTTTCCTCACCTGTATAATGGGAATGATAATACTTACACTACTTCCCTCAGAAGACGGTTGTGAGGAGGTCTTTGCAGCACTTATTAGGTGCCACAGAAATGGGAAGTGAGAGTAATAATAGCTGTGATTTAGAGAGAGAGCTCTTTACCCACATTATCTCATTTGAGTCTTCTTCAATCCTGTGAGTGCTTTTTTTAAACCCCCATTTCACAGATGAAGAAACTGAGGCTTAGGTTAAATGACTTGCTCAGGGTAACACACCTGGAAAGTGTTTAGGGTGGGTCAGGTCAAATCCAGTCTCAGAGATTTATTGTTGGAAGGGTTATCAAGTCCAACTCCCCCATTTTACAGATGAAGAAAACAAGAGCCCGAGATGCTTGTCATCATCTCCCACTGTGACTGCCCAAGGAATGGCCCCCTGCTCTGCACCTTTACTCTTTGCCAGCTTCCCCCAGTCACTAGGCTACATACCTAAAGGGCAGTGCTGCCTTTATAGTCAGGATAGATCCCCCATGTCTGGCTGGCAGAGCAGATGGAGGGAGCCCTCTGGGAAGCAGCAGCAAACTCTTAGTCTATTTAATCTGGCCTATATTCCCAGCACCTCTTATAGTGTCTGGCACATAGTAGGTGCTTAGTATACAGGACAAGTAAAGGCATTCAGGGCCTACTATGTTCCATGCACTCTGCTGAATGCTAGTGATACAAAGAAGGGCAAAACCCATTCTCTCCCCTGTTATAATAGAGAAGACAACATGCAACAAGTATGTCCATACAAGATGGGCTGTTAGGAGTCATCTCAGAGGGAAGCATTAGGGGACGCTGGCAAAGGCTTCTTGCGGGTTTCTAGGTGGGACTTGAAGGAAGCCAAGGAATGTCCGAGGTGGAGATGAAGAAGGAGAGCACTCCAGGCACAAGAGACAGCCAAGGAAGATGCATGAGGCTGGTGGATGGAGCGTTTTGTGGGAGGAAAGTCAAGGATCATGGGGATTAATCATGGGGATTCCTGGGCTGCAGAGTATGCTGAGATGAGTGAGGTGTGGCCGGGTGGGCAGGGGCCAGGTGAGGAAGGGCTTTCGAAGTCAACACGGGGTTTGATATTTGACCCTGGAGGTAATAGGAACCTTTGGAATAGATTGAATCAGAATGGGGATGGCAAGGCAGGGTTGTTACATGGCCAGACCTAGGCTTTTGGAGGATCAGTTTGACAACTGAGTGAAGGATGGACTGGACTGGGGAAAGACTTGAGTCAGGGAGACCAACCAGCAGTGATAATAGATCAGGCATGAGGGGATGAGCTCCTGAACCAGGGTGTGGTAACTTGAGAAGAGGGGAGGAGTAGATGAGAAATGTTCTGAAGGTGGAATTGATAGAACTTGGCAACAACTGATCGAGATATGGAGGAGGGGGCAAGCCTGGAGGACTGTGAGCAGAGCAGCCCCTCAACAATATTATAAGGAAGTTAGAGAGAGGGGAAGGTTTGGGGGGAGTTCACACATTGGAGGTGGAATATGGACAATGACCCTGCAAAAGAGATTGAAAATGATTGATCAGATTGTTAGGGAGAGAAATCACTGTCACTAAACCCAGGAGGGACAGAGGATCCGGTGGTTGAGTCTGGGACATACTGAGTTTCAGATGTTTACCAGACATCCAGTCGGAGATGTCCAATAGGCAGCTAGAGACACGAGATCGGAGATCAGAAGACAGATTGAGGCTAAATAAATGAATCTGAGAGTTGTCTCCATAGAGGTGATAATTGAATTCATGGGAGCTGATGAGATCACTAAGCAAAATAATATAGTCAGAGAGGGACCCTGTCCAGGATGGAGCCTTGGGATAAGCCCACAGTTAGAGTGCACACCACTGATGAGAATCCAGCAAAGGAGATGGAGAAAGAAGCATTTTTCAGGAGAGAGGAGATCCAGGAGAAAGAAATGTCAAGGAGAAGAGGGTGTTCAATGGTATGAAAGGCTACAGAGAAGTCAAGAATTGAGAAAAGTCCATTAGAGTTGACACTTAAGAGGTTGGTGGTAACCTTGGAGAGAGACATTTCAGTTAAATAAGACAAAGATGAAGGTGAGAAAGTTTTTGCCCCCAAGGAGATTGATTACATTCTTCTGGGGAGATGCAACACATTCCCACATGAGTAAATACAGGACAAAACCAACACTAAATGATTTGGGAGCAGCAGAGGGAAGATTTGGAAAGGCCTCTTGTGGGAGGTGGTGCTTAAACCAAGCCTTGAAGAGAGTTCTAGGTGCCAAGAGACATAAATGAGGAGGGAAGCACTCTAGGCACGGCTGACAGCAATCTGGCTGAAGTGCAGTGAGCATGAGGGAGAGTGATGTGTAATCAGCCCGGAAAGGTGGCCCAGAATCATTGTGTGATGGCTTTAAATACTAAACAGAAGAAGCCAGGCATTAAGAAGAATTTATTATTCTCTTCCTATATGCCAATTGTTGTTTCTGTCATGTCTGACTCTTCATGACCCCATTGGAGTTTTCTTGGCAAAGATACTGGATTGGTTTGCCATTTCCTTCTCCAGCTTATTTTACAGATGGGAAACTGAGGTAAACAAGGTTAAATGACTTGCCTGGGGTCACACAGTTAGTGTCTGAGGCTGGATTTGAAGTTAGGAAGATGAGTCTTCCTGACTCTAGACCTGGAACTCTATCTACTGTGATACCTGGCTGCCTAGTATTGTACTAAATGTTGGGAGTACAGGAAGGCAATATTAGAGGCAATAGGGAGCCAATGAAGCTTCTAGAATAAGGGAGTGCCATGGTAAGACCTGTGTTTCAGGAATATCACTTTGGCAGCTATCTAGAAGATGGATTGGGGCAGGGAGAGGATGGATGCTGGGAGATCAAATAGGAGCCTATTATAACAATCTATGTAACATAAAGAATGAACAAAAAGGACAAGTGCAAGGGATATTGATGAGGTAGAAGGCTAGACTTGGCAATAATTTTATGTGAGCTAGGTGAATGAGAAAGAAGAGTCCAGGATGCCGTGGGGATTCCAAACCCGAGTGACTGGGAAGATGGTGAGGTCATCAGAACCAGGGTAGTTAGGAGAAGGGGTGGTTTAGGGGGAAAGATAATGAATTAGATCTCAGACCCACTGAGTTTGAGATGTCTGCAGACATTTGTCCAGCTATTCATTCAGCAGGCATTTAGAGATTCGGGGCTAGAGTTCAGGGGAGAGATCTGTTCTGGTTGGGTGGATTTGGGAGTCACCTGTTCAGATGATAGTTGAACCCGTAGGGAGTTCAAAGGAGCATATAGAGAGAAGAGAGGGCCCAGAACTACCCTAGGGCTAACCTATGCATAGGTGATGGGAAGTGAATGATGGCTTTACAAAAGGAACTGAGAAAGATTGGTCAGATCAGTGGAAAGAAAAAGGACCATCCCTGAAACCTAAGGGAGAGGAAAGGGGTTGTCAATAGCATTGGGTACAAAAGACCTGGCAATAACGAAATCCTTGATGATCTTGGAGATTGAAGTTTCAGTTGAGTGATAATGGTGGAAGCCTGAATGCAGGGGCCAGAGAGGTAAGTGAGAGGTTTGAAAAGGGGTGGAGTATAAATAGGCAAGGATTCTTCATTTGGAGTCTAAGAATTTTTTAAAATGTAAAAAAAATTAAAACTTTTAAAAAATTTAAAATTAGTTTTTTAAAAACGGAAGTAACTACTTTAACAATGATTTTTTTTCACATCTAGTCCAATCTCTTCATTTACAGGTGAAGCAGTTGGGGATCCCAGATGATTTCACTGGTATAGGGAAATCCTGGTGAGGAAAGTCCCTCTACCAATGCAATCCACAACTGTTCTGCAATGAAGAGTCCTAGGGGGAAGCAGAGGGTAGGTAGGCCTGAGAGGTTAGGCAGGGAGGAACTGTGAGTTTAAGCAATTTGCCTCTTGGGTCATATAGTCTTGTGAGAGTCAGAGGACAGACTTGAACCCAGGCATTCCTGATTCTAAGCTGGACCAACCTTTAGCCACTGCTCCAGGCTGCCTTATACATAGTAGACCTAATAGATGTTTGTATAATTTAATTGGGTTAAGGTCCCATTAGTTATCACGCTCAGCTGAGATTCAAGCCCAGCACTTCTGCCCCACATCCAATCACCTATGATTCTCCTGTACCATACTAGAATCTGAGGACTGATGTAAATTAGAAGTCATTCATTCACGGCACTGGAAAACTTTGGAAATTAAAAATTCCAAACCTCTAGACAACATTGCCTACCAGGAACAGAGATCTTCATTGAGTCCTTGTCCCCCTTGGCCAGTGCACTGACCCTTTTCAGAATCATGTTTTTAAATCTATAACACAAAGTACCCAGGAATACCAACCAAACCAAAGATCAGTGAAAATGGGTGTGTTTTTTTTTTTCACCATCCAAGGTCATGGATTCTATTCTGAACTTTCTCTGTAGCTCCCTTGGAGGCGTCTATGGGCCCCGGGTTAAGGACCCCTGGATGAGATGGTTACTAAAGTCCCATGAGCTCTCAGTTCTGTGATGTCTTAAATGAGAGGTCTTCAGTCCCCTTCTCTTCCTTTTCCTCTACTCTGTCTCTCTTTCCCTAACTCCTCTCCCTCTGACTTTCTCTTCTTCCTCAGAGGCCACAACATCCTCCTTTCTCCCTCCCTGCTGTCACAGCTACTCCACTCTGCTCAGATCATGGGACCCTATGGCCCATGTAATCAACCATCACCCGCCTCCCCACCCCCCAGCCCACGTCTCCCACAACAGCTGAGCTTGTGCAATGTGAGCCCTGTGGAACCCCGCCAGAGGTTTGGGGAAAACATCCGGAGGTCACTGGAGACTGGCAGCCAGCAGGCCAAGCTCTGACCACCACCCTAAAGTAACCCTTCATTCCTTTCAGGGTTCGGCCCTCTTGACTTCAGTCACAGGTAATTGTCGGGTGGGGACCCCGCAGGAGGCTGGCTGGCAAGCCCAAGGAGGAAGACCAGAGCCAGGCACTCAGCTTAGTGGTAACCAGGCAGGGCATGCCAGGGGAAAGAGGCAGTGGAGTGACCCATGCCCAGCCTGCCCACCTTCCTGCCACAGCTCATGTCCCCACTTCACTAAGCTCAGGATGTTGGAGTTGGGAGGAGCCTTCACAGTGAAGAAAATGACAACAAAAAACCAGAGTGAGCCATTAAGGGACCTCCCCTAGTCACACAGGGAACACAGAGCAGACCTTGGTTCTAAACATGGGTTTTCTAGAGCTAAGATCTGGGTCCCCATGCATCTGGCTGAAGTGGGACCTGGGCTTGAATTCCACTGTGGTTCCTGAATACTGTCAGGCCTAGGCAAGGTCAGAGTTTCCTTCTTTGTAAAATGAAGGAGGTTAACCTGGTAACCTCCATGATCCTTCCCAGCCCCCAATCTGCCATCCTCTTCTGTCTCCTATTTTATTTAATGGATCATCCACTCCCCCCGAACAAAGCTTCACATTTGATGTTCATGATTAAAGAATTTAGCTTAAGTTAAATGTTTAAATGCTGTGTATCGGACAGCGGAGATTAGAAAGAGGAAAACGCACATGGCCCCGATCTCAAGGAGCTTACAGTCTAATGGGGAATCAGGAAGCACACAACCCAAGGGAGAGAAACAGAGACAGAGAAACAGAGAGACAGATAGACAAAGAGAGAGACAGAGACAGAGAAACAGAGGCAGAGAGAGACAGAGACAGAGACAGAGAGACAGAGACAGAGATAGTGACAGAGAGACAGAGAGACAAAGAGAGAGACAGAGACAGAGAAATAGAGGCAGAGAGAGACAGAGAGACAGAGACAGAGACAGAGAGACAGAGACAGAGA
>CM053598.1:24614550-24636300 GCA_028646575.1 Pseudocheirus occidentalis
TATATATATATATATTTATAATACAGTAACTTTAAATGGGGTTTCTCTTACTATCTCTTGCTGTTGGACTTTGTTGGAAATATATAGGAATGCTAAGGATTTATGTGGGTTTATTTTATCTCCTGCAATTTTGCTAAATTTATTTATTGTCTCAAGAAGTTTTTTACTTGATTCTCTAGGATTCTCCAAGTATATCATCATGTCATCTGCAAAGAGTGATAGCTTAGTCTCTTCTTAAAGTGTTATTTTCTTCAGAATTTTTTGTGCCTCTTTTTTTTTTTTACCAAGCTGTTAGTTCTCTTTTTATAATTTTCTTGTATCATCAGCATTTCTTTGCTCAAATGTTCCTCTACCACTCTTTTCTCTTTCTTTAACTCTTCCAGGAATTCTTGTTGGGCTTGAGACAATGAACATTGTCTTTGAGACTTTTCTTGTAACTGTTTTTTCACATTTTTATCTTCTTCTGAGTTTTTCATGTTCTTCCCTGCCACCACGATAGCAGTTTATGGTCAAATTCTTTTGTTATTGTTGTTTCCTCATTTTTCCTAGACTATTTCTTGACTCTGAACCTTATGTTAAAGTTGGGCTCTGCTCATCTTGGGGTGGGAAAACACTGAGCCAAATTTCAGACTTTTTCATGCATCTGTTTTCAGAGCTAGTTCTGGGGATCTGCACATTTTTGTTGCTTCCAAGGTGGTCTGATGCAGGAAGAGATGTGGTCACTGCTCTCCTGGTCTGCCTTCTGGTCTTTACTCAGGAAAGGCCCCTCCTCCCCTGCAGCCATGAGGACTATTACTCCTTTCTACCTAGGAACTGTGATTCAGAACTGTGTATGGGTAATGGAGTTGCCAATCAGCACCAGCTGCAACCTGTGCCAGTAAAAGGTCCCCTGTAATCTCTTTTTGACCAATTTTCTCTGGGTAGAGAGCTCCTGAAGCTGCTGCTGCTACTGTGGATGACATTGCTATGTCTACTGTTGCTGCCTCCATGTGTGTGGGCTCCAGACAAGCTTCCACCCTGGTGTCATAGACATCTGCTGACCTCTTAAGTTTTCTTATGCTGGAAAAATATCTCACTATGACCTTTTGTTGGCTCTCCCACTCCAAAATTTGATTTAAGGCCTTATTTTAAAGTTGTTTGGAGAGGAATGCTGAGAGGGTTCAACTGGGTTGCCTCTAATCCATCATCTTGGCTCTGCCCTCTCTGTAATTTCTTACTGCACAATAATTTTCCACTTCATTTACATACTAAGTAGGCAGTGTTGATGGCAATGCCTGGGAGTCCTTAGAGTTCAGTTATAGGGTAGGTGTCAAGGCTTAGAAATTTACTATCCTATTAGAAGGATGATAGTACCTCCCTGTTCATCAAAGCAGGGTGAACCACCATGTCTCCATGGTTGAGGGCTGGGTGAGAATATCTAGAGAGGCATCTGAAGGACTGGTCTCAGGGAGAATAGAATGGGGGCTTTGACAAGCCAGTCATACGACGTCACGTGAGCTTTCCCTTGCTGATTCTGAGAGCATTTTTTTCAGATCCAGACCTCCAAATATACACATGTGAGTGTACACACACACACACACACACACACACACACACACACACACACACACACTGATTCCCACCCCATTCAGGGAGAACAAAGGAGCTACAATACATGTTAAAGCTTGGAAGTCATCTCAAGAATGGCAGTGGAAAGAGTGAACTGCAAAATTACTCCTTGGAAGGCAAAGGCAAAGTAAGTTTTGTTTGTTTGTTTTGTTTAGTTTTTCCTCAAGTCTGGGTCTTGCCTTCCAGGGTGATCCCAAGAATGGATGAGCCCTGTGGTTGGAAACGGACAGTGCTTAGTTTTGTTCCTGATTAAATGAGTCTTGCAAAACAATTTAGGAACCCAGAAGAACTTATCACCTGCCTGCCCAATCTTAGGAAGAACATGAGATGGAAAGTCACTGGAACCAGGTTTCTTTGCCCTGAATCCTACCACAGGGCAGGATGAACATAAACTGCTAAAACTAGAAAGAACTTTGTGATTATTCTGGATGATTGTGTAACTCCTGAGCCATGAGAGCATTAGACCCACAGATCTTTAAAGGTTCTTCCCAGATTGGATGTTCTATATTCTAATTATTAGATCATCTCTGAGGTTTTTTCCAGTTCTCTATGGTTGTGTGATCTGTAGTCTAGGATCCTATGATCAATATGATGTTTGGATCCTTTCATTTCTTAGACTAGGAAACTCAGGTCTGGACACAAAGCTAAAGAACAAACATTGCAATGCCACCAAGATGGTAAGATGCCTAGAGTCTATGTCATGTGAGGATGGGTTGGAGGAACTGGAGACATACAGCTTGCTGAAAAGAAGACTTGGGGGGAGAGGGGAATCTTCCATTTATATTCAAGAATTTGGCAGAGACATCATATGGAAGAGATATTAAACTTGTTCTCTTTAATCCCCGAGTGTAGACTGGGAAAAACATGCATAAGCCCTAAAGAGGCAAATTTAGATTCAATATAAGGGAAAATGTTCTAATGATGTAAGTTTTCTAATGGTGGAATGGACTGACTTGAGAGGCAGTGAGTTCTCCTTCCTCGGAGGACATCAAATAAAGGATGAATGATCTCTTGTTGGAGATGTTGGGGGAGGACTTCCTACTTAGGTACAGATGACCTTTGAGGTCCCTTCAGACTCTGAATTGCTCACCAAGGCTCTAGTCTTTGGTTCAAATGCCATCAGTAACAACTTCTCCTAACAGATTTCCCATTCCTAGCAATATTCGATGCCAACACAGTCCACAGAATTGTGGTATTTCTCTGTGAATATATGTTTTCCAATATGGGAATCCAGATAAAGAGATGGGACTCTAACAGGGTGGCTCGTGGCCCACAGCTCTCTATTTCCCCTAACATGACAATGCAAGTAACTGAATGTCACTTATTTGCTCCATGACAATCTTAGAATCTGAGAGTTGTAAGGCTCAGTCTTTTTTTTTTTGGAGGGCAATTGGGGTTAAGTGACTTGCCCAAGGTCACACAGCTAGTTTGTGTGTGTGTGTGTGTGTGTGTGTGTGTGTGTGTGTGTTAAGTGTCTGAGGCCACATTTGAACTCAGGTCCTCCTGACTCCAGGGTCGGTGTTCTATTTACGGTGCCATCTGGCTGCCCCTGGAAGGGTCATTCTTTTGCCTTATCCCCTTAGCACAGAGCCAGACATTTGAAGTAAGTACTTAATAAATATTTGTTGACTTGGCTTAACTTGTTGACTTATGGATGAGGAAATTTGAAATTTGGTGAAGCTAAATCATTTTCCTAAATTTGCACAGGGAGTGTAAGCACCATGAATGGGCGTTGCATCCAGATCCTTTGTCTCTAGAGCCAGTACTCTTTTCACGTCAGAGAAAGATGGGAAGACTCAGGTGAACTGATGCAGAGTGAAGTAAGCAAAACCAGTAAAACACTATATACAATGACTGCCAGTTTCATAAGTTGCAAAATAGGGAATGCAGGCTGGATTCATCATCTCTAAATTACCTTCCAGCTTTAACAGTGTGGGATTCTATATGGTTTCTTGAGCATTCTCCTAGATCCTGAGAGTATGGTTTTCCCTTTTACGTTGAGACTTCCTCCATCTTGGTTCCAATATATCATGGGTGAGCACAAGAAATTAAATGGGAATTTGGGGGGAGTTTTGCAGAAACTAAAGACTGACACATGAAAACCAGCAGATGACACAGAGCCTATGACCAAATAATTAAGCCAAATTTCACAATAAAGTACTGTAAACACCCCATAAAAGAAAAAGAAAAAATGCAGACTTTTCTCATATGAAAGTTGGGCCAAAAAGATTTTACTTAAATTTACCAGATGGGGGTGGGTGGGTGGGGTGCCATGCCCCTAACTCCCTTGATGTGGAAGGCATAGCGATACTTGCAATCCCCAACCAGTCCAATCCATTAAGCATATATACACAAGATTCTCTTCTAGAAAATGAGATATAAAGGCAAAATTAAGTTTAATATAAGGGGAAACTTCCTAACGATATGAGCCCCTAATAGTAGAGTGGACTGCCCTGAGAGGTAGTGAGTTTCCTTTCATGGATGGAGAACATCAAGCAAAGGGCCTTAAGAAGTCCCTGCCCTCAAGGAACTTATGTTCAAGGCAGTTTTACCTGGGTTTTGTGCTCTGGGGACCACCTAAGAAGCAGGGTTCAAACCTCATTTTGTCATCTTGCAGTCTTTACAGGATACTCTCCATAGAACCAGCTCAGCCCATCAACAGGAGGCCCAGCCCCTGTTGCTCCCTTCTCCTCCCATCCCATTCTACAAAAAGACAGTCAGGGCAATTCCTTTAACAGTCCACTGGGCACATGCCTGGATGCTCTCTGGGGAAGCCCCATCTTTAAATGTGGGAAGAAGCTTCATGTGTTAGAGACACCAAAGGAAACTGGAATGCTCCAACACTCCCCCCTACCCCCCCACCCCCCACAAAGAACCCTTATTTCCAGGGAGATTCCACATCAACATTCTCAGAGGCTTCACTTCAGGGTAAGACAGCATCGCTCCCCAGGCAGGGGCCTGAGATTGTCATTCGGCCAGGCCCAGATGACAGCCCCAGGCCCAGGGATGCGCTTGACTACCAGGGGGAGGTCTATTTGTCCACAGTTAGAAATCAGCTTCCCTGGTGCTAGAAAATCTCCCCTCCCACATACATTCAATCATCCCAAACAACAAGCTGTAGCCAGCTGAACTCACCATGGCTTTACTTATTCATCCACCTATTTATTTATTTTTCTAAAAAGTCCAAGTTGATCCACACTATAAGTAAGTCCCTTCCCCTCTTTGGGCATCAGTTTTCTCCTCTGGAAAAGAAGGGGGGAGAGTGTTGAATGAGATCATCTTTATTATTGTTCTTAGCTCTGAAATTCTAAGTCTGAAGGACGCTTCCAGCTCTGACATTCTGTATTCTTTATTCTGTGAAGCAAACCATGCTTCAGTTCCACAGCCCCACCCCACCCCCAGCCAGTCATCCACTCCAACCATCTACCCACCCACCTTGCTGCTGCCCTGCTTCTCTCCAGTGGGAGTGCACCTAATGAACTCAAGTGAACCACTGAGTCAAGTGGGCCTCTGACCACCAGACCCAGCCAGCTCACCTGGGCTGTCTTGTGGTCTCAACTATATCCTCTCCCCACCTCCCCTTCGGCTCTGTTTTGAGTAATCAAATCAATACCACTTACCGTGCTATCATTGTCATGTGACATCTGATTGTCCTATGGATTAAGTCACCATCACTGTGACTCCCCACTAGGTAGATCCTCTTTCCCTGGCCCCCACTTCTATATACAGGTTGACTTCCCCATTAGAATTTAAGTACCTTGAGGGCAGGGGCTGTCTGCTTTTGTGTCCATATCCCTAGTGTTTAGTACAGTATCTGGCCCAGAGTTAGTCCTTAATATATGTCATCTCCATTTACTGGCCCATCTATCCATCCTTTCGTTCATTCTAAGGTCCATTTTAGTTCTAACATACCCTTTTCCATGTTATAAAGTCCTTCGCACCATGACATTCTATATTCTGTGCTCTAAGTTGCCCCAGCTCTGTCAGTTTATGTTTTAAGCTCCTTCTAGTTCTAACAGCCCTGAAGTCTGTGACCTGCTTGACCACTGACTAAACACCTTCCCTCTTGGTTAGGAGGAAGTTTTTGCACAGCAGCAGCAGCAGCAGCAGCAGCAGCAATGAATGGTTCAGATTGAGAGTGAGTCCCAGCTCCAGGCGCATCCCCAGCAGGAGTAAAAGGACGCCTTCAGCCCCCAGCCCCCCATCTGCCCACAATTGAACCCAGATGCCAGGAAATATCTTGGCTCTATGACTGAAGTGAAAACATATGGGGATAGTGAAGCCCTCCTTCATTTACAGCTTTATTACTGTCATCCATGGAAACTTGTAGACAGAGAAAGAGATCTCTGTGCCCGGTGTCTGATCCTGCCTGTGTGGGTAGGATAACAGATACAGGACTAGGCAGGGCCTGTGGGCTGATTCTCTTCCCCCTTCCCATCCCCTTCCCACCCTCCAAAACACACACACACACACACACAAAGAGAGAGAGAGAAAGAGAGAGAGAGAGAAAGAGAGAGAGAGAGAGAGAGAGAGAGAGAGAGAGAGAGAGAGAGAGAGAGAGAGAGAGAGAGAGAGAGAGAGAGAGAGAGAGAGAGAGAGAGAGAGAATCTGCTATTTATTGCTGAAAAATAAGGACAGGAAGAAAGACAGATGGACAGACTGGGATGCCAAAATAATCTTTCTCAATGCACCAATCTTACCACTTCACTTCTTTGCTCAAAAATTTTTGATGGCTCCCTATTTCCTAAAGTATAAAATAAAAATGAGTACTTTAGCCTGACCTTCAAGGCCCTCTACAACCTGTCCAGCCTACCTTTCCTGTCTTATTTACCATAACTCCCCTTCACATACTCTCTGTTTTAGCTAAAATGGGCCACAGGGTATTTCTCAATATCTTCCTATATTCTTGGCTCCATTTCTCCCATGCCTGGAATATACTTATTCTATATCTTTGTTGAAAGCTTTTCTTCCTTCAAGACCTTTGCTTCTCCTCCTTCATGAAATATTACCTGAATGTCCCATTTGAAAGTGTCCCCCCTTTCTGAAATACCCCTAGAATATTTTCTCTGTGCTTCTCCTTTGTCCTTACCACCTTCCCCGTTATATATGACATATTGGTATGGATTGTGTATCTCCTATATGAGATGAGAAACTCCTTGATACAGGAACTGGAGCTTTTTCATCCAATGATGGGGGGGAGCTTTAGAGGACTCCAGGTAAAATAATGATAAAAGTTCTCTGAAATTGAGGGTTGTGTTCTTTGTATGTCCTCTGGAATTAATGGGCACTTAATAATGTTTGGTTTTTGTTAAGGACAAATCTCCCCTTTTCAGTCCCTTTTTTTTCTTCCCCACCCCTAAAATTTTTACATTGGTTTACTTTATTTTTATATCACTTTCATATCTGAATATATCTTTTCTCACACAGAAAGAAGATGGACCTCATAAAAATAAAAATTAAAAAGCTCAGCAGAACAAAATAACTTACCTACAGAGTCTGACAATACATGCATGCAATATTCCACACTCCTAGGCTCACCACCTCTACAAGAAAAGGAGGCTCAAATTCTCAGTTCTTCTTTAGGGTCAAGCTTGGTCACGATAATATAAAGCAATCAGGTTTATTTGTGTGGTTCTTTCCATCTACATTGTTGTAGGCATTATTGATATTGTTTTCCTGATTTTGCTGACTTTCCTCTGCATCAGTCCATAAGAATCTCCCCATGCTTCTCCAAAGGCTCCACATTCATGGTTTCTTATAACATGGTAAAATACTCCATTGCATTTGTGTACCAAAATTTTCTTTCTCCATCCCCAGATCAGTGGGCATCTACTTTGTTTCCACATCTTAAAACTCAATCTTCCAAAGTTTAGAAGACTAAATTTAGAATCTAAATAAACATAAATTTGAGATCTTGGCTCGTCTATCAGGCCGAGTTCCCATTGCTAGATGTTTGAAGGAACTTCTCCACTAGTCTTTCTCTGAAGCTTTATCATGGAACAGAGGTGACCCGGAGTTCTTGTAGGCCATTATTTGTTGTTGTTACTGCTCAGTCATTTCAGCTCTCTCTAACTCTTCATGACTCCATTTGGAGTTTTCTTGGCAAAGATATTGGAGTGACTTGCCATTTTATTCTCCAGGCTATGATAGTGGAGCCCAGACTTTGGTAGGTTCAACCAAATTGCAAATGCTTCAAGACCAGAGACCAGCTGTATGTCTGTTTTCCAGGGATCCATCCAACCAAGGCCAGAGAACCTCTTTGATCCAACTGATGCTAGCCTATGAGGTTTTTCTGCCATAATCATTCATGAAGACCATCTATTAAGGCATGGAAGTGATAAGGATCTTTCTATATCCACAGAGGAAGTTCCTCTGCCAGTGAAATAATGAAACATTAGAATATTAGAAGGAATTGGGAGGAGCACTAATTTTGGAGTGACAAAGGGGTTCTATATCCCTTCAAACAAAGAGAAAGAGAAGAAGAGAGGACAGGAAAGGCAATTAACTTGGCTCTGCTTGGCCCTAGAGGGTAAGGGGAAGAATTAGAAAAAGAACATTTATATTTATCAGGAAAAACTCCCTTATAATTAGAACTATCCAAATGTGAAGTAGGCTGCCTTGAGAGAGAGTGAATTTCTTCTCTTTGAAGGTTTTCAAGCAAAAGGAAGACTAATACTTGATGGATATGTTACAGGGGGGGATTCTTTTGGGGGTATTGTTTGGACCAGATAATCACCAAGGTTCCTTCCAACATTCAAATTCTGTAATCCTGTGAACTACTTCATCTCCCTTGCTCAACAGTCCTCAAGTCTAGAACCTGGGGTCACTACAAGGTGTGACTGCAAACAAATAGTCCCAGCCTATGTGCTTTCAGTTTATAACTTAAGGAAAGGGGCCACAATGAGGGTCCCCAGTTGGATCAAGGCAAACAAGTCCAGTTCTTTGGATGCTCACTGGGAAAGAGCACACTGGTGGCAAGAGGAGAGTAATGCATCAATCACATTTTAATGAGGTACAAAGGGTACAGAGGCAGATGGTGAGGGACTGAGGTGGGAGAGGGAGGCACATAGAGTCACCTGTGTAATTATGGATCAGAGTTGGGAGCACTTGAGCAGCATGCACTCTTGGCACATGATGGAGGATTTTAGGAGCAGGGTTCTGGAGCAGTGTCCCATTCTTTTTTTTTAAATTTTTTTTCTTTTTGATTTTTGGAGGGCAGTTGGGGTTAAGTGACTTGCCCAAGGTCACATGGCTAGTTTTTGTATTAAGTGTCTGAGGCTGGATTTGAACTCAGGTCCTCCTGACTCCAGGGCCGGTGCTCTATTCACTGTGCCACCTAGCTGCCCCCCTGGGGTCCCATTCTTAAAAGGTTCTGGTGACCGACGAAAGGCCTAACTCTTGTCTAGGCCACTTTGGGGTCCACTCCTTAACATATCAGTCTCAGCTCAAAGTTATCAGGGCCACCTTAGTCTTGTCTTACTTGAATAACATTTCTCTGTTTTTCCTGAGGGTGCTGAGAGCTTGTCTGCAGCTTACACACCAAAGAGCTAGTATTAGGACAGAGGGGCCTGGTTAGCTTCACTTAGCATAGCTTGCAGGCTCTGGAGGCAGGGAGCCTTCATTAAGCCAAGGAGGCAGTTTTTCTAAGTGGCTTCTATGCTCCCCTTGATCCTCTTATTGTTACTTTATGCCACTTATTTGCCTACTTACTTATACTATAAAAGATACAATATACTTTAAGATATACAATATGCTTATGTTATAAGATAAAATTTCAACATAGATGAATTTTCATAAGTTTTTCAACAATCAGGAAATCTCTCTCTCTGTTTTTCTCCCTGTCCCTGTCTCTCTCTCCCTGTCTCTCTCTCTCTCTCTCTCTCTCTCTCTCTCTCTCTCTCTCTCTCTCTCTCTCTCTCTTTCTCTCTGTCTCAGTCTCTCCTCTTTTCTTTATCTCCCTCTTCTCTCTCTTTCTTTCTCCTCACTATCCCCACCCCCACCCCCGCCCCAATGCATTCTAATTCCCATGAGATCAAGGCCTGTATTCTTTGTATTTCCTTCACGGTCTAGCACAATGCCTCCTGGGTAGTAGATGCCTAATAAATGTCTGATGAATCAAGAAAAGAATGACCAAGAGAAGAAATGTAGATACAATTTCATCTCTCCTAGAATCACCAGCTGGATGTAAAGTCCTTTCAAACGCTCCAGGCCAAGGCGGTGTAAGCTGAATCCTCATAATGGGGACAGGGGCATATGGAGATGGAGAGCAAGAGAGCTAAAGCAGACAAGCAGGGGCCTGGGATTTCTGGAGTGTGTATCCATTGGGTGGGAGTGTGGTAGAATGAGACAGAGCTCTATAGTTGGAGTAAAACACAAGCACCTCGGATTCTAGTCTGGTCTTTACCATGTATTGACACGGCTTGGGTCCATGGGCAAGTCACTGTACTATAACTCTGGAAGTAAGTTTCCTCTTTGTCAGTGAAGCAGTTGCTCACAGAATAGCGAAGAGTACAGTAAGAATTTGCTGAAGGAACTGTTCCAGAGGACATTCTTCAGGCTGCTGGGGCTGATTTTCGCACAGGGAGGTAAGAAATAACATGTGTAAATGAGGATCCAGCTCTGGTTTTGTGTGGAAAGTGTCACATAAAAAAATTGCAGTTCCTATCTTGTTTCTTCCACTCAGCACCTACGTGAGTAAATTATGGGATAGAGTACTGGACTTGGAGTCAGGAAGAGTCAAGTTAAAATTCAACCTCAGATATTTAATAGCTGTGTGACCTTGCAAAAATCACTTAACTTCTGCCTGCTTTTGTTTTCTCCTTGGTAAAATGGGGATAATAATAGTGCCTACCTCACAAGGTTGATGTGAGAATCAAATGACATCATATATGCAAGGTGCTTCAAAAACCTTAAAATTATTATTATTTCTATTCCTGCTGCTATAGTTAATTTAGGGCTGGAAAAAACTTAGAGAGCAAAGAAGCAAAACTCTTCATTTTCAGATGAGGATACTGAGGCCCAGGAGCAAAAGGGACCTTTGCCTCTGTTTTCCCATCTGTAAAATGGGGCCAATAACAAGTGTCACAGAAGATTCAAACCAAGGCCTTCATGAACCCAAGTTTAGCTCTCTGTCTACTACTCCCCAACATCAGGTAAGTTGTCAACAACCTTAAGGAAGGATCTGCTGCCTAGGAAGTCCCATAGAATGGGGAGTGAATTAGCCGTCTCCTGACATCTTCAAGCAAAGAACGAATGATTCCATTTTGGGTGTGTTATAAAAGGGATCCTTTCTCATGTGCAAGTTGGACTAGCTCCCACTGGAGTTCCTTCAGATGCTTGAAAGCCACATTTGTGTGATGGGGGCAGGTCACTTGGAGCTCAATTCAATTCATCAAGTGTTTATTTCACACCTATTATGTGCAAGGCATGATGGGATACAAATCCGAAAATGCAAGATCCCTTATCCTGCAGAAGCTTACATTCTATTGTGAAATTATAAAGCACATGCTTGACCCCAAAGAAGAGATAATAGAAAACACCTCTCCCCACTCCTTTTCAGAAGTGGAGCCTCCATGAATATGAAACATAGCATATAACCTTGTATATTGATTATATTTACTGATTTTTTTTCTTAAAAAATGTCTTTGTTGTAAAGGACAACTGTCTGGCAGGGGTTGGAGACAGGGTGCAATGAGAAATCTAGGTCATGTAAAAATACAATATGTCACTACAATCTATTTTTTAAAAAAGAAGCTTATATTCCATTATTGGGGGATGCGGGGGATGGGGGCAATGTGTACATATGGAGAAAGGGATCTCGGGGATTATTTAGTTTAACTTCATCCCATCACTTAGCACTGTGCCTAACACATAGTAGGTGCTTAATGAATGTTTATGGATGGGCTGATTCACTTTCCCAAAGAAGGTCATTATAATCCAGAGGCTTGCCCAGAATCCCTCTTGAGAGCATTTAGCAGCACCGGGAAGATTCGCACCCAGGTTCTCTGACTTGGAATCCAATGATCTTTCTTGTAATAGAAAGATCAGGCTATCAGTCAAAACGTGGGGGTGGGGAGGCAGGACACAGCCAGATAAATACCTATAAAGAGTCATTGGGGAGACTTACAAACACACTCATGCTCACTGCAGCTCTGTAGTGATGCACACATGTGCAGCATCAGTGGGAGGTGGGAAGGACCAAGAGGGTGAAGGTGGCAGGGGGAGGAGGACAAAAGGCAGTGAGTGAGTAGAGCCAGATGGGCCTGGTCTTGGAGATCCAGCTGTGGGGAGGGGAGCCAGACCTCCAGAGGCTGTTGAAAGGGACGTCTGACTGTCTACTTATGTACTCTTAGATTGTTCAAGTTGTGAAGGACCATCCTGTCTAACAGCCTTGTTTTACAGAGTAAGAAACAGAGGTTCCAAGAAGAGAAGGCACCTATAAAAAGGGTCACAAGAGCTGGCACTGGACCCAGGCCTCAACTCCTGGGTCAGTGCTCTTTCCATTATGTCATGCCATAGCCCTGCCACGTGTGAGGCACCACTGGTAGTTCCAAGGGCTCTACGTCAGGACCAGGTGATGAGGATGAGGGAAATCTAGGACCCAAAAGCCCATTAGGTGATTTCAGAATTGAGCCTTAATTGACAGATCATTAGACTTGAAAAGGATGTTAGAAATGAGAACACAGAATACCAGAATTGGAAGTCACCTTACACCAGAGGGTAAAGAGTATTTGGGCTGGAGGTGGAATGTGGATAGTCAGAGGAGGAAGGGACTCTGAAAACATCAAAGAGCAGAGGCAGAGAGGACCTAAAAGTAGAGAATGTCATGGCTAAGGTTTGCAGAACCTGGGATGAAAGATCTAGAAGGAACCTTAGAACACAGAGCCTGGAATGTCAGAGCTAGAAGGAGCTGTAGTGAGCCTCTAGTCCAAGGGTCCTTGTGAGTGTGAGTGTGTGTGTGGGGGGGGGGTGGATGTGTATGTGCATGTGTACACACACACCACGGATTCTTTTGGAAATGTAATGCTGCCTATGGATCCTTTCTCAGAATGTTGTTTTTAAGTAATTGAGGAAATGCTAATTTCAGTGATAGGTTAGTGAAAATAGAAATACAATTTTTTTTCCATCTAAGTTCATAGACCCCTGAAATCCACAGGGTCCATGGACCTCTCATTAAAAGCCGTTGATCCAAGAAATGGGAAATATATCTCCAGGAGTTGGGCTTCAAACCTAGATGTCTTGGCTCCAAATCAAGCGTTCTTTCCTTCCATCCAAGGATCCTCCAGTAGGCAACCTGCTGTCCAGGACATCAGGTCTGGAACCTTCCCACATCCATTCCTTTGGCATACACTATTTCCTCTGCCTAGCAATGCCTTCTCTACCTGTCTGATTTCCACTCACTCTTTAAAGGCCTGGCTCAAGTCCCTGTCTCCTCCACAAATTTCCTCTGAGTACTCTAATCCATAACAATCTGTCCCCTCCTCTGAATTCCTAGAATACTTTGTCTTGAATTACTCTTTTGTTTCCAGATTTCCCATATGCTCCCTGATATTATCAAGTATCTTTTCCCATGTATGAATCTCATTTCTTCAAGTACGTGGGAAGTTCCCTGAGGGCAGATATCATATGTCTCATACTTCGTCTCCCAGATAGCATTCAGCCCAGGGCCCTGCACATCCCCAGCATTCAGTTAATGTACTTGGTTGGACATATAGCCCCCAGCTAATTTTCAACAGTCATATCCCATTACAGCATTGAGGTCACCCAGGGCTCTCATGCCAGTTCTAGCAGGTTCTAACAAGCTGAGGAAGCTACAAATGTAGACCCAGCAATGAATTGTCTAGGAACTAGTCCAGGGAAGTGTGGAGAAATACATCACGAAAGGGTATGGTCATCACATAGGAAAGTATCTCATGAAACTATCTGCTAAGGCACAGAGGTTTTTCATTTTATATCAAGGAGCGGGTATCCACCCAGATGGGGTTATGAAACTTTGAAGTATTATGTGAATGAATTACCATTGACTTGCCCCAACTTTGCCCTGAATCATGGCCAGTGAAGGGGGTGTGATCAAGATGGTGACTGGAGAGAGCCAGGAGAAGAACATGGGAGTGGGAAGTGGTAGAGTCTTGATCTTGGACCTCAATTTCTTCTGATCTCATCTGCTATATGAGAAACCCCACAGTAGCTTTGGTGATAGGAGGTATAAGGGAGAGGGAGACTCCTTGTCCTTTTCCCATCAGGTTCAGCAAGGCTTGAGCCAGAAGCTTCCAAAACAGCAGCAGCAGGCATCTCAGACATCGGGTAAACAAAAGGCATCTTCTACAACAATATCATTATCAGGAATCTGTGGAGAAATTCTTGGTTTCAATCCAATGGGATATAGTACACAAACATTTATTGAATGTCTACGGTATACAGATCTCTGTGCTAGACAATGAAAAATATACAAAGGCGTTATCCCTGCCCTCACAGTTGTCAACAAAAAAAAAACTCCACAGTTTATAAACACTATTTTAGGGTATCAGGTCAGAAAGAAGTTTTATTCAGAGACGTAGCTATAGGAAGCATTCTAAAGAGAAATTCCTGCACCCCCCCCTTACTCCAGGTCTCTTTTCTCCCCTAATTAAGGCATATTAGCAGGCTTGTTTTACTCTAAGAAAAACAGCCTGTTACTTTCAAAGTTGTCTAAAGCTGTCCTTCCTGGAAGAAGGAGGTAGTTTGTTTTCTTTAAAATTAGCCTTGTAAGCAGACTAGTTTGGGGATACACCCATGTTCAAGGAATTAAATATGATTGATGAGTTTATGTTGAAATGGATGGCAGTTTAAAGATGGAGTCACTCCTGTCAAGAGAGGACAGTTGTGTTGGAAACCCCAGAATCCTCTCTCCTTTCTCCAGTGCCTCCAGTGGTGGTAGAAAGTGCTCACTCAGAGGTGTCTTGGCTCTGTGTGTGTGGGGGGGGGGGATGTTGGAGGCTGGGAGACTGGGGGCAGGAGAGTGCCCTGGCAAATGTTTGGGTATCCATTCTTCAAAGAACAATGAAGTTCCCTTAGCCAAGGTCAGCAGGAGGCAGGCCAGTGAATTGACAACACTTTGGAATCTTGTTGGCTCCCAAACTCTCCAGTCTTAGAGGTTTTGGACCCCAAACTGTCTCTATGCCTTCAGTTTCCTTGTCTGAAAAACAAGTATTATGTTACAAACTACCCCTAACCCCTCACACACTTGGCCTGGAAACTGTTGAGTTGGAATCTTTAGTAATGGGCACAGAAGCCCCCTGGGCGGCTCCATTGTCTTACACAAAGAAATTCACCACCTGTCCAAACTCTTCATTTCCCAAGTCTAGTGGAGCAGTGACTCAACACTCAGGGTCAATGTGGGTGGGTGAGTTTGCTGAGTCTTCTGATGGGCTTGTGGGGGGAGTGCCAAGGAGGTTAGGGAGACCAGAACTGCAGCCCTCCAAGACAAGCCTTTAGTGGTGACAGTAGTGAACTAGGGTTTGTGGAAGGAGCCAGACACCTCATGTCTCCCTTTTCTTTTGTTTTCAAGACAGAGATTTGGGGAATGTGGGGAGAGGAAGAGACAGAGACAGAGAGGCAGAGAGATCTATGAAACATATGGGTGGAGACCAGCAGTAGGGTACAAGATGGCTGCTTCGGGAGTCATAAGACTTGGCATCAAGTCCTCCCTCTGACCTTTCCCACCTGTGTGACTTTAATCTCCTGAGGCCTCTTAATTTTCTCTGTAAAATGAGCAAGTTGCATTTGGTCACCTTGGAGGTCAATTAAAACAGTGACAATTTCTGCCAGAGTGGAGATTGTCAAGGCAAGTTGTATCCAGAGGCTGATGGAGTGGGGCATAAAAGGTCTAGAATCTCCCCATTCCCTGCTCCTCTCTTCCTCTTTCTCTCTCCCTGGAGAACATTTCTCTCCTTCTCACTCTCCTTTTCTTCTTTTCTCTTTTCTCATATTTCTTTTCCCCCTTTCCTCTCTCATCTTCTCTCTCTCCCTGTCTCCCTTTTCTTGTCTTCCTTTTTTCCTTGCTCTCTCATCCTGCCCTTCTATCTCTTCTCTCCTTCTCCCTTTCTTGTTTCTTAGTCCCTCTTCCTCTGTCTTATCTCTCCTAGTATTTCTAGTTACCCTTTCTTTTCTTTCATCTTCCCTCCTCTCCCTCCCTCTCTCTGTTTCCCTTTATTCTTCCTTCTCTCTCCTTGAATTCCTTTTCCTCCTGTTTTCTTCTTTTCTTCCTCAATCTCTCTACCTTCCCCACACCTCCCTTCTCTCTCTGCCACACATATATACATACACACTTAAAGAATTGTCCATGTAAAATTCTGACCAAATCCCTACCCTTCCAACTCAGATCAGAAGCTTTATCCACTGATTCCCAGCATTTTGCCATAAGATGAGACGGAATGGGGAAGGGGGAGGGGAGAAGGAAAGGGAGAGAGGGAGAGAGGGACAGAGAGAAAGAGAGAGAGAGAGAGAGAGAGAGAGAGAGAGAAGAAAAAAGAGAAAAGGGGGTGGTGGAGTTTCAATTCTTTGGGCAAAGTACAAGTAGTTTCTTTTAGAAAGAAAGGGAAAAAACAGAGGGAATATAAACAAATGTGAGCCTAGAATGAATTGGGCCATCTTGTCCCCAAACAGCGGGAGAATGTCCTGGAGAAAAATGGGCAGAATATCAAAGAGAGGGGCTGGGCCAGCTGGGGACAGTTGTCCTGAGCTGGGGTGTGGGCTGAGTGGGCTGGGACTGGCCATATGGGGCTCCTAGGCAGCCCCCAAACAGCTGCCCCTTTCTGCTACAGATGTGGCTTCCTACAGGGAATGGTGAAGCAACTCCTTAAGTGGGTGGGGAGCCCAGGGCTCAGCTTGGTTTCCTCTTATAACAACACCCCCCACCAGCCTCATCTCAAATCCCCTTTCCCTGTCCTCACAGTCTGAAATCAGAATGACTATTGGCTAAAATTTCCCAGTAATCCCTCAAACAAGGGCTGACCTTCTGTGTAGATAGAAGGGTTGACAGGGCAAGGCAACTTGGTACAGTAGAAAGGGCACAGGGCACAGAGCCAGGAGTCCTAGGTTCAAGTCCTGGTTGCAATAATTAATAGTTATATTGTTGCTGAATAGGCTATTTTGCCTTCATGGGTCTCCATTTCCACGTAGACAATAATATCTGCACTACTATTCTGGTCGAGTTGTCACAAAGAAATCAGTGTGTAAACCCTAAATCATGACAATTCCACTATTTGTGAATTCTAATTAATTACTATTGTGTGATAAGAAATGATTAAAGGGACACTTTCAGAGAAACTTGGGAAGACTTGTATGAACTGATACAAAGTGAAATGGATAGAACCAGGAAAACAATTTCCACAATTTCAACAACATTGTAAAGACAAACAACTTCGAAAGGCTTAGATATTCCTATTACTACAATAACCAGTCACAATTCCAGAAGATCAAGGTTGAATCAGACTACAACCTCCTGATGGATGGACTCATGGTGCAGAATAAGACATGTATTTTTTGGACATGACCAATGCAGAAAATTTTTCTTTTTTCTTTTCTTTTTCTTTTCTTTTTCTCTTTTTGGAGGGGGGAAAATAGGGCAGTTGGGGTTAAGTGACTTGCCCAAGATCACACTGCTAGTTTTTGTGTTAAATGTCTGAGACTAGATTTGAACTCAGGTTCTCCTGACTCGACAGCCAATGCTTGATTTATGGCACCACCTAGCCACCCTGAAATTTGTTTTTCTCGACTGTATATTTGTTACAAAGGACTTTCTCCTCACAATTGGAAGTAAAAATAAGAGTTTTGTTAATTGAAAATAAACTAAATTATATTAAGTCTGAAAAAAAAGTGCAACATAAATGTAAGCTCTTATTACGATAAAAGGTTAGTTAGTTGGTTAGTTAGCTAGCTAGTTAGTCGTAGGAAGGCTTTCTGGTGCCTCCAGATACCTCCTTCACTGATTCACTGATGCCTAAAATCACAACTAGTTTCTCTCCTTCAATTTAAGACTTTATTGCAGTAGAGCTTTGGCCTTGAGACCCAGAAACCTGGGTTAGAATCCCAGTTCTGAGACAAAAGGCCCCAGCCGCTATCTGACTTGAAGTCAGAAAATTCATTTCCACTCCTATCAGATCCCTTGAAGGAAGCCAGGGAGGTCAGTAATCACTGTGGAGGAGGAAGAGTGTACAATTGTATCTTGAGTATGCTCTAAGATGAGCAAACACCAAATACATGAGCACATATGTGGTAATGGCACACAAGTGGGGCAGCTCACATCTCCAGTAGTGTGGAAGCCCTGATATAATCTAGTGAAGACACCATAGCACTTACTCCAGTTTTTGCCAGTTTCTGGTCTACAGTTGCTGTCTACACTGAGCTACTCCCTTCTGCCATGTACTGTGTTACAGCAGCTACTTATCAGAATGTGCCAAAACTCTTTTGGTCTGCCATGAAGGTAGTCCTCAGCCAGAAAGTCAGAAACACTCAGCTGAAGCCTTAAGTGCAAGTTGGAGTCTGGTCTTTTGTCTGCTCTTTCCTCTTTGCCATTTGTAGTCCTTGGCCCCCACCACTACCTGACTTGAAGTCAGAAAATTCATTTCCACGCCTATCAAATCCCTGATTGCCAAACTGTATGCTTTCAGACCATTCTGGAGACTACCTAGAAAAACTCTCCAGAAATTAAGTGTGGTCAGCATCAAGAAGCCCCTTCTGGCCTCTCACAAGGTGCCAGGTTGGCATGTAAATAAACCTGGAATAGAAGGACAGAGCTATAGACCTACCTCTACCTTAAATTCTTTGTTCTTAAGTCCTGTTTTTATTAGGCATGCCTGCCAACAGCAAACCCTACTGATTTTATTTAACACCCTTGCCTTGATTATGAACCTGCCACCAACAAATATCTCTGTCTCCCAGTACTTGCTTGCTTAATATATGTTTCTTCCCTTTTCTCTTCCTCTCATTGGATGTTAATAGGCTCTGGAGCTGAAAGGAATCTTCAGTACTGTCTAGTTCAACACCCCCCCCATTTTACAGATGGGGAAACTGGGGCCCAGAAGGAGAGAAAGGTCATCCACAAGGTCCCCAGGTTGGAAATAACAAAGCTCATTCATTTAACTAAATCAAATTGAACTTGGATTTATGACAAAAGGGGAGGCTAGGGATGCCCAAGTAGTTTTTCACCTTGACCATTTTGAGTCGAGTTTTATGTGGTCATATTAAATTAGAATTTGGCAAATTTCACTCTTTACACATTATTTATTGCTGGAGGCTTGTAGCTCTGTGGAGCCAGCCAGATTTCCACAAAAGAGGGAAGCTATTACTGACCCTTCGAAGGACTGGAGTCATCAAGGAACAGAGAAAGATTTCTACCTGGCTACTCCCCTGTTCCCAAGGGTCTCACCAAGAAGGACGGTAGGCACAGCATTTATACTCTGCCCTATACCCAGCCAATGGTATGCAACTCTCCCTGCAGCCCAGTCCCCCAACCCAGTCTCCTGACCTCTCCTCCAACCCATAACATCATGGAGGACAACCCCCATCATCCACAAGGGGCCCCCAAACTGAAGCACGCTTCCCCAGGAATCTCAAGTGTCTGTGTAGTTCTTGCCCAGAGGTATGAGAGAAAGAAGTTCAGAGGAAGGATCTCTTTCAAGCTCATGAAAACTCAATCTCTCCCAGGATCATCCTAGCTTTGGGTTTCTTTTGCTTCTGCTGCTGCTGTTGTTTACAGGCAGTTACCTCTGGTCCATTAGGATTCAAAAGTGGCCAGACTACAAGCTCTCCTGACATTCCAAGTTAGTAGGGATGTGTGTGTGTGTGTGTGTGTACATATGTGGATTTCCTCCTGCTATGCAGAGAACCCCAGAATAATAATGATAGTGATGATGGTGATGGTGATGGTGATGGTGGTGGAGTTGGTGATGATGATGATGATGACATTTCTATAGCACTTTAAAATTTATAAAACTCTTATCTTACATTATCACATTTGTGCCTTGCAACTATTCCATGAGGAAGTTACTGCTGATACTTTTATCACCATGGTACACAAGAGGAAACAGACTTGGAGTGATTTGCCCAGGATCACACTGGTAAATGCCACAGGTAGGATGTGAACCTACGGCTTCCACCAGATCTGCTTCATCCTTCTGCTTCTAATGTGTAGGGGGTCTTGGTAGACACCTGACCTCAGAGCTAAGCTTCTTGATGCTTGTTGGGTTTCCATTTTGTTTGACCTCACTTGCCTTGAGGGATTGTGACATGGGTATAAGGGGTGGGGGGAGAGGTTATAAGTAAAGAAGAGTCATTTCTCTGCTAGGTTTGAGGAAGATGGGAAACAGCTTCCTCTAAATTGAAAAAAATCTCTTCCGATTTGACCTTGTCTGCACTCTCAAATTCAACTTCTTCTCATTACTTAAAATCCCTCTAAAATTGACCCTACCCTGTTCTTTGATCCCAATTCTCTTAGAACATGTTTCCAGTCTTGGCTCAACCCCCAGCCTTGATCTCGCTCATTCCTAACCACTCTCCCAGTGCTGGCCCCAACCTCAGCTTTTATCCCACTCCACTCAGAGCCCAGCCCCACTGAGTTTCTCCAGGTCCCTCTGACAACAGTTCCTGTTTGAGTGGACTTTGAGGATGACATTTTAATGGGAACGAAGGAATGGGTAGAGGCCAGTAATGGTCTGAGCCATGATGGGGAGCCACTCCAACTGCTCTGAAGCTCTTGATCTTCATCTGGAGCAGAGAGGTGACATCACCAAGGCTTGGACCTTGGGAGATGGAGCCTTTTCCATATCTCCAGGTACCTCCCACCTCATGGCTTCCCTCCAGCCAGGTCTCCCAGAGCTATCTTGAGCCAGAGCCACCTCAAGGTCTCAGGAGATACGAGAGGACTAGAGGTTAATGATGACATGGCAGGCTATCAGAACCAATCAGAAGGCTAGGCACCTTCCCTCCTGTGACCTACAAATTCAGGAAATTGGCGTGCAGACTGAGGTCAGTGGGCTCACTCCAAGGGACTGGAGTCCCAGGAAGGAGCCAGGACAACAACCGTGGAAAGTCAGGCAGTCTCCTGGCTTCCTAACATGAGCTACCAACTCCCAATATATTTCCGGGTTTCCTTTCCCTTCTGTTTTTTGCTCTCCACCAGGGCTTAGTTTTAGCAAATCCCCTTCAGACAAAAAATCTACTTGTTGATGCCAGCATCATGGAAAGGTACACATATTGGATAATAAGTCAGGAAACATGGGTTTGAATTGCTTCCTGAGTCCTTAGTAGCCAGATCCTAGATCTCCCTCAGCCTCAGTTTCCTCTTCTCTAAAGTGGGACTAAAAACAGTGATCCTAGCTCCTCCCACGGGTACTGGGAGGAAAGTGCTTTACAATTTGTCAAGTTCAGGAGACTGGAGGATTCAGGAAACTGTGAATTTGGAAGCAACAGCTAAGAAGGAAACAGGGAGTAGGAGGAGGGGAAAAGAAACAAGAGTTCTTGTTTCGTGATTGGTGGGGTCAGATTTGGTGAAAATTGTAAACTCAGCAGAGTTTGACTGGAGGATCAAGAGAGGAGTTCCTTCCAGCCTGGCTGCCTTGGGAGCTTTTCTGCACTGATAACCTTCTGCTGCAAGGATCCCTTCCAAGCCCTGCCCTGATGCTTAGGGGCCGGGTCACCCTGGGCAAGGTGCAGCCTCCCTGAGACTCAATTTCCTCCTCTGTAAAAGAAAGATAAGACTTTCACAACCTGCCTTACTACACTTCTATCACTCAGTCAGTCAACAGGCTTTTATTAAGAACTTTCTTTGTGCCCAATTGAATTCTCAAACCTTAAATCACTATATAAATGCTAGCTCTTAATATTAGATGATGATGATGATGGTGATGATGATGATGATAGTAATGATGATGATGATGGTGATGATGATGATGGTGATGATGATGATGATGGTGACGATGATGGTGATGATGATGATGATGATGGCGATGATGATGATGGCGATGATGATGATAGTAATGATGATGATGATGGTGATGATGATTATGATGATGGCATGATGATGGTGATGATGATGATGATGGCGATGATGATGGCGGTGATGATGATGATGATGGTGATGATGGTGATGATGATGGTAATGGT